>CM066343.1:37762393-38362393 GCA_033807585.1 Hydrophis major | reverse complement strand
CTTGTGGGCGAGGTCCTCCTCCCAGTCACTGCCGCCGATTCGGTTAATGCCTGCCACTTCAATGCCGAGTGGTGCGAACCATTGCAGGCCCAACAGGCTAGGCCGGTCCTTGTCGATCACCGTCAGAGGTAAGTATTCTGTGCAGTTCTTGAACGAAACCCAGACTTGACAGGATCCTACGACTGGAATCCGGTTCCCCTGGTAGTCCTTTAACACGAGCCTTTGGAATTGAAGGTCTTGGCGCCGGATAGTAGGGATGAGTTGCTTGAGGGTCTTCCACGAGACCATTGAAAGAGATGATCCCGAGTCAACTTCCATTTGGCAAGGCTGATTTTCGATGTCCACCTTAACTTGATTTTTTTTGGCATCCAGCGAAGAGGCGTGGCCGATAGTGTTTGGTGAGCCTCTTCTCGTCTCGTTAGGCGATTCATGGGTCAGTTTCTGTAGGAGTGGTTTGCTGGTTCTCGCCTTACAGAATGGTTTCCTGTCAATTGGCGAAGATTGGTTCCCTTCGAGGTCTGACTGGGTCCGAGGAGACTTCTGCAGACCCATCCGATATGGCCTCATTTCCCACACTCGTGGCAGAGCGCGTCGCGGAATTTGCAATCAGAACGGTAATGGTTGGCCCCGCAGGCAGCACACGGTTGCTGGGATTTCGGGTAACGGTCCCGATCGGACCGCAGTCGATGGACCTCTTCTTTGTTGCTGTCTGACAACGAAGAGAGATCCTCATGGTGGGCCGTCGAAAGCTGTCCTTCCGACTTAGGTGAAAGTTTGCTGGCTGGTTGGTGTGTCAGAGTGCGATTTCAGCGTAGTTGGGCAGCCGATTTCTTGGTCGCCTCCACTGCCATAGCCTCAGCGATGGTATCGGCAAGGCTAATGTTGCCCTTAGCCATTATTTTGCTCTGCACGTTTAGAGCATCTAATCCTAGTATTAATCAGTCTGTCAAGGCCTCCTCTAGGTCAGCGAAATCGCAGAGGCCTCCCAAGTTTCTGAGGTCTGCAATGAAATCGGCAACACTTTCTCCTTTATGCTGGTTCCTTTAGTAGAACTCGTGCCGTCTTACGAGCGTTGGAATGGTCGGTGCATAGTGGGCCCTTAGTAGCGGTTCGAGGATGTCCCAGTCCATGGCCTTTACTTCAGCCAGTTTCACTAGCGCCTTGACCATTTTGAATACGGTCGGCCCACAGTGCGTCAGGAATACCACCCGTTTCTTCCCGGTTGTGGCATCCTTCAGATTATTCGTTTCCAAAAACATTTGGAAACAGTCCATGTAGGACTCCCAGTTCTCTTGAGCTGGATCGAACGGAGCGGGTGTTACTACGCCGCCGGACATGGTTCCGCCGTTGTGCGTTTCAGCCACGTGCTTGGTTGTCTTCGTCATTGTTTTAGTTGGCTCTGACATCATCCAATCCCATCCTCATTGCCAGTGTTAAGTCTGGAGCATGGGTGCGAATAATGAAGATGAGCCGGTAGAAACAGTGAACTTCAAACTCTTTATTTACATGGTGTGACAGCTCAGCTCAATGGCTGCTATAGCCTTCCTTATATAGGCAACTTATTAACTATTCAACCAATAGCAATGCGGGAGCGCTAGCTCCGTTAACCAATGAGAATGGCCTGTTAATGGCCAATCAGATGCTCCTGAATGGACCAATCTGAACTTGCCATTAACAGCCAATCAGAAGTGCAGGGCCAGAACCCTGCACTTGACTTCAAGCTCAAGATATCTTTATTTAACAGTCATTCACAACAGTGATGTTCCTGAATTGGTATTGTCTTTCTGTGATCCCATGTTAATATTCTCAGAAAATCAAATCATTTCATTTCATGTTGGCTATTGTTCAAGAATAATAATTGCAAAGTGTAGAAGTTTTGAAGCAGTCTGGGCTCTTTATTGGTGGGAACTCCTGCCCGTCTTTGGTTCCTCAGCTCTTCCTATTTCCTTCTCCCTGTAGAGGAAAACTTGCCATGGGCCCTCCCTACTCCTAAATATTTTGCAAATTCCTTCATCTCTTATTTTATCCACACGTTCCTTAATCTTCAGATCCAGTAACCATCAATTCATCTCCTCCCCTTCTTTTGCCCATATAAGATTTCAGTCTTTGGGAAGAAAAATGCCATTTGTTATCTGATCAAACAGGTTAATTTCACCTTTCTGCAAATTCTGATAATCTTCCAATGTAGGAATTTCATTAGTGCTGTTTAATTGTGCATATCACACACAATGTCAATCTATTATGGTCTTTTCTAATTCGTTGTCCATAAGCCTCAATGAAAAGAGCTGGTTTCTTAGCAATATTAATCTCTAAATTCCTTTAGAGGAATTTGAACTTGTATCCAAAATTTCTTACATAATTTTATATAAAATAAATACATAATATAAAAATATTATGAAGAGATGGCAGTCATTAAGGCTCTAAGTTTGTTCACTTTGAAAAGATTATAATTAGCACATGTGCCACCAGTGCAATTAGCACCCAGCACAGTTCCTATATCGAGACATATGTAGTAGTTCCTATAGGTTAGACATATGTAGTGCCATAGTTAGATGCAGAAGCAAACAAACCTTGCAATTCTGTTTAAAGATGATATACCTTAAAGATTTAAAATTTAAGACTGAAGTTGAAAAGGCAGAAAGGGTGGGAGGAAATGAGGAAAAATGTTCCCTGCACCCAATCAGGAAACTCAAATCAGACTTATTATCCATTCTAAGAATATTGGTTATTGTGTTGTGTTTTTAGAGAAAGAATGTCCAGGAGGTAGATTTATAAAAACTTTGCTGAAATTAATACCTCTCTCCCACTTTGTTCATTGCATTTCTGGAATATCTTATGTGAAGAATCCCCCATTTATGAGAAGTTGCTCTGAGCACAGTTGGGCCTTCCTTGACGCATTCCTTTAGTTTCCCCATCTGTTTCCGCTCCTTTGTCCCTTCAAATACACATCTTTAAAGTTCAAGGAACACACACTCAGAACCAACATTAATATAGACAAAAGTTCCAGGTTCTGGAAATAGCCACCACAATACTGAGGAGGACAAAAAATGCAGGTGCTTTTTAAATGGAGGATATGACAAGGACACTTTAATTTCCTGTCTGTTGCTGGAGTGTGGTATCTTTCTGCAGTGCATAAACTAGGTCTAAAGTGCTGGTACTTCAGGGAGAACAGATTTATGAAGAAAAGGTTAGGTTTATGCCTGTATAAGACATTTCTCAGTCTGAACAACACCCAAAATCTCTGCAAACTGGAATTTCAGATATATTGATCTGGCACCATTTTTCTTTCTTTTTGTATTACTTCAAATGACATTGAGACATGCGGTGCATATTCATCTGTATATGTATGTGTTTGGCTTGTTTGTTCATAAAATTAAACTTCCAGGAGAAACTAAGTAGTTATGATGTTTCCCACACTATTAGCTTTGCATAGCCAAGCCAATGGGACCCTCAGAGAAGGCTCAGATCCAGGAGCCCATTCAGAAGAATGAATACAAGGGAAGGCTCTAAACTGAAAATATAGTATATTTTACCTGTGAGTGAATACTAAACACTTCTAAAGGGAGCCCTGGAAGGCTATTAAAGCCAAATTCTAAACTATTTTAAAAAGTGTTTTGAAGATTTTAAAGAAATGAAATAATCGCAGGTGGGCAAAAGGAATGTAATTGTAACAAATTTGGGGACATAGTTTTGATCCACTGAACTTTCAAGTTTTTATTAGGCTCTTTTTATTAGATTTATTAGGTTCTCTTATTGTATGCTGGCCATTTGCCAAAGAAGTGAGCAACAATTTAAAGATTAATTCTTCTATTACCAGACCCAGCTTAACCTTTCAGAGTGTGACAGTTCTGTAGTTTAAAGAAGTCTATGCAATTCCAAATTTCATAGTAAGCATCTCATCTAGTTTATTCCTCAAAATGGTCAATTAGAATTAAAAATACATAGCAGCTTGTGATATCCTGAAGAGAAGGAACACCTTTTAAAAACTGAACTACTTTATTCTGTTGCAGCCACCAGATTGTACATATTTTAATATATTGCTTTTAAAATGTTCATCACTCAAGCAAATTCAATAATTATCTTCAGACTTGGAAAGAAAATATAGTTTAGAGAAAATATGAAGTCAAATCACAGAGATAACACATACTAAATTCCTCAACATCAGTGTCTTTAAATGATAAACTGCTTGGCATGGCCATTTATTGTGCATATGTATATTAACTGTGGTATAGTTACAATTTAGTTATTTATTTTATTTGTCGAGTATGTATTAGATAACAGATATAAGTATAAACATGATTGTTAATTCATGAAATGGATAAGAATAAAAGGGAGCATAGGCACATTGGTGCATTTATGCACACCCCTTAGACCTCTTAGGAATGGGGCAAGGTCCATAGTAGACAGTCTAAGGTTAAATTTTTTGGGGTCTTGGGAAGAAACTACAGAGTCAGGTAGAGGATTACAGACATGGATCACTCTGTCGCTGAAGTCATATTTCCTGCAATCAAGTTTGGTATGGTTTCCTTGAGTTTGTATCTATTATGTGGTTGTGTATTGTTGTGGTTGAAGTTGAAGAAGTCATTGATGGGTAGGACATTACAATGGATAATTTTGTGTACTACGTTTAGGTTGGACCGAAGTCTGCATAGTTATGCTTGTTTGTTATGCACTTGTCCATAACAAAAAGGTTTGTGATCAAACTACTGTTATACTTGATTGGGTTGTGATACAAGTATTAACTGTTATTGAACACACATTTTAGGGTTCTGCTGACCTTCCTAGTTTTATGTCTTTGAATTAGATTTGGACTAAATGCCTCTAAATGAGGAAAAAGCCTTTTCCCCCCTCTATGGAGTAAGAGCCACTCCTTTTTTTGCTTGGGTAAACCACAACGTCTCTTTTGGCAATCATAGAGTTGCCATATTCAATAGTACTTCTAAATTAAGAATTTATTAAAGTTCACATGTTCATTTATTTATTTGATAGATTGATATCCCCTTTCCTTTGGGAGCTCAAGGCAATGATTGTAGCACTTTCTGTTCTTATTTTCCTCACAACAACTGTCCTGTAAGATAGGTTGGATTAAGAGAGGACAATAGGTCTCAGATCACCCAGACAACTTACTCCACTGACAGGGAACCGATAAGCATAAGGAGGCACTACGAGGCAAAACTTTTTCAAATTCAGGCAATTCCATTTTCCATTTCTTTTGCTAATTATGAAAACCAATCACAATCAGCATTTGTGTTTTTCCACAAAAATAATGTGAGTTCTTTGTCTTCTCTTTCCCTGAATATGTAATAAAGTTGTGGAGAAGAATATAATTAGTCATGACCTCCTTTTCTTCTCTGGCTCTAAAAGAATAAGATAATAATATGGAAGGGAAAAGGAATGTAACTCAGTGTTAAGAGGGCATAATTGGGAGACTTAAGATCCAGCCTGACATTTCCAAGTGGGTGAACTGAAAAAGGTAACTCTTCCTAGAAAACTAGAGAGTGTAAAGGAGGCTGAGCTAAATAAATTTAGTATTGGCATATTGTAGGAATTTCTTTTCCCCAAATTCTTTAACCCCTTTGACATTTTTTACAAAGAGTAAATCATTTCCACGTTGACCTATTCATTTTTAAATAGATCAAGTTGCGATCTATTTCTCAATACTTTCGTCTATATAAAGAATTTTGAATAAGACTTTTTGTTTGGATTTTTGGTTTCTTGTGCAGAAGAGAATATCAGAAAAAATGACTAACCTGGATATATTTATGACATAAAAGAAGGGAGTTGTCATGATCTCTTTGGTTGATGTCATTTTAGTAAACTAGCCCCTCCAAGAATCTACTTCAATGTTTTTCAATCTTACCATCTTTAAGATAAGTGGACTTCAACTTCCAGAATTCCTCAGCCAGCCAGACATTGATTTACATCTTCAGATAATGATTTCCTACATGCTATCTTCACTTTCTTTCAAAATTTACTCACATGATTAAAAGTATACTGCAGTCTGGATTCTCAACATAAAGGCCCAATCTGAGACTTTATCTTAATCTCCCCCACCTATTTTTTTTTTCATCCATACTTGCCTTGTCACCTTCTCTGAGCTCCAGCTGTTTCCTCCTTCCCACCTTCTCCTGGCCCCCCATTGTTTCCTCCTCACAGACACATAATCGTCATGTATATTTTTTCCGGTTCTTTCCAGCTGCTGAAGAAAATTATAAACATCCAAGGACAGCATGAAAAACAAACTCTTGTGCACCTCCAGGAAGAAGATGCTGGTTTCATAAAATAAGCTTTGGGAATGGCTTCCAGTAATAAATAATTATCAATAGATCTGTGACTTTGTAAGAGCCTTTCCATTTAATCCATCCTCTTAAACTTAATACTTAATCTATTTTCTTAGCTATATTCTCCATATATGTTTAAAGTTATATATTATCTTTTAAAATGTATGTTTTTTAAAAAATTGAATATGGATTGTAAATTGTAACAGGAAGGGTCCTTTTTAGAGACCAAAAGTAGAGCTATGTAATCCTCAGGTCCATTGGAAAAAGTAACAGAGACCATTGAGTTATATGAGCAAAGTTAATATTCCTATAATCTGTGTCAATGAAACATAGGTGTGGCACATAAACACTTTCAAAGTATTAGATGTCATAGATATTCTCAGTCATCAATTGAGAACAAAATTAGTTAGGTTAGAGAAATTAACCAACTGATCAGGCTAGTTTCTTGCTACTCAAGAAAATAGGGCACAATAGAGTTACAAAGACTTAGTTCAAATCCTAATTTTGCCATGAAGCTTCCAGAAATATTGAGTCTAATTTACTATAGAAGATGGATGTGAAAACAAAGAGGTGACACTGATTTTATTGGAACAAATATGCAGTATATTTAAACAACAACATCAGCTATACTGTACATAAGTAAATGTTGCATTGTGATTTTGTATATGAGTAGCCAACCTGTTGTATATGCTACCAATCTACTTCTTTAACTGATATATTTCATGGCCTTTCCCCACAAAATTTCTCCTGGCCTTTTCTCATGAATGTTGCTTGATAATTTTTGAGGTGCTATCACAGAATTGTCTCTATTGTCATTTGGTTCCATCTATTTATAAATCATGCATTCTAATTTGTAATTGTATTACTGATAGTTCTTTTTTTCCTCTGGCTTTGCTAGTGTCTCATTTTAGCATGTCACCAACTAATGGAGAAAACTGCACTCAGTCATGGCACTGCAACAGAAACAGGAACAGGAGGGATCTGTCCTCAGGGAATCTGGATTTCCTGGGCTAATTTCTCTGACTCTTCTTCCAAAACTTCTGAGCATTTCCCAAATTAAAATAACATGATGTAAGGAAGCAAGGAAGATTCCATGACAGAAATAGATCTAGAAATTGTACAATTAGCTAGATGCAGTATATAGAGTGAGAGAACTGAAACTGTATAGAAATTAAGTAGGACTTCACTTGCTTTGAAAGAAGAAATTCAAAATGACAAATACAGAAAAACATAGAAATAGCTCCAAATATACCTCTCTTTTCCCCCAGTGAAAATGATTATTTTCTCTGTTTTGTTTGGAGTTGAGAGAGAGAAGGTGGTATTAAAATAAATAGGATGATGAGGAACAGTATAAAGGGATTTCAGGATACAACATGCTAATGAAAAAGGCAAAGACTGAAAGAGAAATAATAATAGAAATAAATAAATAATAGAAATAAAAAATAAAAACTGTGAGAGGGAACTTTGAGTCTTAGTGGACAAACAATTAAATATGATCTACAATGTGCTGTGGCAACCAAAGAAGCCAATGCAATCCTAAATTGCATTAACAGAAGGACACAATCAAGATCAAATGAGATACTAATTCCACTCTATAAAGCCTTAGTAACACCACACCTAGAATACTGCATCCAGCTTTGATCACCACATTATAAAAATATGTTGAGGCTCTAGAAAGAGTGCAAGGAAGAACAACCAAAGTGGAGGCTAAAACATACAATGAATAGTTGCAAGTACTTGGCATGGCTAGTCTAATGAAGAGAAGGAGCAGGAGAGACATGATAGCAGTGTTCCAATATTTGAGAGGCTGCCACAGAGAGGGAGGGAGTCAAGGTGTGTTCCAAAACACCCAAAGGCCAGACAAAGAATAATGGATGGAAACTAATCAAGGAGAGATTCAACCTAGAAATGAAAAATTTTCTGACAGTGAGAACAATCAACCAATGAAACAGCTTGCCTTCAGAAGTTGTGGGAGCTTCGGGTTTCCGGTTTTGCGTGGCTTCGGGGCAGCAGGAATTCGCAATAGCTCGTGATTCCTGTTGTGCTAGCCGCTGAGGTACCCCCGATCCAGATGGGTCAGGGGGATATGGCTGCCCTGTAGGGACAGCTGAAGAGAGAGGGGAGTCGGACAGGGGGTTGGGGGTGTCGCAGACCCCCTCCTTCTCTGGAAAAACCCCTTTTTCCCAAGGCGGTGGAGCGGCGGTCAGCAATGGCCGCCACAAAGAAGCCAGCAACCGGGTAAGATTGCGCTGGAGGAAGTAAGAAGAGTGAAAGTGCTGTCTGAGCCGGGTCAAGTAACATCTTTCAAATTGGTTGGAACTGAGCTGTTTGAATTGCTGGAGGATACATTGTATCCCTAAGAAGATCGAAAGCGGCGGAAAAGCTGTTAAAGGGAACTTTTTTTTTTCTTTACTCTCCCACCCCATGGAAACAACAGAAATGTTTGGACATATTGGACATTGAAAGTGAATTGTTTTGAGAGTTGAAGCTAAGGGAAAAAAGGATTTTTGGACATTGAAAAACTTAAGAAATTGGAAAACCCTTGTTGGAGGTATGGATTTCTGATTATTTAAAATTGATATTGCAAGTGGGAAGGGAGAGGAAAAAAAATTGGAGCAAAAGCTGAAAAAGGAGGAGATTGCCTAGAATCCCAAAGAAAAGTATATGGTAATTGGACCTCTTTGATTAAACATTAACCCCAGAAAGAGAAAGAGAAGAAGGAAGAAAAGTATTAATTTTTGGAACTTTTTTTTGAATTATTTTTGATTAAAAATACTTGTGGTTGTTTTGGGAAAAGTTTCTCTTTTCATAATGGCATCGCTTGTGGATGAACTAAAGACTGAATATCAAAAATATAAAAAAGAAGATACTTTGGGCACTTTGTTTCAATTCTTAGAAATGGCGTTATGTACTTATGAAAAGTTGACTACGCAGCAGAAGGACTGGGACAAAGAAGAAGAGGAAGAAGAAGCCATCTTTGATGAACAATGGGTTCTTTCCGGGGAGGAGGAGAAAAAGGATAAGAAAAAGGGGATTTTAAGAATTATAAAAACAACCAAAGAAGAGAAAAATGAGCGGAAAGGTGGAGGCAAGGTTAGAAAGCAAAGGAAAAGGAGTAAGAAAAGGGAGGAGGAAAGACAAAGGGGTAAAAAGGGCAAGGAGAAGAATAAGCAAGAGAGAAAGGGGGCAAGGAGGAGCCTCAATGGGGGGAAGCAAGATCTAAAGAAAAAAAGTTTATTCAGAGACAATGGGTGAATTTAATTTAGGATAAAAGAGGGATTCTGGAGGGTACATAAGATTGTGTTTTTTATTCAATTCTTAGCCATTCAATTTAATGAGGAAACCCCTATCTCTTTGGTCTTCTTATTTCATTTTTAGATTGATTGTTCCTAGATCTTATTCAGTATCTGTACCGTATTATTCAGATATGTTAGGTTATTGACATAGCTAATATCTGCCATTAATAGACTCCAATTTTAAATCTTCCAAACCTGTGGCCCATATTTAGTTTATAAATTGAGGTGTTTTTTTCTAAGGAGTTCTTTTCCATTAGTAAATTATTTAGTGTTAGCAAATTCTGTCCTCAGTCACTGTGGTTTTCTGGCTATTATAGAGGTTTTTTTATCCAAAAAAATCAGTTTATAGGGGATAACAATTGTTTTGAAGGAGTTCTGATGATTAATCTTATTTTAAAAATGGCATAGTCCATTAAACAGAACTCTTTTTGATATTCACTTGCTCTATCCATGATCCCTTTAATATTAGTTGTATGGCCTTGTGTTTCTTTTTCCTTTCTGAAGCCTGTTTATTCAAGTTCTCCCTAATTATCCTACAGAATTATTAACAGTGTCTTGCTGGCATGTGATATTAGGGCTGTTATGGCATAATTAGAACATTCCTCTAAATCTCCCTTTTTTGGGATTGGGATATAGATAGACCTTTTCCTGTTTTTCAGCCATGCTACTTTTCCTCGTGTTTGTTGGCAGAGAACTGTCATGTTCTTGTTTGTTCCCATGCCACTTTAATAATTCTTGGGCTTTCCTATTTGTTGGTTGTTTTATGCCCATCTGACTTCCTCCTCAAGCATCCCTGTTTCCTCTTGATATTCTTCTCTTGGGAATATGATGTTGCCCATTTTTGCCTTCTTGTATAGCTTTTCAATATATTTCTTTGATCTTCTTTTAGGTTACATTCCATCACTGATTTCTTTCTCTACTTGTTTCTTATGATTTATTTTTTCATAAATATTTCTGTGATTAATAACTGATGCTGATTCATAATGAAGTGCTCAGCAATATTTTGCAATTTGTTGTACAGCTTTTCCATAAGTTGCTACATGCATTTTCCATATGTTGCTTAATTAAATGTGATCTATTTTATTGTAGTATTGTCCATCTGAAGATGTGTGGGTGGAGAGCTATCTTTTATCTTGTTTTTTTTTTAATACAAGTTTTATTAATTTTTTACAACAAACACAAACACATAAAACATAGGACATAACATAAAAACATCATCATTCTTCATAAATTTACAAGCAGTGTATCGGTTGGTTACCACTCCTTTTTGTGCATCCATTTAATAGTCATCATAATAATTATGTTGCATAATAACTCATATCATCAATCAACAACCATATATCCCAATATCACGATTGAACAATCATTTGACTGTAATTTAACTAATTCATACTTAAGCGAGATAACTATAGTTTAATTAATTTATTTTATAACAGATCATAAAATCATACCAAATCTATCTTAATAAAATATTCTTAAAATATTATCAAAACCAAAAAGAAAAAAAAATGCATATTCGTTATATCCTAGGTTTCTAAACATTCTATTATTATATTGTATTATCTAACCATTGATAAAAAAGATCCCACACTTCATAAAATTGTTTATCTTCTTGTTCTCTAATTTCAAATGTCAATCTGCTCATTTCAGCACATTCCAATATTTTCTTAATGATTTCTTCCTCTAATGGTATTCTCTCACTTTTCCAATTTTTAGCAAATACAATCCTAGCCGCTGTTAATACATTTACAATCAAATATTTTAAATTTTTATGATATATCACAGGTAAGATTCCCAATAAAAAAATCTCCAGTTTCAAGTGTATAAGTTTCTTTGTCATTTTTTCCAACCATATGCGAATTCTAGTCCAGTATTTCCTGGCCTCCTCACAAGTCCACCACATATGGTAATATGAACCAGGCATCTGATGACATTTCCAACATTTTTCAGATCTGTTCTTAAACATTCTTGCAATTCTTGTCAGGGGAAAGTGCCACCTATAAAACATCTTATACAAATTTTCTTTATATGCTGTTGACATTGTCATTTTATAATTTTGAGACCACAACTTTTGCCATTTCTCTAAATCAATCCCATATCCAAAATTCTTTCCCCAAGCAATCATTGTTTCTTTAACTTGTTCTTCCTCCAATTTAATTTCCAACAAATAATTATATAATTTTTTGATCACTTTTTCATCACTACCTGTCAATATCCTATCTAGGTCAGTCAATTTATCACAGAATCCTTCCATTTTAGAATCTTTAAGATACCTTGAATGTATTTGTGCATATGAAAACCAATTCATCTTTATACCTTGTTCTTCTAAATTTTGCATCGTTTTAAGTTCACCCTTTTCATCTAGTAATTCCCCATATCTAACTGTTTGTTCCTTCTTATAGGTTATAGGATAAGAAAAAGCTTCAATAGTTGATAACCAAACTGGGATTTTCAAATAACATTGTTTCTTAATTTTCTCCCAATTCAACCATAACGATTCCTGTATATAATGCCTTCTAAAATAACCCTGCGATTTAGTTCCCTTATACTATAGAAAAGCATGCCAACCCAATAATAAATCATTCTAATGCCAACAATCTAGTCTTTCTTAACGTTATCCATTCTTTAGCCCACATTAAATTTGCAGCTTGATAATACAACTCCCAGTTAGGAAGGCCAAATCCTCCTCTAATTCTAGCATCCTGTAAGAGTTCTAATTTTATTCTCGCTTTCTTACCTTGCCATATATACTTCAACACAATTTTATTTAATTCTTCAAAATAGTCTTTACCTAACCTAATTGGTATTGTTTGAAACAAATATAAAATTCTTGGTAAAATATTCATCTTAATTGTTGAAATTCTACCTATCAATGACAATTGTAAATTTTCCCATTTTTTCAGGTCAGATGCTATCTGCTGTTTAAGTTTAATATAGTTATTCTCTTTCAGTGCAGCACATCTTGATGTCAAATATATCCCCAAATATTTAACTTTATTCGTAACTTGAATTTTCAATAGGTCTGTCAGCTCTTCTCTTTGTCTTAATAGCATGTTCTTTGTCAAAATCTTTGTTTGTCTTTATTTATTTTCAAGCCAGCCATCTCACCGTACATCTCTATCTTTCCCAATAGTTTTAAAGCTGTCTCTAGAGGATCTTCCAAAATAAAGACCAGGTCGTCTGCAAAGGCTTGCAATTTGAATTCCTCCTTTTTAACTTTCATTCCTTTTATATTTGTATCCTCTCTAATATTTCCATTTAACACTTCCAGAGTTAATACAAATAACAAAGGAGATAATGGACATCCTTGTCTTGTACCTTTTTTTATATTAATAGAATCTGTGAATTCTCCATCTATCATTACTTTTGCCGTTTGCTTATAATATATGGCTTCTATTGCTTGAATAAATTTTCAAGCAAAGCCCATCTGTTCCAATAATAATAGCATAAATCTCCAGTTCACATTATCAAATGCCTTTTGGGCATCTAAGAATATCAAAGCCATTTGTTTTTCAGGGTGTGCCTCGTAATATTCCAATGTGTCCAGGATTACACTATCTTTTATCTTGTTGAAGTAATGTGTTACATTCTTCCCTGTAGGGAAGAAAATGTTATCATATAACTATTTACTAATCCAATACACCTAACTATGTTTAAACTATTCTGCACCTCAGATTTCTTACTGAACTACACATCAACATTAACTCTTTTTCACTTTCTCAGTTCACAGATTTAGTCTCTCTGGTTTAACTATAGCTCTCCCAGACCTTGTCCTTGGGGTAGCTGTCACATTAGGAAAGTTTTTAACTATTTTCCCAGGTGATGTAGAAACTTGTTCACTGTTTGTCTTTGGCAACTCCTGCTGCTCCACCACTCCTCCTTCACTTGCATGTGTGTGTAAGGGTATCAAGTGCTGACAATTGCGTCTCACCACACCTTTAGGTACACTTGGACTCCTGTGATTCTGCAGCACAGTCCCAGATTCTTTTGTATCAGTGACCCATACATGCTCTCCTGGTACCAGATCACTAAGAGGTTTTACACGATGTCTCCTGTTGTAGTATTCAGTATTCATTTTCCTCTTCTCTCTCTCTTTATGAGCAAAATGGTTAACATCTGGCAATGCTGGGTCTAGCTGAGAGGGAAGAGTCGGCACAGTGGTACGAAGATGTCGCTCCATAAGCAGCTGAGCTGGACTGAACCCACTCGGGAGAGGGGTAGCTCTGTAGGCAAGCAGGGCCAGATAAGGGTTGCTAGCCTTTTTCAAGAGACTTTTCACTGTCTGAACTGCACGTTCAGTTTCTCTGTTACTTTGTGGAAACTTTGGATTGCTGGTAATGTGTTTGAACCCATATGTGGATGCAAAATGAGAAAAATCTTGGCCAGAAAACTGTGGTCCATTTTCTGACATCAACTCCTCTGGAATCCCATGCTGGGCAAAGATTGACTTCAGATGGACAATGACATCAGTTGATTTAGTGTTCGATAGCAGTGCAATCTTGACATATCTGGAGAAATAGTCTATCACAACTAAGTATGTTTTCCTTCCAAGTACAAACATGTCAGTCCCTAACTTTTGCCATGGTCTTTCAGGGCACTCAGATGTCATGAGTGGCTCTTTAGGATTCTGACACTTTTGAATACATGTCCTGCATTTGAGCACCATTTTACTGACCTGCCGACTGAATCCTGGCCACCACACAGACTGATGAGCATGTTCTTTGCATTTCACCACCCCTTAGTGTCCTTCATGCAGCCTCTCCAACACCTCATTCCTCAGAGTGGATGGGATCACAAGCCTAGTGTCTTTCAGTAGTGATCCATCTTGTACAGTGAGTGTAGCTTGTTCTGGCCAGTATCCTCTCAGTGCAGGTTCCTGTTTTGCATGCACTGGCCATCCATCTGCACACAATTTCATGACTCGAGAGCAAATACTATCAGCTTGCAATTGCTCTTTTATGATTTCCATATATGTGTGGCTATCAGGCAAGGTGTCTACTACACAGTCCACATATATGTTAGTGCTTTCCATCAGCTCCAGTTCTGCTTTGGACATGTGAGAGTCCATAGGCGAATGTGACAATGTGTCTGCTGTCCAAAGTGACTTGCCGGGCACATGCATAATGCAGTAAGAGTAATGCATGAGCCTCATCCTGAATCGCTGAATTCTCAAGGGTAGAAGATCTAGTGCTTGGTCTCCAAACAAACTGACAAGTGGTTTGTGGTCAGTCTCCAGGCAGAAATGCTTTTCTAGGAGGAAATCCTGAAATCTTTCACATGCCCAGGTAAAAGCCAGGCCTTCTTTTTCCACCTGTGCATAGCGTTGTTCAGTTGGAGTGAGTTAACGTGATGTGTAAGCCACAGGCTTCCATTTATCACCCCATTCTTGAAGAAGAACGGCACCCAAGCCATATGACAATGAATCTGCTGACACTTTCGTCACTTTGTTTGGATCATATATGGCCAGCACCAGAGGGAAAGACAAAGCATCTTTCAATGTCTTAAATGCCCTGACCTGTTCCACATTCCAAACCCAACAATTTTTCTTAGAAAGGAGATCATGAAGTGGCTTGTCTTTTTCTGCCAACTGAGGGATGAACTTCCCCAGCTGGTTTACCATGCCAAGAAAACTCCTCAGTTCATTCACACTAGAGGGCTCCTTAATAGCTCTGATAGCCTCTGTTTTCCTTGGGTCAGGTCGTATCCCTGCATCAGAGATGATGTGACCCAAAAAGACCACCTCACTACTGGAGAGTTCACACTTATCCACGTCCTGCCTTTTCCAGTTTTTTTTAGCACTGCATGGAGTCGATTGTCATGTTCTTCTCGGTCCCGTTCCCACACCAGTAGATCATCAATGTGGCAAACTATACCTTCCAGCCCCTGTATAACTTCCACCATCATACATTGGAAATGTTCGGGCACTGAGGCAATGCCAAATGGAAGATGGTTAAAGTGTGTTGTAATGACAAGGCAGTTGAGTTGTTTGATCATGAACAACTGAATCATTATGATCTTTATTGGAGTCTAGTCTTGCATTTATACACATTTTTAGTTATCCTCCATCATTGGTTAACTTTGGTTACTGCTTAACTTTCATTACTGTTTAGCACAGTAATTAATACAATTAATATCTCTAGTTAAAGTCTAACATATGTTTACTTCCTCTCCCTAATCCTCCTTTAGAATAGTGACTTTGTTTACCTGAGTTGTATTTGCTTGGAAACATTCTTTATCTGAGGTTTGCCATTCGAGATTGGAACATTCCTGCTATTACAACTCTACAAAAGTGGAACTGCCCGAAGGGTGTAACAAATGTGGTATACTTTGCTGAATCCTTGGTGAGGGGTATCTGCCAAAACCCCATGTTGATGTCTAATTTACTGAACATTTTAGCACCAGCCAGTGTTCCAAGACCCTGTTCTACTGATGGTAAAATGAATTTTTTGCAACATGCATACTTGTTCAAGACAGTCAGGTCCACACACAAATGCACCTTTTTGCTGTCCTTCTTGGGCACCACTACCATGCCTGTGCACCAGTCCATAGGCTCTTCCACATGAGTGATTACTCCCAAGTTTTCCATGCATTGAAACTCATCTTTGACTTTCCCCATCAATGGTAGGGGAATCTTCCTTGGTGTTTTCAAAGGGAAAGGGTTTGAGCTTAATTTGACAATAAGGTTGTCAAACCTCCCCTAGGCTGTTGCATAACTTAGGGTAGCTTGACTTCATGTTTTCCATGTCAATAGTGTCCACATGAACCAACAGACCAAGAGCTACAATAGCTGGCAGTCCCAGCAAAGGCATACTCAGGTTTTTGACCACATATACCTTCTCTGTAATTTGTTTTGCTCCTTTTTTTAGCTGTAGTTTGGCAAACCCTATCACTTCCAGTGGAATTCTCCCTGGACCCAGTAGAGGTCTCTCTGCTTTTTTGCAGCACTGGCACCTGTGTATTGTGAAAAATGTTGGCGAAATTCTTCTGTGAAACAACAGTGACATCTGCTCCGGTATCCAATTTGAACGTGATGTCTTTATCCATCATTCTGATTTCTACAGTCCATGGATCAGCATGTGATGTCACAGAGCCGAGAAAGAAGCTTCTCTCCTCTTCCTCAATACCATGCACAGCCTTGCTTGCAAAACATACACATTGATAGTGACCCTTTTTCCCACATGTATGGCATTTAGCATCCTTAGCAGGACATTCCTGTCTAGGGTGAAGCATGCCACCGCATTTGTGACACTGAGGGTCTTTAGTGTTTTTGTTTTGCCTGCTTTGAGGCTTTGCCTTTGCCTTTGATCATTCTTTGATCTGCTGAATTTTTGCTTTTCTTTCTGATGCCTACCTTTAAACAGTCTGTCCAAAGAGTTCACATCCTTTAGGTTTACAGCACTAGCATCTCTTCTCAATGTGGCTTGCTGTTTTTTAATCTCCTCTGATTGTCTTGCCATATTAATAGCTTTATCCAGGTCTAGGTCTTTTTCCATTTGCATGCGTTCTGACAGCCGTGTATCAACCAAGCCTACTACAATCCTGTCTCTGATGAGCTCGTCATGTAGTGCTCCATTGCTACAGTGTTCTGCTAATGCATACAGCGCTGTGACAAATGCATCAATTGTCTCATTTGCTTCTTATTTGCGCATATTAAATCTTGCATGCTCATGTGCAATGTTCTCTTTTACTACAAAGAATGACTGAAAGCCGCCTCTTACTTTAGTATACTGACGCAGATCAGCTTCACTGAGTTTCAGGCCACGCAGACCATCATCTGCTTCGTCTCCCATACAGTAAATCAAAGTGTTCACCTGATTTTCTTTGGAGCTTATTGCGAGATTGCTTGCTTGCCTAAATCTCTCAAATCGCCGCATCCATTTTGTCCACTCATTTGGTTTGGAAAAATCAAAGGGCTCCAGTGGTTGGATGTTAAAAGTAGCGCTGGGTGTGCTAGCCGTTCTGCTAACTCCTTCCTCATTCCGCTCATCCCCACTGCCGCTCATTTTCTTTTTTTGGGTAGACCTCATTGTTCAGTTACCGTGTTACAGAACTTCTGACACCATGTCGTATTTTGTAATAATACTCCTAACACATGAGTTCTCTGCATACAAACTGCTTTATTTTTTTTAACTCCTCCCTTCCGCTTCCTTCATACTGTGTCACCTCAAAATATGTCCCTCACTACTCTCTGTCTAACATTGGTTCCTCTTCACAGTTAAACATCAACAGGTTCCGTTTACCCTACACCAAAACTGGCTCAAGGTTGACTGAGCCTTCCATCCTTCTGTTGGTAAAAAATGTGGGCCCAATTTGTTGGGGGTAAGATGCTGACTCTGTAAATTGCCTAGGCAGTGTTGTAAAGAACTATGCAGTGGTATATAAGTCTAAGTGCTATCACTATTGCTATCAAAGTGGGAAATAGATAAACCAACAAATTGTAACTGTAAGAGCTGATGGATGATTTTGCTTTTATTCCTCTTTTAACTGACCCCATTTTTTCATGTTTTGTCTTTTTCAAATTGTAAACCTGATTGAAATAATCTGATTTCTGTCATTTGTAAATTGCTCTATGAAATTTTTTGGGCTTACAGATCAGGCAAAAATTCTTTAAATAAATTAATAAATTAAAATTAATATACAATATGATATTCAAGATTAATTCTTTAAATGATGACCACTACTGTATATTGGATTTTTCTAGGTGTTCAGAATATAATTTAGAACCCTCGGTACTAGGTTGAGGGGGCAGGCACTTATAGTATGAATTGTGGGTATGAGAAACAATTTAGCGATTATTTGTCTGATATTCCAGGATCTTTATGACTTCAATTTTTCACACACATTTGAGTTTGGCATTTTTCCTAGTATTGTTGGAATCTCATATTAGCTTTAATTTTGTCTACATATGATAAAAACTCTTGTTTTTTAAATTGGGTAAAATGCTGCAGCACAGAGCAACAATTTTTGAACCAAGATACTCAAAATATTTACGGAATGTATCCAAAATTTGAGACCCATGGAATGAAAATTGGGAAAGTTGTGGCTGGTTCTGTGCTACTGGCTGTTATTGTGCTGCTGTTGTGATCACGATTTCCATTTTCGACATTCCAGAGCAGTATCCCAGACAATCCCTCCCCTACCCAGCAACAGCCATTTACCTGCCTTTTGGGAATCCGAGGAGGGAAGGAAAGGAAAGGAAGGGGAGAGGAAGGCAGAGCAGGGCAGGGAAGGGAAAGGAGATTTCTGATGCTCCCTATCAAATTCCCACAAGAAACTCAGTGAAAAAACTAGCAGGAAGTTAGAAGTCACTCCTGCTCCCACTGTTTCTTTTCCGTCCCTTGGTCATTTTGTTTCTCTGTTTAGGTAAGGAAATATCTCTGAAACAATGACCCAGCAGAGCATGGATTGTCTAGAAATGGATAAAAGTATAGCCTATGCCAGATGCAAGGCTGCCACTTGCCCCACTCCACCCCATGTTGGAACAGATGTTTAATTATATTGTACGTATTTGGGTTAATAAGTATGACATCTTTACAAATAAGTTCAGATTAATTTATTGTATGTTAGAGTTTCCTGTATCCTTAGCTGCAAGTGGTATATTAAAAATAAAGTTTAAAACTTTTTGTCCTAATTATCCAATTGTTACATTATGGCTTTCTATCTTTACATCCATAATGTAAATTACAAGGTTGTAATTTAGATCTTATTTTTCTCTAGCAAGAAAACAAATATTTACTGTGAGATTCAAAACAATATCTATAGTTTATTTAAGCAGGATACATATAACAACTATATGAGAAATGTCAGTGCTTTGAGACACACAAATGCAAAGGGAGAGAGATAGAAAATATTTATTGTATATTATTATATTATTACTTGTACAATTTTTTCTAGAGAATTTAAGTTTTTGAGAATAATCCTGGAATCTTTAAAAAAATCTGCTCGGGTTTCAAGCCACAGTGACTGTATCATGATGTTAAAGGGGAAATTACATATAAATTATGTCATTTGCATCATATGTGTGATGTTATTCTGATGTCACTTTTCTGTGAAACCTCAGGGGTCTGCTTTTTTGTAGGCATGTCAGAAGGGTCCCAAGTAGACTATAAGGAGATTAAGAGTAGTACATCCTTCCCTCATTTTAAAAACAATCCACTGAAGCAGTGCTGATTTTACTTGGTTCCCTGATTTGGGATTAGAGTTATCAGAAACATAAATAGGCACAGGATGACATTTTTCCAACAAATAGTTATTTACAAGAACATATCCTAGTGATAATATAGAATCAACAATGATTACAATCAGGAAACTGTCCAGAATTGTCTTGTTGATGAGACGACTGGCATATAAATTTAATACAAAGGTAAATATGCCCTACTAAAATTTCACCATGGAAATAAATTATGAGTTGATAAAGGGCTAGATTGAAGCTAATTGCTGGAATCTAGAAATAAATAACGTAAATCAAATTTTTCAATTCTATCAGAGAAGAGAAATAAGGAAGCAGACAATTTCTCTATTCCAATTTCAAAGGTATGGTCTATGATTTTACTTTTAACAGACATACATAGATATGAGTCATTCCTCTTCCAGAAACAGCTGCCTAAACAGTCCAACACAACTGCACGTCCCCACAGTAAAATAAATAAATAAATTTTTAAAAGGGATATTACAGGCAGTCATATAGAACCACATTGTTTTCTCCAGAATCTATTAGATCATTTTCATGAAAGAAGTCTGACTTGATTGTAGCATTGTGATGGCATTTTTCTGTTAAATCCACTAGTCCTGTTTTTTTGCATTCCTGTCAGAACCGTTGTGACATTCTTATGAACAATTCTTGTGGTCCAGTACCATTTAAGAAGGGGCAAGCAACTAGCAAACAATTTTTGTAGCTTTTGAGCCATTGGCCTCCCCTCAAAAATCACTCCTTCAAATGTTGCTCTAAAGTTCAGGGCTGATTTGGCATATAGTATTATGATGGCATAGATTAGTGTTTCTCATCATGGTGGCTGGGGAATTCTGGGAGATTAAGTCTACACATCTTAAAAATGCCAAGGTTACTTGGCACTGTTACTTGGAAAGAACAGTTCCAGGTTAAGGGCTAACTGCTTGATGATCAATGAAGTTATGACCAAAGGCTCACTATTTTGAGCCAAGTTATCTTTGTCGTTTCCTTGAACAGGAAATGCCATTCGAATGACATGGGGGGAAACACCAAAATTACTAGTGAGATTATAGCAATTACGTTTTACTTTTGAGAACATTTAGGAAAGCTTTGTAAAGATGAGAGGAAGGAAGGAAGGAAGGAAGGGTATGAAGAAGTAAACAAAGTTTTGAACATTAAAAATAGATAGAATTCTCCTTACCCTGCCATGACTGCCACCTTGACTTTTCTCCCCACATGCGATGAACTCTCTAGCAGGAAAGGAAGCAGACAAATTGACAAGAGGCTGACATCTTAATATTTCTACTTCTGCAGTAAGATGGAAAAGCCCACTTGTTAAACTATTGGTTCTGGAAGTTGGGGGAGGGGGAATGAAGTAAATTATAGGTAAAGGAAGTAGTGGTGCAACTCTCTGACCTTATTTAGAATGCGGTATTGATGTCATTTGCTGGAATGCCATAATAGATGAAAAACTCTTCTAAATAAGAGCTCGACCCATTTGTTCCCTGATTTGGGATTAGAGTTATCAGAAACATAAATAGGCACAGGATGACATTTTTCCAACAAATAGTTATTTACAAGAACATATCCTAGTGATAATATAGAATCAACAATGATTACAATCAGGAAACTGTCCAGAATTGTCTTGTTGATGAGACGACTGGCATATAAATTTAATACATAGGTAAATATGCCCTACTAAAATTTCACCATGGAAATAAATTATGAGTTGATAAAGGGCTAGATACTTCTATTCCAGACAATCTTAGGTGGGATTTATGTGCGAGAGAGCCAGACCTAAGGGTATTCAATCTCAAGGCATAGGATGTGTCACGGACACTGGAACTATATTTACTAATTGTAGAATATAGGTAGGTCTATGGGAAGTCAAAAGTAGGTATCAAGGACATAAATAAAGGGAATGAAACCCCCGCTGTGTCAGGCAGGATGCCTGAGTTCTTGATGAGTCAGTGTATGACAGTGCAGTGCATGACTGGAAGCATGGTGGCAGCCGTGACTGGGAACAGGGAGAGGATGCAGACCCTGCCTTGCAAACAAGCAGAAGGACCTGCCCTCATCCTGTCCAGTTGCAAAATTTCTCGTCTCTTTCATTGGCCCCACCTCCTGGTTAGTGGCATATAAACCACACTCCCATTCCAGCTTGACACAAGCACTCTGCTATTCCTAGAGAAAACCAATAGATTTCTAAGAAGGAAAAGCAACCAACTGGACTTGACTCATCAGAGATCTCAGGTGGGTATCTCCATCCCTCTGGAAATTTCCCCTCCTTTAGACTCAAGCAATTTTTTTTCTTTTCGGATGGCATATGGACTCATATGAAGGTTTTGTGAGCTACAGGGGCTTTTGTAGCTACAGGGGTAAAAATGCTGGTATTTTTTTTTCCTAAACTAAGCTATGAATATTGAAATTGCTCAAGCTGCTCATCTCTTATCAGAGATAGGAAGCCTGAGGCCCTCCTGAACAGCTTGAATATTTATTCCCATCAGTTCCTAAGGGTCAATAGCAAGAACCAGGGAGAGATGCCATCCAAAATATCTGAATCACCTAACCCTGAAGGAAGAAATGCCTCTGTGCTGGAGTGGAAACTCATCTGAAAATTATACCTTAATTGAAGTTGAAGGGGCATACTTTTGACAACTAGGAAGGAAAGGTTATTGTTACATTTTCAGAGGCACTTTCATTGTTCCTTCTGATACTGAACGCAGTTTAAGCCAGGATGCCCTATGGCTCATCTTTGTTTCATTCTTTCCAGATCAGAATCATGGATTCAAGAAGGGTTCTTCTGATGCTCATCTGGTTGACAACATCTTCATGCCAGCTCTGGAGGACATCAGGAATGACAGATAGGTAAGGAGCAAAGTCAGTATTTGATGTGATTCAAGAAGAGACCCACAAGAGAAAAGATTCCCCCGCATCAACTTTGTAAGACTGAAACTATAAAGAAGCTTCCTTACTTTTTCTTGCAGGCGGCAACCCCCTCCTGCTGCTTCCTTTCTGGAACAACTCCTGAAGATTGGTGGGAGAGTAAATGGTAGAGCCACTCAGGAATCTGATCTAGGATTAGAGGAAAGACCCTCCACATGGGCACAATTGTTGCAGGAAAGAGATCAACTGAACTTGCTTAGAAGGTAAGTGTATTGAATTATATTAGCACAATAGGATTACCCATGACTAAGCTGACCATAGTGCATAGTCTGTAGCAAATTGATGAATAATACAAATTTTGTTTTATAAAACTATGTGGGTTTACATATTGTGATAATATATGGAACCAATACAGAAGAGGATAAACTTAGAATTTAGTGCAATGTAGGGATCCAGCTATTTTGTTAGTTTGGCCTGTTATTAGAGATTGTGTGACAACTCTCTTATTTTTTTTTTAATATGAGTATATTTTTAATATGAATATCATTTTAAAAAATAGAATCAGAGAACCTGGCATTCTCTAAAAGCATTGATACATATAACATGATTTGAAGCTGATGGGAATCCCCTTGACTTCTGCAGGACTTTCCTAGAAGTCTTCCATCTTTTTACCCATCCTATCTCCTCCATGTGTGTGTAAATAATTAATTAGGGACTCTTAATAACTTTAACTAAATGCCTTTTCATGCACCTGCTAAAGGCATTCACACAGATCCTGATCTGAAACTGTAAGTGAGCCTACAATAGAAAATAACAAGCTACATGTCTGAATAAGGTTGCTGTTATAGTTGCAGTAACTTAACTACTTGCTTTAGCTACTAGATGGTTTAGATATTTTTCAAACTAAAACTCTTTGGGTATGTTAAAATATAAAGGGAATTATAATCATGCTTATTTAAAATGTTGGAGGCTGAAGTTTGGAGTGACCTGACTTACTAAACCATTGTCTTGGCTATCTCCCCCTCCAAAATCGGATCTGGGGATGCATAGGCCAATAACTGGCTTGGAAAAAAAACTGCTCCTAGCTTTATGACAATGTGATTTCAAACCTTAATCACATCCAACCCCAAATTTAAGAACATGAATAATTAGTTATTGTTTCTTTGCATTTTAAAGGCTTTCATTGTGTGGGGGGCTTTGGGTTCAGTCTAGACTCCAGCATTTTCTTATTCCCTTTCTTCCAGCAGCTCTGTCCCCGGACACCGTGTGCCCCGACAGCTGTTAGCTTCAGGTCCTGCCCGTGGATGCCATCTTGGCACTTGCCAGCTCCAGAACCTGGCCAATCTACTTTACCGTTATGGGGGCAATAACCAAAAAGAAGAATCCCACAAAAACAACAAGGGAACAAATGATCCCATGGGCTATGGGCGTAGGAAACGCAGGGCAGCCGGCCATGGAGTATCCAGTCCCACTTAAAAGACGTTCTGAGAGAACGATGGGCACTCACATGAATCAGGTTCTAGACACCTGCAAAGTTCATAGAAACAGGCTGGATGATCCCAGTGCTCAGAGGCCATGCTACAAAACAGCAGCGAACATTCTGGGTGAATATAACCATCATCTAAGATGTAGGATGGTAACTTTCTTCTGCCTTTTTACCTCCATCTCAGTTTAGATTTGGTTCCTTGTGTCTTCCTGAAATTTAAAAAAGCAGGCAGTCTTCAGAGAGACTGCCCCTTTCTGATCTGGCCTGAGCTGTTCTGGTAGAGTGGAGTTACATTTGTATTTGCATCAGATCCCATCAAGAGCCCGCTATCCGTTGGGGCATAGAATTCACATGAATATGCTCCAATAAGCCACAGAGGCAGGTAGAAAAGGAGTCTGAAATCTCCAGAAAGATACTGAAACAGCATGACTTGTTTCTGGAAAGGAGAAATTGATATTACCGCCATGTTAGCATTGTGGACAGGGGAGGGGGTTAAACCAAACAATTCCTCTGGGGCATTTCTGTCTTGTTGGATTCTGTGTTTCATCTGTGCATAATGGATTTGTTTTTAGAGGAGCTTGTAAGTAAACAGACTGATCAATTCAGAGTTGTAAATGGTGTTTTTGTGCTACCTCCATACTGTATAGCTGAAAAGAATGGTTGAGAATGGATACTGTTTTAGCCCTTCTCTGGCTTTAGCTAAAAGCCCCATTTCTCCTATAGCATAAGGTTAATTAGCATTACCCAGTTACCCCCTCCTGGAAGCAATTTAACTTTGGGTATCATGGTCAGGCTGGAAATGCAACAGAACTTCCAGAATGGAAATAAAGGAATATTGAATGAATGAAATTCTGCAAAGTAGCAATGACCTCTACAAACCTTAGTTGCTTTTCTTCTGAACAAATGCAAAACAAGATGACCTTGTTAGGTTGCACACACTCAAAATCTTGGCATTCAAATAAATTGAGCAGTGGACATTTCACTAATCCTCATGCAATTCACTAACATCTGGAGACACATAATACTTTAAAATAACTTTCTAGAGTCCACTTTTTAAAAAATCAATCAAGTGTTAATCCATCAGTTGAAATTAAAGATGCTTTCCATCATTTTTATTAGGTAACAAAACTATCATCTATCTAAAATTTATTGTAAGATAACAATATATATGTATTTACACACACAAACACTCACACACATTCCTACATAGTTTTGTTCCCTTATAATAAATTGTATTATATTGTATTACTATTTTATATTGTAATATATAAATTTATTGTAAGGCTACATAAAAACATCCAAGTATGAAGATTTCTGTTGCCACTTTTAATTGTCGGAAAAATGAGAGCAGACTCATCCTAAGTGTCTCTCTCTGACTTTAAACTACTGGGGCTTCTGCCTCTCATCTGATTATTTCCTAGGCCTTTCCTCCTCATTCCCCAAGGTCACCCACACATTCCATTACAGATCCTCAGCTTTAGGATGAACACCTGAGTGAACGTCTATGGAGATTCTCAGTCATCCATGTCATGGTTGTCCCAAAGGTGCTTTTTCAAGAGGCAGCTAGACTTTAAAAAAAACTCAGAAAGTCCAGTTGCCTCTTGAAAAAGCACCTTTGGGACAACCTGGGTGAATGCACCATGCACAACATAACAAAGAATGTCAATAAAATTCACCGTGTCATGAACATTCCTATTTCTTTGTCTGCCATGATATATGCATTAGAAATTCAACTGTAAAAAAGAGAAAAAGTGTTTTCACTGTGTACAAGTCTCTGGGAAGTATACAGAGAAGAGCAACAATGATGATTAGGGGGCTAAAATAGATAAAAAACAGTTGCAGGAATTAGATATATGTTGCCTAGAAAAAAAGAAGGACTAGGGACGACATGTTAAAAGTGTTCCAATATTTGAGAGGCTGCCACAAAGAAGAAGCAATCAACTTATTTAGAGCCACAGTGGCACAGTGGTTAAAGTGCAGTACCTCACGCAACTTCTGCTGACTGCCAGCTGCCTGCAATTTGGCAGGTTGAATCTCACCAGGCTCAAGGTTGACTCAGCCTTCCATCCTTCAATGTCAGTAAAATGATGACCCCAGATTGTTGAGGGCAATATGCTGACTCTATAAACTGCTTAGAGAGAGCTGTAAAAGCACTATAAAGCGGTATATAAGACTAAGTGCTATTGATATTTTCCAAAGCACCAGAAGGCAAGACAAGAAGTAAAGGGTGGAAACTAACCAAGGAGAGAAGTTTCTTGAGAGTGAGAACAATTAATCAGTGGAACAGCTTGCCTTTGAAAGTTGGAAGCTTTTAAGAAAAGACTGGACAGCTACGGGACTTGTCTGAAATGGTATAGGATAGAGTCTCCTGCTTGAGCAGGGGTTTAGATTTCCAGTGCTGAAGTTCTATGTTCTATGTAACAAAAAAGAAAACAACTTTGAATAATTCAGTGGTTAAAATCTATGAACATGTCTCAATATATTTGACAGCATAACCTACAATGACTTTCCCTCCCTACTGGTTCAGCATCTCTAATTTATGAAAGTGTGCTTCATGTGTGAATTTCAGGGAACATCACTTTAGCAAAAAGAAAAGAAGCTTATATATGCAGAATGTTTTGAATTTGAAAGATTATTCAAAATACAATGCAGTACTTGCAAGGTATAATATAGCATAGCCTGAAAAATCCCTTAGAGTTTGTGCAGACTCATGAAATATAGGGAGACTACTATTTGCCAGTTGTTGAAACTGGGGAGGTATGACAAACCCCAGCCATTTGGGAAAAACTGTTCCAAAATTACAGGATATTCACTTCCACCACCATAAATGTAACCTCTTTAAATATAAAGAAGCAAACTACAGACAGTAGCTTCAAATTTTTGCAGCTGTCACTCTAACAATGAATTTAAAGCCCCCACCTGAAACTATGTCTGAAAAATGTTCTAATAACAGGGAGAAGCAACTTCATATTGTTCCTCTCCCCATACACACAGCAGCCTGAAAAAGTTATTCAAATGACATGATGTAGGTATTGCCTACAAAGATCAAAACCGTGCAAGCCATGGTATTCTGTTATAGTCTCTGTCGCAGGGGTCTCCAACCATGGCCACTTTAAGCTTGGAGGACTTCAACTCCCAGAATTCCCCAGCCAGCTTTGCTGGAGACCCCTGCTCTGTGGCACATTACAGGAATGAAAGTTGGATTTTGAAGAGGCAAGATAGGAAGAGTCAACATCAACACTTTGATGTTGGGGAAGACTCCTGAGAATACTTGGGCAGCCAAGAAAATAAATAAGTGGCTCAATGAACATATCAACCCAGAGTTCTCAGTCGCGGCACAAATGATCAGCCTTAAATTATTCTACTTCGGACACCTTTATATAAAGATCTTATTTTCTGGAGAAGGCTCTGACACTGCGGAAAATGGAAGAAAAGAGAACAGGGTAACCCAATTGCAGTGGATATTAGTGCATCAATGTGGTTGCTAGGCATCAAACGACTTGATGGCACGCAATAAATTAACCGATCAATCGGCCACTTCATGCATACAGAAAGCTGGAAATCCAGGGACTGGCTTTGACCGAGAGCAATGCAACAATTAGACATCACACCGCGTCGCTGAAGAAATCCGGGAATCCAGCTGTCCATTTCCAAGCGTCATCGAATCTGCTCCGGGCGGTCTCCAAAGCCAGTCGCAGCAGTATAAATTATGCAGGCAAACCGCTCGCCGCCCTGCGAGTAATAAAACGGCGCGGGGGATTTCGGGAGAATTATTGGACCTCCGGAGTCGGCATGGGAAGCCGGGAGATGCTGCTGACGGCCGAAGACCAAGCAAGAGACGACGGGTTGAAGGACGCAGGCTGACGCGGGGGTAGAGAAACGTACAGGGCGGGCGGGAGAGAGAACCAGGGAAAGAGACCGGTGCAAAGACAGGCGAAGGAAGCGCGGGAAAGAAAGGATGGAGAAGAGGAGGAAGAGGAGGACCAAGAAGAAGGGACCCCAGAGGGTGGGCTAGCAGTGACGGAGGCGGTCCCGAGGTTTGGGCATGGCTGGATCCAGTGAGTCAGGTTGCCCTGAAGTGGAGGTCGCCCCCAAGTCGGCAAGGTGAGAATTGTCCAAGTTGCCTGAGTCTTCCGGGGTGGGGTGGGTCTGTTCCATAGGGCCTAGGATATGTGAACGTGGGAAAGAGTACCCAAGGACAAAGGCATGTACGGGAGGCGCTCTGGATCCCGGAGAAAAAGGGATGAGCGAAGAGTCGAGCCGAGGATACTGCGCTCCACAAAAAGACCTGGATGTATTTTATCTACAGTAAGAGGGAGGGAAGGATGCTGGGCGGTGGGATGGGGGAATCTCATGGATTAGGGATCATGAGAGTCTGGCTTTCTGAATTTTTAAAAAAGATGAGGGGACCCTGTTGAGAGCAGGTGGATGACGTGTCTTCTGGCTGACCTGAGAGCAAGATGCTTTTGTCTTGTGGTCCAAAGATAACACTGTTCTGACTATTGTCCAGGATTTGCATGACTGCAGCACACAAAGGCTATAGCTGCTTGGTCACTTTAGAGCACGACAATAGCTGCTTGGTGAGTTTAGAGACAAATGTTGGGGGTGCTTCTTCTTCAAGGCTTAATTACATTAAGTACTAATTGTAGGCAGGCTTGGGTCACTGCTGAGGAAGATGGAAGGGAGGAAGACAGAGACAGGGAAGAGGAGGGCACTAAGCAGTTCTATGAAGATGTTAATTTTTGATATTATGTTTTTTAGATTACTGTTTATCTTGTTAGCATATTGTGGGAGGGAATAGAAGATGAATATAGCAACTTTTCCTATACCACTTCTCCACAATCATATTTCATTCTGTGGTTTTCTATTTCAAATAAGTTTTAGATATCTACTCTCAGCAAATCCCCAGAGCAAGTGATATGACTGGGGGCACATAATGAAACCACTTGCAGAAATTAAATTGACTTGGGTCTGTTCAATGGATGGGAAATATTAGAAATATTTGAAGATGAGATGATCATCATAAATTTGCTTCCTGGCTCATTGGAGGATTTTTATACAGAATAATCCAGACACCTCATCTTTTGTCATCACTCCTATTTTCTTACTGCTTTGTTTTTATATATAGTCAGAGCCAGTTTGGTATAGCACTGAACGTGCTGGCTTAGAAACTAGAAGTTCTAGGCCTCTCTTAGGCATGAAAGCCAGCTGGATAACTTTGGGTCAGCCATTCTCTCTCATTTCCAACCTACTTCACAAGTTGATTTTTGTGGGGAAAATAGGAGGTAGGAGTATTAGTACATTCACTGCTCTGAGATATATATAAACATGTAGGATAAAAGTATCATAATCCTCCTCCTCACCCTCCTCCTCATCTCCTCAGACAAAAAGTGCATGTAGAGAGGTGGAAAAGAAAAAGTAGCTATACAATGTCTTTTAGAGAGTTAAGACCATTAGCTTGGAAACATAGTTGAGAATCCCATATTTGTCTGAGAAATCTAGAATGAGAGAGTTATAAATCTAATGCATATATGTAATTAACATTTGCCTGCAGTAATGGTGATTTTCGTTCCTTGCAACACATGTTTTAGCTATTTGGATTTTGTGAAAATAAGAAAGTTGGGCTGTACATTAGATTATATCTTTTTGTTCTATATTAAATAACATACCTTTGTGTATACAGTACCTCAGTAAAAGTTACAAACCCATAAAATATTGTCTGGTTTATCTGCTTTTAACAACTTTTCTGGTACATCATTGAAAAGTAGAACCCCAAGTTTTCTTATGCAGTTTATAAATAATAAACTATTATTGTGGATAATAATACAACGTAGGAATGCTATATATGTTGCTTTGAGGTTCTGGAAAATAGATGGAATATATTAATATACTGTTAATATACTGTTAAATCTTAACAGTATAAGAACCATAACAAAGTTACACTGAAATGCAAGTGAGTCTCCCTACAATTGTAGAAGACTGCAAAATTTATCAGAGAGTGGTGCTTAACTCTTAGTTCATGAACCTGTTATGTAATTACAATCAAGCAGCTCAATTTATTTTCCACTCATAGGGAATGTGTGTGTGTGTGTGTGTGTGTGTGTGTGTGTAAGAAAAGTCACACATCTCCCCTAACAAGGGCCTGAAGAAGAGGCAAATAGAGGGACACTTCGCTCCCGCACAGGAATACAAAACAAGTCTCCATCCACCACCATCGTCCTTCCCTTCTCAGACAAGGAGGGACTGTGAGGGGAAGGGGAAGGGCAGGGCCAGCCAATGGTGGGATCATCTGACAGGCAGCTGCAGGAGAGAGCCCAAAGAGCTGCATGTGGCTCTAGACTCTCACATTGCTGACCCCTGATCGAGAACTTCAGAGACAGTACAACAGTGTAGTTGATGAAGGATAAGAGAGATGGAACTACTACATCTAGAGTAGTGGTTCCCAAAGTGGGTGGTACTGCCCCCTGGGGGGCAGTGGAATGCCTTGGGGGGTGCTAAGAGGCAAGGGGGGCAGCAGGGGAGCATTCGAGGTTCTGGACCCACAGGTTCACTCATTGACTGTAGCACCGCTCTGGAGCCAGCGCCTCCAATGTAGAAGCGGTGGCACATTATGTGCTGCCACAGCCACATTTGATGTGCTGCCCCCCTGCTGCCTCTTAGTGCCCCTCTGCTGGCCCTCTTGGAGTGCTAAGAGGTGGTAGGGGGGCGTTCGAGGCGCTGGCCAGCCCTGCAGTCTCACCCATTGACTAGCACTGCTCTGGAGCTGGCGCCTCCAATGCAGCAGCATGTTGGGAAAAGTCACCACCACCACTTTCCCAAAGTGCCACTACTATCGCATTCTGTCTGTCTGTCCGTCCATCCAGCCATCCATCCATCGAAAAGGTCTGTCTGTTTGCCTGCCCCCCCCCTCTCCATCCATCCATCCATCCATGTTCAAAATGCTGGTCCCGCAGGCACATCGGGAAAGTAGAACAAAGCCAATCTGAGAGGGAGGGAGGGAGAGAGAGAGAGAGAAAAAAAGAGAGAAACCTGATGCATCAGATTGAATGAGGCCTAGTTTAGATTGAGGCCCTATTCCACATTGAAACCTCTTTGGCTTCTACTAAAGGTTTTGTGGACAAAATATGGTCAAGACTATCAGGAAGCTCCCACATTTTGTTGAAGCTTTAAACAGGATCCATTGGACCAGATCTCCCCCCTAAAAATGATTTTTCCCCAATGCATTACAGTGCCAATTCTGGAGAAGGCAAAAACCAAAATGTACTGGTAAATTGCAAGAACACCCACACCCACACCCACACCCTTCTAACCCTGCTGGAGCAGGTAATTGAACTAGAATAGATATCTCATTATCTTTCTCCTCCCTCCCTCCCTCCCTCCCTCCCTCCCTCCTTCTTTATTTCTTCTTTCTGTCCCTTCCTTCCATCCACCTTCTTTGTCCCTTTTTCTTTCTTTCCCTTTTCTTTTTCTTTTCTTCCTCTCTCACTCTCTTTTCTCTCTCTCTTTCCCTCTCTTACGCTCACCCCTTTAGATAAGGGGTTGCCAAACTTTTGGACCTCAGAGACCCCCAAACTCATAATTTTAAATCCCAGAGACCACTAATATGAATTTTGACTGACGGTGGCTTTCTGATGTTGGTGGGAGAGAGAGAGAGAAATCTGATCCAACCTCTCTCTCTCTCCCTCTCTCTCTCTCACACACTGGCAGGGGTGGGATTTAGAGCCCTGATCTAAAGCTGTCAAAACTCCAAAAACAGGTTAAGTAGCTCTGGGGAGGCCAGTCATAAATTAGAACACTTGCTAAATAACTGGCCATTAAGTGAGGACCACTTGTATTTGGTTTGCCAGTCACCTGGCCACGCCCACCCAGTCACCTGACCAGCGAGCCATGCCCACCCAGTCATGTGACCAGCAAGCCACACTCTCAAATTAGGCCATGCCCACAGAAATTTGAATCCCACCCCTGGGTGGGGGGCACTGAAGATGAGTTTGTAGCACCAAGGGGGCAGTGGACCGAAAAAGTTTGGGAACCACTGATCTAGAGCTTCAGAGACAATACTACAGCATGAGTCGTGGCTACAGGATAAGAGAAATAGAACTGCTACATCTAGACATTCACAGACAGTACAACGCTGTGAGGCCTGACTACACGATAGAAGAGATAGAGCTGTTACATCTACAGCTTCCTTTATAATTTGTATACTCTACTTATAGTTTTAAAACTGTTGTGTATGTACCATAGTTAATAAAGTATGAGCTTGAGGTAAAGTGCAGGGTTCTGGCCCTGCACTTCTGATTGGCTGTTAGGCGGCCAGATCAGATTGGTTAGTTCTTAGGAATCTGATTGGCCCTTAACAGAGGATTATCATTGGTTTAAAGAGCTAGCGTTCATAGCTCGCTATTGGACAATTCTCACAAGGGTTGCCTATATAAGGCAGAGTTCATTGTTGTTGTTTTCGAGAAATCACTATGCAATAAAGAGCTGAAAGTTCACATTCAAAGACTGTCTCCATTTACTCCAACCCATGTCCAAGTACTTAACACTGGCGACGAGGGTGGGATTTGGAGACGTCTGAACCTAAGAAGCCAGGAAGCAATACCGAGCACGTGATAAGACGATGCCAACAACGGAACCATGTCCAGCGGCATCGTACCACCCACTCCGTTCGATCCAAACCAAGAGGATTGGGAATCCTACATGGATCGCTTCCAAATGTTTCTTGAGATGAATAATTTGAAGGACGCCACACCAGCAAAGAAGCGGGCACTGTTCCTGACGCACTGCGGCCCAGCTGTATTTAAAATGGCTAAAGCACTCGCCAAACCTCGAGAAGTGAAAGCCATGAGCTGGGACGACCTCGAATCCATCCTGAGAAACCATTACGCGCCTACACTCATGAGACGCCACGAGTTTTATCAGAGAAACCAGCGAAAAGGAGAGAGCGTGGCTGATTTCGTGGTGGACCTCTGGAATTCGCTGCGGGTTCGCTGATTTAGAAGAAGCACTAAGAGATCGAGTAATTCTGGGATTAGATGCACTAGGCGTGCAAAGCAAGCTGATGGCGAAAGGCGACATCAGCCTTGCTGACGCCATCGCCGAAGCCACGGCTGCGGAGGCAACCAAAAAGTCAGCTGCACAATTACGGCGAAGCCGCACTCCGGCAACACAACCGACCGGTGAAATCTCACCCAACTCAGAAGGGCCGCTTGCAACAACGCACCACGAGGACCTCTCTTCGTCGTCAGACAGCGACGAAGAAGGGGTCCATCGACTGTGGTCCGACCGGGATCCTCGCCCTAAGCCTTTATGCCCTTGCGCTGGCTGTGGAGCAAACCATGCCAGGGCCGAATGCAAATTCCGCGATGCACTCTGCCATGAGTGCGGGAAACGAGGCCACATCAGCCGGGTCTGCCGCAGCTTACCAGGACCCAGCCAGGCCTCAAAAGGGGCCAACTATCACCAATCGACAGGAAACTGTCCTGTAAGGCGAGAACCAGTAAACCACTCCTACAGAAATCGAGCTCTGCAAAAAGAAGAGGCTCACCATACTATCACTATAGATCACGCCTCAGTTTTGGACACTAAGAAAATTCGAGTCATGGTAGCCATCGAGAACCAGCCTTGCCACATGGAGGTCGACTCGGGATCATCTCTCTTGATGGTGTCTTGGAAGACACTCAAGCAACTTATCCCTACAATCCAATGCCAAGACCTCCAATTTCAATGCCTCATCCTCAAGGACTACCAAGGAAATCGAATCCCCGTGGTCGGGTCCTGCCGAGTCTGAGTCTCCTTCAAAAAGCATACAGCGTACTTACCTCTAACGATCATCGATAGAGATAGGCCTAGTCTATTAGGCCTCCAATGGTTCGCGCCACTTGGCATCGAAGTGGCCAGCGTGAACCGAGTCGGTGGTTGTGAGTGGGAGGAAGACCTTATTTCTGAGTTCAGCGACGTCTTCGCGGACCATTTAAGCAAGTATAAAGGGACCCCAATCTCATTTAATCTAGATCCAAAGGTAGCCCCAATTCGCTTGAAGCCCCATCGAGTTCCATTCGCTCTTAAAGCTAAGATCGACGAACAACTCGACAAGCTAATTGCTCAAGGGGTGTTGAAGCCCATCGATCACTCTCCATGGCAAACCCCTATTGTAACACCCATTAAGCCAGACGGGTCAATCTGAATTTGTGGGGACTACCGGGCCACTTTAAACCACGCCCTACAGCAGAATGCGTATCCAGTTCCGGTGGTTCAGCACCTCCTCCATTCCTTGGGGGGCGGAAAGGTTTTCGCTAAATTAGATTTAGCTCAAGCTTATCAACAACTACCAGTGGATGAAAAGACGGCCCAATCCCAAACAATTGTAACGCACAGAGGTGCTTTTAAATATACTCGATTGCAATTTGGGGTTAGTGTAGCCCCGGGGATATTCCAAAGCCTCATGGAAAGGTTGTTACAGGGAATCAAGGGCGTGGTTCCGTATTTTGATGATGTATTAATTGCAGCCCCTACCAAAAAAATCTTGCAGGATCGTTTGAAATGTGTTCTTAAAAAATTCCAAGAGGCAGGACTTAAGGTGAAAAAAAATAAATGTCACTTATATACTGACAGTGTTGAGTTTCTAGGGTATCGGATTGATAGCCAGGGCATTCACCCTACCGAAAGTAAATTAAAGGCGATAAAAAATGCTCCCAGGCCACGTAACAAGGCCGATCTCCAGGCATTCTTAGGCCTCATTAATTTCTATAATGTATTTTTACCGCACAAGGTGACTGTTGCTGAACCGTTACACCAGTTATTAGATAAAAAAGCATTGTGGGTATGGGGTTACCGGGAAGAATAAGCGTTCTGGAATGTTAAAAAATTGCTCACATCTGACTCTGTACTTATGCAGTATAATGAGACTTTACCATTAGTTATAACCTGCGATGCCTCACCCTTCGGGGTGGGCGCCATTTTGAGTCATGTACTGCCTAATGGGAACGAAGCCCCTGTTACGTACTTTTCGAAGACTCTTTCACAAGCAGAGTGGAACTATGGACAAATTGATAAAGAAGCTCTCGCAATCATTTCAGCTGTAAAGAAATTTCATGAACATGTGTATGGAAGGACATTTACCATTATAACTGACCACAAACTGTTGCTAGGGATAATAGCCGGGGACAAGCCAACCCCCTACATATTATCCCCTAGAATGACCCGATGGTCAGAATTCCCAGCTGCTTATAATTATCACCTGCAATATCGCCCAGAAAAAGCCATTCCCCACGCCGACGCATTAAGCCGAGCACCGCTTCCAGAGACTCTCGATGATCCGGCACCAACGGCAACCACGTTGCAGATCGAAACACTCAACTCGCCGCCTATGACTGCCCGAGACATCGCGAGAGAAACCAAACGAGACCACACCCTAGCTCGAGTCCTAGGCTGGGTAGAACGCGGATGGCCATTGGACCAAGTCCCAGATGACTTCGCGTCGTTTAAAGCAAGACAGACTGAACTTTTTTTCCCAAAAAGGCTGTGTCATCTGGGGCGATATGATTCCGGAAAACACTGCTACAAATTCTGCACGAGGGCCACCCCGGCAACGTGCGGATGAAAGCGCTTGCACGAAGCTACACATGGTGGCCGGGCATGGACCGGCAAATCGAGCAGTGGGTCAAAGCGTGTTCCAATTGCCAACAAGCCAGCAACGCCCCACCAAAAGCCATGCCTACTGAATGGGAGACGCCATGTGGACCCTGGTCCAGAATCCAGCTGGATTTCGCGGGGCCAACCAAAGGATATACCTTCCTGCTGACAGTCGACGCATACTCCAATTGGTTAGAAATTCATCGTATGATGGCCACAACTTCCGAGGCAGTGATTAAGATCCTAAATAGACTCTTTGCAACCCACGGATTGCCTGACGTCCTGGTGTCCGATAACGGGCCACAGTTTATGGCACTAATGTTCGAGCAGTACCTCGCTGACCGCGGCATCTGCCATGCGCTCACCTCACCTGCGCACCCTGCGACCAATGGCCAAGCAGAACGCATGGTCCAATTTGTTAAAAAGACTTTGCAAAAAATGGACTATGACAATATCGATGACAAAGTCAACCAAATTCTCTTTTTGCAATACATAACTCCACATAGCGTCACCGGCAGAACTCCCGCGGAACTACTGATGGGACGAAGACTCCGTTCCCACCTCGACCAGTTGCACCCTGCTTACGAACTGGAAAAGCCAATAGGATCCAGTGGCCGTTATCGCACTTTCCAGGTAGGAGACCAAGTTTACGCACGAAACTTATCGGGCGATCCGTTATGGATAGAGGCAACGGTAGCGCGAGTGACCGGCCCCAAATCCTATGTAGTGAAATGCTGTGACAATAGACTGTGGAAACGGCATATCAACCAATTACGGTCACGACTCACAACGGCCAGTCAACAACTCCCCCATGACCAAACTGAGGGGGGGGGGAGGTACAGAAGAAGATGACGTTCCAGGGAACCTGTTCGAAGGGAGCGACGAATCAAGTGAGACTCAGGAAATGGAGCAGGAAGGATAATTGTTTGCACCGCAAGAAATTGCACCTGAGCAAGAAGCAGAGACACTGCCAAACAACAATCTACCTCAACAGGATTGCAATCAACCAGTCCAACGAAAATCCGAAAGACTTAAAAGACAACCGTCCTATTTAAAGGACTATATAACTACACCGTAATTAAGAAGCCAGGGGGAAGGGGTGTTGTGTATGTACCATAGTTAATAAAGTATGAGCTTGAGGTAAAGTGCAGGGTTCTGGCCCTGCACTTCTGATTGGCTGTTAGGCGGCCAGATCGGATTGGTTAGTTCTTAGGAATCCGATTGGCCCTTAACAGAGGATTATCATTGGTTTAAAGAGCTAGCGTTCATAGCTCGCTATTGGACAATTCTCACAAGGGTTGCCTATATAAGGCAGAGTTCATTGTTGTTGTTTTCGAGAAGTCACTATGCAATAAAGAGCTGAAAGTTCACATTCAAAGACTGTCTCCATTTACTCCAACCCATGTCCAAGTACTTAACACAAACCCTGTAAATAAAGTTACTTTGATTTGACATTATAGATATAATTCATTCCTTTTCCTGTCTAATAAGGATTGGGATAACTAAATACCCAGGCAAGGCCTGTTATTATCAGTTAGTATATCTATAAATGGAGTGGCCAGAGAAGACAATTTAAGCCATCTCTTCTGAAAGAATAAATCTAAAACATGCTTTCTGTTGCCTGTTACATACTATATATCTTTGTTGCTGCACCTCTTCTCCCTAAAACAGTCATAATTCTAGTTCTGACAAATATACTGCTAGCAAAACCCTAATTAAGAAGGATAGGCTTGTTCTTCTTAAATCCTTCTGAACTAATTATAGCAGTACCTGAGGGATTAGAGCAGGCCAGAAATTATAATGGGCAGGAAATTACCTGCAAAAGATTTGTGGAATTACATTATGGAAATTAGGTACCAAATTGACAAATCTTGACTTTTTTCCCTTCTTTTTTAGCACTTTCCTGCAACTACACGGTCCACTCTTTTTTAATGTTAATTAAATGTTAATCCATTGGTTCCAAAAGGAATTGGCCAACTGACTTGTCATGATATAATGGCTGAAAGAGACTAACTGGCTCAAAGTCACCCAGCCAGCTTTCCTGTCTGAGGTGGGATTCTGGTTTCTATGCTGGTGCCGAAACCACAATACCAAACTGGTTCTCTAACATTGACATTGAAATTCAGGAGCAGCAACATCAGGAAACTAAAGAATTGAGGCACTTTAATCTTTCTGATAGATTTAGGGCACCTGAAACAGTGAAATTAAGAAATAGCTGAAAAATCTTTCCTTCTAAACAGAAAAAAACAAAACAGAAAAAATGACCTCACTTTTGCAATATCATTCTCAAACACTAAAAATATTACTGTATTAAAAAACAAGGCAGATGCTGTCCTGTCCAAAATTTTCTTGCTCCTCTATTATATAGAGATTTCCAACAAGTGTAAATATTACAACTTAAGAATTCTAATTAATGGGTGACTATAGAGAATGTATTAGTAACCCTAAGCAGAGATACAAAAGCAGTGACTATTCCAAACTGATTATCTAACATAAAAAGATAGCACTGATCATTTGAAATCAGGGAATATAAGTAGACTATGGTATTACTGTATATTTTGGAATTGATGGAGAATAGCTAGGAGATATGCAGTCCTATATTTTGAAGTGCAGATTGTTTCTTTATCTGGCCCAGCTTTTATCCTATATATTCCAATGGGTTTCATATCTGTCCTTCCTTCCTTCTTCTCTTTTCTTTCCACATGTAGGGCGTTTATGCTGAGTAGGTGTACTAGCCAATGCACCAGCCAAATTACAAGGAACAAGTCCAACTTGTTTTAAGGGGAAGATATTTGACAGGAAAGTCTGCAAACTTATTCCCTGAAGGAGGCTGTGGATTTTTCACCAGCACTGAAGAGAACCAATCTTCTACAGAGGTAGGAATAAGATGTTAAACCAAAGGAAACAGAATGGATTAAATAGAAGGACATCGAAGATGTAGTGGGTGAAATCTCTTAACATGGAATTAATGGGAGACAGGAGGAGGGAGAAAGGTGGTTTTTGACTTCTTAGATGCAGAATGAAATCTAAAAAGGAGCTGAAAGTTTTACTCAACAGAAATCTAAAAAGGAACTGAAAGTTTTACTCAACAGTTCAGAACTTGTGGGCAAGTTCAGCTCTTTCCTGCCATTGCCATATTTCCTTTCTAATTTGATCTAGTTTTCTTTTAGAAATGTGCTCAATCTTCTTGCTATTAAAAAGTACAATCTTGAAAAACTTGTCCTGACCTAAAGAGCTGAGGTCCTACTGCTATATACAGTGCCTGAAAGTGTTGCAAGTGTTACAAACTCACAGAAGCCTTCGGAATGATTATGATACTGTAATGTTTAAAAGAGTAGACAATAATTAGATCATTGATTAAATGTATGTGAAATCAGATTTAGCTTTTGTCCTGACCTTGTCTGCCACTTGAGTGATAACAGCTTCAACAGGGCTCCAAGGTCCTGCATGCTTCTTTTAGAAAAAGATGTACGTTTCTGCTGTAATGAATCAGCATAGTTTCTTTTCCAGAAAAGTGACATTTTTTGTTTTAGGACAAAAAATGTACATAGGGAAGAGGTTAGATTGAATTAACCGGTGAGATAAAAGAATACAGCCCTACTTTTGATTTAGAGTGCTGCTGGGAGATACATCCCTACTGTAGGAACAAGCACTCATTTATATAATTTTTGTTAAACTTCAAGGAGTTCCTAGAAATTGCTATTATTTTGTTTAGGATTTGCAGGGGAGAGGAACTACATATATTTTCTATACTAATGTCAAGCACTCAATACGATCATAGGATTGTTTTGATCTTGTTTTTGGAATTTAATTTTCCTAGTAACTCAGTGTTCTTTTAGGACCAAAAAATGAATCATGTTGGGCCACAAGTAATGTTTCTAATGAGTACCAAGAGGAACTTTGTTTTTCATCTCCATCTTTGTCACCTTTCTTTTTAGTTCTATTTCAGAGGTGATATTCAGCAGGTTCTGACCAGTTCTGGAGCAGAAATTTTGAATAGTTCGGAGAACCAACAAATAACACTTCTGACTGGAGATTTTACAGTATCCTTCTCCTGCCACACCCAACAAACTACACCCACAGAACAAGTAGTAAAAATTTTTGAATCCACCACTGTTCTATTTCCCTTCTTGTCTTGCAATTTTCTTAAAATAGGAGTAGGATAGTGAAAATCAAACTAACAAATCTTTTGTTGCAAGTTCAATATTGCTGACGCTTCAAGTTTCTTAGGTAAATATAAGGCTGTGATTTTCTAGTTACTGTGGCAATTTAGAGTCTCGAAAGTAAGATTCTTAAAGTCCTTTAAAGATATAATATTGGATTCCCTTATTAGAGTTTATAACAAGATTACTGTTAGAAAGCACAGGTGAAGCACTTTGAATACTTAAAAGCACAATAAAAAGCATAAAGGATTTAGTTAATTCACTAGAGCTGGTTTGGTATATCCTGTATGAGTAGGTGGAGCTGTGAGTTATGCTACTACCTTAAATATTTTCTCAGTGTTTTTCTTCTGTTTCAAAACACACCCTCCTTTCTTCTTGGAGCTTATGACAGTAGAGGCCCCAAGGCAATGAGTCACGAGCTAGTGGTTTGACATTTCACCTATATTTAGGCTCTTTTACTTCTCATTGCTATAGAAGAAGATATGCAGTATGCTGGCTATGGAAATATGGAGTTGAAGTCCGATACAGTGGCTGAATTTTCATGATACATTTAAGCAGGTCAGTTAAAGATGCAGTGACTGCATTTGTTCAACATGGTAAACTTGCTTTTTATGTTATGGCAAGTAGTCAGATGTGAATCCAACTCACATCTTTTGTGATTCAATGTATTGTACAAATATAGTTATATAAATAGATTAATCCTATAACCAAATTAAGTATATTTAGAAAAGAAAATTAATGTACAGATAATATTGAGCTGGATATAACAATAAAGTGGTTTGGTATAGAGCAGATTCCTATGTTGGTGGGGTGGGTGGATTTTTGTAGGCTGAGTATCACACATTTTTAGTTTCTGTTTGAGGATGCTGTTGGCTGTAATGGGCAAGGCAGTGAAAATCAACCTAGTTATTTGGAAAGCTTCATAGCCAAGTCAGTGGATGTGTGTGAGCTTAATTTCTCGGTAACATTACATTATGTCTTCCTTTATGTGATTCACATTAAATTGCATTGACTGGGAAAGGCAGTGAAGTGAGTCAAATGCTTTATTTTTGTATTGCTTAGTTGCTTGAGTAAGGGAATACAGAAGAATGAAGCTGAATCAGTTTTATCCAGTTTTTCATTTAGAAGAAACATTGGACAGTGATTGTAAAAATGTATAGGTATTCATATCATACTTTCAGAGCTCTTGGAATCATTAGCTATCCAGATAAATCTGGCTGTTGGCACAAAATAGTAGCTAATTCAAGTAAGAATTTTAAAGTATATGTCCTTGGAAAAACAACTTGCTATAGCAGGAAAGGACTCCTTAGTACTCTGGCACAGAGTGGGAGACCTTTGGATAGATGGAGGTTACTCAGCATTTGTTGGGTTTTACTCCAATAAATAATAAACAACAATGTTTGAGGCATTTGTTACACATAGGCAGGAAGTGTTGCTCATTCTTCCACAGGCAAGAATGATCATTTATATGAAGCATAATTTTAGCATGGTAAACTAAACCATAAATTTTCAGCAGTTATGGTTGAACGGAAGTTCTGGAAAAAAACAAAAAAGAATTCAGTTTTTAAAAATGTGACTGTGTGCTCATCTTCAGTAAAATTCTTTTACTGAAAGATCCCCTTTGATAATGAGGCTCTGTAAAATATTCCATGTGTTTCTCTCTGTATAGCATACACATATATACTATTGGTATAAAGTGACCGGCCCCAAAGGAGAAAGTAGTCACAGGTGGGAAAATTCTGTTAAATCTAGGAGAAATAAGTGGATTGTAACCTGTCCTGGGTTGACTCACCCAGACAACCAGGAATTTTGATATCGGTGATCTACTGTTAAAAAAGAATTGATTGTGTTCTTCTTTTGTGGGACACTTCTGCTATAAATGATGCTTGTTGACATTGCATTTTGAAACCAGAATAAAGTCTGATATAGAAAACAACAACCACTGGAAATCAAAAATAAAAAAGAAACAGGCCTATGTCCTATGTCTAAAGCACAAAGTAAAAGGGGATTTTTATTTATTTGATTGCTGTATGACTGACAACCAAAGTTGGTAAATAATGGATCAGTTTTCTTTTCTCCTCTTACAAATTGTCATCCAGATTTTTTACTGCATAATACAGACCAGTGAAGTAATATGAACACACAGTTAAAGGCTAAAACTCAGATTCAGTTGTCTCTATCATTCCATCAACCCAGATCAAAAAGAAAAAAGAACCACAAATTGCCTGGAGCAATTCAGCACTAGTTATTTGTGGATAGCATCACAAATAAAATACTGTGTGTAATTATTTGCTACCTTCTACTGGGGAAACATCTATTTATGCTGATGATGCCAAAATTGAAAGAACTTTAGCTTGGACATATAGGAAGCAAGACAATTTTTTTTTGGAAAGGGAATTATGGACAGATTTAGAATGGGTTGATGGAGAGATGTTGCTTCTAATCATTCAATATGAACCCAACCTAAATTTATATATCTTCAAATTGGATGATTATTTTTGTATACCAATAGAATAGTTTAAAGTTACAACATTCTTCATTCAAAAGCATATTTATTTTTTCCCAGATCTGTTCATTGACAAATTCCTCTAGTTTTATATAAGTTATTAAGAATTGACAGTGCCTAACATGGAGCAGCTTCCAGTAATTATTTCGTAGTTCTCTAAATGATTTGTAGTAAATCAGCTAAGATTGATGAGTCCCAATTTTAACAGCAAAAACTGGTATTCTCTTCATTCTCAGTTTTAAATTGAAGTGAAAAATGTCTGCAAAACTTCAACTTTTTCTTACAATGAAGAGGGTTTTTCTTATTTCTTATATTGAAAGCAATTTTAGTAGTTTTAAATTTTAAATATATTAATTTAGACTTTACTTAAGGTATCTTGGGATTCTAGTAACACAGACCCAGACCTGATTTAGTCTAACAAAATCAAATATTTCACTGACACTAAAGGAGATTTTGAATTCTAAATCCTGTAAAAAGCCAACATTATAAAACAATATATTTATGGAGTCCTTGGTTTCTCTGAGTTCAGCTGTTTGCTTGCAGACATTTGTTTAACTGACTAGATATTTAGTTGGATAATTAAACTTTTGCAAGCCAACAACCAAGGTTAAGGAGCACCAAGAATTCAACAAATCACATATTTATACAAATATCTTACTGATTCTGTAGTACTTATTCCCAGACATAGAATTTCTTTTTTTAACCATAACAGTAGTTCTTTAACCATAACAGTAGTTCTTTAATGATCAGAAAATTAAAAGAGAAAATGCAGGAGAGCAGGTACAGGATTTGGATTGCAGCTTTAATAGTTCATATAACAATGTCAACTTTGTATGTTAACTTATACTGATTTCAATGGGAAGTGAATTCATCTAAGACTGTGGTCTAACTCTGAAGTATTCCGCAAGTGAAGAAGATGAAGAAGATAGGCAATTACCATGAAGCAGATGTATTTGTCTACACGTGTCTTTTCCAGACTCCAGACCCTGCAGCAGTTATTTTTAAATCTGCTGGTGCTGCAAACCAAGTCCAAGGCAACAATATTTACTTATGCTGGATGGGAAAAAAGAAATCAGTTTCTTTGTATATCAGCCCAGCTGCATCCGGCTCTTGGCAAACTGTATACAGTAGAAGTTAACCAATTAACACCCCCATTCTAAAGTACTGAAATTTTTCACAACTGCTGCTTCAGGAAAGAAAGTTATAAATTTGTGCAAGAAAACATCATATTGGGTCTAAAAACAAGCCAGATTATTTTAATCAGCTATATGGTGCTCGAAACCCATTTCAATAATCTTGTTAAGTAGATGCTATTGCTATTTAAAAAATCCTGTGATACTCTTGATTAAAGGGCGATTTGAATGGTCAGTTTTAGGCTGTCATATTATGCCATGGCTGGTTCTTAAATCAAAGAAATTCTTTTTTTCTCTAAATCAAAATATGGCTTATTTGCTTTGGACTTAGCAAATCTGAGAATTCAGCCCATTGTCCCTTAGTTAAACAAATTGTGGCTTAGCAAAATGAATAAGCTAACCTTGATTCGCCTTCAAATATCCAGAGCAACTTCTGAGAGAAAAGGGAAAGACTGATTTGCCATGGGCTCTCTACCATAGGCGTGAAATACAGAGATTATTTTGTGGGAAGAGGACATACAGGGATCTTTCACCTTACTCCCTATCTTTTTAGAATCCCAAGAATAGGAATACGGTTATAGCTTGTGAAGCTAAACATTTGAGCATGATAAAGTTCTCCATGGTTCTTTTCAGCAGGTAACACATCTAAGGCAACAACTTTTGCCTATTTGGACTTTAGCCAGAACAGTTTGTCCCACACCCTGTTGCTTAAGGAAGAAATGGTTTGTTTATTTATTCGTCATAATTATATGGCTGCATGTTTCACAAACAAGCTACTCTGAGAGGCGAACAGCAATGACAAAAGCAATATTTGCAAGCAAGTGAGATTATCATTAAAATGTTAAAATTATAAAAAGCACTAAGCTAAAAAATATTGGGTGCTAATTATACTGGAGTTATCTGAATGTTTCACCAATCCTATGGGGTATCCAGGGCTGTTGACGCAAGCAAATTTTGAGGTTCTTCTGGAAAAGGGATGAAGTCAGCTGCACTTTGTGGGCAGGAAGAATGTTCCATAAAGCAGGGACTCAGCAGAAAAGCCCCCCCCCCAAGATGCAAATGAAACTTCCTAACTGTCAAGATCTGTAGCATGTCCCTGTGTTGGATCTGGAGGAATGCATAGATGTAATAAGGGAAAGGTAGGCTTCCAAATAGTCTAGTCCTACTTGGCAACTTTAAGCTATGCTGGCTGACGAATTCTGTGAGTTGAAGTCCACAAGTCTTAAAGTTGCCAAGTTTGGAGGCCTCTGGTCTAGTCCCATGCCATATAGGGCTTTAAAAGTCAAAATCAAAACTGAATTCAGAACAGACTAGTAACCAATAAAGTTCCCAAAGAAGAGAGATAATACACTTTTTTCTAGAAAAACATATAGGTGTCCCTGATGCTGCATTCTGCACCAGCTGAAGCTTCCAAATACTTTTTATGGGCAGCCCCATATAGAGCACATACAACAATCCAAGCAGGAGGTGATTAGGTCATAAATGACAGTGAGCACAGCCCTTGACTTAAGAACTAGACAAAGTTGAGCAAAGGTTCTACCAGCTACAACTGCTGTCTACTGCTACAGCAAGAGTTACAAGTCCAGGAGGAGCCCCAGACTGAGCAAGGACTCAATTTGAGGCATGCAACCCAAACCAGCAACAACGATGAGTGACAGGTGAGCTCACCCAGTGGCTTCATATTGAATAGGAACAGAGAAGCACTGACCCTTTCATCACTTTGCATAAAAGGGAACAAGGGCAGGATCATCCATCCCCATTACTACAATAATTAAAATTGCCTCTGGAGAAAGGAGGTGAACCAGCATAGCCCCATGTTACCCACCTCCAATTCTCTGAGCTGATCCAGAAGGATACCATGGTTGAGGGTTTTGAAAGCTCCCAAGAAACCAATTATGATAATGGATGCACAATCCGCATCTTACTTACCACCATTCAAAAGTGTGACTAATACCATTTTCATGCCATACTTGTATCTGAATCCTGGCTGCAAAGTCTCCAGATCTGCCTCATCTAAGGTTTTCTGAAGACTTTTCCCAAAAAGGAAAAGTTAAATTCTGGACAAAAATTGTCCAATATAGTGGGTATGATGACCATAGTCTCTCAAAATAATCCAAAACCCAAAACATACATTAAAGTCTGGTAATGCTTTCAACTTAACTTCACTGTTTTATTAGACACAGTTTAAAGTCACAAAAGTAAATAATGAGGCAAAAAGAAAACCAAAACAAACCGCATTAACGAGAGTTCTGAAGCAAGCCAAGATAATTAATCATACATTCCAGGAAGGTAACCGAGGAGAGTCCATGGGAAGAATGCCAGCAAAGATAAACCTCTTTCAAAGTAAACACTAAACTTTGACTTCAGCAATTCTGACTACGCAGTTACAAACTTATATACATAGCTCCCACCTGCAAGCCACGAGGAGGATCATGGTAATCTCCTCCTGAGTAGACCTCGCTTTTCCCTGATCCTCTCCTCCCTACGTGACCTAGGATGGATAGGAGATGGGCCTGGATCCTCTTCTGATTGCTCAGTTGGTCTCTGCCCTTCCCCAGCCTCCTCCACCACCTCTGGAGCCACACTCCCACTCCCTGTTGGCTGTTCCTCCTCTTCCTCAGAGTCAGTCTCCACCAGGGGCATGACAGTGGGGTTGAATGAGGAGGAAGTGAATTAAGGCCCCCTTAAGAGGTAATAGAACCCTCCCTTCACTCAAATTACCACAGTTACAACTCATTCACAAGACATCCCACCCCAGACCAATAATTGTGGGGAAGTTCTGATGCTTTGGCACCCTTATTGCCACAAATTTCTCTTAATAGCAGCTCTAACCCTCATCCAACTGAATTTGTCCCCTATAGAGTGACAGCTATGTTCTAGATCAGGGGTCTCCAACCTTTTGGACCACCAAACTCATAATTTTAGATCCCAGGGACTACTAGTTGGTTATGTGGGTGTGGCCTAATTTGTGGGTGTGGCTTCGTGGTCATGTGACTGGCTGGGCATGGCTCATATGTAAATATTATAAATATTTATATAAATATTGAATTTTTTATTTAAAAAGACAACTTACCCAGAATCAGGCAAAGCAGGCAGGCAGATTGAGTTGCTCACAGAATCACAGATTCATTCAGAAATCTATCTATCTGCCATTGGCTAGCTCAGTCTGTCAAATAAAATTTGCTTGCAAGCAAACTCATAAAATTTGCTAGCAAGCAAACTCACAAAATTAACTCAAAACATACCATGCATGTAAATATTGAATTTTTTATTTTTTTTTAAAAGAGCAACTTTTACCCAAAATCAGGCAAAGCAGGCAGATTGAGTTGCTCACAGAATCATTGAATGATCTATCTATCTGCCATCAGCTAGCTTAGTCTCTCAAATTTGCTTGCCGTGAGTCTGCACTGAATTTGCTTGCAAGCAAACCTTCAGTCCTAAGGGAGGTTCAGCTGTGCTTAGCTAGAAAGCAAGAAATCCAACCATTTCCTGCTTCCTAGCTAATCTAAATCTCACGACACAGCAGAACAGATGATGGTCAGAAAAAGGAAAAATAGCAACTTAGCAGACAAGTTTGCCAGGTAAGGAGTGAGTGAGCGGGGAGGGTTCCCGTGGGCCATGTGGACTGTGCAGTGTTGTGTTTCTGCGCAGCCTGAATTAATTGCTTGGGGGTGTGTGCTTTGGGGGAGATTTCTCTGTGGCCCACCAAACTTTTCTCACAGCCCACCAGTGGGCTGCGGCCCACTGGTTGGTGACCACTGTTCTAGATGTCTCTTCTCTCATTTCAATTCTCTTAACTCCTCCATTAACCACAAGGAGTGCCAGAATCTATTAGAGGGGAGAAATTGCATAGGTATGATTTGACCTCAGGGTTCAGTCACTTTTTTATTCCAGAGCTTCATATGGACCATGCTATCTGCCAGGAGAACCCCAGCTCCCTCTGAAATCCAACAATCATCGGGAGGACTGATTTAAAAGGTCTGATCTTCCTGCAGTAGATGGTGCCAGAGAATCCCATGCAGGGGTGGGATTCAGCAGGTTCTGACCAGTTTTGGAGAACCGGTAGCGGAAATTTGGAGTAGTTCGGACAACCAGCAAATAGCACCTCTGACTGGAGATTTTGCAGTATCCTTCCCCTGCCACGCCCACCAAGCCACGCCCACATAAACAATAGTAAAAAAATTTGAATCCCACCACTGACCCCATGGTAATGAGGGCATGATCTGACCAGGACAAAGAGCATACAAAAGTTCTCCCAATTTCACATTGCACTGCTTAATAAGAAAATCAGACCCAGTGTGTGACCGCTGCCTCATTTTAGGCTCTGGATAACCTGGGATAAGCCCATGGTTCTCATGGTAGCCATGAATTCCTGAGCCCCTCAAACCCTATTCCCAGAGAAGGCAGAGAATGTTAACAGTTCTTTCATATCAGTATTTCTTGTAGATAATGTGATCCTGATTACTCCAGGTGTTTTCTCCAAGGCTTATTTTATACCTCTGATGACTTTCATTTTGCAATCCAAAAGATGCAGAAAATTGCAAACCTTGGGAAGTTTGAATTTTTCTATCCCCAAATTAATGTGCTCAACTGCTGGTACTAACTGCTCCTATGAAGCTTATATGCCGTTCTAAACTTTTGCTCAATAATTTCCTCTCACCACATTATCACTAGTTCATTCAGTCAACTAATTATGGGAATCTGAACATTGTCTTAATCAAACAGGATATATCACATACTACATCTTAATATTAGTTGTTTGGATGTAGCATATTATGTGAACCCTATGGGGGACTTATTTTATAAGCCAGGTTTAGAGTTTAATGAATTATGTAAATATATCAATAATATCATAGTTGTTTTTCTTTTCAGTCCACAAATGAGAGAAACCTTTTGTTTAATAGGGTCTGATGCTAGAAAGCTTCTGGAGATATTGCATTCCAACTCAGAGGTCAAAATGGAATAAAATAGAAAAAGAACAGACAGGAATTGGAAACCAAGATTCCTGATGCTCAGTTCAATGTATCAAATATCACTAAATAGTTTTTTCACATGGAATTTTAATTTCGTTTAGTTTAGTTTTAGTGTATTATTATCATAGCACCTCGTACAATGAAATTAAATGCCATCTTCAGTGTACATTATAACTATAAAAATAAAAACACACACATCCTTCGCATTATATACAATTGAATTGAAAACACCTGGTATTGCATTAAGATTGCACTATATAGTAGAATTCAATATAGTTACTGCTTTTATATAGTTAATATTATAGTTAATTCCTTCTTACTACTGTTATGTTAGCATTGAAATGAAAATCCTTCCAACAACATGACTGAAATAATTTGTTTTATTCACTACAAGAATTTTTGCTAGCTTGCCATTATTTTTAAGCAGAGAATAAATTATCTTATATATTGGGCTACCAAACTTGTGATCTGGATCATCACCAGACAACAACAACCAAGAACGAGAGTTTTCTGTATTTTTTTTTAAATGATATGTAGTGGTTTGTAGAGAAATGCAAAGGTGGAAAGTGATAAAGCAAAGAATTAAACTATCTTCAAAAGTAGCACTACAAGCAGGTAAGATAAAATATGTAGCTGTTTGTCTCCAAGCTGTGAAGTAAGAAGTCCAGTTGAAATCTCAGTGAACATTCTTTGATCATCAAACACTTTTCCACCATTAAGGTATCCTTGATTTAAATCTCAGTTTTTGATAAATGTGTTGGTTGCTTTAGGCAATCCATTATTTTTCAGCTATCCTTATTTATGTATCTGGGAATAGCAATTCTGGCCTACCATACAAAATTATATTCCTTATCTAGCAACCACAAAAGCTAGCAGAAAAATGCTGCAGTTACCTGAATTGCCAGGGGTGCATAGAGGTAATTGGGGTGTGAATATCTTTAATTAAGTGAGGAGATTCTTAGGATTTGCCTCATAATTCTTTATCTGAGGCAAGGTGCCAATTTTGCAGATGAAATCCCTCTATCACATCCCAGTGGCTTTCTCTCAGAATCCAAGGATCTTTTAAGATTTCTTTTGATGCCATCTCAGGAGTGTCATCGAGCAAAGTAGTGGGAAACAATGGAGAAAGGGAGTGGAAAATCGGGAGATGTTTTGTCCATTTCACTTAACTATAAACAGAAAGCAAAAATTAAATCTGAATTAATATTTTGCTTATTATAATAGAAAAAATCTAATAAACAACAGAGTGTTACGCTTCTGTTGAGTGTCATAACCTTTCCCTTGAACTACTGACCCCTGATAACACTGTTCTCCTTACTATAATCAGTTCTCATTCTAGTCTATATCCAGAGTTACAATAGGTGGAAATTGGGTGATTTGATTCATGGCTGAACAGGGCTCTAAAATGCTGACAGCATTACACAGTATCTGTATGATACATTTAATGATATCTATCATTTCTAATCTTCAGCTTATCAAAAGAGGGGGCTGGCTTAGAAGTATGGCAGTTGTAGTCCAAGTTATGTAATGGACATGAGATTATTATTGGTTGGAAGTGTCCCCTAAATTTTCCCTTGTCATGAACTGTGTCAAATAAGTAACCTTTTTTGATGCCTTCATTCAAACTTTCCATTATATTGTGACCTCATATTGGTGTAGTGCTGACATCATGGGCATTCTCAGCTGTATTAAGTAAGCAAGGTGGCCCTCCTTTCAGGGGGTGGAGAAACAGACTACATACAGCTGGTGAAGTAAGCTGGGTGTCACCTACTTTATGACTTCAACTTAACTCCAGAGAATTTCTGATAATAGTACCAATAGTAGCTTTGAGAACTGACGCTCTTAGATTTTCTTTGTAGAAGACAATGAGGTTGAATGGCAGGTCTAACCAAGATTTTATATTTTATATATTGACTCTGTTTCTTTACTGTCTAGTTATAGAACAGGGCTTAGATAGAACTGGGTCCTTTGAAAGGGTGTTTTCATTAACAAAGGAGCTGCAAGCATTACTGAAGTTGCATGCAAGGAGCGAGATAAAACTATTCAAACTAATGGTATCTGAATTATTATAACAAGGGTTTTACCCCTTTTTCTTGCTATTCCCTTTTAATTACCTGGCATAAAATGTTGCCATAGCAGCAAATTTGCATCTGGTGGGTTGTAAGTGAAAAATAGTGTTCAGCACCCAGGCTCCTCTCTGGAATTTTTACTCTTTCAATGAAAACTAGCATCTGTTGGGGAAAAAAAACAGATATTTAGGGATTACTTCTTATGCTATATGTAGTAGATCCATTTTGTAAGTATGGATCTTTTTCCTGACAGTTTTTGAGATAGCAAAGATTAATATTATTTTATTTTTTCATTTTTAAATACTTTTACAAGCAGCTTACTTAAGGAAGTATTGAGAGGTGTAATTGGCCCATATCCACTCCAAAGGACTTCTGAATTGGTGGCATATTCCTATTAAATACCTACTATAATGGCTGTGGGTGCCTTATTGTGTCATTGGTGATGAGCTCACAGCATCTTCTGTTCAGTCTGGACTCTATCTATTTTCTATTAATTACCCATGGGGAGGGTGCATGTCAAGTCCTTAAACAGCTATGAATAAGCAAATCAGATGCCCATAGACTTTTATTAGTTAATGTCGGGGGGGAAAGTAGGGGGAAAATTAGGAGACAACATTTTGGGAACTGAGTAAGTATTGTCCTAGTTTATTAGGGAATTCGTTTAGGTGAAAATAGGGTCTTTTTGGGAGCATGAGCTTTTTCCTTACATATTGTTTATGACAGTCTAATGGTTCCTTCATCAGATAAAATGGAAACTGTTAGGGATAACATTGGTTACCTAACTTAGTTTGGGTAAAAATAATATATAAACTATGTTAGTGAGTTTAAGTGTAAGTATCATTTTAACTGCAAAACATGTATTTTGGGTGCGGTTGTAAAATCACCATAAGAGGGAGCAAGAGAGCTCACTGTTTGCTGGCTTTTACTGGAGAGCTGACAAATGTTGGATTGATGGTGATAACTGGGTGTGTTTCCCTGCTGTTGCTGAAACGAAGAAAAGGGGTTTGATTGTCTTCATATCTCTGACTGCAAAAGAGATATATTGCTGGACTGATTATTTGTAAGTTTACTGACCTCTATTTTTCAACACTGGACTTTGCAACTGATTAATCCCTGAACTAGTATATGACATTTGGACTGTTTTGACAATGCTATAACTCTTGCTGGAATAAAAAACGATTTAACTGGCACAGTGTATCTGTCTTTCTGAGTGTAAACTACAACAACATTTATCTCAAATCATTTGCCTGCCTGCTAGACTGCCGTTGCACGTTCTGCTAGGATGTGTATCCCTAACACTGGTTATGGGCCCAGGTGCACAGTCAGACTAACCAGGATATAACAGGCTTAGATTAAAGTGAGAGTTTGTGTAGTTACACGATACTGTAAATAGACAGCTGTGTTTTATTAATTATAGTTTTAATATCCAGATAAAGATGGCACAAGTCAATTTACCAAGTTTGTCTCTAATATCCAAACTGGATGGAACAAACTATGTTTTATGGTCTATGAAATGTAGCCTACTTCTACGCAGAGAAGGTTTGTAGAGTATAATTCAAAACCCACCAGAGGTAGATGCATGGGATCCAGAGGATGAGAATGATGCCCAGAAAATACAAGAATATCAACTGAAGAATGAGCAAGCTCCCTGTATAATAGGACTGACACTTTGTGATGAGCAGCTTGTACATATTCAAGGAGAAGAAACAGCTGCCAAATGTTGGGAGAATTTAAAGAAGATTTATGTTCGAGACAGTGTAGGAGCACATATAAATCTTACATGGAAGCTGTTCAGAACACATCTTCAAAAGAACGGAGATATGCTGAGTCATATAAACATAATGAGAATTTTTCAGGAACTGCATGAAAAAGAACTTATCTTCACAGAACTACACCAAGTTTATATAATTTTGTCTTCTTTAGATAAAAGCTACGATGACTACGTAACTTCACTTGAGGTTCTGCCAAAAGATAACCTCACATTAACTGATATTACTGGCAGATTAATTGAAGAAGCCAGGAGAAGGCTTGAAAGGGATCAACTCAGAAGGGAACAACCAAAATGTGAAGAAGAGAAAATATCTTCATCAGCTTATACAATTACAAAATGTTTTAATTGTGGAGGAAAAGGACATTTGGCAAGATTCTGCAAGAAAGCAAAATGCCACAATGCCAGCCAGAATGCTAAAAAGCATCAAAAGGATAAAAAATGCATAAAGTTAGCCATGTATAGCAACGAAACTGTGAATAGTAATTTACGGGTTGTAGATTGTGGAGCGTTGCACTGCATAACGAAAGATAAGAAAAAATTTATTAAGATGTCCACGAGTTCACAGCAGATATCGTTAGCTAATGGATGGAAACTGAAAGCTAAAGGTCAAGGTATATCATATTGTTCTTGCATAAGAGAAAATGTAAAAATGTTATATGTACCACAACTTAAGTTTAATTTGCTTTCAGTTAGAGTTTTGGTTAAACTAGGTTATGTAATTACCTTTAGGGGAGACAATTGCATAATTGAAAAAGAAGGTAAAAAAGTGACTGCAACTTTAAGAGGTGAATTGTATGTGTTAAATGATGATCATTCAGAAGTGGCTAACACAGTTTATAATAATGTTAACCTCATAATGAGTGCATACATTTGTTACACAGACGTTTGGGGCATATAAATTTTAAAATGCTTAAACAAATGGTAGAACTATCTAAGGGTATAAAACTGAGGCCTTGCAGTTAGTATTTGCACTGCAATGCGTGTAGTCAAGAAAAAAGCAAGGAAATCCCAGCAAATAGAGTTAATGGATTTAAAACAAAGGAGCCTCTAGAGGTCGTATTTGCTGATATTATATGTCCTAAAAAACCAAGTGTGGGAGGTGCTCGTTATATACTAAGTATAATGGACCATTATTCCAGATATGGTTTCTGTTATCTAATGAAGAGCAAAATGGAAACAGATCAAAATTTCTTTAATTGGCTTAAATTCGCAGAAAGAAAAACTAAAAGGAAGTTAGTAACTCTTATCACTGATAATGGTACGGAATTTATAAACAATAAATTCCAAAATAAACTCAAGATGGCAGGTGTTGAACATAAAAAGTCTGCACCATATAGGCCACAACATGATGCCTTTATAGAAAGGCGAGGCCAAACAATTCAAGCAATGGCTCGTACTATGTTGTCAGATTCAAGATTACCTGAAACTTTGTGGGAAGAAGCAATAATGTGTGGTAATCATATATTGAATAATGTTGTTAACTCAACAACAGGTGAATTACCATTTACACAGTGGCATGGTAGAAAACCTGACCTAAGCTACATGCACACATTTGGAGCACCAGCATGGGTGCATATTCCTACACAACTGAGAAATAAGGGGCAACATAGGGCTAAAAAGTTATTCTTTGTAGGTTATGAATCTAATCACAAATCATACAGATTCTGGGAAAAAGGTACATCTAGAGTTTGCAGTAGTGCTAGTGCCAAATTCCTAGAACATGTAGGATGGGAAAAACTGGAACAAGATTCAAGTAAGGATGTAATTATAGAAACCTACAAAAGACCAAAAGAAAAAATCAGTAATAAGAAGAGTACAATTAAAGAGGAAGTACAGGAAGAGCATATAGGACCAGAACAGGAAGAAATACCAGAACAGGAAGAAATAGATAATCAGGAACAGGTAGAACATGAAAGTCCACCTGTAAGTCCTGTAATACCTATACGTTCCACACATGTAACCAGACCACCTGACAGGTATCAAGCAAGTGTAGTTTGCCAAGTTAGTAAAGTTCCAACTACTGTTGAAGAACTTAGAATGTATCCTGCAAAGGAACAGGAAAATTGGCATAGAGCAATGGAGAAATAATTAAATTCATTAAAGGAAATGAAAGTTTATGAAAATGCCAAATTACCTCCAGGTGAAAAGTCCATTGGCTGCAAATGGATATTTAAGTTAAAAAGTGGTAAAAATGGGACTGTTACCCATAAGGCTAGGTTGGTAGCTCAAGGATTTAATCAAACTGCATATGATTATGATGAAGTATTTGCACCAAATTTAAAGGCAATAACCTTGAGAGCAGCTTTAGTGTGGGCAGCTAAGAAAAACTATATCATAAATCATTTAGATGTAGAAACTGCCTATCTGCATGCACATTGCAGCACACTATATATTTAAGAAAACCAGTAGGTATAAAGGATGATAAAAATAATAATGACTGTTGGAAACTGAATAAAAGTCTCTATGGATTGAAACAATCTGATTATGAATGGAATCAATATATTGTGAAAGAGTTAAACAATATAGGATTTAAAGCAGGTTTAGCTGATCAGTGTTCATTTAAAAAAGAGACAAATGGAACTGTATCATTATTATTGTTGTTTACAGATGACATTGCTTTAATTACTAAGACAAATAATGAAGCTACTGAGATAATATCATTATTAAGTAAGAGGCTAAAATTAAAGCAATTAGGAGAAATAAGACAATATCTAGGATTGACAATAAACAAAACCAATAGTGGATATAAGATATCACAAGAAGATAAAATTTACCAATCGCTAAAAATGTATAAAATGGAACTTTGTAAGCCGGCAAAAACTCCAATGAGTCAGGAATTTTGCCATACTGATGCTCAAAGTTCAAAATTTGATAAGACTATTTATCAATCATTAACAGGTAGTTTATCATATATAAGTAATTGGTCAAGGCCAGACATTGCCTATAGCAATCAATTGGCAAGATTCAATGCTGAACCCAATGAAAGAACTGGCAAGCGCTAAAGCGTATATTAAGGTATCTTAAAAAGACAGTGCACTATGCATTGTACTTAGAGCCAAAAGATGATTTGATTTTAAGTGCATATGCTGATGCAAGTTTTGCAACAGATATAAAAATTAGAAAATCAACTTCAGGCATGGCTATACTATTAGGTAAAACACTGATTGGTTGGAGGTCAATTAGACAGAAACACATAAGTATGTCCACAATGGAAGCAGAATTTTCATGTCTATCTTTATTATGTACTGATTTAATTCTGTATAAAGAGTTGTTAGATATGGGAGTAACTGTTAAAGATGCCATTGTAGTTTATGAGAACAATCAAGCAGCCATACGATTGGCTACAAATATTTCTGTAAAAACTAGATCTAAACATACTGACCTTAGATATTTGAATGTAAGACAATCTGTAAAAAATGGTTTAATGAGATTGGAATATTGCATGACTGATGAAAACATTGCAGATGGATTTACAAAAGCCCAAAGTGCAGTCAAGCACAAAGAAAATTGTGAAAACTATGGGTTGAAATTGTAAATAGATTTATATATTATTATATTACCCAAAAAGGGAGAATGTTAGGGATAACATTGGTTACCTAACTTAGTTTGGGTAAAAATAATATATAAAATATGTTAGTGAGTTTAATTGTAAGTATCACTTTAACTGTAAAACATGTATTTTGGGTGCGGTTGTAAAATCACTATAAGAGGGAGCAAGAGAGCTCACTGTTTGCTGGCTTTTACTGTAGTAGCTGACAATGTTGGATTGATGGTGATAACTGTGTGTGTTTTCCCTGCTGTTGCTGAAACGAAGAAAAGGGGTTTGATTTTCTTCATATTTCTGACTGCAAAAGAGATATATTGCTGGACTGATTATTTGTAAGTTTACTGACCTCTATTTTTCGACACTGGACTTTGCAACTGATTAATCCCTGGATGGACTGAACTAGTGTATGACATTTGGACTGTTTTTGACTATGCTATGACTCTTGCTGGAATAAAAAACTATTTAACTGGCACAGTGTATCTGTCTTGCTGAGTGTAAACTACAACAACGTTCATCTCACATCATTTGCCTGTCTGCTAGACTGCCATTGCACATTCTGCTAGGGTGTGTATCCCTAACAGAAACAACTATCTGTTTTTATTTATTTCCATTCTTTTCCAGATTTTAAATGTCCCTTTTCAGGAGTTTTTCTTCTTCTCATTAGTCCATTATAATTTATAATCTGTTGAAAATCAGTGGTTTTAACTTGTAATATTTTTGTTTGAAAGATACTGCATGCCTTCTTCGTATTGCATTATTCTTATTGTTATAGCCTAATGGTGAAAACCGGGTTGTAAATTCTGCAAATTAGTATAACTTTGGAAACAAATTTGGTGGAATATTACAGGGGTGGGCTTCAAAAAATTTAGCAATGGGTTCTCTGCCCGGTTGCTGCATGGGCATGGCCTAGTCCAGAGGTGGTATTCATCAGGTTCTGACCAGTTCTGGAGAACCAATAATGAAAATTTTGAGTAGTTTGGAGAACCGGCAAATACCACCTCTGACTGGAGATTTCACAGCATCCTTCTCCTGCCACGCCCACCAAGCCATGCCTACAGAACCAGTAGTAAAAAAAATTGAATCCCACCACTGGCCCAGTCGGCTTCCTGCACCATGGCGGGAGGGGATATTTTTGCCCTTCCCGGGTTCCAGAGGCTTTCCTTGAGCCTCCAGGAGGCTCTCTGGAAGCCAGAAACGGGCCCATTTCCAGCCTTCTCGAACTTCTGGGAGGCCCATTTTTTTGCCATCCCCGAGCCTCCATGGGCAGCCTGCACTTACCTGCATCCAAAACGAGTCGCATGGGGATTCATGGGAGGGTAGGGGTAGGGTGGGCCAGGCAGGAGTGGGATTTGGGGGTTCTGTGAACTGTGCAGAATCTTACTAAGGGTTCTCCTGAACTCCTGCAAACCCCCAGCAGCCCACCCTTGGAGTGTTAGGCATGGGTTTATATAAGCCTTGTTCAGAATTGCTTGATTTGGTCTGAAAAAAATATTGTTGACCACTAGATATCAATGAAGAGACACAGAAAATAATCTTTGCTATCCAGGGGTTGCCTAATTTTTTTTGTAGATCTGATAACCCATTAGTGACTGAGCAATGGTGACATTATATTTTCATCACACCTGGAATGTATCTGATAGTGAAGGCTAATTATGTGATTGGTTTTCTTTCTGTTTCTTTTAACTGCTTAGCCAACAAGCTAATACCCTCCCACAATGGCAGAAGCTCACCAGGCTGTGGCTTTTCAGTTCACCGTCTCTCCAGAGGGCATTGATCTTCAGTTGAGCCATGCAGCTATCAAGGAGATTTACCTTTCAGGCCTGCGTTCCTGGAAAAAGAAACTCAATCAACTACGGGTAATGCAGGAACAGTCGTAATCTATTAAAAATACAAGATAAAATGCTACTTGAAAAACTGGCTGTGAAATCTTAATTGGGAGCTCTCAGGAGGGAAAAGAGTTCTGTGTACAGGTAGTGCTTGACTTACAACAGTTAATTTAGGGACCATTCAAAGTTACAATGTCACTGAAAAAAATGACTTATGACCATTTTTAACAGTTTACAACTATTTCAGCATCCCCATGGCCATGTGATCAGAATTTAGATGCTTGGCAATTGACTCACATTTATGGGGTCATGCGATCGATCACCTTTTGCTACCTTCTGACAAGTAAAGTCAGTGAGAAAACCAGATTCACTTAACAACTGTATTACTAAGTCAGAGGTCTCCAAACTTGGCAACTTTAAGACTTGTGAACTTCAACTCCCAGAATTCCTCAGCAGCATAGCTGGCTGAGGAATTGTGGGAGTTGAACTCCACAAGCCTTAAAATTGCCAAGTTTGGGGACCTCTGTACTAAGTTAACAACTGCAGCGACATTCACTTAATTAATGTGGCAAGAAAGATCATAAAATCTTTCAACAAATGCCTCACTTAGCAACAGAAACTTTGAGCTGAATTATGGTCTTAAGTCGAGGACTACCTGTATTGGGGTATATAGTCAAAATGAAAGTTTGTTCTTGAGGATTCTTGCTGACACCAAAGTTGTCATCTCTAATATTTTAATAGTAAGGCTTGGAGTTCAGTGAAGAATATACCAGAGGACAGAGAATGAGTTCTTAACAACGTGAAAGAGAGATCTCGCCAATTTTTAAATAACGAAAGAGCTGTGATTGCTTGGTTCTTTATTAGACAATTGAATTCATTGCACAATTATTAACTACTATACTGTGAAGTTAATCATGTTAGCTTTATGTAGAATAGGGCTGTCAAAATTGCAGCCCGCAGGCTGGATGTGTCACTTGTTGGCCACAGCCATGCCTGGTTTAGTGAAGAGGGGGGAAGTCATGATACATCACATGATGCCACCGTGACAACATGAGTTTGACACCTCTGATGTATAAGATTGAGGAAAATTGGCTCACATTTGGTAGCAAAGAGACCAAATGACAAGTAGAAGTACAGGTGTTGAAGAGGATTGGAGTATTGTCTGTAGAATGCAGCTCCCTGGTTAGGGTAGGGCATGGCTAGGGGTTTGGTGGAAGAGATAAAGATCAAGAGAATGACAAAGGGAAACTGGTTGGAGGCAGGGGCAAACCACTCCTGGAGAAAGAGGTTTGGGTACTGAACTTGTGGTGACATGGCTTTCAAGGTGAGAACAAAGTTACAGGATCTGTAGAGGCCCTATCCCTGTTATTGTTGAATGCCAGGTCTATCTATAAAAAAATTCCTGCAATTTCACAGAGACTTACATTTCCAAATAGCCCAAGGACCATTCATAATGTTGTTCTTAGGATTTATCCCATTTGGTTGCAGGCATACAAGTAGTCATCAACTTATGACCACAACTGGGACTAGAACTTCTGCCACTAAGCAAGTCAGTCATTAAGTGATGTGTTAAATTTTTTAACCTTTTTTGCTATGACTGTTAAGTGAATCAAATGGTCATTTAGGAATCCAACATTCCCTATTGACTTTGCTTGCTGGAAGCCAGCCAGGAAGATCACAAATTGTAATCAAGTAACACTGACATTGTAAATACATACTGGTTGCATACTGGTTGCCCAGTAAATACATACTGACTGCAGGGATTCTGGAAAGTTGTAACTTCTAATGGTCAGTAGGCAAATGGTTGTAAGTTGATGACTACCCGTATTGTATTTGCTTCAGTTCACTGAGCAAAGCTATTAATGCATGATGTGACAGGAGCTTTGTTTTTTCAGCTGCTTGTTCCAGAGCCTGATGCTGATTAGGACTGAGAGGAAGTGATGGGCTACACTAAAAGAAAGCATTTGGCTTTCTTGCCTAAGGAAAAAACTAGAGGCCTGGGTTTACTACTGCTAGTGCAAAACCATAACCACTAGAGAGTGGCTCTCAACAAAGATCATTAATATTAAAAATTCTTATCCTTGAAGAAAAAATGTAAGTGCCGGTAGATTAGCTTTTAATGCTGCAATTATTTCAGAGGTTGTACATTTAATTGAAATGTAAACCAAACAGCTGCATTACTAAAAGGTAACCCTTCACATATACGTGCTAGTCATTTCCGGCTCTAGGGGGCAACGCTAATCTCCATTTCAAAGTCGAAGAGCCAGCGCTGTCCGAAGATGTCTCCGTGGTCATGTGGCCGGCATGACTAAATGCTGAAGGCACATGGAACTTTGTTACCTTTCCACCAAAGTGGTCCCTATTTTTCTACTTGCATTTTACATGCTTTTGAACTGCTAGGTTGGCAGAAGTTGGGACAAGTAACAGGAGCTCACTTTGTTACACAGTGCTAGGGATTCGAACCACCGAACTGCCAACCTTTCTGATTGACAAGCTCAGCATCTTAGCCACTGAGCCACCATGTCCCCTAGCATGTTATATATATGCATGTATGTTATATAGTATGTATGTAGTATGTTTAGTATGTTGAATTAATACAACATACTAAAGCTATAAAGAAGTTAAAACTAATAATTGTTCAAAGGTAGCAATATATTTACTGAAATATATTGAAATAATATATCATAGTTAATTTATAGAAGTTCTTGCTGCTTCTGTGAAAAAAAGAAAGATGAGGACAGTTTCCTTATATAAAAAATAAGGAAGAAGTTGGAGGATAATTTACAAATGTAGGCAAAAGTTCAACCTGTGAGTCATAGTTCCAAGAAAAAGATTTTATTTCTTCAGATACAGGTTAGAGTGCCAACGTAGCAGAAAATCAAAACTCTCAAGTTCTTTGTTTTCCTACCTCTCACCTCCATTTCCTTATATTGCCTCCAAACAGAATGGTTTTGTGACAGGTGTGTATCCCGCCAGCCCCTCCAGTTGGTTTTTCATGGTTACAGCCATCCTAGTAACCCAGTTCTCTCGTCTTGACCCCTCCATGGGCATGATTGACAAAATAAAGGAACATCTGCCAGTCAGGTAATTAGGGGAGAAAAAGAGACAAGTGTTCATGATGAACTAGTAACTGTTAATTTTGTCAGATGGGAGAAGCTAAGACCTGGTCAGACCTAATCGCTGAGTTCAGATAGCATCCTTAACCTAGCCAGGTTCTAACTGTCATAGTCCCTTAATTTTGGCTGTAGCTGCAGCACACAGTTTCTGTAATTGGGTAAAGAGTTAGCATTGTGGGGAATAACAGAAATCCAACATGCTTCCTGATTCCTATCTGCATTAATGCTTTATTATCCTGCATTAAGAGGATAATATTGTGTTTCATCACTTCAGTTATCTTTTCCCTATTAGCAAGACAGACAACATTGTGTATTAGGTAAGCAAAAGAATAAAAACTCTCTCTCAGCCTACCAAAATGTCCATCCTGGCATAGAAAGCTCTTATATTGAATGAGACAAATCACCCAATATTTTCTGTACAGTGACATGCTTATTAAAACTTTTTCAGAAATTGTACATTTAACTGAAATGTAAACCAAACAGCTTAATTACTACAACATACTAAAGCTATAAAGAAGTTAAAACTAATTGTACAAAGGCAGCTACTCGATTTTTAACTACTTTGGTTAAATATATTGTGTGAACACAACCACTGGCAATTTGCATTTTTCCATAGTTTGGGCAGAGGTATTTCAGAAATCTGAAGGGAAATGACTAACTCTGGGATATTTTGGATGTAACAAATGTGAATCAGATCATTCATTTCCCTCCCCTCTCCCCCCAATCTTTAACTGTCTTCAAAGTTTACTTGTAATCTACACAGATACAGGTTAGTTTTCTTGAAAGATTGACTTTATCTTTCTTCCATCCTCCTCTTTTTCTCCAGCAATTATCTGTCAGATCAGGGTCTGAATGTCCTCAGTGTCCTGGCCTTTTCCACAGGACTGTGGCTGGCTCTCATTATGACTATGCGTAGCATTCTTAAGATGCTGCTATGCTACCATGGATGGATGTATGAGGAGCATGGTCGGATATCCAACACCACAAAGATCTGGTTGGTATGTACTTACAGAACAAGTGTAGTCTTAGAATGCAAGTTGGATACAGTGCCAATTGTTGGTGGAGGGTATTGGTTCACGGGGCGGCATGCATAATTATCCTAGGTTTTGGCTACTATAACTCTGTGTGGAGCTGAAGCAGGCTTATAGCACAGAGCAAATAGGTTTTTCTAGCTAAAAATCTGGGAGTTTTTAACCCATCTGCCAAGTACTATATGAGCAAGGCTATCAGAGGGAAACTACAAGTGTTTAATGCATTTATAGCAATTATATTTTTCCTCTCTTCTATAGCACAGGTTATCATATTTATTCATTGAATTAAACAGTATGAGGGCAAAGATTTTTGTCTGGCTTTAAAAGTTAGGCACATATTGTTTTATAAAAGACAAAACCTTTTTCAAATCAAGCTTGATCCCAGGTAACTTTGCATGTATATATTTATGCAGTTTTATTGGCAAACTTACATAATGCCAGTAATTTTTTGGGGGGAGATGCTTTTTATCTTCCCAGTCTAAACTTGCAACCTTGCTATACCCTGGAAGTTTCTCATCCAATCTTAGCTTTTGAGCTCAGGCACATTTAATAAGATATTGCTACCAAATGCCTGAGGAAAAGAAACAAAACAAAAACTAAAAAACACTGTTCCAGAATACTCCTCCAGGATCTCAGGAGAATACTACTGCAATGTTATTTTCATAAATAGGATAAGAAAGAAAGGAGGGACTTAAAGTCACCTAATGAGTAGGTTCTCCCTAACTTTCTTAGTACCATACCATCTAAGCAGTATACAGCTCACTTACAGAAAGGTACATCTCTGAGCTACTTACAATAGCTATGTTCAGGATCAAAGAGGAGATGAACAGTTTTAGCTAAAAAGTTAATGATGGTTTATATGAAATATACCATGGAGCAGCTTTTCCCAATCCAATATCTTTTAGATATGTTGTTGTATTATACTTCTCGTGGTCTGGCTGTATGGGATGATGAGATTTCCATTCAGCATACCTGAGAGGTACATATTTGAGAAGCTGCTGGAGAAAAATGAGATGAAATATTGGGACATATCAGTTGAGAAGGAACCAAATGAGGAGCACAAATACATATTAAGACAGTTTAGCAGGTGTGTCTGTAATTCCCACAAAGGCATTTAGAAGAAGGAGTGATTATGCCTAAGAAGATCAGATTAGAATTTGGAGAAAACGTGAAAACATAAATATTCTTTGGGCTTAGTTCTCATATAACTGAGTGCTTCTACAAACAAACATAAAATCAGCTTCCAGATATGTAGTAAACTATGTCAGAAAAGAAGGAAGTTCCATCCAGAGTACAATGGTCTTACTACATTCAATTAGCATCATTTCTCCTGGCGGGGGTGTGTGTTACAGACTTATTGCATGAGTTGAGAAAAAGGTACAGTTTCATTAAAGAGGTGAAAGCCATATTCCTGCTGAGGAACCTTTCCCACTTTTGATCCAAAAAGCTGCAAAACCTTTGTTATAAACTTTAGACTAAACTTCTGTGCTGTCCGTAATGAACCTTGGTGGCTGCATTTTGTAGTAATTCAGTGCAACCTTAGTCAATCGTCTTCTAATAAAAAAGACAAGATGATTTTCCAGTTTCCCTTTTTTTTCATATTAAAAATGACTGGAATGGCAGTTGAATCTTGCATGAGCATAATTTATTGAAGGGTTTAGGAGGATGTAGGACAGGCTACTAAGCATAGATAGCTTTGCCCCACAATAGTTTTAGTAGTATCTGCTACCTGAAGCAAATATCTCACTGTCTTATAGCGGGATTCACCATGTCCTACAAAACAGGCCACTTTACTATGAATTAGGTGAAAAAAATGCTGGAGGCAAAAAAAGAACATGTTGAAATGTGGGGTCTTGCTCACTTCTCCCTTTATCCCCTCGTCTTATAGGCTTTGGTGAAAATCTTTGCTGGTCGTAAACCCATGTTGTATAGCTATCAGGCCTCACTGCCTCGCTTGCCTGTTCCAGCTATTACAGATACAATGCGGAGGGTGAGCTTTTGTCCATATTCTTCTTACTTACAAGTGGGCATTCAAAAGTTCTAATATTTCTTAGACATTTGGGTCTGAAGGTGAAGGAATGCATCTTTGAAGTAGTAGTGTTCACAGGAGGAGTCAAAACAAGGAAGACAAAGGCCTACATTTGCCATCTCCACTCCTTATATTCCAACGATAGATGGTGATGTTTTTAATTAGGATAATTTTAATACTACCCTGCATTGATTGCTGCTTTGAAAGTCTGCTACTTGATAGAAATAACTATTTGTGCAAACAATGAACATTATGTTAAAATGTTGTCTTGTTCTGACTGGAGACAAAGGAAGAAGTGTAAAAAGGGGCCTAATCTGAGAATCAGGTTTTCCATTGCTTGTTTGCAGTGGGAGTGATTAACTTATATTCACTAAGATAACACATTTGAGTTATTCATTCATTCAGTTAATTGGACAGCATTTATGCATAGTTGCATAGCAGTAAACCTCTGTAGATAAATTTCATGAATTAACAAATACTTTAACAAAGAATTCTTCTTTCTCTGAGATGAGATAATTTATAATCTAACATTGTCAAATGCATCCAACAGTTACACTGTCTTAGCAAGAGAAAGCATTTTCTATTCTTTTGAACGGTTAACCATGTCATAATCATAAGAGATAAAAATTAGTATCTGAAGCCCTATAATTTGCATAGAGAAAAAATAATAATCTTTTTTTAAAATAAATAGTAACTCCAAAACCAGCTCAAGGAGTGACAGAAACAGTTTGTAGGGTAGAAATCGGCAAAGTGAAGAAAGAATGCCATATGATAAATAAATAAATAATAAACAAACAAACAAAACAAAACACACAAGGAATGGATTATCCTTGACAAAAGCAAAGCTGAAATCTTTAAAAAATGTATTTTGGATCTTTTGTTGTTGAGCCTTGGTGATGCAGTGGTTAGAATGCAGTACTGCAGACTACTTCTGCTGACTGCTGGTTACCAGCAGTTTGGCAGTTTGAGTCCAACCAGCTCATGGTTGACTCAGCTTTCCATCCTTATGAGGTCGGTATAATGAGGATCCAGATTGTTGTGGACAATATGCTGACTCTTTAAACCACTTAGAGAGGGCTGTAAAGCACTGTGAACCAATAACACTGTCTAATTGTTATTGCTATATTCTATCTATAGTACCGGTAATTAAATTAGAGTTTTACATGCAGGGCATTCAACAAAAACATATAATACCTGGGTGACTTCAGCCACTGGTGAGCTGGGAAGGATGTTTTGAATGCTTCATGTTCTGAAAAACTGTTCATTGATAGCTTTTTTAAAGCTGAACTCTCCAAATTTTGGGGGCTACAAGATCATAGCTTCTCCAAGATATGATCGCCAAGTGTCACAGCTGTTTTATATTGCTGCTTTTAATTCCCCCACCCCTCCATGCGATTCTTCTCCACGGCACAAAACCTTTACAGATGTGAAAATATTCATTTATGATTCATTGTTTCACATTAGGAAACATATTTTTTCTTCTTCTTTCATTATCCTAGAAACTGCTTGATTTCCATCTCTATGATTGAAACTACCTAAAATTGAGACAATCACTAGATAATAACAGAAACAGAAAACTAGGGAAGTCTGAACTTATATCCCTATCTACAATTTTCTGAAGGTCTTGAACTTCTTTTTCATGCATCTACAAAGATGCATACTTCCATGCCTACAAGGCATCTGGTTTCAATTGCTCTTGTAGGAGAATGAATGGGGACAAATGTCTTCTCTTGAATTTGGGACGAGGAAGGCTTTTGGATAAAAGAATGAACTCTGTACTTGCCAAGATCTAATTCCACATTTTTCTTTCTCCCTTAGTATCTGGAATCCATACGACCTCTGATGACTGATACAGAATTCCATCGAATGACAGGTCTTGTCCGTGACTTTGAGTGGACCCTTGGACCACATCTGCAGTGGTATCTCACACTGAAATCTTGGTGGGCACCCAACTATGTAAGTGGGTCTTTTAAAGGGGAGGGTTCTTTGGGAAGAACAGTGTTAGTACACTGAGAATATGTATATGGTGCTGTCTTTTTAATTTCTCTTTTTCCACCCATCTCTTGCCAGGTAAGTGATTGGTGGGAAGAGTATGTGTATCTCCGTGGGAGAAGCCCCCTGATGGTAAATAGCAACTATTATGCCATGGTGAGTTAGAAGCTAGAAAAGAATACCAACCCTTGAACAGGACATTTTTCTCCCAGATCTTCTGACCAAACTTTCTTCCCGTGTTTTCATTTCTTCTGCGCTCATTTTTCAGGATTTCCTTTATGTAACACCTACTCCAGTCCAAGCTGCTCGTGCTGGGAATCTTGTTTATGCCATACTGTTGTACCGACGCAAACTCATCCGGGAGGAAATCAAACCAGTAAGTGAGATCAAAATGTAGCGAGGATTGGAACCTCTGCCCGAATTAGTTAGTGGAGTCAGACTGAGAACAAGAAGATTTATACAGGTAGTCTTGAATTTCTATTGCTAAGCAAGAAAGCAGTTAAATGAGTCGGACCCAATTTTATAACCTCCTTTTGTTATGGTTTTAAACAAATTACTCATGATTGTTAAGTGGTTGTTATCCAATTGTTAAGGAAATTCAGTTTCCCCCACTGCTTGTGCTAGTTGGAAGCCAGCTGAGAGGGTCACAAATAGCAATCACATAAATATATTAAATATATGCCTGTTGCCAAGCACCAGAATTTTGATCACATCACCATGGTGAAGCTGCAATGGTCATAAGTGTGTGAGACCAGTCATAAGCATGAGAATCAGACTATTTTTAGCACCAGCATAACTTTGAATGGTTGCTAAATGGTCATAAGTCAAGGATTCACATGTAGTTGCTTTCCTCCTGCAGAGAGGAAAAAGGAGTAAAAACATGGCAACTTCTTAATGTATTCCAAGCTTGCTCATTTCACTTCATAAAGCTCATTTCACTTCCCCAAACTGGGACTCTCCAGATAAATTGAAATACAATCCTCAAAATCACAATACTTGATAGGTTTTGGAAATTATAGCCTCAAACACATGCTAGGTTAGAAAAGGCTGCATTTTCTGAAAGGGATTTTCAGTTTTATCTTTTAAAAATATAGGCATGTTTCTCATACCATTTGATAGTTTTGCCATTATGGTCAGTTTAGTTTGCTGCTGTGCTTTCAAAAATGAAAGAACTTACAAACTAATGTTAATGCTAAACCAACCATATCATTTGTGTAGCACACATCACTGAAAAAGTTTCATTGGTCTTAACTAGACAAAGGGGAAGAGGAGATGTAGAAAGAGCCAGAACTGTGGGGCAAGCATAGTCTACAAAATCACAATGAATCCCACATTTTCTTCCAGGACTCATGTTAAAGAATTTCTGGGTTATGTTGGTGCCCTGAAAAAAGAAAAGCCATATTTGTATATCTGGTTTGCTTATGAGATTAAGTTAAAACTAAACACAGATTATGGTTTAGTTTCACATGTTAATCAGGCCAATTATTTGCAAAGGATCTCAGTGAAATTTACAGATGAACATCAATTTTACTCCTAGCCTTGCTGATCTAAGGGATAAAATGAAAATACGTGCTTATGCTACTTATGTTTAATGTTTTTTTAGTGTCACGGCAATTGTATGATGTTCCAGTTCTGTGGAGGACAGTTGTTCTTTTTCTAGATCTAAACTGTTTAATTGTTGCTGCAGAGCAAGCAATATATATGAATTTCTCCTTTGGTGGGGGCAGGAGCTACTCTGGACTGAGATTTTTGCAGTTCATTTGAAGTAAAAACAACAAAACCACAACCAGGAGATCAAATCCTGTATTCACATCACAACTGTTTTGAGTTTGTCTCAAGCACAACTTAGGGTTCAAATACTGAATTGGTTCTTCGAAAATATGCAGCAAAGAAAAAGGTAGACAAGAGGCTTAAAGCAAAGCTATAGGGGAATGAAAATGGACCTACTCCAATATCGTGGGCCGAGTATTATATCAGCTTAAATGCACGGGTAGCTTTGCTTTGCTTATTAAATGCAAGACAGCACTGCCAGCTGCATTATAAAGTCCAAGTCATGCTTCTTTTTCTCAGCGATCTTTCTACACGTTTGATCATTGGGCTTTTTGCTTGTTACATTTATTTATAACTTGATTTTAAAAGTTCCTTAAATATTCTAGGATCATTGAGTATACTAAAGATAACAACAATAAATATCTTCTTTGTTTGGTTTCCTTTTCCCCATCTAATCTTGGGGTTCCTTGTCACCTGATATCAGAGCATGGTTCCTAATTCCTTCATCCCTCTCTGTTCGGCCCAGTGGCAGCGCCTCTTCAACACCACCCGGTTGCCTGGGGAGGGGCAGGGTAAGTGAACTGGAAGTCCCTGAGAAGCAATCTCCTTTTCACATCTGGCTATGGGAGACTTGTGCAATATGAATCTCCTCTGTAGGGTCTTTTGCTTGATTTTCTGGTCCATATCTTCAGTGTTGCATTCTATGATGTCAGGACTTACCCATAATTCTCTAAATCCTTCTGTCTTAATCATCCTTTCACAACTTGGTGTCTTCTGTGAATGTTGTGCCAATACTTTCATTATCTCCAGCAGTATAGTGTTATATGGCTAGGAATGATGGTAGCTATTGCAGTCTACTCAGGGGTGGGAATTCTATCAGTTCGCATCTATTCGCTAGAACCGGTTGTTAACATTCTAAGCAGTTTGGAGAACTGGTTGTTAGAAGAAATTACTGGCCTAATCCTGTAAGGAAGGCAGGAAGGAAACATTCTGGTGTTGCTTACAGAAACTGCCTCTCAGTTAATTCTTATTACGTTCTTGGCAGGATTAGACTTCCTGTCTCAGGAACTCCTCTGGAGTTTTCCCCCCTTCTTTGCTGGTATTTTGCTTGGTGGAGTGACCATTCAAAGTTACAATGGCACTGAAAAAAGTGACTTATGACCATTTTTCACACTTACGACTGTTGCAGCATCCCCACAATCATGAGAGGCCAGGTGAGGAGATGCGTGCCTCGATGTGAGTGATATTGAGTTGGCCACACCCAGACAATAACATGACCACCAAGCCATGTCCACCCAGTCACATGACTACCAAGCCACGCCCACCACCTAAGCCACGCCCACATAACTGGTTGTTAAAAATTTTAAAATCCACCCCTGAATCTACTTCATATTGAATGGTAGAAGTCATTCTAAGGTACTAAGTTGGCAATCAGTCACTGTCACTGTCTTTAAGAATAAAATCCCTTCTTGATCTTGTCAACATGGATAACTCGTGCATATTAATGGTCAGAACTGGAGAACTTTTGGAGCTTGGCCTACCCATTGGGTTCTTTTCTTGGCAAGACTATTCAAGTTGCTAGAAGAAGTAAAAATTATCTTTGGGTTCTTTTTTACTTCTTTCAAAGCTTCATGGCAGGCAAATCTTCTTGATTATTCCTTCAGTCTTTCTGTTTCTTTCTTTCTTTTCTTGCTTCCCTCTGCTTCTCAGATGCTGATCCAAGGTTGCCTGCCAATGTGCTCAGCTCAGTATGAACGCATGTTTAATACAACCCGTGTGCCTGGTCTGGAGGGAGGTAGGACGCTTCTACATATCCTGTCCTCCTTTTCCAACAAATACCTGCACACTGTCATGTGGATTGGACTATTTTCCCCCTACATGCCTTGTCCTGCAGCCATGTTTTATTTTAAAGCAGGGTGGGGAACCTATGCTTCCCCAAATGTAAAGAATGGGACTTATAAGGTGAAGGATGGGTCCAAACCTCTCAAAGGTCTTTTTTATAAGACTTTTAGAGAACCAATCCTGATTAGCAAACCTGGGGATGGTTCTTAATAGATTCTTTTTGGTGTTCAAAATGTGGACCCTCAACCGAATTATATACTGTGCCCTTAAAATTAGAAGTGGGCAATCTGTTAGTTCTTGTATGCCCACCTTAATCAATGAGAAAGCTGCAATAAGCAGAACACAATGATAAAAAGTTAAAGAGCTTTATGAAGCAAAGTCACTCCAGTAGTTTCCTTTTTTTCCCTTCTGGATTTTCATTATTTATTTGTGGGCTTCTAAGATTTTAAAATAATCCTACAGTTTAAGTACTTAAATTCAAGTGTTGTTAGATTTGTGTTTGAATCTGTCTGTTGCATCAATATTGAACTTCCCAGAATCTTTTGACTAGGGTAGTATAGATACCTGAGCAAATACATTTGCACATGTGGCAAAGTGTGACAATGTCCAATATGGGGAAAAAAATTGCCGCCAGTTTCTAGCAACTATGATTGTAAACAGGCTACAAAAATTGCACAAAAAATATACCCCACCTAAACAATATTAAAAGGTTGAGGGGACATGTGCAGGTCTTGCACACAAGGCTGCAAAGAGAAAAATGGGCATTTGTTTCACTCCTGTTCTTTGTGTGCAGCCTTCTTTAATTAATCTTTGACTACGGCAACTTTCCTTAGTTGGTACACTTTAGAGGCATAAGAATTTCCACTCACATTTTGCTGGCTGGGAGTTTGCTGCAATTGATTGAATATAAAGTGCTTGACCTGTTACTATTTTATTAAAATCAGAACTATTGGCCTGGGATGAGAAATAAATTTGAATTATAGTACAGGACATAACCTTTCACTGAATTACAATTCCTCTTTTTCCTTGGAGAGGCCCTGAGGGAAGAAGCAGGTGGCTAGGCTGCCTATACATTGAGTGAGATCCAGTGGAGTTTTTATTTTGTTTATGTCCTTGCTACCCAGATAAGATCCAACATCTACAAAACAGTGATCACATTGCAGTATACCACGCGGGACGCTTATTTCGGGTATCGTTGTATTACAACGGGAAGCTGCTGGAACCCTGTGAACTTCAGGCACAGTTTGAAGCTATCCTTTATGACCCTACACCCCCTCTTCCCGGGGAGGAGAAACTGCCTTCAATGACTGCAGGAGAAAGGTGAGAGGCTGACCTGTCCTTGATCCAGACTTACAGTAAGTTGGACTTGTGACAGCTGATGGATGGGCTGATTCACACTATGCTCCTTTTTCATTCAATGGGCTTGAAGAGTGTTAAGAGTTTTGCAGCATTAATTCAGTGCCAGAAAAATCAACACAGATCCCTGATGCTTCATTTAACATCTTTATAAACATAACAAGTAGATTTTACAAACCAGTTGTAGATTTCTCCAACATGAAGCAAACTCAGACAGAAGAAGACATGTTACAAGTTCAGAGGTTCAGGAGCAACTGGGAGTTTGCTGCAATTGATTGAATATAAAGTGCTTGACCTGTTACTATTTTATTAAAATTAACTCTGTCGTTCCTGGTCCTGTCTGTTTGTGTATCTTCCTTTGGAGACACATATACATCATGCTGCTGGGATTCAAAAACAGACATCAGTTTCACTTTAGTTCAGCAAGCAAGCAGAGGATAGAAGCAGTTTCATTTCAATAGACAGACTCAGACCTCAACTAGGAGTTTAATATAGAGCCACTCCCAGGCTACTTTTAGTTTCAGTTTCCAAACTATCCTCATTGGCTGATTTAATTGCTATGCCTCTTCATTGGCTGACCTTGTTACCATGCTCTATTCCAGTTCATGAATATACTCTGACAAAGAAAATAAGTTTAGATAGAAATTCAAGTTTATCCCGGGAGACTGGTGTTGTTATGCAGTGTGAGTTGTGTGGGCCTTCAAGGCCTCTACATCCCATTAGTTGTCTTGCTTCTCCACTCTGCGGTTAACTGTCCTGTTCTACCCTCATGTCAGGCTGCCTGTCACTGCCTTGCTTACTTGTCCCTTCATGCCCTGGTATGGACTGCCACTCCTTTATGCTGTTCTTTACTTTCGCTCCCCACCACGTGGATACATTTATATATTTGGATGTGCTTTTAACTTCTTTGTTTCTTATTTAAGGAGTACTTGGCTCACCTGGTTCGCACTCTCCTCTGTCTTAGATGGCCCTGCCCACTTCAGGAGGGCAAGTCCCATGCCTTTCAGAAGGCTCTGGGGCCCTCCATTCACTGAAGATGGTGAAGACCCTAGCTTAAGACGAGCTCGTCCTCTTTCATGTTAAATAAAATACTGAATAAAATACTAAAGGGCGGTCACTTGGAGCCCTTTAGACTGTTGTAGTCTTCATTCCGGTATTATGCAACCCCCAAAGCTAAAATGGCTCATGCACAACCATAGTTGACTTGGTAGAGCGCAAGGGAAGGAATGGCAAAGAGATGGTAGAAAAGAGTGAATGAACCTCTGCTCGCTTTGGAATTTCTACCATCTCCATACCTACCTTTCCTCCTTCCAGAGGAAAACCAGTATTGGACTGGGAAAGAATCAATTGTTCCTTTCTTTATTCCTACCATAATAACTGATTTTAGGAGTTCTGACAGTCCTCTCTTTGCATCCTTTCACTGTTTATGCTTATGAAGCCAAAAGAGATACAAGTCCATGCAGTGACTTCAAAGGGGGGTAAAGGAAGGGTTATCCTCGGGATTCTCCTTTAATATGGAACAGAACATGTTAGAATTAGGAAAATGATCACCCATTCTCACCAAAGTCAAATGTTACTTCTTTGGATCAGGGTTTCCATAATAGATTTTCTTATTTCATTGAGGCCACTTCCATGAATTAACACTGTCCTATCCTAACTCTGATGGTTTAATGTTTTTATAGAGATGCCTGGGCCCGGGCCCGCCAGACCTACTTCCAGTCTGGGATTAATAAGGAGTCCTTGAATATCATTGAGAGAGCTGCTTTCTTTCTCACTCTTGACACAAGTGAACAGGGCCTGCGAGGGCCCAATCCAGGTCAGGCTTTGGATGGCTATGCAAAATCCTTGCTACACGGACACGTCTGTGACAGGTAGGTATATCCTCTCTGCAACCTGCAAAAATGGCACATCAGAAGTCATAAGGGTCTTGGGTCATATATTCTTCATATTTCTTGAACAGAGAAGTGGTACCAAAATATCACTTCCTTCATACTAAAAAAAAAGAGACTTTCCCCATGAGGCCTCCTTGTATGCCAGTAGACATTTCTCCAGTATCAGTGGTAGAATGAAGTGCAAGAGATCAGCGTCAGGATATGCTCTGTTGCCAGGCTCCTGAAACAAATTGTTTTGTGCCCCCAAGATGGAGGCATGCATGTCCATGTGTGTACCTTTGATTATGAGAAGAATAGGCTATAGAAAAGAGGATGCTACTCTTTCTCACAGGTGGTTTGACAAATCTTTCAACTTGATTGTTTACCGCAACGGGAAAGCCGGAATCAATGCAGAACATTCATGGGCAGATGCACCTATTGTTGCACATCTTTGGGAGGTAAAGCTCCAGTTGGGTTCTCCAGCATAGGGAGGGGTGACATGGAGAATACTTGGTTTCTCTGGGGTGCTAGGGAGTGGGGTGCTAGCTCAATACGAAGGATGCAGCTAGGGAATCAAAGCAGTTGAGTTTTCTCTTGGGTGTCCTTTTTTCATAGTACACGCTTGCCACAGATGCATTCCAGCTGGGATATGATGATGATGGGAACTGCAAAGGCAAGATGGACCCCAACGTCCCTCCACCCCAAAAACTAGAGTGGGAAATATCATCAGAGGTAAGTTCAGGCTCTGGTGAAGACAAGAGATGTACACACACACACACACACACACACACACACACAGAGAGAGAGAGAGAGAATGGTATGTCAGCTGGGTTTGCGATAGGACAGTGTTAATTCATGGAAGTGGCCTCAATGAAATAAGAAAGTGCCAATATGTATAGGCGCAGATACATGTATTACAGAAAGAATTGTAGCGGAGGGGCCTTTTAATGTTTCGGAGTGGCCTTCTTTATTTTGCTGTCTTTCTTCAACAATGCTAATCGAAAATCGATTAAATTAGTTAAAAGCCTTTCAGTTAAGTTTGCACAATATGCTAAGCTTGGTTAAATCTAACCCTTTGCTGTTCTTCTCGTTTAGCATCTTGTGGGTAAATCTAGCTCATGAGTTAGTTCAATAACCATGTTAAGTAATTTATGAAACTCTTAAACAATACATTAAATATCTTTTTCTTGATAAAATCTGATAGTTTGCTGCTGAATTTAACGGTGTGAATTTTGGAGACTTTAAGGATTGCAAAGGGAGATAGAGAGATTTGGGGTATACATGCTGCCTATGGGTTGCCCATCCCTTTATTATTATTTATTTTTGAATTGAATTGGAGCAGTTTCACTCAGTTTTACTTTAGGCAGTTCACAATACATTAAACATAATGTACAGGGTATAAGCCCACTGCTGGTTAATTTCATTACTCCACAAGACTTTTCTGAAGACTAAAATTAGTAGACTCTTCAGACAGAAATGAGCTATTGGGAAGGAAACTAGAAATAAGGGAAAGCTGATTTTCCTATGACATCTGCTATATGCTTTGCTAAATCGTTTCTGTTTCTTATTCTTGACAGTGCCAACAGGTGATCTTGCAGTCCTTTATTTTGGCCCACACTTTGGCCAGTGATGTTGATTTTCATGTCTTTACCTTTAAAGACTTTGGCAAAGGCCACATCAAGAAATGCCGCACTAGTCCGGATGCTTTCATCCAGCTTGCCCTTCAACTAGCACATTTTCGGGTAAGACACTTGATAAACTAGTTGTGTTAAAGGCAATTGGGCTAAGATGAATACCGTGTTTCTCACAAAATAAGGCTGGGCCTTTTTTTTTTTTTTTTTGAGCCCTGAAAAAACGACTAGGATGTCTTTTCTGGGCTGAATTAATTAACCAATGCCATCTCCAACAACAGCATCTGAGTTGCTCCTGCTTTCCCCCGTCCCCGTAACAACAGGAAAAAAAAGATTTTGAGGTACCTGGGAGCGCCGCGCACTGTGTTTTGGTTTAATCCCGAGCGGCTGGGTGGGTGTGAGAAGAGCCAAGCGAGCATCTTTGCTGCTACTACCCTTGGTGTTCCAGCCTCAGGCTCTGACAGTTCGCAAAAGTCCAGTGCGCAGCCCATTCCTGCATTCCAAGTACCCAGGCCGAGCTGCAGCTGTCCCTCTCTCGCCAGCACCGTCTCCAATAACAGCAGCAGCAGTGGCGGGAACTGTGGAAGTTACGGAGGTGGCTTCCCCACCCAAGAAGCAGCTGAAATGCTTCCACAGTTCTCACCGCTGCTGCCGCTGTTATTGGATATGGTGCTGGTGAGAGAGGGACAGCTGCAGCTCAGCCTGGGCGCTTGGAATGCAGGAATGGGCTGTGCACCGGGACTTCTGCAAACTTGCAGAGCCTGAGGCTGGAGCACCAAGGGTAGCAACAGCAAAGACGCTCGGCTCTTCTCACACCCACCCAGCCGCTTGGGATTAAACCAAAATGCAGCGCGTGGTGCTCCCAGGTACCTCAAAATCTTTCTTTTTCCTGTTGTTTTGGGGATGGGGGAAAAGCGGAAGTGACTCAGATGTTGTTGTTGGAGACGGCGCTGGCGAGAGAGGCACTAGCACCGGTGGGAACCATGGAAGCTACGGAGGCCTAAGAAGTGGCTGAAACGCTGCCGGACATCCACACCAACGCCGCCCACCTGCTGACCCGGGTAAGGGAGGGGTAAGGGAGCCCTCGGTGCTCCCCCATAGTGTTAGGACCGGCTGATGGTAAGGCGTAGCTGCCCACGGGGCACTCCTAATGGCAAATTCCCCCGCCTTCCCCCACCCCAATTTCGCATGTTTTAAACTAGGCCTAAATTTGGGGGGAGGGGCTTAATTTCATTTTATGCCTAGAAAACATGCTGGGTCTTCCTATGGGGGGGTGTATTGTTGGAGAAACACGGTATGTTGCTGATTTCAAAACATTACAATTAGGGAATTATTGGAGAAAATAATTGAAGAAAAAGTCTTTTTTATATACCAAAATAATTAGTAACTTTGATTGCATTTATAAAGAAGAAATGAACTGGAACTATTCTGATTCAGGGTTGTTCAGTTACTTGTAATCTGAATTTTGTTAGCAGAATACCTTAGGTTCATGCTTCTAGAAGAACATTTCGCCTTTTCTGATCTAAGAGGCTATATTTTTTCACCTCCATGGCATCAACAATTTATTTTGCTTAATTTTTCCAAGGACAATACTCAAGTAGAGAGCCCTTGCTTGTGAGTCTATATATATTCCTCTTGCTGTTCTAGGACATGAACAAGTTCTGTCTCACTTATGAAGCATCTATGACTCGTCTTTTTCGGGAAGGCCGAACAGAAACAGTTCGTTCCTGCACCATTGAATCTTGCAACTTTGTGAAGGCAGTGATGGATCATGCTCAAACCGTGAGTTCTGATGTGTTATTGAGAATGGTTTTTGGGAAAGTCAGTGAGTTATAATAATTTATAACACAATATTACAAATGAGAGGGTTACAAGTTTGATGCTGCTACAGGTAGTCCTTGATTTATACAATTTGTTCAGTGATTGTTCAATTACAGCCAAAAGAACAAAGATGGAGGGAAGATGGGGAGAGTTGGAGTCAGTCCCTTACATAAATGAGGCCTAAGGTTGGGAGAAATTACTTGGATCCTCTGATAACAACTGGTAAAATCTACATAATGATGGCAATGGATATTGCATTATAATCTAATGGCAAGGGGGATTGTGGAGAAAAAGAAGAAAATAATTAATGAGGGAAGAGGAAGAAAGATACCTTAAGAACTGCTCCATTGAGGACGAACAGATCCGATATCTTTGAGGTCCTCTAAATTTAACACACACCTTTTCTTTGCTCCCTTGCTAAGTATCTGTTTCTATCATCACTTCCCCATTCTTTCATCTTTCCTGTGGGGAAGGGAAGGAGGCTGAAGGTGGAAGTTCATGTGGATATTGGAGAATCAAGGCAAATTTGACAATAAGTGAGCTATTGGAATAAAACAGATATAAATGAGACAAGAGAATCAGTAATAGATGTAATACTGGACTGAATACAGTAGACCTAATGAGAGGAGATATATAAATATATGGGGAAACTGAGAAATGGCTATGCTTCAACATAGTGAAAAGGAAGTTGTTCTCATAACTTGATATGGCCCCATTACATCCAGAGTCAAGAAGATCTGAAAAAACAACTAACACTTGAAGCTGGAATGCTGCCATCTCCTCCATTACAGAGTACAGCAGTTGATATGAAGTGTAAAATCATGGATAAACTAACTACAGTCAAGCCTTGAGACCAATTACCAAGACTTAGTGGAAAAGTACCTTCAGGGAATACAGTAGATCATGGAGAGTGACAGGGCTAAGATCCTGTGGAACTTCCAGATTCAGACGGACAAGCAGGTATTGACCAATGGATCAAATGGTTCTTGTGTACTATCAATTGTAGTAGTATACAAGTACCAGAAGACAGCAGCAGGATAAATGCAGCAGGGAAGAGTGACAGCAACACTAGGAAGGAATATGAGAAGCTGAAGAAGTATTAGGACCTGATGAGGAACTAGGATGGATGTAGAAAATAAAAGCCAAAGTTGTCTTGGTAGTGGTAGAAAACCAAGACTGAGGAAGATTCATACCACCCTGAGGATAATTTTTATAAATATGTGCGTACATGCATGAAAATACACTCACACATATATAAATCCATAAAACATGAATTTTTCCATCCTTGTATCAACAAAAATAAAAATGTCCCAGAGGTGCTTTTCAAAAGCCAACTGGACTTTCTTGTTGTTGTTTTTTCCTTGAAAACATTTCACTTCTTGCTTCTTAGATGAAAACTGAAATGTTTTCAAGGAAAAAACCCCCCAAAAGTCCAGTTGCCTTTTGAAAAGAACTTTTGGGGCAACCATGATTTGGATGACATCTGTTAGGGATAACATTGTTTTACCCTAACTGGTTTAGGTAAATAATAATATGTAATCATAGTTTGTTATGTTAAAGTGTCTGCAACTTTAACTGTGGGATAGTAATTAAGGGAGTGGTTGTGAAAGCACTTTAAAAGAAGCAAGACGGCAGCTTGCTATCTCTCTGGTTTTGAAGTTCCTGATTACTGCAAGGACACAACACTGCATTGCTCGAACGGGAGAAAAAACAAAGGACTGGCTTGTAAGTGTAATTGACATAGGGTATTCAACACGGATTTTGCTAACTGAATATCCCTGAATGGACTGACTAAATGATACATGACTATTGGACTGTTATTTTGACTATGCTATGAACTCATAATGGAATAAATTATATATTTGATAGCACAAGCGTATCTGTCATTTTTACTGTATGTTAATAAATATACAAGCTTAGCTCACTCATTTATCTGTGTGCCTATCTGACTAAGCTGCACATTCTGTTTAGCTTGTCTCCCTAACCCTGGTTGGGGAAACCAGGCTTAACAACATCCATAAAAAATGTTCTGGCAAATAAAAATGTCTTATTTTAACTTTAAACCAACTTTATATTCCTTCCTTTTAACAGCCTTAATAAAATATTGCCACAGGGTTTGATTTCTCTTTAATTCTTTTTTATCTCATCGCATAGATTTCTTCAAGGCTTTAACAAGTCTCTTTTGTAGATGCTGTAAAAAATTTCCAGGTTATTTTCTTGATTCAACATTTATATTTCCATTTTTATGTTAAAAACTGCAGACATTTTCTTTTGTATATCCAGTTGAGTAAAATTTGGCAGCTTTCATTTGCTCATTAATATATTTTAGACATAATCTAATCATAGAAACAGATATCATTGCTGGAACTGTTGATATTATGGTTACTAATTTCTGGTTCAATCTTTAAAAACTTCTCTTAATATTTCCAATTTATAAAATTTGTATTATTTTGTAAGTCCCAGTATCAGCTGTCATCAAGTACAGGTTTCTAGTTTTTTTGCTGTTTAAAACCTATTCTTCCTTCTAGTTCTAGTTTCTAAAATCATTACTTATCTTTTTAATTGCAATATCCAGAACAGTTAATCTACTTATATTTCTCATAGCAAAAGATTTATTTCACTTTTTGCTGTTTATTTAAACATCAAACCTTATAATTAATTTTTATTTTATTCAATATAAGTTGAATATAAATTCATCCAATGAACACTTTGCAATCTTGTCATTCTGAAGGTCTGTAATACAATGGTTGGTAGGCATTTTCCATAAGTGAACAGGTTTACCATATCTTCCCTGAAAGTCTCATTTATATTTTGAAATTTAAATACATTTTTAAAAGCAGTAACTATATAGTAAAATATAATGCAGCATAGGTTTAAGAAACACTGTCTTAAAAAGTCAGGAGAAGTAAAAAGCCTTTATTTTGGTAATGGGGTAGTAGGGAACAAATAGAACAAGAAAGTAGATTCTTGATAGAGATGCCATTCCAGATATGCAATACTACCACTGAAAATTCCTTCTCCTTAATTGCCCTTCACTGGACCACCTGATAAGGTGAAGAAAAATCTAAAAGTTTAGGCAGCAGATATATAGAGTACTGGTCCTCCTAGCTAGATTTGAAGGAATATTCAAGGAGGTGTAGAATATGAAGATCTACATGCCAAATCAATTTCTCTTTTCAGGATAGTTCAAGGTTACGCCTCTTCCGAGTGGCAGCTGAGAAACACCAGAATCTTTACCGGGAAGCCATGACAGGTGCTGGCATTGATAGGCACCTTTTCTGCCTCTATGTTATCTCTAAATACCTTGGCTTGGATTCTCCTTTCCTGCGTGAGGTAAATTCTGCTGGCATGGTTTATATAAGGATTCCCAAAGACAATTGTTCTCAAAATGTGAAGTGAAGAATCAGAAAAATAAATAACTTTTTCCTCCCAGGTTCTATCTTGAATCTTGCAGGTTTTTGTCCAATGAGGCAAAAATAAAAGCATTCAGCTTACATTTCTATTTTTGGGGATAGAACTTTCTGTGGATATAAGTATGATCAAGGCTGTTTCCCTTTTAAAATAGGCATTTGTACTTCACTAAAGGAAGTGAACTCAGCCAGCAATAGTCATGAAGGTTTTAAGCTCAAGGTCCATTTGATTGTTGTGAATGGTGTGTGTCAGAATATTTTATCTGTTAAGATTTTAAAAATGTAAAGCTGCTCTACTGATTTTTATACATCTATTCATGATTAATTACATATCATTATCTCTATATGCTTATTGTTTGAATTTTAAATTTCTATATTAAAATATAACTATGCCATATATTTTTTCTGCAGTGAGAATGAAGGATTTTAACCGATTTTGCTTGTTTTTAGTACTGTGTTTCAGTGGTTTTGAAACATGTTAGAGTTGATGATATTTACTGCAGGTAAATTGCTAATTTCCCTTTAAAGGGAGCCACAATCAGTTTGGAGATTTCCTAATCCACTTGGGTAGCTGGCTTGATTTACGTATGTTTTCTTAAGTACATTAGAACCTGGGAACTATTTTAACTATAACTATTTAAACATCTTTTTTCAGCCTAATCTCCAAATCTGACAAGTTCTCCTATATTAATTTAAAACTCCTTATTCTACATTATTTTCAAATGTTACCTTTTAATGATATATATTCACAATAAATGAGTATGGACTAAAGCTCTTCATGTTTGGATATTCATTTTTACAGAGAAATTTGGGGCTGAACATATTTCTAAAACATGTTTTCTCTATTGTTACATAGTTTTTTTGAAACTATACTACACAAGTGGACAGTGGAGTATAGAATGAAAGTCAATGATGGTAGAGCTTCTGCCTTATTCTGATTTCTTTCCTCTTTGTCAGGTATTATCAGAACCATGGAGACTCTCCACTAGTCAGACTCCCATTCAGCAGATAGAGTTATTTGACCTCCAAAATAATCCTGACTATGTTTCTTGTGGTGGTGGATTTGGACCGGTAAGCAGTGCCAAAATTCCTGGATATTCTTAAGAGAAAATAGAACATAATTGGTTTAAAGTTGGAGGGGATGCATATTTATGAAACCCAGGAATCCTAGATTACTAGGAATGCTGGTTTGTTATAGAAAATAGTGGGGCTTCAGAAGCAAAGGTCCTGCCTCATGTTGCTTTTTCTTCTGTGCCAATGGAAAGGTTGATGATAATGGATATGGAGTATCTTACATCATTGTCGGTGAAGATCTCATCAATTTCCACGTGTCATGCAAATTCTCCGGACAAGGGACAGTGAGTCTGGACTAATAGTTTTCCTAGCAGGGGAGATGATGATGTATTGGGGAATAGGTTACCTTGGTGATTTGGGTATGGCATCAGTGGTATATGTAGATAATGGTTATAATCTCGTGCCCCCATCCCTCTGCCAGTTGTGTGCCAACAAAAAATGCAGTTTAGTTTTTAGACAAAAGACAGTTTAAAAAATTATAGTGTACACATGCAACCATCTGTTTCAACTATAAATGTGCATTGAAATATTCAGTGGCAAATGCTAGATTTATCATGGCCATTATAGGTGCCGAGTTTCCTTGCTGCCGCCTAATCCCTTACAATTCCCTTGCTGATTTCAAGATCTGTTTCTTTCCCAGAATCAATTATTTCACGAGTTGTTTTCCTATTATTGCTTGAGTCCTCTGAAAGACTAAAGCGATGCATGTTAAATGCCAAATGCTCTCAGTCCCCAAGAACAACTTATAATTGCTTCTGAACAGTTTCCTTTATGGTTCCTCACCTGTAGAAATTATGCCAAATTAAAGCAACTGCTTGCATCATTAAAGACATACTCTGAGAATTGCTAGGGAGGAGCTCTCTTAACTCTTTCTCCTGGTCAAACTATCTAAACTTTTCTGCCTCTTGGCTCTCTGGAATGCATTCTCCCCAGGGGTGTTGAAATATACAGTACGGGTGGTCTTTTCTTATGACAGCAAGAAGTTGGGAATAAATGGCTAGGTTCTTTCAATGCACTAAGTTATTTTTTGATGAGCCATGATTTGTTGAATGAACCAAAGTGCAATTAGTTCATATGTTATGCAAAAACACAAGCAAGCAACTAATTGTTTTGGTGGATGTTAGGAACCCATACAGTTACGGTGTATAGGTAGAGATTAGCTGTATGCTTCTAGAATTCCCAGTAAGTTTGGCTGGGAAACCCCCCTTCCCCATTCCACAAAATATGACTGTGTTTATCTGCCTTCTAATGCTCATCCCCTACTAAGATGAACAACTTGAATCTTGCTTGGATGTTTTATCCAAGTAATGCTAAATCTATGCTTTGAAATTTCGCCGATGTGTGTATTCTATTTTCTTAGCTAAATTTCTTTATTTTTCTTCCTCTTTCTTACAGGATGCACACCGTTTTGGGTTTAATATCCGGAAAGCCATGAATGACATCTTGAACCTTTTCCAAGTGAACAAAATGGCCCATGCCACAGCTGGCAATTGACTGAATAAATGCCAGCAGTATTGTACAATTAGTTATCAATGACACATATTGAGTGTGTTTTTGTTCACTGATCAGCAGGGATTTTTGAAAAGGGGGGAGGGGATGCCCAGGGATCAGTCCTGAAGATGTCTGCAAGCACAATGGAGTTCCCCTTTGGATTTAGAGGCCTGGATTCTACTGTATATCAAATACCATAGATCTCTAGGCAAGTAAGATTTTCTTATTCACCCTGCCCACAGTTCTGTATTTCCTAAAGATCTGATGGGAAAAATTGCTAACCAAGATGAAGTTTTTTTTTTCTGGATTAGAACAGAAAAGTTGGGAACTTTGCTGATGGAGGTTTCTGCTCCAAGCTCCCATGTGGATTTTCTGAAGCTGTGCCTCCTCAGCAGCCAGCTGCTAGAATCTCTTCTCCTTGTGCTCCAGCCACTTCAGACAACAGTGGTTGTTTACCTGCCTATTCTGTGCTTCAAATATGAAGGACTCAATCCCTGTGGTTGTGATGATTATGCTATAGGATGAAGTGAATTCCTCATTCTCACCCTTCAATGCCTGAGGTAATAGGAAATCACTATAAATTCAATATAGGGGAAAGGAATCTTAATGTAAGCCAGATCAATTGGCCTATCTCTTAGCATTATAAATATTAATAAAACTCCAGAGTGGGAGTTCTTGCCAAAAAAAAGTCTGGTTTTGGTCAACTGAAAGGTTGGAAAGTGACAAGGAGCATGTCTAAATACCAAGAGGTTTTGAAGGGAGCCCTCAGTTGCCAAAGTGTTTAATACTGCCTCTTTTAAATTTCCTTTTATCAGACAAACCAGACTTCACCCCTCTAGAGACTTTAGCAAGTAGTTTTTGACTAGCATCCTTTTGCATCATTTCTGCAACTGTCATTTGAAGACCATTTTTAAAAAATATATAAGGGCTTAACTATGGAACATACAAGAAATAATATTAGGGAAATGATGTGAAAAAGGGGGCATGGCCAGATTGCAGATTAGAAAAGTAGATGGTGTTATGCAACTTCCAAAAAGCTTTTGCACTTCATTACCTTCTGAGAGTTTGTAGCAAGATGGAGAGGTTTTTCAGCTCTTTAGTGTGTTGAATCAAACTTATTAGATTGAGATGGTGCTTGGCATTTGGATAACATGCTGCAGTGCATGCTTGTTTAAGGCGGATGGTCTTATACCAGTACTTCTTCTTTATGCAGGAGCCTCTAAGATTGTTCCAAATCCTACTTCCATTGATCAGAGCAATATCCATTGATTGGATGTTAGAAAAGGGAGGGAAAAAGAAGGCTTACAGAGCTCATTAATCCATTGGGGCATCAAGCCAAGCAAATAATATGTGCAATACTTGTAATCATGACGCTGTAGGTCACCAACAAACAAGGACAGCAGTTTGACCTAAGAGAGCAGAGAGCCAAGTACCACAGGGAAAAGCACCCTGCATTCTCCTAGGGCTGCCTCTGCAGGACTCTACTGCCTCCTGATGGCTTGCATGCACTCAGCCACAAGGCATGGTCAGGCCTGTGACTGTAGCAAGAGATGGGAACAGCACAGTCATAGAATTATAGTCAGCACAAGTAGCATTCCTAGTACATGTTTATCTCTGGAGAGGGGAATCACCTGGAACCACCATATTGATGCCTTTGCTTTACTGGTCTTAACTTGTGGGCTATCAAGAGACTCCTTATAGCTCAGTTTAATTTACAATAGCTGATGCCCAGCATTTTTTATCCTATAAAATGGTTCTGACATAGTAGAACAATTTGCTGAAAACTGCTAACCTAGTTACAAGGCTGTAGAAGGATTTAAAATGATTAAACAAATAATGCCTGCCCCAGTCAAAAGCTGGTGTTCTCTTGACCATTTCAGCTACATGACACAAAAAGCTGGAACAGAAAGAAAATGCAAACTAAATTTCTCTTCGTATATAATTTTATTCAGAAACTTCTTAGTGATTCTTTTTTCTTCCACCCCACTGTTTCTCAGACTTTCCCCTTATTTCCCCCTATAGAAGTATCTGGGAAGATCAGATCAATTACAAAGGACTTTTAAAATTAGGACATAAAATTAGGAAATTGTTCCTCCTATAACCACCAAGAGACGAAGATACTATATCCATGGAATAAATAACACGGCAACAATGATGGATTTCCATATATGCAAAAGATGTGTTGATAAATAAAATAGAACAAAAACAACGTTCTAAATTTTCAGTAAGCAAGCTTTGCAAGAAGAGAAAGCTAGAGACACACATGTGCTAATTTGCCTATTAATGAAAAGAAAGTCTGTGCTTCTGAGCTCACATATCCCAAAACCTAAAGCTTGAATAGGCAATATATTACATTATTGTCATGAATGTCTTTAGATTTATTCAGCTGGACATGGAAAGGTTATTTTCAACTCCCCAAAGTTATTTCACTGTCCTACACTGAGGTCAGTGCTGTTACCCTTCCTACAGAATATGAACAGTTTTTTTATAGGAAAATAGATGGAAATGAGAAAAAAAGCAACATGGAAGTAGACAGGAAGACCACACAATCAGAAGCTAGTGCAAAACTATAGCTGAGCAATTTGTAGCATTATTCACCTTTGAGTCACATTTGGACTTGGAAAAATATGTGGAGGCTGCACTCATCAAAATCAACAGGGCCAGGACAAAACATTTAATTTACATTTATCATTACAATTAATATTGTTGATTGTTCCCTGTCAATGTTATGACTTTCATTTTCAGTCACTGTCAGCCACATTTAATCTACCATTCAGCACTGATAGAAGTGCACAGAAAGTACATGCAGAATTTTCAGAGGCTGCATTTAACTCTTGGACTGCATTCCCTGTATGAGCCAAGAGAAGAGGAAGAAAAGCTTAGTGACAAAGCTATTGTGCTTTGCTCAGTGAAGACCACAGGCTCATCTTTCAAGCTCTCAAAATATTTTCAGTAGTGTTTAGAAAAGCATCTACCAGAAATTTTAGTGAACAGATGTCTGATTAGAATGGGAACAGAATCCTAGAATAGAATCTGGGCAAGGCAGCTTTGCAGATTGAACATTCTTAGCCAAGATGGATCTGTCTCCAGACTTCCCAGGGCAAGGCCATCTTGATCTGGCCTGCATAACTTAGGGTCAGAAAAATGCTCCAGAAAGACTGCACTCTGGAAACATTTTATTGGGGGCAGGAGGGTCTGGGGTTAGTCTACTCTGTGCCTCACTGTGTCATCGTCTTCTGCAAATGCTGGCAGCTGGGGCATATGCCTTCTGGTTGGCCCCTCTGCTTCAGCTCCTCCAAAATGGGCGCCATCGCATGTTCAAACATCTTTCGCAGCACCTCTGTATTCACAATGCTGTAGCTGTGGGTGGGAACCGGGAAATGGAAAAAAGAAAAAAGAAAGAAAAAAAGGGATGCCATTTACACAGTCAATCAATGTAGAAAATATGATAGGTTTAAGTCTTGAAAGGGAGACCAACAGCCCAGGTACAGCATCAGGAAACTCCTTCCATGCCATGTCAGAAGAGTGCCGTTTGCTGCACTGAAAATAATGTAAATATGAGATATCTCTGGAAGTATTTAACCTAAAGAGACAAAGAAGCACTGCTCCAACTTAACATTGCTTTAGGACAGTTGCCCCTTTTTCCAGAACTGACAGGGTGGTCTCAAAATACTGATAGAAGAGAAGGTAGGCAATATATGTATGAAATATCTAAGCTGGAAAGAGTTTTAAAACCCAACTCTTCTTGGTTCTTCTAAACATGCATGCCAATTACATGAGCAACATATTTTTTTTTAAATGAATGAAAACAGATGTTCTCAGGAATCTAAAGCCAATGCCAGAGACTGGATTTTGTAGAAAACTGCATTTTTAGCAGCAGCCAATTAAGTGTTTATGTGAGTAGTCAATTCACTTGCTTTTGTAATACGAACTTGCTCTTCTGTGAACTGGAAAACTGCAATTACCTGCTGCTCTATGAAAGGAAATCTATAATGTCAGTATTTCTAGCTAATATACTGTTCATAGACTTAGCAAAAATTTTGGCTAGTCCTTGATAGAAAAAAATCTTAGCTGTCCTGATATATCATGGCCACCCAGTAAGAAAGCATTTCTCAGCCTTCATAACTTTAAGCTGGGTGGATTTCAACTCATGCTTGAGAATCAGGAATTGACCCAGGATTCTGAAATCCATACAACTTAAAATTGTCAAGATTTGGCTTTTTCCTCAAACACGAGGTGGGAGATTTTGTGCCAATGAACTATTCTTGGATTGGTTTTGACTAGATGAAGCTACTTTGGCAATATTTTCCCCTGTTTTAATGTTGGGGATTTATTACACATTGTTATCTATCAATGTATACTGCCTGGATCCATGTGTCAATTGGGAAGCTATTAAATTGATATAATCAGATTATGCTAAGCCATAATATGCTATGTTTGGCTTTATCTTAGCTTTTGTGGTCCTTGGAAATTACAAACCATAGGTTATGCCAAGTTCCACATGTCAAAAACAATCCAGAATTTACTATATATATTTTTGAGTATAAAAAAACCCCCAAATAATTAGAACCCTAGTCCCAGAGGTAAAATATGTTTCTACTTTTTAATAATTTCTTCTGCCATCAACAATCTCTTTGACACATCCCTTCTTGGATAAGAAAGTCATTGGAAGACTTCCTGCAATCCACGAACAAGTTAGGAATTCAACCAGGAACCCAGGCCCAACTATGATTTATGGTTTAATATGTGAACGTAGCCACTATGGAGAGCCCTCAATTAAAAATGGTATCATTCACATTTAAAGTTGTTTGCTCTAAATTTTTCAAGTATTTTGCTGATTTCTAGCTTTATATCTGGTGACTAGCAAAAAAAAACCCAATTGAATAAAATGGATTCACTTAATGACTACGATTTCACTTAATTACCATAGCATTTCCTTAAGAACCTCTACAAAAAAAAAGATAAAATTAGGTACAGTCACACAATAATCAATTTAGCAGCCACCATGAGTTGCAACCATAATACCAGGTTAAGTTACAATCATAAGTTGAAAACTACCTGTAATGCTTTGTTTAATAAATATTGTTTAAACAAAACATTACTTAGAGCCTTTATGACACTGACCTATGCGAAATCAGAGAAATCAAACTCAGCTTTGCCCTAATTTCCATATCTTTCCTTAATCTATCCTTCTGATTCTCAAGTTGGCCTGTATTCTTCAACTCTGACCCAAAGGTTTAATTTGGTACCTGGAACATCTAGTACAATTAAAAGGAGGCCGGTCAGATGCTTCCATATTCTTCAGTGTTGCAAGATGTCGGGATATGTCTTCCAAGAGTCCATCCAGATCTGCCCGAAGCTGAGTGAGAGACACTGATGTCCGTTTTGCCCTAGCAGAGAAGAAAGCAGTTGTAACTAAAAGGGCAAATTTCCACAACTTCCAAATTCATAGCCCTGTAACAATTTGGAGAAATGTAAGTTTGCCTGCCATATAGATTGATAGCCTTTTTAAAAAATCTCTGGCGCAAGGTCTTCAAATTGGCGCAATCTCATTTTTTTACATCATAGGTTGGCAGAAGAATAGTGGCTTCCTGGTTTGTGGGCATTTGTGTTCCAGGAGATGCTACAGATTCAAAATACACTAGAGGACTCACCCTGTTTTATTCTGAATCTGATGTCTGAGTTTTTGAACCCCCTGGTATTTTTTTAGCAAAGAATTTGGTACAATTAAGTCTATATCAATGCATAAGAAACCTGCTGAAGAAAAAGGCCAAGAGATCATAGGCACATTCATGAAGCTTGCTCTTGGAAGATTCATAAACATTAGAAAACGTCACTTTAAAAAAAAAAAAGTTATAGTGATCAGGACATCTTCCAGGGCAACAAGGCCAAAACTAGTAATATATTAATCTTCTCTACTGGATTACAGAGTTACAAAAAATTATAACTCTTAATAGAAAGTGATGATCATGGAAGTTGTATTAACTTTTCTAAAATCAAAACTCTAGAAGGAAAAAGTTCTATAAGTATGTAGGGAGCAAATCCCACTACTAGGAACATAAATGAAAGTTATCTAAGTGAACCTCTCATTGTATTTTAGCTCTAGAATACAATAAATAATGGGTTGCATTTGACTTCATCTCTAAAATCTGGCCTTTTCTTTGCTGGGAATACGAGGGCTCCTTGGAGGAGAGAAAGGGAAATCTGTTTGCTCTGGAGAGGCACATACGTGGTAGAGACTTCATCCAGTTCCTCCCGTAGCATCCTGAGCTCCTGGCCTTGTTCCACCTGTGTCCTTTCCCGCTGGGGAAGAACCCCCTCCAAGCGCACCCCCAGCTGGGCCAGCAGCCGCAATGCCTCCTTCTGGGCCAGATCCAGCATACATTTCCTAGAGTGAGGAGTAATGGAAAGAGACCAGGTTGAAAGGTTGGTGCCTCTAGCAAAACCAAGGCTCTTCCATTCCCACTTCACAGTACCTGATCTCTCCCAGCAGAAGAAGGCAAGCCAAGGTGGAAGCCATGCTTGGATTTTCAACTATGCCCATATCATCCCCAAGATCTGCTCACAATTGCCCACTATTTATCATAGACTATTGATGGATGTCAATCAAACAGCATCACTCTCTTCATAGATGGCTGATGTTGAGGGTATCGCTGCTATTCTGCTTATTGAGTCTACTTGTTACCCTGTTCAAGCAACTGCTATGAGATCTTACCAACGAAAGTCTTCTACTTGAACTTGTTGCTGCAAATTACGTAGTTTCTCCTAAACAGAGTGGGGAAGTGACAGGGAAACAATAACATTAATTTGATATTGAGTATAATTATTACAACACTCATAATTCCCAATCTAGCTGGGTTAGCTAGAAATTATAATTGTAATCCAAGATTTGGAGGAAAATACAGTGCATCCACAGAAGAAAGCAGTTTGGTGTAGTTTTCTTTGGGAGTGAGCCCATCCTTTTCAATTTAATAAGATGGTAAATAAAGGGGAAAACAAGTTGAAGCAGTTGCAGCATTTAACAAAGGAATGATCCTATGCCAGAAACTTAGCAAGAACACAACACTGAATTTGCAATATTGTACTATCACCATTGGATCTTTCATCTAGGAATCTAGAGAGCAGCAACTTGGCTAATTCTTAAAGATACAGAGACTCAAACCTGTAGTATTCAGCCCATCAGGAAGTCTTTTGACAATAAATAATTATATGATTTATTAAAGTACTATCCCAGCTTTTAGTCAGAAGCTCCAACTAACAAATTTAGCTCTAATTCTAGTTTCTGGCAACAACAGAACTAGCCTGAGCTGTGGAGAGGGAGAAACTGGCAAAATGAGCTTCTACAGATAATAGTGGGGTAGGATTAGAGCCTCTGTCCCTTCAATGCCAATCCAAAACTTAATGCTGGTAAGATTGAGAATTTAAAAAGAAAATTCCAGAAAAGGTAACAACAAAATAACTTCATCTTGATTCAAAAACATTATGCCAAAAGAAATCAAGCATAATTGAAGGAGCTTATTTTTCTCATGGACAGCTCTTTCTCCAAATTTTTCTTAGAACAGTTTCTTGTGCTGTAGGCCAGCCTGACAAAAAATAAATTCTTATAGTTAACAGTGGAACTGAATTGCAATCTATCTTTAATCCCTGTCTTTTTCAATATCTGATAAGAATCCCTTGATGAAAAAGAGGAATAGATTTAAAAGGGACAGATGGAGGGGCAAAAAAGGACACCTAGTGATAAGTGGCAGAGAACTGGTCAGATGATCAACCCAGCCTAATAATCCGATCTCTGAAAATCTCTACAGCAAATTGCTTTTGTTTCTATTTTGGTATTTTTCTATTTTTGCTATTAGCCAAAATATTTAGAAACTTGAATTACAGACTGTTCTACTTCTCAAAGAAACCAATCCTGGTTCCTTAAATGCAATCCCCCAAGATCATAGATTCTGCTTATAATCTTACTTTTTGACCACTGTTCTCCATCAATCTACTAGCTCATAGCAGCTCTGTTACCTTTCCACATGCTGTGAATTACTTGCACTGTTGATACCACCCCATATTCCTGCAAGTCTCAAATCTTCTCCCTCACCTCCAAGAGGGCTGAATTTTCTTCCAGCACACTGGTCTTAATTTCAGCATCCTCCACAGATTTTGACACCTTTCGGCAGCTTTCCTACAAAAGATTTTAGGAAACAGGAAGAAACTTAGAAGCCAAGAAGAAAACAAATGGAATCAGCTAATATGGATTTGCAACCATTGTTGTGTTTCTTTCTCTTTTTTAAAGTCTTTTCAAGAAGTGGAAGCTTGGGAGAAGGTGGAGCTTCGTTTCGGCGATACAGCTGCGATCTTGGGGCTCTGAGATCGCAGCCAATATTTTCGCCCCTGGTCGGTCCCAACGGACCTAAACCATCCCGTAGAGACGGGGATTGAGAAGGGTACTGTCCTGGGATCCCAGAGATATCGCAAAGTCTCTGGTTTGATCCGGGAGAAGCCCTTTTGTTGGCAGCGGAGAGGCAGCCCCCATAGCTGCTGAAGTCGGGACAGCTCCGGAAAGAAAGTGGCTGGAAAGGAAGTGTGTCGGCTGGGTGAGAAACTCCTTTTGTGTTGTAAATTTGCTGAGGTTTGAAAGGGCATGCTGAACAAAGAAGAAACCTGTGAGACTTTTTTTTTTTTGACCAAAACTGTTTGAGCGGCGTTTTTTAAAGTGATGTCAAATTGTGGCTTGGATTTTTTTTTCTTTTTCTTACTTTTTTTCTGGGGACTTAAGTGTGACTTTGTAGGTAACCGGATTGAATTTTCTCTTATATATATTTTTATGCTCCTTTTGATTTTTTAATTTTCTCTAGGATAGAGGCTCCCTTTAGCTATTTTCTTTTTCTTTTTCTTTTGTATACATTATTCCTTTTTTCTGGCTGAGGGGGGGAAGAGAATTAAGAAACATTGCAACACTGCCAACTAGAGGCTTGAAAATACTTTATTTGAAGTGGAAAGAATTGTAAGAAGACTCCTTCTCAAGGACATTTCAACGTGATAAGATAGAGGGAGAGCACAGCAAAATATTATTACAGGTGTTTTCCTGGACTCCTATCAATATTTCAACACTTGAGGCTTAGCTTTGAAGCTGCTGGAGAAGAGAGTCATAATAAGAGCCTTGGATAAATAAATAGAGTGCAGTGTGCTCTTGTATATATATATATGTATATATATATACCCCATTCGCCAGCCTTTTTGTAAATTTCAATTCTAGTAATATTCTTATTTTTGCCTTTTATTTTAAAGGGAAAGTCTCAGAGTTTTTTCTTTATTTTTCTTTTTTTCTCTTTATTTTTATTGGGACTTCTTTGCTTTTCTATCCATGTTTTTTGACCACTTTGTTTTTCTTTTTTGATTATTGAGATTAAGGTATGAAGAACCTGAAGGAATTTCTTTTTTTCTTTTGTTTTTTATTTGCTCTTAATCAATAATATCATTTTTGGGTTTGTTTGTTTTTTTCCTTTCTATTTTTCCTTTTTTATGGTGGACTACTTTGTAATAGGATAAGGGTCAAGAAGAACCTGAAGATTTTTCTTCTTTCTTTTTTCCTTTTTCTTCTTTGGTTTTGGGTCTTTTACTATTGGATTTTTCCATTTTGGATTATAATTGACTATTCAACCAGCTGGATTAAAAGTCAAAAAGAATTTGAGGCATTAAAATGAGCAGGAAACCAATACCAGTTGGCATTTCTACTTCTACCTCTGCTTCCCCACCAGCTGGAGGACAACGTTTAATTCAGACAATGTTGAAGCAAAATAAAGAACAAGAAATAGTAACTTTACAGATGATTATGCAAGGAATCCAAGATCTCAAGATAAAATCAGACATCATTGAACAAAGAATAGAGAAGACTGATGAAAAAGTGGAAAATATTAAACAAATGATGGGGAATTATGAGGAGAGATTCCAAAAAATTGAGGAAGAAGGGAAACAAAGAGAGGAGAAGATTGGAAATATTGACAGTAGATTAACAGTGGTTGAACAAGAAAAAAATGGGATGTTGAGGTGGGAGATGGAAAGGTCAGAATTTTATCTCAGATTTCAAAATATAGAAGAGGAAAAAGAAGAAAATTTGGCTGTGATAATGATAGAAATTTTGGCAGATGCTTTGGAAATTACAGAGGAAAAGATGATGGATGGAGTAGATGAGGTATATCGAGTTTATACAAGATATGCGATGAGAAATAAATTACCAAAGGAAGTCCATATTAGATTTACCAAAAAATCCATCAAAACACAAATATTACAAGTGGTAAGAGAGAAAACATTGAAATACAAAGGTAAAGAGATTGTGGTTTAAAAACAAATACCCAGAAGAGTGAGAGAGATGAGAAGAGAATATCGATTTCTGACCAAAATGCTACTGGAAAACGAAGTGAATTATAGATGGCTGATTCCAGAAGGATTAATGTTTACGTGGCAAGAGCAGAGACATAGAATTGATTCAATTGAGAAAGCAGAACTTTTCCATGCAGAATTTTTTGGAAGAAGAAGAGAGGAGGCAGAGAAAGAAGTCTCATTAATTGAGTTTCAAGAGGAACAACTGGAGACTGAAAAAGAGAAAGGAGCTGTAGGTGGACAGGTGGACAGTAAAGAACAGCATGAAGTGAGATCCACGAGAGCTGTTAGACCTAAATATAAAGCATAATCATGGAAGAAAGAAAACTGATTACAATGAATATAAATGGACTTAATTCAGCTGTTAAAAGAAGGAAAACTTTTCATAAATTAGAGAAATTAAAATTTGATATAATTTGTCTACAAGAAGTTCATATTAAAAAACAATATGAACAATTGTTAGTACAGCCAAAATTGGGGAAAATATTTACTTCTTTGACTCAATGTAAGAAAAGAGGAGTGGTTCTATACATTAAAGAGGCTATCCCAGCAAAACTGATCTACAATGATGAAGATGGAAGAGTATTAATGGTGGAAATAATGGACAATAATATAAAAATACTCTTGATTGCAATTTATGCTCTGAATGATAAACAAGAAGAGTTTTATAAAAAGCTACACATGAAAATAACTGGACTGGACTATGTTAATATAATTATGATGGGAGACTTTAATGGAATTGTGGACAATAAATTGGACTATATAGCAACAACAACCAAACAAAATAGAAAGGCTCTCCCTAAATCTTTTTTTAAAATGACGAACTATCTTTAAAAGATATTTGGAGAGAAAGAAATATTAAAGCTAAACAATATACTTTTTATTCAAATAGACATTTATCACGGTCCAGATTAGATATGATTTTGATATCAACAGAATTAATAACCAATATTCAAGAAACAAATATTGAAACAAATACTTGGGCAGATCATAGCCCAATGACAATTAAATGGAAGGGACAAAAAAAAAAGATCGAGATGGACATTAAATAATACCATTTTAAAGGAGAAAGATTTTATACAATGGATGGAGAAGGAATTGGCTTTTTTTTTCAGAGAAAATAAAAAAGAAGATACTTCAACGCAGAATGTTTGGGATACAATGAAGGCATATGCTAGAGGTCTGATAATAGATTATACAAGAAAAAAGAATATTAGGAAAAGGCAAGCTTCTAAGGCGTTGGAAGATGAGTATAAAAGATGAAAAAGAATTACAGAAAATGCCACAGAAAAAAGATATTAAATTGAAGCTGGATGTAATTAAACATAAAATGGAATTAATAGAGAAAGAAGAATTGGCACAGAAAATCAGAAATTCTAAACAGAATTACTTTGAAGATGCGAATAAACCAGGTAGATGGCTAGCATATAAATTGAGAAAGGAGAAGGAATCAAGAAAAATATTGAAGTTAATAGATGATCAAGGCCAAGTTTGTTATGGGAATAAGGAAAAAAAGGAAATTATTCGAGATTTTTATGGGCAACTATATAAACAAGAGAATATTGATGAGGAAAAAGTCAAACAATATTTACAGAATGCTAATTTACCGAAGATACCTAAAGAGACTGAAGAAATGTTAGAAAGTAATATAACTGATGGAATTAAATGAAGCATTTAAGAGACAAAACAATGGGAAAGCACAAGGTCCAGATGGGCTTCCGGCAGAATTCTATAAAACATTTCAAGAATCATTGAGTATCCCATTGTTAGAAGTCATGAATGAAGTTATGTTAAAGAAGATGATACCCAAATCATGGTCAGAGGCTTATATCACACTTATTCCAAAAGAAGAGGCTGACCCACTGCAAATTAAGAACTATAGACCTATATCGAATGCAGACTATAAAATCTTTGCTTCAATTTTAGCAGAAAGACTTAAAAAATATTTAAATAATTTTATTCACCCAGATCAAAATGGATTTCTGCCAAAGAGACAAATCAGAGACAATATGAGAGTAATCTTGGATACTTTGGAATACTATGAGGCTCATCCTGAAAAGCAAATGGCTTTGATATTTTTAGATGCTCAAAAGGCATTTGACAACGTGAACTGGAGATTTATGTTATTACTATTGGAACAGATGGGTTTTGCTAAAAAATTTATTCAAGCAATCGAAGCCATGTATAATAAACAGACAGCAAAGGTAATGATGGAGGGGGAACTTACAGATTTTATTAATATAAGAAAAGGCACAAGACAAGGGTGTCCCCTATCTCCTTTGCTATTTGTGTTGACCTTGGAAGTGTTGAATAGAAATATTAGGGATGATAAAAGCATAAAAGGAATGAAAATTAAGAAGGAAGAATTTAAACTACAAGCTTTTGCTGATGATTTAGCTTTTATTCTGGAAGACCTGTTAGAAACAGCTCCAAGGTTATTGGAAAAGATAGAGACATATGGTGAGATGGCTGGTTTGAAAATAAATAAAGATAAAACAAAGATTTTGACAAAGAACATGCTATTGAGACAAAGAGAAGAACTGGCAGATCTTTTGAAAATCCAAATTACAAATAAGGTTAAGTATCTGGGGATATATTTGACAGCAAGATGTAGCACATTAAAAGAGAATAATTATATTAAACTCAAACAACAGATAGCTACAGATTTGAAGAAGTGGGAAAACTTGCAATTGTCATAAATAGGGAGAATTTCAACAATCAAGATGAATATTTTATCTAGAATTTTATTTTTGTTCCAAACAATACCAATTAGGCTTGGAAAAGACTATTTTGAAGATTTAAATAAAATCATGTTGAAGTTTATATGGCAAGGTAAAAAAGCGAGAATAAAGCTAAAGCTTTTTCAAGACGCTAGAATTAGAGGAGGTTTTGGCCTGCCTAATTGGGAATTGTATTATCAAGCTGCAAATTTGATGTGGGTCAAAGAATGGATCACATTAAGAAAGCATAGGTTGTTGACATTAGAAGGGCATGATTTGCTGTTGGGCTGGCATGCTTTTTTATGGTATAAGGGAACTAAAATACAGGGTTATTTTAGAAGACATTATATGCGGGAGTCTTTGTGGTTAAACTGGGAGAAGATAAAAAGACAATGTTATTTGAAAATTCCAGTTTGGTTATCGACTATTGAAGCATTTTCCTATCCTATAATTTATAAGAAGGAACAAACAGTTAGATATGGGGAACTCTTGGATGAAAAGGGTGAACTTAAATCGATCCAAAACTTAGAGGAACAAGGTATAAGGATGAATTGGTTTTCATATGCGCAAATACATTCAAGGTATGATGAAGATTCTAAAACGGAGGGATTCTATGATAAGCAGACTGATTTAGATAAGATTTTGATGGGTACTGATGAGAAGGTGATTAAAAAATTATATGGTTATTTACTGGGAATGAAATTAGAGGAAGAACAAGTCAAAGAAACTATGATTGTTTGGGGGAAGAATTTTGGATATGGGATTGATCTAGAGAAATGGCAGAAATTGTGGTCTCAAAATTATAAAATGACAATGTCAACAGCATATAAAGAAAACTTGTATAAGATGTTTTACAGGTGGCACTTTCCCCCGACAAGAATAGCAAGAATGTTTAAGAACAAATCTGAAAAATGCTGGAAATGTCATCAGATACCCGGCTCGTATTACCATATGTGGTGGACTTGTGAGGACGCTAGAAAATATTGGACTATAATTCGCATGTGGTTGGAAAAAATGACAAAGAAACACATAGACTTGAAACCAGAGATGTTCTTATTGGGAATTTTACCTGATATATATAGTAAGGATTTGAAGTACCTGATTGTAAATGTATTAACAGAGGCTAGGATTGTATTTGCTAAAAATTGGAAGAATGAGAAAATACCATTACAGGAAGAAATTAAGAAAATATTGAAATGTGCTGAGATGAGTAGATTGACATTTGAAATTAGAGAGCAAGAGGATAAACAATTTTATGAAATTTGGGATCTTTTTTATCAATGGCTAGATGATAAAATACGATAATAGAATATTTAGAATGCTGGACAGTAAGGAATATCTTTATTTTGCTATTTTGCTATTATTTTGTTTTTTGACATTATATTTATAAAGGGTTTTTTAGGATTGATTTGATGTGATTATATGATTTGTTATAGAGTAAACTGGTTTAAAGTATTGTTAGCTCATAAAGCATGAATGATTAAAAATATAGTCAAAAACTTCTTTTTTTAGTGATATTAGGATATATAAGTTTGGATTGACAATATGAGTTGTTATGTAACATAATTGTAATTGAGACTACAGAATGAATGCACAAAAATGATGAACCAACTGACACACTGGATGTACATATGAGAGTTGATGTTTTTATGTTTTGTTTGTCTTGTTTGTTTGTAGAAAATTAATAAAATCTTTTTCAAAAAAAAAAGAAGAAGTGGAAGCTTGGAGAAAGCTGAAAAATCTCTCATTTCTTTTTTCTTTTTTAACTTAATATTCTAAGGCTGATTTTAATTGCCTTACATTGGAAATGTGGTTTGCCACTGCCTAATTCCTAGGGCTGAGAGACAGTGACGTCCAAAGTCACTCAGTTTCTTTATACTCTGGTCAGGATTAAATTTCATTCACCTGGTTTCTAGCTTGATGCCTTAAACCAGGGCTGTCAAACTCAATTTCATTAAGGGCTGCATCAGTTGTGTTTGACTTCCATGGGACATGCAGGGGGAATAGACAGCTCAACGTCACTCATATTGGGGGTGCCTACAGTGGTCCGAGTGTTCTGCCAATGAAAACAGGCTCCTGAGCTCCGTTTCCAGCTGTGACGGCCTCCTGCAATGTAAAGGGAACTCGTGAGGGCCGCACGCAGCCCTCCCAATCTCTGTTTTTGCTGGCAAAGGCACTACTGGCCTATCCTTTGCTGTTTACAGAGCAGCCCCATGGTCCAGATTTAAGCACCCCATGGACCAGAACTGGACTATGGGCCTTGAATTTGACTACTGTCTTAACCACTCCACCAATTGGCTTTCACCCTTGATCTATATGCCTTTTCTGTTACTTCTCAGGGGAGGGGTCTCCAACCTTGGCCATTTTAAGACTTGTGGACTTCAACTCCCAGAATTCCAAAGCTGGCTGAGGAATTCTGGGAGTTGAAGTCCACAAATCTTAAAGTGGCCAAGGTTGGAGACCCCTGCTCTAGTGGGTTCAGAACAATCAACAAGGTTCTTTTTCTTCCTTTGTAAGGAAGATCCAGCCAATTGAAACCAGTTGACCTGAGTGCCCTTCCATACCTGTGGGGACTTCTTTGACACAGAAGCACCTTAGCTGCCGGCTGCTGCCTTATCTTTGGTGTGGATCAAATAGAACAAATGAAAATTCTCTTCTAACTGTCTTAGGAAAGCTCTGCCCCATTCATCTATTATTGTCCAAGGCCATTAAGTAACATAGAACCATGCTCATTTTTGCTTTTCGGGCACCAGGATGGTTGGGCAATTCTAAAAAATGTTCTGCCTCATTTCTGACAGTTACATGTGCTGTTACACTATTTGAGCAGAGACATGTATATAAAATCCCAAACCAACAAGCCTAAGTGATGGCAATACCATTAAAAACTAAAACAAGAATTGTACATAATCTGACTAAAGCAAACCAGCAAATGTTAACCTTGTGGATAACATACATAGTCTACTTTTAAACCATTCCAACCCCACTTTTTCCCATGAACACTCTTTCTTCTACTTTTTTTGTATAATTCTGTCTGATTAAGAGTACTGGAGCACTTAAATGCTTACACAATAAATTACATTTAATTATGAATTAATTTTTTTAAAGATCAACTTATACAATCTTGCTTTTAAATTTTTAACTTATTCTTTTTGCCAACAATATTATTTAGAAAAATTAAATGATAACAATAAGGCGAAGGCATGAAGGCAAAATGAAGACAAAGTCAAATCTGATTTTACAACAAGATGGACAGAATTTAGCACCTTCTCCCTCAAGTTGGCCCAGAAAGTCAGAATGAAGCATTCTTGCATTAGGAGCCTTAAAAAAATAAAAACAAATTCATTCTACATTCCTGATTATTAAAGCAGAAACAGACATGGTCAACGTAGAAATCTAACTGTTCAGTTATGCAGTCTATAAAAAAAAACAGACCTGCAGATTCTGAAGATGGTGGTTGACCTTAGATGTCCTCTCTTTGAGACTGGTAATGGAGTCCTTGGCTCGCAAAAGGCCACTGTTGCTCACTTCCTGTTGGGAGAGAATGTAAGAAGAGACCAGATCATCCATTTACTCTTGACTTCTTCATACTTTCCAATAATTTATTTCAGTCTTGGTGTCAATCAGAAGGTCTTCTTAGAGACCTATGAACTCATTGCTAAAAGTGATAGAAGAAATTAGTGACATATTTGAGGGACACTGGAGCCATGTAGTAGAAACGTGCTTGTTGCAATGTACCTGTTGCAGCTGAGGATCAAGAAAAGCAAAGAAAGACATATTTGGAACAATATAAATGAAACAAACGAAATATTGAAAAGTTGTATTTATGTAGTTACTTGTCAAGCACATCTAAATTATATTAAAGTAACCAAAATATCTTTACAATCCCCAAGGCATGTCACAACTTTTGAGCATCTCTAATGTTTGGAAAAGTGTAAACATTTGACACGCCCTAAAAGGCCATATGCAAAAAGCAAATGAGGAATAAAGAATGACACAAACATATCTCTGCAGAAGGAGGATCTCAAGAGAATGAATTCTTCTAGAAGAGCTATTCTTGTTGGTTATGATCAAGGGGATTCTGCTGGCAAATTCTTTCCTAGTCCACTTCCTAAACAACCAAGAGATATGAAGATTTTTAAGGAATATTTTTCTTGAACAAATAATGACAAAACAAAAAACCTTGCTATAAAAAATCCCTTGATTCTCTTTAATTTTTGCATGATGCAATATCATCAAAGATACAGAAAAAGAATGAAAATAATTTTAGTTTAGTTTAGTTTTCTTTATTGTTGTTAAGTCTGGAGCATGGATGCAAATGATGGAGACGAGCCGGTAGAAACAGTGAACTTCAAACTCTTTATTTACATAATGTGACAGCTCGAACTGGAGGGCTGCTATAGCCTTCCTTATATAGGCAACTTATTAACTGTTCAACCAATAGCAAACCTGGAGCGCTAGCTCCGTTAACCAATAGGAATGGCCTGTTAATGGCCAATCAGATGCTCCTGAATGGACCAATCCGATCCTCCCATTAACAGCCAATCAGAAGTGCAGGGCCAGAACCCTTGCATTTGACTTCAAGCTCAATATACTTTATTGGTATTATTCATTCACAACAATTGTCAATATTAATACAATACTAATGATCTGGGCAATAACATTAACCCTCTGGAGTGCTTTCCTATCTGCCACTATGCAATTGGCAAACCATACAGAGGTGCAGTAAGTTAAAATACTCTCTGTGGTGAAGTGGTAGAAGGTCACCAGCAGTTTTTATTCAGTTGTTTCTTAAGAATTTCAGGTAGTATAATCTCTGCTGGGCCCTTTTGACCAGTGCTGAAATATGAGCACCCTGGGTCAAGTCCTCTTTTATGGTAACATCCAGAAACTTAAAACTGGCCACTTGCTCCACTCGGTCTCCATTGATAAGCAAGGTGTATCTGATCTGTTCTTTCTATAGTCCACTACAAGCTCCTTGATCTTATTGGTGTTGAGGACTAAGTTATTGTCTCCACACCACAAAAGCAACCGATCCACCTCATCTCGGTAGGAAGACTCATCCCCCCCGGAGATGAGTCCCACCACTGTTGTGTCATCTGCAAATTTTGCAATAGTATTACTAGTATGAGTGGGAATATAGTCATGCACATAAAGAGTATAGAGTAAGGGACTCAACATGCAACCCTGTGGTGCACCAGTGTTAAGAATAAGGGCTGAAGTGGTATGAAGTGGTATGACCCTCTGTGAGCGGCCAGACTGGAAATCCATAATCCAAAGGCAGATAGAATAAGAAAGCCCAAGGTCCAGAAGATTAGACACTAGTCTAAATTTTGGTGATGTGTGCACGTGTACTTTGGGCACTTGGTATCGAAAAGATTAGCCATCACTGCTCTAATCGAACAATGGCAAAAAGATATATCTAAATTTATGTAGCAAGAAAAAAAAACTACAAATTAAGTGTAAGGTGATACAAGATGCAAAAGAAAGAGGATTGTGTTTACCTGATTTCAGATTATATTTTGCAGTGAACTACGGATCAATATCATTATTAAAAAATGATTATAAACTTTTTGCTGCTGTTTTGGTAGAAAAAAAATAAAGAAGGTTTTACAGTTAATTGATAATTTTACAGTTAATGGTAATTTTTTATCATTTATTGTGGACATGTAATAAAGCAAAGAAATATTGGAGTAGGATTCATATCCTAATTCAGAAGATTCTTAAAGTGAATATAAGAATAAAACCAGAAATTTTTCTTTTACATTTAATGGAAAAAGAGTTGAAAAAAAATTGGAATTTCAATGTTATATATACTGACAACAGCAAGATTACTTCATGCACAAAAGTAGGACATTTTGATTTCCACAATGGAGAAATGGCTGCAAAAGTTGATGAAGTTAGCAGAGATGGTTAAATAGACTGCTTTGATTAAAGAAAAGAAAAAACCACAACTACTTTTGTTTTGACTTGAAAGCTGCTTCTTGAACTTTGTGCTTGAGGTGGAAAAAAATGAAACTTTGATTTTGGGTTTTACCGATTAGATTTGTTCTTATAGAAATGGCTAGTTTATACTATGATGTAAAAGTAAAAAGTTGAGGTTTGATGTTAACTTATTCTACTATACCAAAGAGAGTCGGAAGTCAATGCCTTTTCTTTCTTTCTTTCTTTCTTTCTTTCTTTCTTTCTTTCTTTCTTTCTTTCTTTCTTTCTTTCTTTCTTTCTTTCTTTCTTTCTTTCTTTCTTTCTTTCCCCACTCTTCCTTTCCCTTTTCCCTTCCCTACTTTTCCTATTATTTGTTTTTGTGTGTTTGTATTTTATACTATAAAAAACATTCTTATAACAAAAACATTAGAAGTTCAAACAGGATTCATCCCTTCCAGTCACCAAGGAAATGTGAGAGGCTTGGAAGCAGCATCTTCAAAGTGGAATATGGACTGAAAAGAGCTAAATAGTATCAAGCGTACAAACCCTTTTTGGGGAAAAATTGCAAAAGGAGAATCTGTAAATCTATTATAGCACTAAACAGTCAAGAATCTTTTTATGGGAGTGGTATAAAAGTTTTCTTCATGTCTGTTATTAGAACAATACTAAACCAGGGCAAGTTAATTATCTAGGAAAGCAGCAACAAGTACATTGCAACCTGTCAATGAATAATTCAGCTTCAACCACAACAATACAAGAGCAAACAATAGATACAAACTCAAGGTTAATTGCACCAAACTTGATTGCAGGAAATACGTCTTCAGCAACAGAATGGTCAATGTCTGGAATACTCTGCCTGACTCTGTGGTTTCTTCCCCAAACCCTTTAACCTTAGACTGTCTACTATTGACCTCACCCCTTTCCTAAGAGGTCTGTAGGGGGTGCGCATAAGCGCACCAATGTGCCTACTATCCGTCCTATTGTTTCTTTTATTTCTTTTATTTTTCTTATATGTATCCATGTATTCATAACTATGTTTTTACTTATACCTATTGTAAGCAGTTGACAAACCAAATAAATAAATAAATACATGCATACATACATAAAATGTGGGATTGTGATTCATTTCCTCACCTGCTGGCTGGAATTATCATCTTCATCTTCTGACCATGCTGGCTTGATGGGAAACAGAGGATCCCGTCTTTCGCCTCCAGCTCCCCCTGATAAGCCTCCGTCATCTGTGGATTCATTCTCGGTGGTAGAATCATCACGTTCCCCATCAGTTAGATTCAGAAGAGAGACATTAGTGCAAGCAGAAGAACGCTTCAAATTCAGATTGGGACTTTCAGTGGTAAAATGGGGCTCAACTCTGGGTGGGAAAAGGGGATATGTTATCTTTAGATTCAGCTGTTGACCACTTTCTTTCCTATATAATATAATGCAGAAAGATTGCAGTATTGCAACAAAAAGACTTATGATGCCTCAGTGGCTAACATATTCTTTGATAAGAGCAACTCTTGGTTAATATCAGTTTTATTATCTTCTACTAAGCTTTCATGAGCAAACAAATATTGATATATAAAGATATCAAAACAATATGATATCCTGGCTCAGCTCTCCCAAATATGATGTTTTTATGTGTGTATGTTGGTCTTCAACATCCTCAATTTAAGGGATTTATGATTGATATCCTGGAATACTGTTCCGAAAAATTTGAGACTTGAACTGCAACACATTGATAAGGTATGTAGTCTTATTTATTCCATCATTTATATCCTGCCCCCAAGTCAACACTCTTTATTTATCCAATAAAATCAAACAGAACTTGGGGGGAAGGGGAGAGAGGCCAGCCTGTTCCAAAAAGAAAAAAAGCTCTCATGCCCACCATTTCTTGAAGTGGGAGAAAATCCAGAGAAACTCCTCCCAAATAGGATGTACTGTACCTATTTGGAGAAGATGGTTCATAAAGCAGCATAAAGGCCTCATAGATCAAAATCAGCATTTTATACAAACAAAATTGTTAATCAGTGCAGAACCACAGGAAAATGGTATCCTATTGAAATGGATTGAACTCCCAGCCAATGAGCACCAACTACTTTTAGGACATCTTCAAAGGCAATCCAACTACGAAAATATTGGAATAATCAATATTACTAAGGCTAACTACTGCCAAGATCTCCCACCCTACAGAAATGCAAAAGAAACACTAGACAAAATTGTGTGGTCTTCTCTGGTAAAAAAAAATCAAAAAATCAAAAAGCAGGTTTTTCATTTTCACACTAGCTCCATCAACGAATGTGATCCTCTCTAAACCCAATACAGAAGCTCAATTGTTTCTGAAGAAGCAGTAACACCCTCTTGCTTTGATTCAATTTCACTTTGTTTCATTCCCTTCCATTCAATCCCTCACCACTCACATACTGGGAGAAAGTGCATCTTCTGCTCAGTTCAAAGCTAGATATCAGGAAGATATTGTTGAACTCCAAACCAAGAAATGACCTTTCGCAGTGGTTTCATTTAAATATTAAATAGCATAGGGGAGAGAATGAAGTCCTGGAGCATATATGCATAAAAATGCCCAAGGGTTTAAATTTCTTCTCTTGGCATTACCAACTAGAATTATGAAACATTGAACATTGCAGATTAATGCCACCCATCCACCCACTCATACACAAATTCATCTCACAGAAAATCCAGAAAATATCTAAATGGTTTTTCACAATGCCTGGCCAAAGTTGTCAGCAATAACCACTGTTGTAATACCTTATTTAGATCAGATGAGATGCATTATTCATTTAGCCCAGTGTTGGATTACAAACATTCATTAAAGGTGGGTTGCATAATCTTTTCCCAGAGGCCTTTCTAGATGCCTGGAACTGAATCTGAAACCATGTATAATAAGCAAAGCAGAAATGCTACTCTGCACCCTCCCTTCCTGTAGGTTCTTACTTACTACAACCATTGCACTGAATTTCATTTCTATCCTTTCCCTTCCCAAGTCACTCACCCATGGAAAGAGACTGCTTTCTTTTTTTTGTTAAAGCCCTTGATGCTAGTAGTCTTTCCAAGCTGATCCTTGCTGCTTTGGGCCCGACTCTCAATATTTGTTGATGTGTCTCCAGCCTCATTTATTTCCTTGGATTGCCAGATGGTCTTCACCACAATGTTGGCCATTATAGATTGGGGGTTGATATCTGGTATGAGCACAGATTTTCTTGCCTGTACCACACCAGGAAACATCTACTATCTACAAGCCAACTGGCTTTCCAGGTAGGGCAAGGATCTTCTAGTTGCTCTCATGACCTCATAATAGTTGCCATGGGGCTGCCAATCATATAACCCCATTCTTCCATCAACAATTTGCACCACCAACATTCTATGGCCTTAGTATAGCTTCAATAAAAAAAAAAAACTAATCTAATGGTGTAATGCTGACATTGAAATAATTGTATTGATTGAGTAATAAATGTACTGTAAAATTAACTGTAGAATAAATGTACTGTAGAATTAACTGATCTTTTATATCTGGTCCAGGAAGGCAATGTCTAGATTCAACTGCTATGCTAGACTGCAGTTTATAAGTTTTCTATGAATCATAGTTAAGTAATCAGACTTACACCACACAAAATGAGGTTCACACAGTACAATGAACCTAAACCAAAAATACATTATGGCTTAGCTATCTATATGTAGGATCAAATATTATACCGGTATAACATTTCAAACCAATGTATTTAAATGAAATTGTTTTTATGCTTTACAAATAATCTGTCTATATGACTTTTGTATTGTTTGCTGTTTCCTATCTCTTCCACAAGCCTCAAGGATATAACATCTACACAGACCTTATTCTTTGAAACCACATTGAAAGATTTAGCTATTTGTTAAGCAAAACACATAACTTGGAAATAGTCCAAAGCATTTCACTGATTGCTCTGGCAATGGGTTGGGTCAAATGCAATGCTAAACCAAAAACTAGTATTGCCTACAGTAAATCAAAGGAAACAATAATTTTCTTTCTTTTTGATCAATATGAGGTGACACCTAACCACAACGATTAAGTTGATACACTATGCTGAATCAACCACAATATATTGAATCAACCACAATTGAATTGATTCACATACCACAGTATACTTAGACCTGTTTTTATCAAGTTGTTCTTTCTCAACATATTGGACATGATTGTTGTGTTGAGTATAACATGAGAAAACATACATGTCAACTTGAATTTCCAAATGCAATAACTATATTCACTATCATCATACACTAATGTTGGTTTTACCCAAGCAAATAAAAATCTATATCTTAACATGATATGTGCACCAAGCCATTATATGTTAAACAAGTGTTAAAGCTTTCTCTTAGAATTATGCAAAATCAGATTTCTTCATTTTTTGAAGCTGCATTCAAGCAACTTATGTAGAGAGATGAATGCATTTAAATAAATGAAGAAAGCAATAGGTAAATAAAGAAGCACATTGCTATCCTAAGAGGAGATAAGGATCAGTTTATTCTAGTGGTTAAAGCTCCAGGCTAAAAACCAAAAGACTCAGTCACTTCAGTCCAAATCATCTCACAAGGTGGTTGTAGGAGGAAGGAGTATAAGATATGTTTACTGCCTTCAGTTATTTTTTTAAAAAATAAAGGTGGGACATAAATAAAGAAGAAGGGCCTTCTCTGTGGTGGCTCCATCTCTCTGGAACATCATTACCCCAGAGATTAGAATGCACCCCTCTTTAATACTATTCTGAAAGGCACTGAAGACCTGGTTTTGCCAGCGGACCTGGGGAACCCAGAGAGGGATGGAATCAGGAGTGGGATTCAAAATTTTTAACAACTAGTTCTGTGGGCATGGCTTAGGTGGTGGGTGTGGCTTGGTGGTCATGTTATTGGCTGGGTGTGGCCAACTCAACATCACCCACATTGAGGCATGCATCTCCTCGCCTGGCTTCTCATGACTGTGGGGATGCTGCAAGTTGTAAGTGTGAAAAATGATCAAAGGTCACTTTTTTCAGTGCCTTTGTAACTTTGAATGGTCACTCCATGCAAGCAAAGTACCAGCAAAAGAGGGGAAAAGAACTCCAGAGGAGTTCCTGAGACAGGAAGTCTAGTCCTGCCAAGAATATAATAAGGGTTAACAGAGAGCCAGTTTCCGTAAGCAACACCAAGAATGTTTCCTTCCTGCCTTCCTCACAGGATTAGGTCAGTGATTTCTTCTAACAACTGGTTCTCCAAACTGCTTAGAATGTTAACAACTGGTTCTACCGAATAGGTGCAAACTGGTAGAATCCCACCCCTGGATGGAACCCATCAAATGGCTAGCTTGATCCGCTGTCATCAGGGTGGGGGGTGGCAGCTAGTTTTTGTTTTGTTTTTTGTTTTCCCAAATTTTGTTCTATTGTGCTTTACTAATTTATTTGATTCTTTTTGTTAGTTCTTATTATTTTTATTTATTTTTTGTTTTAAATATGATTTTACATTGTGTAAGCTGCCTTGAGTCGCCATGGGCGAATAGGTGATATAAATCAAATAAATAAATAAATAAATATAAAACAATAATAATAAAAACAACAATGCCTTCAGTTTCCTTAGTTTTTTTATTATTATTTTTTATTTTGTCAATTGCTTAAAAGATAATAGGTATAAGTAAAAACATAGTTATGAATACATGGATACATATAAGAAAAATAAAAGAAACAATAGGACAGAGATGGTAGGCATGTTGGTGCACTTATGCACACCTCCTACAGACCTCTTAGGAAAGGGGTGAGGTCAATAGTAGACAGTCTAAGGTTAAAGTTTTGGGGGTTTGGGGAAGAAACCACTGAGTCAGGTCGAGTATTCCAGACATTGACCACTTTGTTACTGAAGTTGTATTTCCTGCAATCAAGTTTGGTGCGGTTAACCTTGAGTTTGTATCTATTGTTTGCTCTTGTGCTGTTATGGTTGAAGCTGAAGTATTCATTGACTGGTAAGACTTCAATAAATCTTACATGGAAAGGCAGGAATAATGATTTATTAAACATATTGCTGAAAAAACATCCTCCAACAGGAAAAAAAAGTGATGGCGCAAAAACACTTCAAAGTAGAATTCAGAATTCTAAAATGCTGGAGAATATATAGCATTGTGGCCGATTCTTAAAAAAAGAAGACCTCAACTTATGATCAAAATTGAGCCCAAAATTTTTATTGCTCAGTAAGACATTCACAAAAGGGGATCCCATGACCTGGGACACTGCAACCGCCATAAATATGAGTCAGTTGCCAAGTGTTTGAGTTTTAATTATATGACCGGGGGGGAAACCGCAATGGTTGTAAGTGTGAAAAACGGTCATGTCACTTTTTTCAGTGCCGTTGTAACTTTGAATGGTCACTACTGTTAAGCCTGGGTTCCCCAAACAGGGTTAAGGAGACAAGCTAAACAGAATGTGCAGCATTAGTTAGATAGGCATACAGATAAATGAGTGAGAAATGTTTGTATGTTTATTAACATACAGTAAAAATAACAGATACGCTTGTGCTATCAAAAATATAGTTTATTCCATTTATAGCATAGTCAAAATAACAGTCCATTAGTCATGTATCATTTAGTCAGTCCATTCAAGGATATTCAGTTAGCAAAGTCCGTGTGGAATATCCTATATCAGTTCATTTACAAATCAGTCCTTTGTTTATCTCTCCCGGTCGAGTAACGCAGTCTTGAGTCCATGCAGTAATTAGGGATCATCAAAGCCAGAGAGAGCAAGCTGTCATCTTGCTTCTTTTAAAGTGCTTTCACAACCACTCCCCTAATTACAGTCCTACAGTTAAAGTTGCAGACACTTTAACTAACAAACTATGATAACATATTTATTATTTTACCTAAACCAGTTAGGGTAAACAATGTTATCCCTAACATTCTCCCCTTTTAGGAAATAATAATGAATATAACTATTTACATCTTTAAATCATATTTGTTACAACTCTCTTTAAACTTAATTACTCCTTGAGCTTTTGTAAATTGGTCTGCAATGTTTTCTTCTGTCATGCAGTATTCCAATTTAATTAGCCCATTCTTTACTGATTCTCTAACATTTAAGTATCTTAAATCAGTATGCTTTGATCTAGTTTTTACAGCAATATTAGTAGCTAACTTTATGACTACCTGGTTGTCCTCGTACACAATAATGGAATCTTTAACAGTTACTCCCATGTCTAATAATAACTGTTTGTACAAAATTAAGTCAGTGCATAGTAATGACAGACATGAAAATTCCGCTTCCATTGTGGACAAGCTGATATGCTGTTGTCTGATTGACCTCCACCCTATTAGTGTCTTACCAAATAATATAGCCATTCCAGATGTTGATTTTCTAGTGTTTATATCAGTTGCAAAACTTGCATCTGCATAGGCACTAAGACTCAAATCACCCTTTGGTTCTATATATAATGCATGGTTCATTGTTCCTTTAAGATATCTTAAAATTCTCTTTAATGATTGCCAATGACATTGACGTGGATCCGAATTAAAACGTGCCAGCTGATTAACACTATAAGCTATATCAGGCCTTGACCAATTGCTGATATATGATAAGCTACCAATCAAAGATTGATATATAGACTTTTCAAATTTGGGACTTTGATCATTAGTTTGGCAAACTTCCTGACTCATTGGAGTCTTTGCCGGTTTACAAAGTTCCATTTTATACGTTTTAATTAATTGGCAAATTTTATCTTCTTGAGATATCTTAAATCCATTTTTTGTTTTGTTAATTGTCAATCCTAGATACTTTTTAATTTCACCTAAATGCTTTAATTTTATCTTTTTAGCTGATAATGATATAATCTCATTAGCTTCATTATTAGTCTTAGTTATCAAAGCAATATCATCTGTAAATAATAACAATAATGACACCGTTCCATTATTTTCTCTTTTAAACACACATGGATCTGCTAAACCAGATTTAAAACCTATATTGTTTAATTCTTTCACAATATATTGGTTCCACTCAAAGCCAGATTGTTTCAACCCGTAAAGACTCTTTTTGAGTTTCCAACAATCATTACTATTTACTTTATTGTCTTTTATAATAATTGGCTTTTTTCAAATATATAGTGTGCTGCAATGGTGCATGCAGATAAGCAGTTTCTACATCTAAATGGTTAATGACATAGTTTTTCTTAGCTGCCCACATTAAAGCTGCTCTTAAAGATGCTGCTTTAAGACTTGGTGCAAAAACTTCATCGTAATCAGATGCAGTTTGATTAAATCCTTGAGCTACCAACCTAGCCTTATGGGTAACAGTCCCATCATTTCCAGTGTTTACTTTAAATATCCATTTGCACCCAATGGATTTTTTTCCTGGAGGTAATATGGCATCTTCATATACTTTCATTACCTTTAATGAATTTAGTTCTTTTTCCATTGCCTTTTGCCAATTCACCTGATCCTTAGCAGGATACATCCTAAGTTCATCTACACTAGTTGGAACTTTAGTTACTTGGCAAACTATACTTGCTTGATACCTATCAGGTGGTCTACTTACAAGTGTAGTACGTCTAGGTATTACAGGACTTACAGGTGGACTTTCCTTGACTACCTGTTCATGATTATCTAACTCTTCCTGATCAACAGTTTCCTCTTGTTTTGGTCCTATTTGTTCTTCATGGACTTCTTCTTTAATTGGACTCTTCTTATAACTAGTCTGATCTTTCTGCCTTTTGTAGGGTTCAATAATTACTTCATTATTTAAATCTTGCTCTAATCTATTCCATCCTACATGTTCTAGGAATTTAGCACTAGCACTGGTGTAAACTCTAGATGTACCTGGTTCCCAGAATCTATAAGATCTATGATTAGATTTATATCCTACAAAAAATAATCTTTTAGTTCTATGCTGTTCTTTTTGTCTGAGTTGTGAAGGGATATGCACTCATGCTGGTGCTCCAAATGTGTGCATGTAACTTAAATCAGGTTTTGTTCCATGCCACAGTGTGAATGGTAATTCACCTGTTGTTGAATTAACAACATTATTTAATATATGATTACCACACATTATTGTTTCTCCCCACAAATTGTCAGGTAATCCTGAATCAGACATCATAGTTCGTGCCATTGATTGTAGTGTTTTGCCTCGTCTCTCTATAAAGGCATTATGTTGTGGTCTATATGGTGCAGACTTTTTATGTTGAATACCTAACATTCTAAGTCTATTCTGGAATTTATTATTTGTAAATTCCGCACCATTATCTGTTATAAGAGTTACTAATTTCTTTTTAGTTTTCCTTTCAGCAAATTTTATCCAATTAAAGAGATTTAGATACGCTTCAGTTTTGCTCTTCATTAAATAGCAAAACCCATATCTAGAATAGTGGTCCATTATACTTAGTATGTATTGAGCTCCTCCTACACTTGGTTTTTTCGGACCTATTAAATCACAAATACTACCTCTAAAGGCTCTTTGGTAGTAAATCCATCAATTCTATTTGCCGGTATGACCCTGCTTTTGCTTTGATTACAAGCAAAACATTGCAAATACTTATTACAAGGTTTTAAACTTATTCCCTTAGATAATTCAACAGTTTTCTTAAGCATTTTAAAATTTAAATGCCCTAGCCGTTGGTGTAACAAATGAATACATTCATCATGAGGTTTCTTATTATCATAAACCGTGTTAGCCACCTCTAAACCATGATCATTTAACACATATAATTCACCTCTTAAAGATGCAGTAATTTTCTTATTTTCTTTCTCAGTTATGCAGTTATCTCCTTTAAAGGTAACTACATATCCTAGTTTAACCAAAATTCTAACTGAAATCAAATTAAACTTAAGTTGTGGTACATATAACATTTTTACATTCTCTTTTATGAAAGAACAATATGCTATCCCTTAACCTTTAGCTTTCAGTTTCCTGCCATTTGCTAACGATATCTGCTGTGTACTCTGGGACATTTTAATAAATTTTTTGTTATCATTTGTTATACAGTGTGATGCTCCACTGTCAACCACCCATAAATTATTTTTTACAGCTCCGTTAGTATATATGGCTAACTCTAAATTTTTATTTATCTTTTGATGACTTTTAGTATTCTGGCCAGCGTTCTGGCACTTTGCTTTTTTACAAAATCTTGCCAAATGTCCTCTTCCTCCACAATTAAAACACTTTTTAATTGCGTATGCAGTAGGAGATTCAATATCTTCTTTTTGAGGTTGTTCCCTCCTTAACTGGTTTCTTTCAAGTCTTCTTCTGGCCTCTTCAATCAATCTGCCAGTTAACTATATCAGTTAAAGTTAGGCTTTGGCAAAATTTCAAGGGAAGTTACGTAGTTGTCATAACTTTCATCTAGTGAAGATAGAATTATGTAGACTTGGTGTAGTTCAGAGAAAATAAGCTCTTTCTCATGCAGTTCTTGAAAAATGCTTTGCATAGTTTTCAAATGACTAAGCATATCACCATTTGTCTGGAGATGCGTCCTGAAAAGCTTTCGTGTTAGATTTATGTGTGCACCAACGTTATCTCGGACATAAATCCTCTTCAGCTTCTGCCAACACCCAACAGCCGTTTGCTCTCCATTGATATGAACAAGTTGCTGGTCAGTCAGTGTTAAACCAATTATGCAAATAGCTTGTTCATTTTTATGCATAAATTCTTCTATTTTTAGTCTATCTTCATCATCCTCTGGATCCCATTTTTCTACGTTTGGTGGATTTTCAATTATGTTCCACAGACCTTCTCTTCGTAGAAGTAGACTACATTTTATAGACCATGATACATAGTTTGTTCCATCCAGCTTGGATATAAGGGACAAACTTTGTAGATTGACTTGTGCCATGTTTTCTTTATATTGATATAAAACTATAATTAATAAAACACAGCTGTCTGTTTACTGTAATGTACAACAACACAAACTCTCACTTTTACATAAATCTGTTTTATCCTAGTTAAACTGACTTTGCAGCCTCTGGGCCCATAACCAGTGTTAAGCCTGGGTCCCCCAACCAGGGTTAAGGAGACAAGCTAAACAGAATGTGCAGCGTTAGTCAGATAGGCATATAGATAAATGAGTGAGATATGTTTGTATGTTTATTAACATACAGTAAAAATAACAGATACGCTTGTGCTATCAAAAATATAGTTTATTCCATTTATAGCATAGTCAAAATAACAGTCCAATAGTCATGTATCATTTAGTCAGTCCATTCAAGGATATTCAGTTAGCAAAGTCCGTGTGGAATATCCTATGTCAGTTCACTTACAAATCAGTCCTTTGTTTATCTCTCCCGTTGGAGTAAGGCAGTCTTGAGTCCATGCAGTAATTAGGGATCATCAAAGCCAGAGAGAGAGCAAGCTGTCATCTTGCTTCTTTTAAAGTGCTTTCAAACCACTCCCCTAATTACATTCCCATATTTAAAGTTGCAGACACTTTAACTAACAAACTATGATAACATATTTATTATTTTACCTAAACCAGTTAGGGTAAACAATGTTATCCCTAACAACTACTATGTAAATTGAGGACCACCTGTATATGTATGCTATTTAGTTCTCATGACACAATAGTCAAATAGGTCCATTTGTAAGCCAATGAATTCTGCTCTTAAAGGAGACAGAAGAAACTGGAAGCAGCATTGCCAAATGCCCAATTTTTTTGTAGACCAATATGACCTTTGTTCTGTATTAACATACTCCAAATACTGACTTCTGATTGGTCCACACAAACGACATTGTGATTGGTCCACTGAACGGCAGTGATTGGTCCGCTAAGAATTAACCGCGATTGGCCGAGCCGATCGCAGGAGATTCAAAGACCTGTCATTGGCTGGCGAGCCATGAACAATCCTTATAAAAAAGGGCTGCTGCGACTCCAAGATCTTGTATAGGTCTATACATGAAATAAAGAGCTTGAAGTGCAGTGGTCTCACATCTCTTTCGTACCCGATCTAACAATCTTAAAAATAACCTCAAAATACCCCCCAAATTTCCCTCAACTGACCCCCATCCTCCAACTCTGGGCAGGCATGGGAATTGCGTGTGGGCCAGGCAAGCAAAGGGTAAGACGAAGTGGGAGCTGGTTCATGCCCATCAGCAGCACCAGGCTTCCCTTTGCCAGTCGGTGACTGCTTTATAGCTATGCACCGGATTGGGATAGGCACCATCTTGGGGCAGGAGATGTGAGACTGAGCTGGTCTGGGTAAACAGCAGTGGTACTGGACCTGCCACAAAGAGGAGGCGGCTAGAGTAAAAATAAATCAAGAGTGTGTGAAAACGTTGGCATCTGGATGCCAGGAATTCAGGAAAGGTTGAGGAATCCAAATATTAAGGAGAGGGATGTTGGAGGTTGCAAGGGTGAAAGACCCTCCCTCTCCATTTTTGCAAAAGGTCCTTGGGAGAGGAGGTGGAAAGTGGGAAAAGAGAAAGAAGAATCTGGATTTGGAGAATGAGGGGCCAGCAATGCAGCGAGAGGGGAAGAGGCTGACTGACTCAGTGCACCAGCATCATCTACGCCCCTGGGATACATTTTGCAGTTATTATTCATCAGTTTGCTATATCATCCCATATCAAAACCCTTTAAAAGTACTCAAAACAGCCCCAATTAACCTGGAAAACTAAAAATTTCCTGCAACATTTCTCCAAAACAAGCCTACATGGTGGGAAGACTGCTCAACTGGCAACGTTGAATAGAGGACAGAAATATCCAGCCACCCTTGCTCGTTGTGCCTTTTTTCCCCGAAGCCAATTGGCTGAAATTTGATGATGATCCCAACGTGGACTTCTCACCCAATAACAGATCCCAAGAACTCTTCCCTGCCCAGCAGCGAGCCACGATTCCACTTGCTGATTTCGCAAGAACATCCCTCAAGCCTAAGAGGAAATGGGTGAGGCAGCCTTTGACTGACATTTCTTAAAATCGATCAAGATATTCAAACCGAAGGGGCACAGGGGGAGGCCGGCTTAGGTGGGCTTCTCGGGAAACTATGTCCAATTGAAAATACAGAGCTGCAGAAGGGACTTATTTGACATTAAGATTCACCGGATCCAATAGGGAGAGGAGTAGGCGGGATTTAAACCTACTGACCAATCTCTTAGAACAAGGGTCCCCAAACCCCTGGCTGTAGCCCACTATTGGGCTGTGATAGGATTCAAATAATTCAACAACCGGTTCTCTGCCCTAATGATTTCTTCCAACAACCAGTTCACCAAACTGCTCAGAAAGTTAACAACCAGTTCTCCCGAAGTGGTGCGAACTGGCTGAATCCAACCACAGCCTGTGGCCTACTTGTAACTGGGATCGCACAAGCAGCAGGCCGGTGCACACATGCACAGCTCAACTCACATGAGCAGCAGGCCAACATGCATGCACATGCAGCTCCACTAGGAGTCAAGCTACATGTATATGCACATGCATGCGGCCAGTGCTTGCACAAGTTGAGGTGTGTGTGTATGCAGGGCTGCCAACCTTGAGTGATAGTTCGGAGTGAGACACTGCAAGGGAGCGGAGCGACCGAGCCCGAGGGAGCGAAGCGACCGAGCCCGAGGGAGCGAAGCGACCGAGGGGGGGATGGTGTGGAAGGGGGGTGCCCCCCCTTCCACGGTAGGGAGCTTTGACAATTTTACATTTTAAATGGTGCAATCTGATGCATACTTTAGTCATGATTTGGACATATACATACATACATACATGCAAGCAGCACCAATGTACTTGAACCGGATTTGTAAGATATTAATAATGCAGTTCACTGACCATCTTGGCCGGAAAGGGTCCACATTCTTGGGCCTCTGCCCATCTGCTCCGTCCCTTTGGGCTGCTCCGGCTCTCCTCCTCCTTCAGGGTCCCTGGCTGAGAGGGGCGTCCCAAGTGCCTGGGATCTGGCCCCTCCAGGCTGCCTCTTCAGGGCCACAGAAGCCTCCCTCACATGGCCCCGGGGGTGGAGGGGGCCTTGCCAGGGTTCCCGGCCTTGGAGCTGGGCAGAAATGGCCCTTCCCAGCCCTCTCCCACCCTCTGGGCCTCCCACCTGTGGAGGGGAGGGGGATCCAGGCTGAGTCTTGGACCCACCAGCCTCACAGTCCAGCTGAAGGGTCGGAAAGGGCCAGGCAGGCAGATGGACACACACATACACACACACACACAGAATGGGGGGGGGAGGCTGGTGTCCTTCACTCCCCAAACACCCCCCTCCCAGTCTGTGCATGGGACCCCCAGCAATGCTGCCATCAGCTGCTCCCCTGCAGGGAAGTCCTGGATTGTCTGGGGGAGGAGAGGAGAGGACAGTGGCCACTCCCCCCCCTTTGCTTGGCATTTGTGGGGAGACCCCTCAAGAGATTCCTTCCCAGGTGCTCCCAAAGAGCATCCAAACGTTCCTGGCATCAAGTGGGGAAAGAAGCCTAAAAAGAGAGAAACTCCTGCACCGGCTGCGATTGGGGCTCGGAGGGGACAGGAACTCCCCCTCCTTGCGAGCCCCCCCCACCCCGCTCCAGCCTGCCCTCTGGCGGGACCCCCTTCCTGGAGAGGCTCCTCCCTGCCAGACCCTCTTGCAGCCTCTTGGACCCAGGGGAGGCTGGGGGGGGCGCATATCTAGGTGCAAAGGGCGGGGGGAGGGACACAATGTACCCGGGAAGGAGCCCTCCCCCCCTCTTCCCCCTCCCTCTCCAGGGACCTCCCATCAGGCTGGGGAGCGAGAGAAGCCGAGGCGTGCAAGAGGCCAGCCACGGCAGCTCCCCTTGCGAGAGGGAGGCCGGAGAGGGACGCGCCTTTGCGCCCCAATCCCAGCGGCCTTGAGACCAGACGGGTGCGGGGAGGGGATGATGGGAGCTCAGCTCTCGAGAAAGGCCCAGGGATGCCCTGTAGTCGTACTTCATGGGGGATAGAGAGTTCGTCTCTCTCATCTCCGCCTGCCAGAGCAGAGTGCAGCGCAAGGGTTAAGCCCAGAGAGTTGTGACATCCTAGAGCGGAAAGGAGCAACCGCTTCCTGCAGCGTGGAATTCTCTCCTCACCCCAGTACAGAAATCAATGCGGGCAACGTCCTCTCGCACATGCTCTGTTCGCCCTCTGAAGCCGCCCAGGATCGGAGGCTTCACTTCTTGAAACTTTGGGCTTGGGCATATCGATATTCGGAATATCAGAGAATGTAGAGATATATTTATTTTTGTACATTCCATTTTGGGGGTTTAGCGTGAGATTTCGTTTATCAGAGTGAGACAGTCAAAATTGGTTGAATTGCGTGAGTCTCACGCTGATTGCGTGAGAGTTGGCAGCCATGGTGTGTATGCACCAGCCAGCCTCTTGTGGACCCTGGCTGCATTTATCTCTGATATCTGTAACTATAAGTGCTTACAGCTATGGGGAAGACAGGCGGGGATCCTTCACCGAATGAATCTTGTATAAAAAAAGACAATTTCATTTAAATACATTGGTTTGAACTTTTTAAATAATATTTCATTTTACATATAACTAAGCCATAACGCAGTTCAATATGATTCAGCTATATCAATTAGTTTCTTTGATGTCAGGATACAGTCTTGGATTAATTTTCTTTCCATTAAATGCTATACTGACATCATAGAATGCTTGTGATATAAACTGTTGATGGAAAAATGGGGTCACATGATTGTCACCCATGGCAACTGTTGTGAGGTCATAAGAGCAGCTGAGAGATCGCTGCACCACTTGGAGAGCAGACTGGATTATAACTGATAGATGTTCCCAGGTGCAGACAAGAAAATTTGTGCTCAAATCAGGTATTGACCCCAACCCAATAATGGCCAACATGGTGAAGACCATCTGGCAATTCAAAGAAATAAATGAGGCTGGAGACACACCAACAGGAATTGAGAGTCAGGCTCAGGGCAGCAAGGAGGAATTTGGAAAGTCTACTAGCATCCCCCCAAAGAAGAAAGCTATTCCTTTCCATGGGTGAGTGACCTAGTAAGAAAAAGAATGGAGGTGGAGTTCAGTGTATTTGTTGCAGCATGTGGGAATATACAGGGAAATGTGTGAGTATGCTCAGTAGCACATCTATTTGCCTACAAATGTTTCCAGATTTAGTCCTAGACATCTTCAGGTGAAAGGACCAAAGTGGAAGGACCAAAGTGGAGTTGATGATGATGATGGTGATAATGATGATGGTGATGATGATGATAATAATAATAATAATAATAATAATAATAATAATAATCATCTTTTTTGTCTCTGGATTATGAAGAGCTACTGCCCTCAGACCCCAGCTTTGTTGGACTATAGTTTCCAGAATTTGTAGCCTGCATGGCCAAGCTATCTGAGAATAATGAAAGTTTGTAGTCCAACATTAGACTAAGTAGATAACAAATATCATCTGATCTAGAGCAGGTAGCATAACAATAATTACTGCTGACAATAACTGGATAGGTGTTGTGAGAATTCATCTAGCCTGGGGGGAGGTATTTGGCAGCAGCACACATTTAATTCTATCAAATCAAATTGGCTTTTTGTTCCAACAACATGCAACTCAAAAGCCAGTCAGCCCTTATGCATATATTATGCTGATTCACACTCAGGAGCTTACACTTTAGTTTACTTTTCTTGCAAAGCATATGAATCACTGCTCCTTTAAAAAAAAAAACATTTCTAATTCCTGCCCGAGCAAGCATGGGGATGGGAAACCCATTCTTTTCTTCATTTTCTGGTCCCAACTATAGTGCTGGAGAAAAACCCAAGTTTTATATATACATCGTTGTTAAATACTGCTTTCTTAAGTGAAATGTTTGTTCACTCAGCTAGATAAGAAATTGCACCTTAAGATGGTTATCACTGAGATCTCAGAAATCCTGGCTTTGTATGTGCGTGAATTATTTTCCCTGACTTTTTTTAAATATAGCCTTTTCTATAGACTTTGAGCTAACTTGGATTCCTTATGTGTAGAATCCAACAGATTGGCTGAGCATCTAAAAAGGTCCTTTGGGAATTGATTTGATCTTCTGAACTCTGAGGTAGCAGACAGGAGTCTCTGACATTAATTTTGCAACCAGAAGTTTGAATTCCTCTAATTAAACTTCTCGCTAATGTTCTGTACCATGATATTTTTCTGAACTATCTAAGAGGGGTGGGTGTGATATAGGGGTGTGTGTGTGTGGGGGGGTGTGGGTGTGTGGGGGTGTGGGTGGGTGGGTGGCATTATTCTGCAGTAGTTCCACTCTTAGGTTATATTTGTAGTGTCAAGAGAAGTGACACCATAGAGCACTTGATTGTGCAGTGCCTCAGGAATTGATTCTCCTCTTATCTCTCCAGTTTGTTATTTAAATGAAACCACTGGGAAAGGTCATTTGATGGTTTGGAGGGAGAGTTCAAAAGTATGTACTATGCATAATGACACCAAACTTTATGGCCTCAACATAGCAAGAAATGTAGAGGAGATCCTCACGCAGAATGGGAAAAGTGAGAGACCGAATGTAATGGCAAGAAATTAGGTTCAACTGAATCACAGCAAGCAGAAGTTGTTATGTTTGAGAATGGGTGAGGAGGAATGGAGACAAGCCTCTGAACAGTGAACTTCAGCTCTTTATTTACATAGTGATTTCTCAATAAAACAACAATAAGCCTCGCCTTATATAGGCAACCCTTGTAACGTTTTAACCAATAACAGGCTAGGAATGCTAGCTTTTATGACTAATAGGAATTCTCTGTTAAGGGCCAATCGGATTCCCCGGAACGGGCCAATCCGGTACGGCCACTTAAGAGCCAATCAGAAGTGCAGGGCCAGAACCCCGCACCTATTCCAAGCTCATACTTTATTACTTATATACATACACAACACCCCTTCCCCCTGGTTCCTTAGTCCAAGCCATAGTCCCTTAAATAGGACGGTTGTTTTTTCAGTCTTTTGGATTTCCTTTGTATTGGCTGGTTGCAATCCAGCAATGGTAGATCGCCGCTTGGTGGTGGGGCTGCCTCTGGTTCAGAGTTCACTTCCAAGTCATTGCCCACATTTTCCGCAATTCCCTGAGGCGCAAACGTTTCTCCCTCCAGCTCCACTTCTTGAGTTACATTTAAATCGTCGTTTCCTTCGAGCGGGTTCTCTAGGATTTCCACATCTTCCATACCTCCCCCCCCCCAGTTTGGTCATAGGGGAGTTGCGGACTGGCTGCTGCAAGTCGTGATCATAATTGGTCGATATGCCATTTCCAAAGTTTATTGTCAAGGCATTGCACAAGGTAGGATCTGAGGCCAGTTACACATACTACTGTCGCTTCCACCCACAATGGGTCGCCCGATAAGTTCTTTGCATACACGAGGTCTCCTACCTGGAAGGTGTGACAGCGGCCACTGGATCCTAGTGGTTTCTCCGGTTCATAAGCAGGGTGCAACCGGTCGAGGTGGGAGCGGAGCATTCATCCCATAAGCAGTTCGGCGGGAGTTCTGCCAGTGACGCTATGTGGGGTGATGTGTTGCAAGAAGAGGATTTGATTGACCTTGTCATCAATGTTGTCACAGTCTACTTTTTGCAAGGTTCTCTTCACAAATTGGACCATGCGTTCTGCTTGGCCATTGATCGCAGGATGCACAGGCGAGGTGAGCGCATGGCGGATGCCGATCAGCAAGATACTGCTCGAACACTAGTGCAGTAAACTGTGGCCTGTTATCGGACACCAGGACATCTGGTAGTCCGTGGGTTGCAAAGAGTCTGTTGAGAACCTTGATGACTGCCTCGGTGGTCGTAGTCGTCATACAATTTCGAGCCAATTTGAGTAGGCATCGACTATAAGCAGAAAGGTGTGGCCCTTGGTTGGTCCCGCGAAATCCAGGTGAATTCGGGACCAGGGTCCGCGAGGTGTCTCCCATTCAGTAGGCATGGCTTTTGGTGGGGCGTTGCTGACTTCTTGGCACCGGGGGCAAGCTTTAACCCACTGTTCGATTTGCTTGTCAATGCCTGGCCACCATGCGTAGCTTCGTGCAAGTGCTTTCATTCGCACGATGCCAGTATGGCCCTCGTGCAATGTTCTCAGCAACGTTTTACAGAGCCGCTCTGGAATAATGACTCTATCGTCCCAGATGATACAGCCCTTCTGGGAGAAGAGTTCAGTCTGCCTAGACTTGAATGGTGTGAAGTCATCTGATACTTGGTCCAATGGCCATCCGCGTCCTACCCAACCCAGGATTCGTGCTAGGGTGTGGTCGCGCTTGGTTTCTCTCGCGATGTCTCATGCAGTCAGTGGCGGCGAGTTGAGTGCCTCGATTTGCAACATGGTTACCATTGGTGCTGGATCGTCGAGAGTCTCTGGAAGCGGTGCTCGGCTCAATGCGTCGGCGTGGGGAATGGCTTTCCCCAGCCGATATTGCAACCGATAATTATAAGCAGCTAAGAATTCTGACCATCGGGTCATCCTAGGGGATAATATGTAGGGAGTCGGCTTATCCCCGGCTATTATCCCTAGCAACGGTTTGTGGTCAGTCACAATGGTAAAAACCCTCCCATACACGTATTCATGAAATCTTTTTCACAGCTGAGATGATTGTGAAGGCTTCTTTATCAATTTGTCCATAGTTCCGCTCTGTTTTCGAAAGTGTCTTTGAAAAATATGCAACAGGGGCTTCGTTCCCATTAGGCAGCACGTGGCTCAAAATGGCACCCACCCCAAAAGGCGATGCATCGCAGGTTATAACTAACGGCAAAGTCTCGTTATACTGCATGAGTACAGAGTCAGATGTGAGCAGTTTTTTAACATTTCGGAACGCCTGTTCTTCGCGGTGACCCCATAACCATATTGCTTTTTTATCTAACAATCGGTGTAATGGTTCAGCGACAGTTGCTTTGTGCGGTAAAAATACATTATAGAAATTGATGAGGCCTAGGAACGCCTGGAGATCGGCCTTGCTTAGTGGCCTGGGAGCGTTTTTGATCCCTTTTAACTTACTCTCAATAGGGTGAATGCCCTGGCTATCAATCAGGTACCCCAGAAACTCAACACTGTCAGGACATAATTTACATTTGTCTTTTTTAACCCTAAGACCGTCTTCTTGGAATTTTTTTGGACTAATTTTAACCGGTCTTGTAAAAAATTTTTTATAGGGGCTGCTATTAAAATATCGTCAAAATAAGGGACCACGCCCTTAATTCCTTGCAATAACCTTTCCATAAGGCTCTGGAAGATCCCCGGGGCTACACTAACTCCAAATTGCAGCCGGGTACATTTAAAGGCACCGCTGTGCGTCACAATAGTTTGGGCCTGTGCCATTTTTTCATCCACTGGTAATTGTTGATATGCTTGAACTAAATCCAATTTAGCAAAAACTTTCCCGCCCCCCAGGGAATGGAGGAGGTGCTGCACCACTGGGACTGGATATGCGTTCTGCTGCAGGGCATGGTTCAAGGTGGCCCGGTAGTCCCCACAAATTTGGATTGACCCGTCTGGCTTGATGGGTGTTACAATAGGGGTTTCCCAAGGGGAGTGATCGATGGGCTTCAACATCCCCTGAGCTATCAGTTTGTCGAGTTGTTCGTCGATTTTTGGTTTTAAAGCGAACGGAACTCGACGGGGTTTCAAACGAATGGGAGCTATTTTTGGATGTAAGCTGAATGAGATCAGGGTCCCTTTGTACTCGCCTAAGCTGTCCGTGAAGACGTCCCTGAACTCAGATATAAGGTCTTCCTCCCAGTCACAGCCACCGACTCGGTTTACGCCGGCCACTTCAATGCTGAGTGGCGTGAACCATTGGAGGCCCAGTAGGCTAGGCCTATCTCTATCGATGACCGTTAAAGGTAAGTACGCTGTGTGCTTCTTGAAGGAGATTCGGACTCGGCAGGACCTGACGACAGGGATTCGATTCCCCTGGTAGTCCTTGAGGATGAGGCGTTGGAACCGTAGATCTTGGCGTTGAATTGTGGGGATGAGTTGCTTGAGTGTCTTCCATGACACCGTCGATAGGGACGATCCCGAGTCGACCTCCATGTGGCAAGGCTGGTTCTCGATGGTGACTGTGACTCGGATTTTCTTAGTGTCCAAGGCTGAGGCGTGACCGATAGTGATAGTATGGTGAGCCTCTTCTCTCTGCAAAGCTCGCTTTCTGTTGGAGTGGTTTACTGGCTCTCGCCGTACAGGACGGTTTCCTGTTGATTGGCGGTAGTTAGCCCCTTTTGAGGCCTGGCTGGGTCCTGGCAAGCTGCGGCAGACCCGTCCGATGTGACTTCATTTCCCGCACTCGTGGCAGAGTGCGTCGTGGAATTTGCATTCGGATCTGGCATGGTTGGCTCCACAACCAGCACAAAGGCGTAAGGGCTTCGGTTGAGGGTCCCGGTCAGACCGCAGTCGATGGACCCCTTCTTCATCGCTGTCTGACGACGAATAGAGGTCCTCATGGTGCGTTGTTGCCAGCTGCCCTTCTGAACTAGGTGAGATTTCGCTGGCCGGTGGTGGTACCGGAGTGCGGTTCCGCCGTAGTTGTGCAGCCGACTTCTTGGTCGCCTCTGCTGCCATGGCTTCGGCGATGGTGTTGGCAAGGCTAATGTCTCCTTTTGCCATCAGCTTGCTTTGCACACCTGGTGCATCTAATCCTAGGACTAAGCAATCTCGTAGTGCCTCTTCTAAATCGGCGAATTCGCAGAGGCCTCCCAAATTTTGGAGGTCTGCTATGAAGTCGGCCACGCTTTCTCCCTTTCGCTGGTTCCTCTGGAAAAACTCGTGCCATCTCACCAGCGTAGGCACAGTTGGGGCGTAGTGACCTCGCAGGAGAGGTTTGAGGTCGTTCCAATCCATCGCTTTTGCTTCTCGGGGTTTGGCTAGTGCTTTAGCCATCTTAAATACAGTTGGACCGCAATGCGTTAGGAACACCATCCATTTCTTTTCTGGTGTGGCGTCCTTCAAATTGTTCATCTCTAGGAACATTTGGAAGCGATCCATGTGGGACTCCCAGTCCTCTTGGGTTGGATCGAATGGAGCGGGTGGTACGATGCCGCCGGACATGGTTCCGTTGTTGGCGTCGTCTGTCACGTGCTCAGTGTTCTTCGAAGTTTCGTTGGTTCAGATGTCTCCAAATCCCATCCTCGTCGCCAGTGTTATGTTTGAGAATGGGTGAGGAGGAATGGAGACAATCCTCTGAATGGTGAACTTCAGCTCTTTATTTACATAGTGACTTCTCAATAAAACAACAGTAACCCTCGCCTTATATAGGCAACCCTTGTAACGTTTTAACCAATAACAAGCTAGGAACGCTAGCTTTTATGACCAATAGGAATTCTCTGTTAAGGGCCAATCGGATTCCCCGGAACGGGCCAATCCGGTATGACCGCTTAACAGCCAATCAGAAGTGCAGGGCCAGAACCCCGCACCTACTCCAAGCTCATACTTTATTACTTATATACATACACAACAGAAGTTATTGCTTGTTCAGAAACAATTGGTATTATTTTGTGCCCCAGTGTTGGCTTGATAGAACTAGGATAAAAATAGGGATCCTTCTGTATGATTAACAGGTGGATTCTGTTACAAGGAAAGCTCTTCCCAAGTGTTTGTGTTCTGTGTTTCTGTTCTAGTGTTTCTGTTCTGTCCTTGGGAGTGGAAGACATTGACAGTAGGCACTTTTATCCTCATTACCTCAACATTATTTATTTCAATATATTCTGTGTGGGCTGCATTTGAAGATTATTAAAACTTGAGTGGTGCCCAAAGGCTGCAAGCTGAGATCTGCTTCAGCAGGGTAGTATTGGGCTGTGAATTATGCATTGGTTAACAATAAAATTTCCTATATACAGTCCTTGCTTTAATCTATAAAATCTTCCCCCTGTTGGGTTGTACTAGTTTATGAACCATCTTCTTCACATAAATATTGTGGGTCCTATCTGGGAGGGGCTTCTTGCCTCCCCCCCCCTGCATTTCAAGCAGTGATGGAGATGAGAGTATTTTTGATAGTTGACCTATCTCTTTGGAATAGTGTTAAGCCTGGTTTCCCCAACCAGGGTTAGGGAGACAAGCTAAACAGAATGTGCAGCGTTAGTCAGATAGGCACACAGATAAATGAGTGAGCTAAGCTTGTATGTTTATTAACATACAGTAAAAATAACAGATACGCTTGTGCTATCAAAAATATAGTTTATTCCATTATGAGTTCATAGCATAGTCAAAATAACAGTCCAATAGTCATGTATCATTTAGTCAGTCCATTCAGGGATATTCAGTTAGCAAAGTCCATGTTAGAATATCCTATGTCAATTCACTTACAAGTCTGTCCTTTGTTTTCTCTCCCGTTCGAGCAATGCAGTCTTGTGTCCTTACAGTAATCAGGTATCATCAAAGCCAGAGAGAGAGCAAGCTGCAGCCTTGCTTCTTTTAAAGTGCTTTCACAACCACTCCCTTAATTACTATCCCACAGTTAAAGTTGCAGACACTTTAACATACAAACCACGATTACATATTATTATTTACCTAAACCAGTTAGGGTAAAACAATGTTATCCCTAACATTCTCCCCTTTTAGGAAATAATAATAAATATAACTATTTACATCTTTAAATCATATTTGTTACAACTCTCTTTAAACTTAATTACTCCTTGAGCTTTTGTAAATTGGTCTGCAATGTTTTCTTCCGTCATGCAGTATTCCAATTTAATTAGCCCATTCTTTACAGATTCTCTAACATTTAAGTATCTTAAATCAGTATACTTTGATCTAGTTCTTACAGCAATACTAGTAGCTAATTTTATAGCTGCCTGGTTATCCTCGTACACAATAATGGAATCTTTAACAGTTATACCCATTTCTAATAATAACTGTTTGTACAAAATCAAGTCAGTGCATAGTAATGACAGACATGAAAAATTCGTTTCCATCGTGGACAAGCTGATATGCTGTTGTCTGATTGACCTCCACCCTATTAGTGTTTTACCAAATAATATAGCCATCCCAGATGTTGATTTTCTAGTGTTTATATCAGTTGCAAAACTTGCATCTGCATAGGCACTAAGACTCAAATCACCCTTTGGTTCTATATACAATGCATGGTTCAGTGTTCCTTTAAGATATCTTAAAATTCTCTTTAATGATTGCCAATGACATTGTTGTGGATCTGAATTAAAATGTGCCAGCTGATTTACACTATAAGCTATATCTGGCCTAGACCAATTGCTTATATATGATAAGCTACCAATCAAAGATTGATAAATGGACTTATCAAATTTGGGACTTTGATCATCAGTTTGGCAAACTTCCTGACTCATTGGAGTCTTTGCCGGTTTACAAAGTTCCATTTTAAACATTTTAATTAATTGGCAAATTTTATCTTCTTGAGATATCTTAAAACCATTTTTTGTTTTGTTAATTGTCAATCCTAGATAATTTTTAATTTCACCTAAATGCTTTAATTTATCTTTTTGGCTAATAATGATATAATCTCATTAGCTTCAATATTAGTCTTAGTTATCAAAGCAATATCATCTGTAAATAATAATAATAATGACACCGTTCCATTATTTTCTCTTTTAAATACACATGGATCTGCTAAACCAGATTTAAAACCTATATTGTTTAACTCTTTCACAATATATTGGTTCCACTCAAACCCAGATTGTTTTAACCCGTAAAGACTCTTTTTGAGTTTCCAACAATCATTACTATTTACTTTATTGTCTTTTATACCTACTGGTTTTCTTAAATATATAGTGTGCTGCAATGGTGCATGTAGATAAGCAGTTTCTACATCTAAATGGTTAATGACATAGTTTTTCTTAGCTGCCCACACTAATGCTGCTCTTAAAGATGTTGCTTTAAGACTTGGTGCAAAAACTTCATCATAATCAGATGCAGTTTGATTAAATCCTTGAGCTACTAACCTAGCTTTATGGGTAACAGTCCCATCATTTCCAGTTTTTACTTTAAATATCCATTTGCACCCAATGGATTTTTCTCCTGGAGGTAATTTAGCATCTTCATAAACTTTCATTACCTTTAATGAATTTAGTTCCTTTTCCATTGCCTTTTGCCAATTCTCCTGATCCTTAGCAGGATACATCCTAAGTTCATCTACACTAGTTGGAACTTTAGTTACTTGGCAAACTATACTTGCTTGATACCTATCAGGTGGTCTAGTTACACGTGTAGTACGTCTAGGTATTACAGGACTTACAGGTGGACTTTCATTTATTAACTCTTCTTGATTATCTAATTCTTCCTGATCAACTGTTTCCTCTTGTTCTGGTCCTATTTGCTCTTCTTGGACTTTTCTTTAATTGGACTCTTCTTATAACTAGTCTGATCTTTCTGCCTTTTGTAGGGTTCAATAATTACTTCATTATTTAAATCTTGCTCTAATCTATTCCATCCTACATGTTCTAGGAATTTTGCACTAGCACTGGTGTAAACTCTAAATGTACCTGGTTCCCAGAATCTATAAGATCTATGATTAGATGTATATCCTACAAAATATAATCTTTTAGCTCTATGTTGTCCTTTGTGTCTAAGTTGTATAGGGATATGCACCTATGCTGGTGCTCCAAATGTGTGCATGTAACTTAAATCAGGTTTTGTACCATGCCACAGTGTGAATGGTAATTCACCTGTTGTTGAATTAACAACATTATTTAATATATGATTACCACACATTATTGCTTCTCCCCACAAATTGTCAGGTAATCCTGAATCAGACATCATAGTTTGTGCCATTGATTGTAATGTTTGGCCTCTTCTCTCTATAAAGGCATTATGTTGTGGCCTATATGGTGCAGACTTTTTATGTTGAATACCTAACATTCTTAGTCTGTTCTGCAATTTATTATTTGTAAATTCTGTACCATTATCTGTTATAAGAGTTACTAATTTCTTTTTAGTTTTCCTTTCAGCAAATTTAATCCAATTAAAGAGATTTTGATATGTTTCAGTTTTGCTCTTCATTAAATAGCAAAACCCATATCTAGAATAGTGGTCCATTATACTTAGTATGTAATGAGCTCCTCCTACACTTGGTTTTTTAGGACCTATTAAATCTGCAAATACTACCTCTAAAGGCTCTTTGGTAGTAAATCCATCAACTCTATTAGCCGGTGTGACCCTGGCTTTGCTTTGATTACAGGCATTACATTGCAAATACTTATTACAAGGTTTTAAACTTATTCCCTTAGATAATTCAACAGTTTTCTTAAGCATTTTAAAATTTAAATGCCCTAGCCTTCGATGTAACAAGTGAATACATTCATCATGAGGTTTCTTATTTTCATAAACTGTGTTAGCCACCTTTAAACCATCATCATTTAACACATATAATTCACCTCTTAAAGATGCAGTAATTTTCTTATCTTCTTTTTCAATTATGCAGTTATCTCCCCTAAATGTAACTACATATCCTAGTTTAACCAAAATTCTAACTGAAATTAAATTAAACTTAAGTTGTGGTACATATAACATTTTTACATTCTCTTTTATAAAAGAACAATATGCTATACCTTGACCTTTAGCTTTCAGTTTCCAGCCATTGGCTAACGATATCTGCTGTGTACTCTTGGACATTTCAATAAAATTTTTCTTATCATTTGTTATACAATGTGATGCTCCACTATCAACCACCCATAAATTATTTTTTACAGCTCCGTTACTATACATGGCTAACTCTAAATTTTTATTTTTATTTTGATGACTTTTAGTATTCTGGCCAGCATTCTGGCGTTTTGCCTTTTTACAAAATCTTGCCAAATGTCCTCTTCCTCCACAATTAAAGCACTTTTTAATTGCGTATGCAGTAGGAGTTTCATTATCTTCTTTTTGAGGTTGCTGCCTCCTTAATTCATCTCTTTCAAGCCTTCTTCTGGCCTCTTCAATCAATCTGCCAGTTATATCAGTTAAAGTTAGGCTTTCCTTTGGCAATATTTCAAGGGAAGTTACGTAGTTATCATAGCTTTCATCAAGGGAAGATAGAATTATGTAGACTTGGTGTAGTTCAGAGAAAATAAGCTCTTTCTCGTGCAGTTCTTGAAAAATGCTTTGCATAGTTTTCAAATGACTCATCATATCACCATTCTTATGGAGATGCGTACTGAAAAGTTTCCGTGTTAGATTTATGTGAGCACCAACATTATCTCGAACATAAATCCTCTTCAGCTTCTGCCAACACCCAACAGCTGTATTCTCTCCGTGGATATAAACAAGTTGCTTATCAGTTATGGTTAAAGCAATAATGCAAATAGCTTGTTGATTTTTATGCATAAATTCTTCTATCTTTAATTTATCTTCCTTATCCTCTGGATCCCATTCTTCTACGTTTGGTGGATTTTCAATTATGTTCCACAAACCTTCTCTTCTTAGAAGCAGACTACATTTCATAGACCATGATACATAGTTTGTTCCATCCAGCTTGGATATAAGGGACAAACTTTGTTGATTGACTTGTGCCATGTTTTCTTATATGGATATAAAACTATAATTAATAAAACACAGCTGTCTGTTTACTGTAATGTATGACAACACAAACTCTCACTTTTAACATAAATCTGTTTTATCCTAGTTAAACTGACTTTGCAGCCTCTGGGCCCATAACCAGTGTTAAGCCTGGTTTCCTCAACCAGGGTTAGGGAGACAAGCTAAACAGAATGTGCAGCGTTAGTCAGATAGGCACACAGATAAATGAGTGAGCTAAGCTTGTATGTTTATTAACATACAGTAAAAATAACAGATACGCTTGTGCTATCAAAAATATAGTTTATTCCATTATGAGTTCATAGCATAGTCAAAATAACAGTCCAATAGTCATGTATCATTTAGTCAGTCCATTCAGGGATATTCAGTTAGCAAAGTCCGTGTTAGAATATCCTATGTCAATTCACTTACAAGTCTGTCCTTTGTTTTCTCTCCCGTTCGAGCAATGCAGTCTTGTGTCCTTACAGTAATCAGGTATCATCAAAGCCAGAGAGAGAGCAAGCTGCAGCCTTGCTTCTTTTAAAGTGCTTTCACAACCACTCCCTTAATTACTATCCCACAGTTAAAGTTGCAGACACTTTAACATACAAACCACGATTACATATTATTATTTACCTAAACCAGTTAGGGTAAAACAATGTTATCCCTAACAAATAGTATGTTGCTTACATTTATTGATAGAGGGATAGAGTCACCCAAAATGTGTTAACTTGATCATAGTATATGCAATACATAAGTAAAACCAGGTGTTCTAATAATGCGTTGTATTTCAATTCTCAAAAATTCCAGGATAATATCCCAGACTTTCCATTTAGTAATCCCATAAATTGAGGATGCTAACTACAAACACAAAGCATCATGTTTGAGAGAGCTGAGCTAGGATTTTGTCGTTATTTTAATATCTACATGTACTGACATATGTTTGCTCATGAAGGGTGTTTAAAAAAGCATGGCAAAAAATTTTTATAAAATTACTACCAGCCAAGAGTTGTTTTTGGTTCCCAAAAGCTTAGGCTGCCAAAAAATATGTTAGCCATTGAAGCATCACAAGGGTCTTTCTTGTAGTAAATTATCAAAACTACCTCTCTGCTATATATTACGTAAGGAAAAAAGTAGTACGTTACCATTATCTAAGAATAATATGTGTACTTTTTCCAAACCCAGAGTTGAGCCCCATATTACCAGTGAAAGCCCTAATCTGAACTTGAAGCGTTCTTCTGCTTCGACTAATGTTTCTCTCCTGAATCTAACTGATGAGGAACATGATGATTCCATCAGTGAGAATGAGTCCACAGATAATGAGGGCCTGCCGTGGGGAGCAGGAGATGAAAGACGGGATCCTCTGCTTCCCATCAAGCCAGCTTGGTCAGAAGATGAAGATGATACTTCGAGCCAACGGGTGAGGAAATGAGTTACAAGCCCAACCCATATACCTGTTGCTGCTTTACTAGATAATTATCTTGCCCTGAATTAGTATTGTTCTAATAAGTAACAAGTAAAAATGCTTCTTTTCCCCTTCCTTACCAAAAACAACTATCTTATGACTCTTTAAATAATGTGATTGTCCCAATAGCTACTGTATGCCATGATGGTAGTTATTTAAATGCATAAAACACTGGTCTCTTTAGTGCTTCAGTAGATTAACAGGCTCTCTTGCTAATTTTCCCCAAGAACATTTGTACTCTTCATGTGCTTGGGGTCTGTTTATCTTTTAAATGCATATTGCACTTGAAGATGCTACTTTTCATCTTTCTCTAGTGAACGGAAAGTGTCTGTTCTGTTGGAACATCTAGTCTTGCCTATGTCTGCTACTTCAGATTTATCACATTGTCTCTTCCATCCTCTGTATCCAGAGGAAAAATGAGCTGGTATTGAAGTACAGCAGCCAAACTTTAAGCCAAACACAAAGTCCTGGTTATTACTGGTACTTCTCTTACTTCAGGGATGAGTCTACAAGGCACGCTGGATGTCTACCTGAGGTAGCACTTGATTCAAAAGCAAAAGAATCATAGTAGTACATATACACTGTTTAGCTCCACGGTAGACTTCCTATAAGGTTGCAGAAAATAATTCCAGTGTGGGCTTCCTATAATACTTATAAAATAATTCCAATATCATTTTGTTGGGCCTAGCATTTGTTTGGGCAAGCAACCTGGATGCTCATCTGATTTTGCTTTTCTTTTAATTTATTATTAACTTCATGTGCTCCCCGATACAGACCTTCCTCAATAAGAGTCATTTTTGCATGTGGTGCAATCAAGTTGAGAAGATAGTCAGAAATATTTACACATATATTTCCCAAATTTATCACTAGTAAAAAAGAAAAGTGGGAGAATTTTCAGCTTCTTCTGTATCACAATTTCTTGAAAAGACTTTTATAGAAAATGTACCACATTGAATGCAAATGCATGTTAGCTAATGCCATTTGCTTAATGCTTGGCCATCTGAGTTTCTTCCCCTCTGAAATTTCTTGAAGGAAAGCTGCCAACAGGAGACAAAATCTGTGGAGGATGCTGAAATAACGACCAGTGTGCTGGAAGAAAACTCAACCCTATTGGAGATGAGAGAGAAGACACCAATTTTTGCTCCTATCTCTTTTGAGCCTTTTTTCCAGCTTTGTCAAGTGATTTTCTTTCCAGTAAAAAAATATCACAAATCTTTTACCAAAAGGGAGCCATTGCCTACTAGGGATTAAGGAGATTATAATTCAGGTCCAAGGTCAACCATCAAAGCTCTCTCTCTCTCATGCTCACATACAGCACAAGATGGTTGTTGGAAAATTTGGAGGAGCTGTGCCCAGGAAAAATAAGCACCCTCAACCATGCTCAATTCCTTGTGATATAGGTTTTAACAGCAATATGAAAATGATTTGTTGTTACCTTTTCTAAGATTTTGCTTTTAAAGTCTCACCAGCATTGTGTAGGGGTTAACTTTGGACTGGCACTGAAAAGACTGTGGCTTCTTATAGACTTACAGACATACATATAATTGGTTTCTTCCAACCATATCCCTTTGAGAGGGCTGGGCTGAGAGAGGGAGGGACCTGTAGACCTGTACTTTCCTCTATTAGCCCAGCCCCCTGAAAGGAATACCACTGGAAGAAACCAGAAAAGTTAGAAGTAATCTTGCCAGCTTTTAATTTCTCAAAATTGGGGTAGAAATCTAATCACCATAGTTATTTATGGCCATATTTCCTGGTGGGTTATCTGAGTGTTACATGGTTAAGTGTCAAGATAGCAATATTAAGTTATTATCCTCTGTAGATTCCTAAATAGGGAAGAGGAGGAGGAGGAGGAGGAGGAGGAAAGGATGATGCAAATTCTCCATCTTGCCCATCCTCTGGTTTCTGGCTGAACCATCTCTTTTTTACATGCTCTAAGTGATCCTGCAGTTTGTCCCTTTCATTTACCCTTTTATTACATTTGAAAGGTTTGGAATTATTTGGATTTCATTACCAGCACTCATAATGAAAGCAACACAAGACTGCATTCTTCTGAAGATTTGCTGAATTGTATTTTCTAAAGGTTCACTTTGAGGTGAAGGGTATATTTTAGATGAATAATGTGTTCCTTCTCTTGCTTTAGTCCAGTTATGTACCACATCTGCAGCCAAGCGAAAGTGACCAATTGTTCCAGCAGCCCATTGGGCAGGAAGGAAAGGAAATAAAGAAATTGAACACAGGAGATCAGCCTGTTAAATAAGATAATTAGAATCACATAATTGGAGTCCTGGCCCAGTTTTAAGCTTGTTGCAAAATGGACAGGATTTAATCAAGTGATCATAGCTGCCATGTTTACTTCTTTGAGCCATGCCCCCCCTATGCCCCCAAGGGAAATCAAAGTAATTGAGACACACATACTAAACCACCAGCAAGGGTAACTTGTTCTATATTAGCCTTTCCCAGAAAGAACCAAGTTTACAAATATTAAATACCCCAAGTTAATCTTGTTCTTTCCCTGTCACTTCCCCTACTCTGTTTAGGAGAAACTGCGTAACATACAGCAACAGGTTCAAGTAGAAGACTTTCGTTGGTAAGACCTTTCGTTGGCAATTGCTGGAATAGGGGATGGCGAGTGGGGTCTCCAAACAATTTTTGTACCTTATAAGTAGCATGATCCCCAAGGTTGCCCATCTTTGGGGAGAGTGATCTCCAGAAGTGCACTGTTGCTCTCTCTGTTAGGTCTGGAACATGGGTGCGAATGATGGAGACGAGCCGGTAAAAACAGTGAACTTCAAACTCTTTATTTACATAATGTGACAGCTCAAACTGGAGGGCTGCTATAGCCTTCCTTATATAGGCAACTTATTAACTGTTCAACCAATAGCAAACCTGGAGCGCTAGCTCCGTTAACCAATAGGAATGGCCTGTTAATGGCCAATCAGATGCTTCTGAACAGACCAATCCGATCTTGCCATTAACAGCCAATCAGAAGTGCAGGGCCAGAACCCTTGCACTTGAGTTCAAGTTCAAGATACTTTATTGGTATTATTCCTTCACAACACCCCTTTTCCCCAGCTTCTGCCCACGGGGCGCGGTTACATAGTCCTTAAGGTAGGACAGCTGTTTTGTTAGTCTTTTCGATTTTCGCAAAGTGCCTGGCGGCTGGCTGCACTTCTGCTGAGGTAGATCGTTGTTTATCAGTAAGGGTGCCTCTGGTTCCAAGTTCACGTTCACGTTGTCACCAATATCACTGGCCATTCCCTGAGGTGAACTCACTCCGGTCCCTGGTTCCTGTTCCTGCGTTTCAGTCCCATTATCAGTTTCTTCAAAAAGGTTTCCCTCAAATTGCAATTTGTTTTCCTCTGTATCTCCCCCCCCCTCAGTTTGATCATAAGGGAGTTCAGAAGTGTGCGACGGTAGCTGCAATCGTAGTTGATCTATGTGGCGCTTCCAAAGTCTATCGTCAGGGCACTGAACAAGGTATGAACTTGGGCCGGTTACGCGGATTACGGTCGCTTCTACCCACAGCGGATCGCCTGATAAGTTTTTAGCGAATACTAAATCACCTACCTGGAAGGTACAGCATCGGCCGCTGGATCCGAGTGGTTTTTCCAGTTCATAGGCTTGGTGTAACCGATCGAGGTGGGAGCGGAGCTTTCGTCCCATTAGCAGCTCGGCGGGAGTTTTGTTGGTGATGCTGTGAGGTGTGATGTGTTGTAGGAAAAGGATCCGGTTGATTTTCTCGTCCATGTTGTCGTAGTCAATCTTTTGAAGAGTCTTTTTGACGAATTGTACCATGCGCTCAGCCCTACCATTGGCAACAGGGTGTGCAGGTGACGTGAGCGCATGTTGGATACCGCGGTCAGCCAGGTACTGCTCAAAAGACAGCGCGGTAAACTGGGGCCCGTTGTCGGATACCAGAACGTCTGGTAATCCGTGGGTTGCAAACAGTCTTTCCAGTCTTTTGATGACCGCATTAGTGGTCGTGTTGCTCATTCGGTGAATCTCGAGCCAATTTGAGTAGGCATTGACGGTTAGCAAAAACGTGTGGCCTTTGGTCGGCCCAGCAAACTCCAGATGGATGCGGGACCAGGGTCCCCGCGGCATCTCCCATTCAGTTGGGGTTGCCTTTGGTGGAGCGTTGCTTACTTCTTGGCATCTGCTGCAAGTTTTAACCCACGATTCGATTTGTCTGTCGATGCCTGGCCGCCATGCGTAGCTTTGTGCGAGGCCCTTCATGCGCACGATGCCAGGGTGGCCTCGTGCAAAGTTCTTAGCAATGTCTGTTGGAGTCATTCTGGGATAACGACTCTATCGCCCCAGATGACACAGCCCTTCTGCAAGAACAATTCTGTTTGACGACTTTTGAATGGTGCAAAGTCGTCTGGTGCTTGGTCCAATGGCCATCCACGTTCCACCCATGTGAGGACTCATGCTAAGATGGGGTCGCATTTTGTTTCTCTCGCGATGTCACGGGCCGTTAATGGCGGTGTGTGGAGTGTCTCGATCTGCAACGCTGTCATTGTTGGTACAGGATCGTTGATAGTTTCAGGGAGTGATGTACGGCTCAGCGCGTTGGTGTGGGGAATGGCTTTACTGGGACGATATTGTAGCCGATAATTGTAGGCAGCCAGGAATTCTGACCAGCGGGTCATTCTGGGAGAAAGTATGTAGGGAGTTGGCTTGTCCCCAGCGATGATGCCCAGCAATGATTTGTGGTCAGTTACAATGGTGAAAACCCAGCCGTACACGTACTCATGAAATCTTTTAACAGCTGATACGATTGCCAGGGCTTCTTTATCGATCTGGCTGTAATTTCGCTTGGTTTTCGAGAGCGTCTTTGAGAAGTAAGCAACAGGGGCTTCGTTACCGTTAGGTAACACATGGCTCAAAATGGTGCCAACTCCAAAAGGCGATGCATCACATGTAATCTTTATTGGCAAAGTCTCATTGTACTGCATTAGTACGGTGTTCGAAGTCAGTAGTTTTTTCACATTATGGAACGCCTGCTCTTCTTTGTGACCCCATACCCAAATTGCTTTTTTATCTAATAGACGATGTAAAGGTTCAGCGACAGTCGCCTTGTGCGGCAAGAATACATTATAGAAATTGATGAGTCTTAAGAACGCCTGGAGGTCGGTCTTGTTCTGGGGTCTGGGAGCGTTTTTTATTGCTCTCAATTTGCTATCGGTAGGGTGAATACCCTGACTGTCAATTAAATACCCTAAAAATTCAACATGATTGGTACACAGTTTGCACTTATTTCTTTTGACTTTCAAGCCTGCTTCCTGGAATTTTCATAATACCAGTCTTAAATGCTCCTGTAAGATTTTTGGAGTGGGGGCGGCAATGAGCACATCATCAAAATAGGGGACAACTCCCTTGATCCCCTGCAATAGTCTCTCCATTAGGCTCTGAAAGATCCCCGGGGCCACGCTGAGTCCGAATTGAAGCCGCGTACACTTAAAGGCACCTCGGTGTGTTACGATAATCTGTGCCTGTGCCGTTTTTCGTCAACTGGCAGTTGCTGATAAGCCTGGGCTAAGTCTAGTTTAGCGAAGACTTTTCCGCCCCCCAGGGAATGGAGCAGGTGTTGTACCACCGGCACCGGATATGGGTTCTGTTGCAGGGCGTGGTTTGGGGTGGCTCGGTAGTCCCCACAAATTCTAATGGAGCTGTCCGGCTTAATTGGTGTCACAATCGGCGTTTCCCATGGGGAGTGGTCAGTTGGCTTTAACACTCCCTGGGCAATCAACTTATCAAGCTGCTCATCGATTTTTGGCTTTAGAGCGAACAGAACTCGACGAGGCTTAAGGTAGATGGGAGCTATCTTTGGATTAAGGCTAAAGGATATCGGGGTCCCCTTGTACTTACCTAGCTTTTTCTCGAAGACGTCCCTGAATTCGTGTGCGAGGTCTTCCTCCTAGTCACTGCCGCCGATTTGGTTAATTCCAGCCACTTCAATGCTGAGTGGTGCGAACCATTGAAGGCCTAACAGACCAGGCCGGTCCTTATCGATCACCGTCAGGGGTAAGTACGCCATGCGGTTCTTGAATGCAACCCGGACTCGACTGGATCCTGCGACTGGAATTCGGTTCCCCTGGTAGTCCTTTAACACGAGCTGCTGGAATTGAAGGTCTTGGCGCCAGATAGTGGGGATGAGTTGCTTGAGGGTCTTCCATGAGACCATTGAAAGAGACGACCCCGAGTCAACTTCCATTTGGCAAGGCCGATTTTCAATGTTCACGTTGACCCGAATTTTCTTAGCATCGAGTGAAGAGGCATGGCCAATAGTGAGTGTTTGGTGGGCCTCTTCCCGTCTCGCTAGATGATTCACTGGTCGGTTTCTGTAGGAGTGGTTTCCTGGTTCTCGCCTTACAGGGTGATTCCCTGTCAATTGGCGGAGATTGATTCCTTTCGAGGTCTGGCTGGGTCCGAGGAGGCTTCTGCAGACCCGTCCGATGTGGCCTCATTTCCTGCACTCGTGGCAGAGCGCATCGTGGAATTTGCAGTCAGAGCGGTAATGGTTGGCCCCGCAACCAGCGCACGGTTGCTGGGACTTCGGGTATCGTTCCTGATTGGACCGCAGGCGATGGACCTTCGTCTGCTGTCTGACAATGAAGTGAGGTCCTCATGGTGGGCCGTTGGTAGCTGCCCTTCTGCGTTAGGTGAAACTTCGCCGGCCGGTGGGTGTGCTGGAGTGCGATTTCGGCATAGTTGGGCAGCCGACTTTTTGGTCGCCTCCGCTGCTGTAGCTTCAGCTATGGCGTCTTTAAGGGTGACGTCGCCCTTTGCCATTATTTTGCTCTGTATATTTAGAGTGTCTAGCCCAAGGACTACTCAGTCTCTCAAGGCCTCTTCTAGGTCAGTGAAATCGCAAAGGCCTCCCAAGTTCCGGAGGTCTGCAACGAAATCGGCGACATTTTCTCCTTTCCGCTGGTTTCTTTGATAGAACTCGTGTCGTTTGACGAGCGTTGGAACGGTTGGTGCATAGTGGGCCCTTAGTAGCAGTTCGAGAATGTCCCAGTCCATGGCCTTCGCTTCCGCCGGTTTCGCTAATGCCTCAGCCATTTTGAATACCGTCGGGCCGCAGTGCGTTAGGAATACTGCCTGTTTCTTCCTGGGTGTGGCATCCTTCAGATTATTCATTTCCAAAAACATTTGAAAACGATCCATGTAGGACTCCCAGTCCTCTTGAGCTGGATTGAATGGAGTGGATGGTACTACGCCGCTGGACATGGTTCCACCGTTGTGCGCTTCAGCCACATGCTTAGTTGTCTTAGTTGGCTCTTATGTCATCCAATCCCATCCTCGTCGCCAGTGTTAGGTCTGGAGCATGGGTGCGAATGAGGGAGACGAGCCGGTAAAAACAGTGAACTTCAAACTCTTTATTTACATAATGTGACAGCTCAAACTGGAGGGCTGCTATAGCCTTCCTTACATAGGCAACTTATTAACTGTTCAACCAATAGCAAACCTGGAGCGCTAGCTGTGTTAACCAATAGGAATGGCCTGTTAATGGCCAATCAGATGCTCCTGAATGGACCAATCCGATCTTGCCATTAACAGCCAATCAGAAGTGCAGGGCCAGAACCCTTGCACTTGACTTCAAGCTCAAGATACTTTATTGGTATTATTCATTCACAACACTCTCGGTACTTCTCTGGGGAGGGAATGAGAAGGAAGGAGTCTTGATTTTGCTGAAGGCACCAAGATATCCTCCAACCTGGTCTCTTTCTATCACATCTCACTCAAGGAAATGCATGCTGGAGCTAGCCCAGAAAGAGGTGTTGCGGCTATTGGCCCAGTTGGGGATACGCTTGGAAGGAGTGCTTCCCCAGAGGGAAAGGACACAAATGGAACAAGGCCAAGCACTCAGGATGCTGCGGGAGGAACTGGATGAAGTCTCTGCCACGTATGTGCCTTTGCTGAGCAAAGAGTATCTTTTCTTGAAACTGGACAGCCATGTCTCTCCTCCAATCTCCAGTGCTCTTAGGTCCTTCTGAGTTGTGGTCTCTTATTCCCAATGAAAGAAGTACTAGATTTAAAAGATGATGGAAGCAAGAACTATTACTGTTTCCTAGAGCCAAGATCTGTGTGGAGACACAAACTTGCATCTGTCTCAGCTGTTACAGGGCTTTGAATTTGAAATTTGTAGATATTTGCTATATTTACTTATTGCTACTGTCGTTTTCTTCTCATGCCAGGGCAAAGCGGGCATCAGTATCTCTAACTCAGCTCCGTGTAGACCTGGATGGGCTCTGGCAGGTGAACCCACTCTTGGAAGATGTATCCCGATATCTTGGTACACTCAAGAACATAGAAGCGCTTAATTGGCCTCCTCCTACTTGTGCTAGATGTTCCAGGTACCTATTTCAAACCTTGGAGTCAGAATTGAAGAATATAGGCTAACCCGATAATGAAAATTAAAGGCTAGTTTAAAAAAGGATGCATAGATTAGGGCAATAAGTTTAATTTCCTTGATTTCATGGAGGTCAATGTCATAAAGCTTCTAAATAATGGTTGTCTTAATCACAATTTATTAAACAAAGCATAGGCCTTAATTTACTGTATGACTAATTGAACCTGGAATTATATAGTCAGAAATCATGTCAGTTGTTAAGCAGGTCACCATCTGACCACATTTGATTTTACAACATTTTTTTGTGGAGGCTATTAAGCTAAAACCACAGTTTTTAAACACCACAGTTGTTAAGTGGATCAATGTTATTCAATGGGCATTTTTACCAGAATCAAGAAGTAAATGCCAGAAATCTATTTTAAAAACCCCAGAAAATCATGGTCCCACAATTGGGACCCTGCAAGCATCCATAAATATGAGTGATATGGTCATTAACTAGGACTATCTCCATTAGCTACGTACACATGTTAAGACATAAATCAAAGGTAGGCCTGGATTACTGCTTGAATTTCCAGCCTGCTGGTGGGCTACAAGAAATCTTCCAGTGACTTGCTTATCTAAGAAAGTTATAGAGAGGTTTTTGCTGCTTCTGTTGAAGGAAATTTTTAACTAATATAAATGTATTTCATCTTCTGGGCTCAGACTCCCATTCCCATCTTATTTGCCATTTTTTTTACTAAAGCATTAAAATTTGGCATTCTGCCTTTAAATTGTGACATTCTGTGATGTTTTGGGCATGGCAGATGATGTGCTGGATTTGGTAATCCCCATGGGCCACAAAAACTGAGATAAACCAACCTTACCACATTATGGCTTAATATATATAAATATTGATTGACTAATTAAATCAATTTAATAGCTGTCCAGTTGATATACGAACCAGAGCAGTGCACCCCCCCAAAAAAAACAATAGATCCCTCAATATTAAAATACAATAAAATGTATTTCCAAAATAGCTTTATCGACCCAAACCAATCCAGAAACAGTCAACTGGGAGAAAACCTCCACAGCCAGCGTCCGAGGAAAAGCCTTTGAAAGATACAGTTAGGACCATCTTGGAAGAATGGTATGCAAGAGCACAGGCACAATGAAAAAGTAGTCTTGGATCTCCAAATAATGCAACTTAAGTGAGGGGTCTCTGAGCATGCTTACCTTTGTCATAGCTTATTGTTGTGATTCTCAAAATTGACGATTTTCTGCTGTATGGATCTTAATTCCCAGAATTCCCCAGTTTTCATTAGCTAAAGCCTCTACAGCTTGACATTACCAAGGGTGAGAAACATTCTCTTATTGGACGGACATGATGAATGAGAACAAATTCTTTAAGATTTTTCCATCATTACCCCAAAAAACCCTTAGTTAAGCAGTCCATGAACAGTATGTTAACCAAAAACACAGACTTAATATTACAGATTTCCTTTCATGGACTAGCAAGTAATTTCAATTTTCCAGTTCACAGAAGAGTAGGTTCAGTACTGCAGAAGCCAGTAAATTTATTATTCACATGAGCAGTTAATTGGCTGCTGCTGAAAATGGAGCTTTCTACAAAATCGAGTATCTGGCATTGACTTTATATTCCTGAGAACATCTGTTTCCATTTCTTTGAAAAAAGTCAAGTTGCTAAAGCTCATGATAATGGCATGCATGTTTAGAAGAATCAAGAGGAGCTGGATTTTAAATGGATTTTTAAAAATCCTCTTTAAGCTTAGAATGTTCATATCTCTCTCCTCCCTTCTCCCCCCTCCCCCCGCTAACAGTACTTTTTCCAATTGACTCTTTATTTCACTTCCTGGTTCATTTCCTACCCACAGCTACAGCATTGCGAATACAGAGGTGCTGCAAAAGATGTTCGAGCATGCGACAGCACCAATTTTGGAGGAGCTGAACCAGCAGGCCCAATCAGAAGGCATATGCCCCAGCTGTCAGCATTTGTAGAAGATCACGATACAGTGAGGCACAGAGTAAATTAAGCCAGACTTTCCTGCCCCCAATAAAACGATTTCAGAGTGCAGCCTTTCTGGAGTTTTCTTTTGACCCTAAGTCAGTATAGGCAAGATCAAGATCTGGGAGATTTGGAGCAGATCCATCTTCAATCTGCAAAGCTACCTGTTCTGAATCTTGTTCCCATTCTAATATGTCATCAGTTTTGCAAAATTTCCAATTCTAATATGACATCAGTTTACCAAAAGTCTATACATTGACTATAGAGCTGATTGCATCAAAAGAAAGTCACACAACCCACAACTCCACATCCAACCCCACCCCATCCAATCTAACATCACTCAAAACAAGGCATGCATGCCCCTAACTACCTCTATTCCAACCACAACTGGCCTTAAATGCAAGCTATTCAATGCAAGAAACCTTGTAAATAAAATACTTGAATTTCTCCTCTTAATAAATGTGGCTAAATTCGACATATTTGTCTGTGAAACATGGCTCAATGCATCTCTCCCTGACTCCATTACCACAGTAAGAGACTATCATGTTTACTGATCAGATTGTGAAATCCATAGAGGAGGTGGTGTTGCTATCTTCTATAAAAAGTCCCTACATCTAAAAAACATCCAAATTACCCAGGAGCTTGCGAATGAGACCATCATCTGTGAACTGTCCTTAAATATCACATTTTTGTTCTTACTATGTTACAGAGCCCCTGATTATGACATTGAACATGCAAACAAGCTAAATACACTGCTAACATGGGCAGCATCCTGCCCACACGCTTTTATCTTTCTTGGTGACTTCAATCTACCTCATATTAACTGGACCCTTAACAAATGTATGAATGAACCCACACATGCAACCTTCTACAATGCAGTAACAAATCTGGGACTAGAACAGCTAGTAACCAACAACATTAGACTTAACAACTGCCTCGATCTCATCTTCTGCAATAGTTTGAATTCAATTTACGGAATACAAATTAAAGAACCCTTTTCCAACAATGACCACAACATGATTGACTTTTGTCTCAACATACATCCACACAAAAATCATTACAATGATGGAATCCCCAATTATAACTTCAAAAAAGGCAACTATGATCTTATAAACAACGATCTCTCATCCCTTGATTGGCAATTTCTATTCTCTGGATACAATACTGTAGAAGACCATTACAACATATTTTTACTTGAAGTCAAAAGATTCATCAAACTATATGTACCATTAACAACCCCCAAAACCAGAAAAAACAAATTACCCAAAACAATAAGGAAGCTTCAATCCAAAAAGAAATCACTTTGGCGGAAAAACAAATCTGGTCACATTGCCAACTTCATAAGCCGATACAAAAATTTATGCCACCAGATAAAGACTGAATGCACCAATTATCACATTAAACAAGAAGAAGACATTCTACACACCAATTCCACCCACACTTCCTACAATTTTATAAACAACAAACTAAAAGACTCAAGGTCCATTCCACCCCTGAAAGGACTTCAGCGACAACACTATTAAAGCCAACCTCTTTAACACATTCTTTGGCTCAGTATTTGTAAACAGCAATGGATCATGCCCAGTATTTCCTAGTTGAATCACAGACAACTACAATGATCTAATACATATCGATTTTACAAAAGACAATGTTGAAAAAGCACTACACAATCTAAAACCATCTCTATCTATTGGACCGGACAGAATATGTGCCTACTTCTTAAAAAAGCTATCCACTGCCTTAGCTGAACCTCTAAGCATAATCTTTGAAAAATCTTTCAAGACTAGCTCCTTGCCAAAACTATGGTCACAAGCCACATCCCCATCTTCAGAAAGGGATATCCCAGCCTAATTGAAAATTACAGACCAATCTCTTTATACTGCGTCACCTGTAAAGTTATGGAATCAATTATTAACCAATCCATCATCCTCCACTTAGAAACAAATACTCTACATAAATGACCTCAGTGATCATATCAATAGCAACTGCACTCTCTTTGCTGATGATGTAAAGCTATTCAACACCACAGAGAATACTGCTACCCTTCAAAAAGACCTTGACTATGTATCAGAATGGTCAAACAAATGGCAATGTCAAATCTCAACAAATAAATGCTCTGTCCTACATATTGGCAAAAAACAAATCAGAAAATAAAATACAGGCTCAATAGTCAAGACCTTGTTGATGATCCAAACTCTGTCAAGGATCTTGGAGTACTCATCTCTAATGAACTAGGTGCGAGAGCCCACTATAACTACGTAGCCAAAAAGGCATTAAGAGTTGTTAACCTAATCTTATGTAGCTTTTTACGTAGCTTTTTCTCTGATATTACACTAGTAACTACAGCATACAAAACATTTGCTAGACCAATACTTGAATACAGCTCATCACTCTGGAACCCACGTTATGTATCTGATTAACACAGTTGAGAAAGTCTAGAAATATTTCACAAGAAGAGTTCTCCGCTCATTGTAGAATACCTTATGCCACCAGACTCGAAATTCTAGACCTAGAAAACCTAGAACTACGCCACCTTTGGTCCGATCTAAGTATAGTATATAAAATCATACATTGCAATGTCCTACCTGTCAATGAATACTTCAGCTTCAACCATAACAACACAAGAGCAAACAATAGATACAAACTCAAGTTTAATCGCACCAAACTTCATTGCAGGAAATACGACTTCAGCAACAGAGTGGTCAATGTCTGGAATACTCTACCTGACTGTGGTTCCCCAAACCCCAAAAACTTTAACCTTAGACTGTCTACTATTGACCTCACCCCCTTTCCTAAGAGGTCTGTAGGGGGCGTGCATAAGCGCACCAACGTGCCTCCTGCCCCTATCCTATTGTTTCTTTTATATTTTTTTATTTTTCTTATATGTATCCATGTATTCATAACTATGTTTTTACTTATATCTATTATCTTTATACAAATAAATAAAAAGTATTTCAAATATTTTAGTTTAACAAAATATTGGAGGTGATTGTCAGTGTGCAAAGCACATTTGCTTTATCACTGCTTGGTTCCCTTCTTGCTATGCTCTTAGCAGTTCCCTGAAAGTCTTGAATGCATTTCTTGAGCTCCTCTGTTGGCTTGTCCCTATTGGCCAGTCATCCTATCTCTCCTACCCATCCAGGATGATCTATATTTCATTCCAGTTTCATATAAGTTTAGGACCGTCCATTCTCTGTTATTCTGAAAGGCTCCATATAGAAATGCAACCAAAGTTCAGTGTTTTTGGGATGCTACAAAATTTACAGGTATTATCAGAATCTCTACCTTCAATGATTAAATGCTGAGGAAGAGTAGAATAAGAAGGGCATGAGCTTAATTGTGCAAGCTTTTTTAATAGAGGAGGAAAAAGGGACTTCCTTGGGTCTAAGAAAAAATGAAGAAGCTAACTTTTTTTTTTATTAAATGCATATCCCATCTATTTGTCAAAAATGCATTCAAAGCAGTCAATTATCCTGAATTATAAATAAAAAATGTTGTGATGAGTTAAAACAAGATAAAACAGATTAAGAATAAAAGGATGTGTTGCTTTTATGCCTTTTATTAAGGAGAGAGCTGCAAATCAGCAAGAAGTTCAAGCAAATATCCTACAGCACAGGAAACTGGCATATTCCAGTACTATCTTTGACTTTTATTTTATTTATTTATTTTTGTCAATTGCTTACAAGATAATAGGTATAAGTAAAACATAGTTATGAATACATGGATACATATAAGAAAAATAAAAAATTTTAAAAAACAATAGGACAGGGATGGTAGGCATGTTCGTGCGCTTATGCATGCCCCTTAGAGACCACTTAGGAAAGGGGTGAGGTCAATAGTAGACAGTCTAAGGTTAAAGTTTTTGGGATTTGGGGGAAAAAACCAGAGAGTCAGGTAGAGTATTCCAGATATTGACCACTCTGTTGCAGAAGTCATATTTCCTGCAATCAAATTTAGTGCAATTAATCTTGAGTTTGTATCTATTGTTTGCTCTTGTGTTGTTATGGTTGAAGCTGAAGTATTCATTGACAGGTAGGACATTGCAATGTATGATTTTATATGCTATACTTAGATTGGACCGAAGGCGGTGTAGTTCTAAGTTTTCTAGGTCTAGAATTTCGAGTCTGATGGCATAAGGTATTCTGCAACGAGTAGAGGAATGGATAACTCTTCTTGTGAAATATTTCTAAACTTTCTCAACTGTGTTAATCAGATACGTAACGTGGGTTCCAGAGTGATGAGCTGTATTCAAGTACAGCTAGCAAATGTTTTGTATGCTCTAGTTATTAGTGTAATATTACCAGAGAAAAAACTATGTAAGATTAGATTAACAATTCTTAACGCCTTTCTGGCTATGTAGTTACAATGGGCTCTAGTACTTAGATCATTAGAGATGAGTACTCCAAGATCCTTGACAGAGTTTGGATCATCAACAAGGTCTTGACTATTCAGCCTGTATTTTATTTTCTGATTTTTTTTGCCAATATGTAGAACAGAGCATTTATTTATTGAGATTTGACATTGCCATTTGTTTGACCATTCTGATACATAGTCAAGGTCTTTTTGAAGGGTAGCAGTATTCTGTGTGGTTTTGAATAGCTTTACATCATCAGCGAAGAGAATGCAGTTGCTCTTGATATGATCACTGAGGTCATTTATATAGAGTATGAAAAGAGTTGGTCCTAGAATACTGCCTTGGAGGACACCACTGGTGACAGGTACAGAATTTGATAGGACACTCCCAATTTTGACCATTTGTTGTTTGTTTGACAGGAATGCTTCTATCCCATAATGCAGGTGTCCAGAGATATCGTAAGATTTTCGTTTTAGGAGAGTTTGTCATGTACCACTGAATCAAAGGCTTTACAGAAGTCTATGTAGGTTGCCTCTATTGCTTTGTCTTGATTGAGTTGTGCAGTTCATATGTTTTTGCAATGTAAGAGTTGCAGATTACATGATAGTTTTTTCCTGAAACCAAATTGTTTATTAGAGAGTAGGTTGTTTGTTTCTTAGTGGAGGATGATGGATTGGTTAATAATTGATTCCATGACTTTACAGGTGATGGAGCATAAAGAGATTGGTCTGTAATTTTCAACTAGGCTGGGGTCTCCCTTTTTGAAGATGAGGGTGACTGTAGCTTGTAACCATAGTTTTGGCAAAGAGCTGGTCCTGAAAGATTTTTCAAAGATTATGCTTAGAGGTTCAGCTATGGCAGTGGATAGCTTTTTTAAGAAGTAGGCACATATTCTGTCCAGTCCAATAGATAGAGATGGTTTTAGATTGTGTAGTGCTTTTTCAACATTGTCTTCTGTAAAATTGATATGTATTAGATCATTGTAGTTGTCTGTGGTTCGACTAGGAAATACTGGGCATGATCCATTGCTCTTTACAAATACTGAGCCAAAGAATGTGTTAAAGAGGTTGGCTTTAATAGTGTCGTTGTTGAAGTCTTTACCATTAGGTCCTTTCAGGGATGGGATGGACCTTGAGACTTTTAGTTTGTTGTTTACAAAATTGTAGAAAGCACAGGTGGAATTGAGCCTGCTTGTTACCTGGGGGAGGATAACACTGCAGCAGCAACAGAAGTTTGACTGAGAGCCAAGGGACTGGCACAAAGTACTAGGTGTTGTTCTGGAGGTCTGTGGAGGCTGAAGAGACAATCTGAAGAGAGAGGATACAAGCAGGATAGCCCAGAGAGTTAGTCAGAATATGCAGCATATGAAAGCATACACACCAAGACAAATTCCTTGTGTGTCTAATCACACCTGGCCAATAAAGAATTAATTCATTCATTCACATCTGGTCTATCAAAACAATCATATTCTCCAGGAGGAAGAAATGGAGGAAACTATCAGCCAGGAAGAGAAGCTTCCATTAAAGGTAAAAACTTATCTCCAGAAAATCCGTATCCCATAGGCATAATCCGTATCCCATTAATGTTCTCAATCTACTGCTCCGCTCTCAAGTGGATACTTGTTATAAAGGAGGCAAGCTCACAGCTCTGTAAAAGGAAATGATTAAGTCTCCATCTCTGCTTTCTATGGAACACATTTCTCGGAACGCTACCCACTCTTCTTTTGTCCCTCTACCATTCAATGACAGGACAAAGCATTTATTACATCCACAACTAGGATGCTGTCCTCTGTCATCCACCTAAGTTACTTCTTGTTGCCGTTTTTGGGTATTTACACTCAACTTCTGTATCCTTTTGGGTTTATCTGGGCTATAATGAAACCTTGTAAGATAAACAGGGATTACCTTTATTATAAAGGTATGGTCTTGTTGCATTACAGATTTCAGCAGGCCTAGCCGGTATGGTAGTAGTGAGGAATGCTGGGAGTTGCAGTTAGGAATAATTGCATTTTCCCCAATCCTGGTTCAATGAGGCAAATGGCATGCTAAGGATCTGTTTGTTCTTGAGCAGACAAGTTATACTAAGGCTGGCTTGATGCCCCAAAGTGATAAGAATATGCTGGTCAATTAATTTTGATTTCCTCTCTGAAACACAAGTTTACAGGTACTCTTCCTCTGGCACTTTTATTAGCTTCCCCATTATTTTCCTTCAAAGTATGGGAGAGTATTTTTTCCCCCTTCTCTTCAACTTCCAACAAACTTAGCTATTGCTTTATGAATGAATAATACTTCTCATCTCATCTCCAATGTATGCGCAGCAATTGTTTTGTTAACATGTTAATAGATAGATAGATAGATAGATAGATAGATAGATAGATAGATGGATGGATGGATGGATGGATGGATGGATGGATGGATAGATAGATAGACAGATAGATAGGGAGGGAAGGAGGGAGGGAGAGGATAGATATAGATATATCAATATATAAAATATAGTTCAGAATCAGAATCTTCCAGATAAATGATTTACCGATTTGTAATTTTCTCTTATCTTTTCTCTTCACCGAAATCTATCAGTATACTATTGTCATTTACTTTTCACATGGAATATTTTTCTTTTGTTTCACTTTCTTCTTTGCCCCTTTTTGTTCACATGACTTTTATTTCTTTTAGATCTGTTCATTAAAAGAATTTACATATAAAATAAAGAAATGATAAATATGTGAAATAGCAAAAAAGAAAAGACAAATAAGACACCAAAAATGAGATTGAAAACAAAAAAGAACAAAAAATATGCCAAAATAAAGTATCTCTTCTTTTAATCTTTGTATGTAATCAATTGTATATTACACACACACATATGCGAAAGAAATTTGCAGGATTTCATAAATAATGTTTAAGTATTTTCACTGCAATAATGTATTCTTCCAATCAAATTATTCATGTTTGAATAAGAAGATTGCAGAGAGAAGCTACATAAACCAGGAAGTAAAATTGCCAGATAGTTTTGTGTAGATATATAGAGATGGATGTTTGGGCCCAAACCTACCTGATAAGATAGAAACATGTGGGTTCGACAGCAGCATCAGCAGATGGATTCATAACTGACTGACCAACTGCACTCAATGTGTAGCCCCTCAGTGGAACTGCATCTACATGGAGGGAAGAATGCAGTGGGATACCCCAAGGTTCTGTTTTAGGGCCAGTACCCATCAACATATTCATCAGTTCATTGGATGAGGGGATATATGGGGAAGATTTGCAGATGGCACCAAGCTGGCAAGAATAGTCAACGCTCCAGAAGATAGGCTTAAGATACAAAAAGATCTTGACAGACTTGAACATTGGGCACTATCTAACAAAATGTAATTCAATGAAAAAAAATTAAGTCCACATTTAGGCAAGAAAAACCAAATGCACAGGTATAGTATATGTGATATCACTTATACTATATCTGCAGGTAGGTGGCTCAATAGTAGTAACTGCAAGAGGGATCTTGGAGTCTTTGTGGGCAATCACTTAAATATGAGCCAGCAATATGCTGCAGCTGCCAAAAAAGCCAACACAGTTCTAGACTGCATTAACAGAGGGATAGAATAAAAATCACATGAAGTGTTAATGCCACTTTATAATGCCTTGGTATGACCACACTTTGAATATTGCATTTTTTTCATTGAAAAAAAAGATGTTGAGACTCTAGAAGGGATGCAGAGAACAGCAACAAAGTATTAGGGGACTGGAGATTAAAACATATAAAGAACAGTTGCTAGAACTAGGTATGTCTAGTTTAATGAAAAGAAGGACTAGGGGAAACATGATAGCAGCTTCCAGTATCTCAGGAGTTGCCACAAAGAAGACGGAGTCAAGCTATTCTCCAAAGCACCTGACGGCAGGACAAGAAGCAATGGGTGGAAAACAAGAAGAGAAGCAACATAGAGCTAAGGAGAAATATCTTGACAGAACAATTAGCGGCACAAATTGTCTCCAGAAGTTGTGAACGTTTCAACACTGGAAGTTTTTAACCATTTGTCTGAAATAGTATGTGGTTTCCTGCCTTAGCAAAGGGTCGGACTAGAAGACCTCCAAGCTCCCTTCCAATTCTGTTATTCTATTCTATTCTATTCTATTCTATTCTATTCTATTCTATTCTATTCTATTCTATTCTAACCTCTGAAATAGATTCAAACACAGTGGGACAAATACATTGTATTATATGGAAATCTGAAGATTGAATTAACATACATGTGTCAGGTCAATTCATTCCAATGTTGGGTTGTTTTTCAAGTACCGAGTTGTCTACTTCAGGTAAAAAGATTTTGCTTGAATTAGCCTACAATAATTGGGCTTGCTAGTCCATTCTTCTTTGGAGCCCTCATTCCCACCCTTAGGCTGGACCTTTAACATGAGCAGAAGAACTATGCATTCAAAGCGGCCACTTCTCTGATTTAATGACCTGATCCTAATGACACAATGACACTTGTTAAATCCTGCAGATCAAAGCTGAAGCACTTTACTTTATACAGAATGATGAAGGAGGAGATAGATGAGGAGCTAGTCTCCAGAACGATGTGAATTTCACTGCAAAAGATTAAAATCTATGGAAAATTGACAATTTTACAATCAAGGAGTTGCATCTAGTGGGCTAGAATGGCACCAGGGAGAAATTTTATTTCATGGGAATTTATTTTATAGTGCTATACAGAGTGATGACACAAGCAACTCTTGGACTGAGAAAAGGTAGGAAACTCCTGATTCGATAAAGTTTAGAATAACTGGGATTCCACCTGCTTAATAATCACAGCTGGGCATTCTGGGATTGTTGCCTTCATGCAAAGCAGTCACATGATCAGTCTTGCACTGTTTCTAGTGTGTTGTGGGCTCTGCATTGCTTTTCAATAGATTTCCATGTATAAAATGCTGGTTTTGATTTATAAAGCCTTCCATGATTCTGGCTCTGCTACTTTAAGTACTATCTTTTTCAAGTAGATCTGTGCATTCTTTCAGAGAGGGGCTTTTTTTGGATTCCCTCCCATTACAAGAAGACTTATGAGTTGACTCTCCAGAGGTGGTTGTTAGGGATAACATTGTTTACCCTAACTGGTTTAGGTAAAATAATAAATATGTAATCATAGTTTATAAGTTAAAGTGTCTGCAACTTTAAATATAGGAATGTAATTAAGGGAATGGTTGTGAAAGCACTTTAAAAGAAGCAAGGAACGTCAGCTTGCTCTCTCTGGCTTTGATGATCCCTAATTACTGCATGGACTCAAGACTGCGTTACTCGAACGGGAGAGATAAACAAAGGACTGATTTGTAAGTGAACTGACATAGGATATTCTACACGGACTTTGCTAACTGAATATCCTTGAATGGACTGACTAAATGATACATGACTAATGGACTGTTATTTTGACTATGCTATAAATGGAATAAACTATATTTTTGATAGCACAAGCGTATCTGTTATTTTTACTGTATGTTAACAAACATACAAACTTATATCACTCATTTATCTGTGTGCCTATCTGACTAACGCTGCACATTCTGTTTAGCTTGTCTCCTTAATTCTGGTTGGGGAACCCAGGCTTAACAGTGGTCACCTGTGGCTTTGCGGAGCACTTAGCCTCCTCCAAAAAGTGGTTCTGATCAAGTACTCCAGCAAGCCATGAATCCGAGTGTGTGTGCTTCTTGCTCACATTTTCCATCTTCCTTGACATCCTCCTCTTGTGGTCAACTCTCTCTTGTGCTTCCAGATGAGACATACAATGAGAGTAGCAGACGTCATGAGAAAACTCTCCTAGTATGCATCTGAATGGGGCTTCTTTGAAAGCAAAGGTCCTTCCTCTCTTGTGATCGTATGTTCTCAATGGAAGGGGTAGGGGAAGATTACGGCAGGGTATTGGGTTTCTCCCAAACCTCCATGGAGCCTTTGGCAAGTTCTACTCTTAAGTAAGACTACAATAAGGAAATAGGAAACAAAATAAGCACTGATGGAGTGGCAAACAGCAATTAAGGGTCCTTGTTGTTCTCTGAGCTTGACTGTCTTTTTGCAGACATTACCCAAACTAGGTAACATCATCAGTGCTAGTAAGGAGAAGGGTTTGTCCTCAGTTATGTTCTCACTTTATGTTCTAATGGCTTGCTCTGTCAGTGTTGGTAGGGTGGTCTTGGAGGTTTTCTTTGGTTAGGCTGTTTACTGTTGGCTTCAAATCACTCAATTTTAATCCCCCATCAAACAATGTTTGTTAAAAACAATATTAACTGCACAAGTTATTTGTAAAAAGATGCATTATCCTCCTTTGGAATATACATTCTGAATATTAGTCTTAATCCTACTAGTTCAACATTCACCTCTTGTATATCTACCATGTTCATCAATCAATACAAGTTCCGGTTTTAGTTGAGAATTAATACACAAAAAATAGCTTTTTTAGGGTTTAATAAAATAAACTTTTCACCCAGATTTGTATTAATTAAATATTAAATTAAGACATTTTAATCTATGGTCAAGCCAAGAATGTAGATAAGAATTGGCACTCAATTCAGTATAATCTCTTTAAAATCTTTTTGCATTTATTGTAGTGATTGCAGTGAAGTCTGCCTTGAAATCTCCAGATTTCTGTTCGCTCATGCCACCTGTCCCTCTGATTCCAGATGATGCACAGAAGTGGATCTGGACGCCAAGACTTTTGAAAAGTTTTTATCAGAACTTGGTAGTAAATTGTGGACTATAGTCTGAGACCAAGTGGTCAGGTAAGTTATGTAAACAGAAGATATGTTGTAAAAATTGCTGAGTTGTGTCTTTGACTGGGGCCAGTCCTAAAGCGCTCTATGAAATAATCCATCTTTGCTCATCATTACCAAAAGGGTCCTTTCCCTCTGGTTAAATGTTATGAAGTCTTAAGAATTCAGTGGCCCAAGGATATATTGGGATGGTTAGTGGCACCAAAAGTCCTCATTACTTGTCTGGTGTGTCTTTTGTTCTATGACAGGCTGAGCAGGAAGTGACATACCACCTTGCATCATCCTGATTCATGGTGATCAAAAATCTCAAAAGTAAATGATCATGAAGAGTCCAAGTGGCCTGCAGCAAGTATGCACTGACCACCAGAACTTATAGCATCTACAAATATGCTCTAAATTCTGGTGGTCAGTGCATACTTAAACAGGGTATGCCTCCTCTAAGATGTATCTCCATGTTTCAAAAGCTGGAAAGTTTGCAGCTTCTACTAGTGCTACCCCATAGCCATATCTGAAGGAGGATGGATTCTGATGCAAAAGCAGTCTTTAAAGCTCCAAAAGCATGTCATGCATCTTCATTCCAAATTAATGTTTTTCTGAGCAATGGACAGGACCAGAGGTACAGTGAAATCTGCAAAATAATGTACATATTTTCTATAGTAATTACAAAGCCAAGCAAATGGCCTTGGCAGGACATGTGATAGCTAGATGTCCCTGGGACCCCACTGTACAAATACAACCCTCTCTGCACCTTTGAGCCTTTCCTGTTTCAGAGAATGAGCTACCCTGACCTGTGTAGTTTCCTCTAAAGATGTCTGTTCAGAGATAGGTATCTATCTGCCAGGAGACCTAGGCTTGACAATATATTGTTGGCTTAAGATCTAGTCTTCCACTACTGCAAATACCCATCAATATGAAGACACAGCTACATTAATTCTTTCAATAGATCTATGCATTCAGTTTTAGCTAGATCATCTAAAGTTTCATCTATCAAACCTACTTTAAACTGATATTGCAGCATTATTCTATGTCAAATTCTTAGAAATTAACTTAAATGTACTTACATATTTAGCCGCTACTGTGTGGCACCCTTGTTTAAGTTCCAGAATGTGGTGATTCTTGCTTTGAGTTTTTATGGGATCTACATACATGGCACCAAGCTGACAAATGCATTTGCACAGTTGTCCAACAGAGATTCAGTAGTGGTGTTGCCAAAAAAAAAAAAAAAAAATCTTCTGAGATCCCATACCCCAAAATCTGAAAGTTGCACAGGGAATATATTACATCATACAGAATTCAGACATCCTTTAGGTTTACTGCCCAGGAGCAAAGCTAACATTTATTCCCATTGTTTTGCTGTCCTACACCAACATTAGTGCTATTATCCTCCTCATAAAATTTGAGGACTGTTATTCATAAGAAAATGGCTACAAATGAGAATAGCAACAAAGAAGGAAAACAACTCATTGAGGACCTGGTACAAAAACTGAAGCTGAGTGATGTGTGGCACTAATCAGATTTGAGTCATATTTGGCTTGAAAAACAATAGGAGGCTGCACTCTCCAAAATCAACAGGACCAGGAAAAAACAAAATTTAATTTATGTTTATAAATACAATTAATATTGTTGATTATTCCCTGTCAATGTAATGACTTTCACTTTCAGTCACACTAAATCTATCACTCAGTACTAACAGAAGTGCTCTGAAAAACACACGTATAATTTTCATTTAACTTTTGGATTGTGGACTGAATTCCTTGTATTAGCCAAGAGGAGAGGAAGAAAAGCTTAGTGACAAAGCTATTGTGCTTGCCCTCTGAAAATCCCAGATACAATCTCCAGTATTTCAAAATATTTTTCTACCAGAAATTTTAGTGAACAGATGTCTGATTAGAATGGGAACAGAATCCTAGAATAGAATCTGGGCAAGGCAGCTTTGCAGATTGAACATTCTATAGCCAAGATGGATCTGTCTCCAGACTTCCCAGGGCAAGGCCATCTTGATCTGGCCTGCATAACTTAGGGTCAGAAAAATGCTCCAGAAAGACTGCACTCTGGAAACATTTTATTGGGGGCAGGAGGGTCTGGGGTTAGTCTACTCTGTGCCTCACTGTGTCATCGTCTTCTGCAAATGCTGGCAGCTGGGGCATATGCCTTCTGGTTGGCCCCTCTGCTTCAGCTCCTCCAAAATGGGCGCCATCGCATGTTCAAACATCTTTCGCAGCACCTCTGTATTCACAATGCTGTAGCTGTGGGTGGGAACCGGGAAATGGAAAAAAAAGAAAGAAAAGAAGGGATGCCATTTACACGGTCAATCAATGTAGAAAATATGATAGGTTTAAGTCTTGAAAGGGAGACCAACAGGTACAGCATCAAGGAAACTCCTTCCATGCCATGTCAGAAGAGTGCCGTTTGCTGCACTGAAAATAATGTAAATATGAGATATCTCTGGAAGTATTTAACCTAAAGAGACAAAGAAGCACTGATCCAACTTAACATTGCTTTAGGACAGTTGCCCCTTTTTCCAGAACTGACATGGTGGTCTACTGAAAGAAGAAGAGAAGGTAGGCAATATGTATGAAACAGCTAAGCTGGAAAGAGTTTTAAAAAGCAGCCATTTTAAAACCCAACTCTTCTTGATTCTTCTAAACACATATGCCAATTACATGAGCTTCAGCAACATATTTTTTTTAAATAAATGAAAATAGATGTTCTCAGATTTCTAAAGCCAATGCCAGAGACTAGATTTTGTAGAAAAGTGCGTTTTCAGCAGCAGCCAATTAACTGTTTATGCGAGTAGTCAATTCACTTCTGTTAATACTGAACTTGCTCTTCTGTGAACTGGAAAACTGCAATTACTTGTTGGTCTATGAAAGGAAATCTATAATATCAAGTCAATATTTCTAGCTGACATACTATTCAGGGGCTGCTTAAGCAAAAATTTTGGATAGTCCTTGATAGAAAAATCTTAAGAGTTTGTAGCTGTTCTGATACATCAGGTCCATCTGGTAAGGAAATATTTTTCAGTCTTGGCAACATTAAGCTATATGGATTTCAACTCATGCTCAGGAATTGTGAACTGGCTCAGGAATTTTGGGAGTTGAAGTTCATATATAGCTTTCCCTCCAGAGACCTGGCTTTCCAAGACGTGGGAGACCTGGGTGGGAGATTTGTGCCATTTGACTGCTTATAGTCGTGTTGGGGAACCTATGCCATGCGTGCCGGAAGTGGCATGCAAAGCTATTTCCCCCGTCATGTAAGAGGTCACCCGGAAGAGCCCCACTGTCAGGTATCTGGCGTGCATGCGCAGGGAGCAAAGGGGGGTGCATGGGAGAAGGGCGCGCATGCGCAGACACATGCTGTGCACAAGGACGGATCATGCATGTATGATGCATGGCACGCGAGGGAATCGGGCGTGCATGCGTAGACGTGTGGCGCGCAAGGGGGAATCGCGTCCGCATGCACAGGGAGTGTGGGGGCCCCAGCATGCATTGTCTTTTGGGTACTGGCATGTGAGTGCGTGCAAGCATGTGCATGCGTAATTATCAGCACAGGAGCTGAAAAAGGTTAGCCACCACTGGCTTATAGAGTGGTTTTGGTTGGATGAAGTTATTTTGGGAACTTATTACACATTGCTTTCTATTGGTGTACACTACTCTGTGTCAACTGGGAAGCTCTTAAATTGATTTAATCAGTCAATCCATCACGCTAAGCCCTAATATGGTATGTTTGGTTTTATCTTAGTTTTTGTGGCCTATGGGGATAATAAACCAGAAGTAATACCAAGTCTAGCATCCATCTGCCATGCCAAAAAACACCACAAAATGTACTGTCACAATTTAAAGACAGAGTGCCAAATTTCTTTTCTGAGTCAAAAAGGGAAAGTAAGTCTGGAAACAGAAGCTAGAGTTGCATTGGGGAAATTCATTTTTTCTCTTTTAACGATTTCAGACACAAAGGAAATCTCTCTGGTATAGCATACCACTTCTGGGATAAGAAAGTCACTGGAAGACCTCTTGTAACGGCTAGTGGGCTGAGAAGTCAAACAACAATACAGGCCCACCTGTGGTTTATGGCTTAAAATAATAAGACAAAGACTATCTGTAATGCTTTGTTTAATAAACTGCAATTAGCAAATCATTGCTGAGTGATTTAAGACATTGCCTGAGTGAAATCAAAGAAATCAAACCTAACACCACATCCTTCCTTAGTCTAACCTTCTGATTCTCATTAACAGGTTGGCCTGTATTCTTCAGTTCTGATCCAAAGGTTTAAACTAGGTACCTGGAACATCTAGCACAATTAAAAGAAGGCCAATTGGATGCTTCCATATTCTTTAGTATTGCAAGATGTCGGGATATGTCTTCCAGGAGCCCATCCAGATCTTCCCGGACCTGAGTGAGAGATATTGATGCCTGCTTTGCCCTGCATAGAAGGAAAAAGATAGCAGCTGTAAGTGAAATTACAAATTTCCACAATTTCTAAATTCATAGCCCTATAACAGCTCAGAGAGACGTATGTTTTGCCTGCCACACAGAACAGTAGGTTTTCTTATCTGTGGAGCAGGTCTTGAAATGGAGCAATCTCATTTTACAGTCCTCTCACAGGTTGGCTGAAAGGATGGTGACATCCTGGTTTGTGGTATTTGTGTTCCAGGAGAAGCTGCACGCTCCCTGTTCCTCTGCATTTTATTCTCTTTTATCCTTCATTACAATAAGGGAAGTGGGGGAGCTGGATGGGGGATTTCATCTGAAACGGTAGACTTTTGTCAAAATTATGCTGGAGGACACCCATGCACCGTTTATTCTGAATCTGATGTTTGAATTTTTCTACCATCTGATACTTTTGAAGCAACAAGAGGTAGAATTAAATGTACACTGTTACAGAAGAAAGACCTACTGAGAAAAAGGGATCACTGGCAGTTGGATGAAGCTTGACCTTGGAAGATCCACAAATATTAGACAGCTTCACTTTTTAAAAGAAAAAATACAATAATCAGTTACAGGGCAAAAAGGCACGAACTAATAATATACTAATATTCCCTGAAGATGTGTAGGCTATAATACTTTGCCAATACAAAATGAGGATTATGAAACTTGTATTCAACTTTCCTAAACTACACCTCTCTGGGGAAAAAAATCCTAATATAAATATGCAGGGAACAAACCCCATCACTACAAATACTTGCTATCATTATCTAATAACAGACCTCTAGTTGAACTGTAAAAATTAACTCCGAGGAACAGTAATCAGCGGTTTGTTCTTGACTCCATCATCTCTTAGATCTGGTCCTTCTTTCATTGGGAATAAGAGGCCACAACTCAGAAAGACCTAAGAGTACTGGAGATCGGAGAAGAGACATAGTTTCTTTACTCAAAAAAGGTACATACGCAGAAGAGACTTCATCTAGTTCCTCCCGCAGCATCCTAAGCTCCTGCCCTTGTTCCACTTGTATCCTTTCCCTCTGGGGAAGCACTCCTTCCAAGCATAGCCCCAACTGGGCCAATAGCCGCAACACCTCCTTCTGGGCCAGCTCCAGCATGCATTTCCTACAGTGAGATGTAATAGAAAGAGACCAGGTTGGAGGATATCTTGTTGCCTCCAGCAAAATCAAGGCTCCTTCCTTCTCATTCCCTCCTCAGAGAGGTACCGAGAGAGCAACAGTGCACTTCTGGAGATCACTCTCCCCAAAGATGGGCAACCTTGGGGATCATGCTACTTATAAGGTACAAAAATTGTTTGGAGACCCCACTCGCCATCCCCTATTCCAGCAATTGCCAACGAAAGGTCTTACCAAGGAAAGTCTTCTACTTGAACCTGTTGCTGTAAGTTACGTAGTTTCTCCTAAACAGAGTAGGGGAAGTGACAGGAAAAGAACAAGATTAACTTGGGGTATTTAGTATATGTGTACATGTGCTGCTCTCTTTTCCAATTAGCATGCCAATACAATAAAGTTTTTTAGAGTTCAAATCCACAAGAAAGTAACAGGGAGCAACAAAAGCAACAAAATACTTTTCTCCAACCTAGCAACATCCAGATGTTATAGATCACAATGTCTTAATTCCCAACCATATAGCTGGGTTAGCTAGTCATTCCAGTTGTGGTAGTCCAATACATCTGGACTCATTGTTCATCTAAAAGATATTCTTCACCTCAAAGTGAACCTTTAGAAAACACAATTCAGCAAATCTTCAGAAAAATGCAGTCTTGTGTTGCTTTCTTTATGAGTGCTGGTAATGAAATTCAAATAATTCCAAACCTTTCAAATTTAATAAGAGGGTAAATGAAAGGGACAAACTGCAGGATTACTTAGAGCATGTAAAAAAGAGATGGTTCAGCCAGAAACCAGAGGATGGGCAAGATGGAGAATTTGCATCATCCTTTCCTCCTCCTCCTCCTCCTCCCTATTTAGGAGTCTACAGAGGATAATAACTTAATATTGCTATCTTGACACTTAACCATATAACACTCAGATAACCCACCAGGAAATATGACCATAACTGACTATGGTGATTAATTAGATTTCTACTCCAACTTTGAATGAGAAATTGAAGCTGGCAAGATTACTTCTAAATTTTCTGGTTTCTAGAAAGTGTTCCAGTGTTATTCCTTTCAGGGGACTGGGTTAATAGAGGGTGGGACAGTCCCCAAAAACCCCAGTCCCTCCCTTTATATATAGGAGCCACAATCTCTTCAATGCAAGTCCAAAATTAACCTGTACGCAACGCTGGTGAGACTGAGAATTTAAAAAGCAAAATCTCTGAAAAGATTAAACAACAAACCATTTTCATATTGTTGTTAAAAATATATGCCAGAAGGAATCAAATATGATTGAGGGTGCTTATTTCTCTTGCATGCATCTCCCTTTTCTAAATTTTCCAACAATCATTTTGTGCATAGGTAAGCCTGGGAGAGTTTTGATGATTGATTATGGACCTGAATTATAATCTCCTTAATCCCTAGTAGAGAATGATTTTCTTTTGCTAAAAGATTCATGGGAAAGGGTTAAAAGATGCTTAGGGGCAAAAATGGGCATCCTCTCTCTCACCTCCAAGAGGGCAGAGTTTTCTTCCAGTACACTGGTCTTTATTTCAGCATCCTCCACAGATTTTGTCACTTTTCGACAGCTTTCCTTCAAGAAATTTCAGAGGGGAAAAAAAAAACTCAGGTGGCAAGCAAGCAAACAAAAGGAATGAGCTAGTATGGATTTGCATTCAATGTTGTGCATCTCCTTTTCAAGAAGTTAGGACAGCGAGGAAATGGAAAATTATCCCATTTCTCTTTTTTATGATAAATCTGATAACTTGTGAACCTCTATTAAAGGATGAGTTCAATATCCATTTCATTACAGCATTGGAAAGAAACACAGCACCTCAGTAACTCTTTCCCACATCTAAATCTCTACTCCCAGAAACTTTGTTTAAAGGAAAACTATTTTAATGTTGGCAATTGTCCCTATCATTTCACTGAATATATAATAAAAGCAAAAACATTATCTTAAATTCTGCTTTGGCAATTCTAAAGCAAGCATTGCACCTCCTGCCTACTGTGCCCTGAGCTATCTAGCAGCATTTGCCCATTTTCCATGTACTGTTTTCTTCTAGAGAAAAATCTACTTGGCAAGGAGGTCTGCTTCAGCCGTTTGGTTCTGTGAGGCTGATCTTAACTGTCTTGCAATGGAGCAATGGTCCTCTTACAAAAAAAAATAAAATCATATTATGATTGAACTTGCTTTGATCCAGGTTGCCTGATTACCTTGTCTTGCCCATCCTACTCGTACCGGCACAAGGGCTTACTTCAGAACCCATCAATGAAAGGACTCTGACCATCGAGATTAGAAAAAGAGTTTTCTCTGCTGCAGCATCTTTCCTTTGGAACATCTTATTGTCCTGGGTAAGATCTATTCCCAGCTTCCTATCTTTTCATAAGAGTTTGAAGATCTGGTTGGCCTTGGGACCAAATGAGGGGAATTCCACATTGGAGGTAGTTGCTGAATTGATGGCAGACTCCACCTCTCCTATCCTTTGCCCTCTGCTCTTTACCCACCCATCTTTTTGATTATCATATATCTTGTATTCGCTTGTGCTCCTTTTTCATTGTTTATTGTATGAGTTCTATTATTTTCCTTCTGTTCTGTTTACATTTTTTTCATTTTCTTCCTTATTATTATTGTAAGCTGTCTCACAGCAGATAGGCAACAAATAAATTTAAACACAAACAAACAAACAAATAAAATAATCATTGCATGTAAATATAATAGCTCTGAGACAATGCTTGTAGGCTGTCAGAACCTGGATGGGGAGAAATAGACTCAGATTGAACCCGACCAAGATGATATAGATGTTAATTCAAAAATCAAGGAATCACTTGACCTACGGCTCTTGTTGGAAGATAGGCCAAAAAGGGTTTTGCCTAGAAAAATGTCTGTAAATTGGTTTGGAACAATTATATTTTATTTGTGGATTATTCTGTTATGCATATGAATTATTGTATTTGCTTGTAGTGTATTAATTGTACACTTACTTTAATAGATTAAGCAGTAGTAAATCTAAAGTGTGATATCACAGTGCTCCAGGTTAGTCTCTAAAAGCCTGACAGATTTTACACAGAAAGCCGGATCACTGTTAGAATTCCCTCTCATTCTGCCTACAGAAGCAGCTGTGAGCTTGACCAAAGTTTGGAGCAGGGTCTGACAGGAACTGTGTAAATGCAAGCCCATGGCTTACGCACCCAGAGTTGAATTGCTGTCAGAAGTTGCTCTCACACAGCTTGGACATCAGCAACCAGCTTTTCTAAGCAGAGCTCAAAAAGTAAAGCCAACCAAATGAGGCAAAATTAAATCTGATTTCACAGGATGGACAGAATTTAGCCTCTCCTCTCTCAAATTGGCCAAGTGAGTTGGACTGAATCATTCTTGCATTGGTAACCTTAGGAAGGAGACTAATTCTATTCTGTATTCCTGCCTATAAAAGCAGAAAGAGAATGGTGAACCTGAGACACTAAACTTCAGTTATGTAGTAGCCTATACAAATAACCTACAGCCTCCAGACCTGCAGATTCTGAAGATGGTGGGTGACCTTGGATGTCTTTTCTTTGAGGCTGGTGATAGAATCCTTGGCTCGTAAAAGGCCACTATTACTCACTTCCTGCTAGGAGAAAAAGCAAGAGGAAACTGATCAAGCAAATCACAACCCACTTACTTCTGACTAATACACATTTTCAGACATTTATTTCAGTCTCAATGGTTTTAAAATGGAGAGGGGGCAGCTGTCAGGTATGACAGCCCACACATCTAAAGTTCAAACTATTTGATTGTTCTATGTCAATTTCACAGGAACCTTCCCAGACTGGCAGCTTGGTTTGGGAAAGACAAGATAAAACTCAAAGCATTGGGGTGGGGTGTTAGACCTTGCCTCTTGTGTTTATATAGTGAGTCCAAGCTAATTCCCTGCTTGAGCCCTTCTCCAAACTGGGATGACTGCTTACCAGCATTATCTGAAAAAGATTATCTACATTTTAGAGAGTTAAGACGGGTCTTGTTAGGGATCTAAAAGTTCATTACTGATAGTTAGAATCTTTCAGTGACAAAGTAGAAATAAAGCTTGTATGTACAATATACTCTTCACAGAGTATATTGGGGATGGTCAAGGCAAAGAGGACAAAGAAATATTTGGAACAATATAAAAGACCATGCTTCGGTGTAGAAAGTAAATGAAGAAAAAGGAATGGCATAAACAGATCAATATAGAAGTAGGACTGCAGAAGAATAAAATCTTCAAGAAAAGCCCTTTTCAGGAAAAAATATAAAAATATTTGTAACAATATACATTGTTAAGTTCAGGATTGGTAAGAATATGAAGTTAACAACAAATTAAAAGAAAAACAAACTAAGATTGCTTGCCCAAGCAAATGCTGATCCCAACATAAAAAAATAGGAATTATTTTCTAGAATGTTATAGAACAGGAGTGTCAAACTTGATTTTACTGAAGGCCGCATCAGGGTTGTGTTTGACCTTGGAGGCTGGAGTGGGAGTGGATGGGATGGGCGTAGCCAGCTTGAAGTCACTTGTGTTGGGGTGCCTGTGGTGGCCCAAGCGCTCTGCCAGTGGAAATGGGTTTTTGAGCTACATTTTCGGTTGTGATAGCCTCCTGCAAACCTCTGCCAGTGAAAACAGTGCAAGAGGGCCGCCTATAGCCCTCCCGGGCTCCATTTTTGTTGGCAGAGGCACTGTGGGCCGGTCCTATGCTATTTCCAGGTGGCCCCACAGGCCAGATTAAAGCACCACACGGGCTGCATCCAGCCCCCGGGCCTTGAGTTTGACACCCTGTTATAGAAGGCCCACAATTGAATTATTCTCTAAAAATATAGTGTTATAATCCTCTGGCTTTGGAATCAATTGCAACTGTTAAGCCTGGGTTCCCCAACCAGTGTTAAGGAGACAAGCTAAACAGAATGTGCAGCGTTAGTCAGATAGGCATACAGATAAATGTGTGAGATAAGTTTGTATGTCAGTTAACATACAGTAAAAATAACAGATACACTTGTGTTATCAAAAATATAGTTTATTCCATTAAGAGTTTTATAGCATAGTCAAAATAACAGTCCATTAATCACGTATCGTTTTAGTCAATCCATTCAAGGATATTCAATTAGCAAAGTCCGTGTAGAATATCCAATGTCAGTTCACTTACAATAAATCAGTCCTCTCACAGTTGATAAATCAACAGTCCTTTCTCTCTCCTGTTCCAGTAGGGGAAAAACGCAGTCTTCAATCCATGCAGTAATTAGGGATCATCAAGCTGCCGTGCCTTGCTTCTTTTATGGTGCTTTTACAACCACTCCCTTAATTACATTCTTACAGTTAAAGTTACAGACACTTTAACTAACAAACCATGATAACATATTTATTATTTTACCTAAACCAGTTAGGGTAAACAATGTTATCCCTAACATTCTCCCCTTTTAAGTAATAATAATACTATAACTATTTACATCTTTAAATCATATTTGTTACAACACTCTTTAAACTTAATTACTCCTTGAGCTTTTGTAAATTGGTCTGCAATGTTTTCTTCTGTCATGCAGTATTCCAATTTAATTAGCCCATTCTTTACAGATTCTCTTACATTTAAATATCTTAAATCAGTATGCTTTGATCTAGTTTTTACAGCAATATTAGTAGCTAACTTTATGGCTGCTTGGTTGTCCTTGTACAAAATAATGGAATCTTTAACAGTTATACCCATGTCTAATAATAACTGTTTGTACAAAATTAAGTCAGTGCATAGTAATGACAGACATGAAAATTCCGCTTCCATCGTGGACAAGCTGATATGCTATTGTCTGATTGACCTCCACCCTATTAGTGTCTTACCAAATAATATAGCCATCCCAGATGTTGATTTTCTAGTGTTTATGTCAGTTACAAAACTTGCATCTGCATAGGCACTAAGACTCAAATCACCCTTTGGTTCTATATACAATGCATGGTTCACTGTTCCTTTAAGATATCTTAAAATTCTTTTTAATGATTGCCAATGACATTGATATGGATCTGAATTAAAACGTGCCAGCTGATTAACAATATAAGCTATATCTGGCCTTGACCAATTGCTTATATATGATAAGCTACCAATCAAAGATTGATATATAGACTTATCAAATTTGGGACTTTGATAATCAGTTTGGCAAACCTCCAGACTCATTGGAGTCTTTGCCGGTTTACAAAGTTCCATTTTATACTTTTTAAGTAATTGGCAAATTTTATCTTCTTGAGATATCTTAAATCCATTTTTTGTTTTGTTAATTGTCAATCCTGATACTTTTTAATTTCACCTAAATGCTTTAATTTTATCTTTTTAGTTAATAATGATATAATCTCATTAGCTTCATTATTAGTCTTAGTTATCAAAGCAATATCATCTGTAAATAATAACAATAATCACACCGTTCCATTATTTTCTCTTTTAAACACACATGGATCTGCTAAACCAGATTTAAATCCTATATTGTTTAATTCTTTCACAATATATTGGTTCCACTCAAAACCAGATTGTTTCAACCCGTAAAGACTCTTTTTGAGTTTCCAACAATCGTTACTATTTACTTTATTGTCTTTGATAATAACTGGCTTTTTCAAATATATAGTGTGCTGCAATGGTGCATGCAAATAAGCAGTTTCTACATCTAAATGGTTAATGACATAGTTTTTCTTAGCTGCCCATACTAAAGCTGCTCTCAAAGATGTTGCTTTAAGACTTGGTGTGAAAATTTCATCGTAATCAGATGCAGTTTGATTAAATCCTTGAGCTACCAACCTAGCTTTATGGGAAACAGTCCCATCATTTCCAGTTTTTACTTTAAATATCCATTTGCACCCAATGGATTTCTCTCCTGGAGGTAATTTAGCATCTTCATATACTTTCATTACCTTTAATGAATTTAGTTCTTTTTCCATTGCCTTTTGCCAATTCTCCTGATCCTTAGCAGGATACATCCTAAGTTCATCTACACTAGTTGGAACTTTAGTTACTTGGCAAACTATACTTGCTTGATACCTATCAGGTGGTCTAGTTACACGTGTAGTACGTCTAGGTATTACAGGACTTACAGGTGGACTTTCATTTATTAACTGTTCTTGATTATCTAACTCTTCCTGATCAACTGTTTCCTCTTCTTCTGGTCCTATTTGCTTTTCGTGGATTTCTTCTTTTATTGGACTCTTCTTAAAACTAGTCTGATTTTTTGCCTTTTGTAGGGTTCAATAATTACTTCGTTATTTAAATCTTGCTCTAATCTATTCCATCCTACATGTTCTAGGAATTTTGCACTAGCACTGGTGTAAACTCTAGATGTACCTGGTTCCCAGAATCTATAAGATCTATGATTAGATTCATATCCTACAAAAAATAATCTTTTAGCTCTATGCTGTCCTTTGTGTTTGAGTTGTGAAGGGATATGCACCCATGCTGGTGCTCCAAATGTGTGCATGTAACTTAAATCAGGTTTTGTACCATACCACAGTGTGAATGGTAATTCACCTGTTGTTGAATTAACAACATTATTTAATATATGATTACCACACATTATTGCTTCTCCCCATAAATTGTCAGGTAATTCTGAATCAGACAACATAGCACATGCCATTGATTGTAGTGTTTGGCCTCGTCTCTCTATAAAGGCATTATGTTGTGGCCTATATGGTGCAGACATTTTATGTTGAATACCTAACATTCTAAGTCTATTCTGGAATTTATTATTTGTAAATTCCGCACCATTATCTGTTAAAAGAGTTACTAATTTCTTTTTAGTTTTTTTTTCTGCAAATTTAATCCAATTAAATAGATTTAGATACGTTTCAGTTTTGCTCTTCATTAAATAGCAAAACCCATATCTAGAATAGTGGTCCGTTATACTTAATATGTATCGAGCTCCTCCTACACTTGGTTTTTTTGGACCTATTAAATCGGCAAATACTACCTCTAAAGGCTCTTTGGTAGTAAATCCATCAACTCTATTTGCCGGTATGACCTTGCTTTTGCTTTGATTACAAGCAAAACATTGCAAATACTTATTACAAGGTTTCAAACTTATTCCTTTAGATAGCTGAACAGTTCTCTTAAGCATTTTAAAATTTAAATGCCCTAGCCGTCGGTGTAACAAATGAATACATTCATCATGAGGTTTCTTATTATCATAAACCGTGTTAGCCACCTCTAAACCATTATCATTTAAAACATATAATTCATCTCTTAAAGATGCAATAATTTTCTTATCTTCTTTTTCAATTATGCAGTTATCTCCTGTAAAGGTAACTATATATCCTAGTTTAACCAAAAGTCTAACTGAAATTAAATTAAACTTAATTTGGCGAATTCTAAACATGGCGAACTCTAAATTTTTATTTTTATTTTGGTTACTTTTAGTATTCTGGCCAGCGTTCTGGCGCTTTGCTTTTTTACAAAATCTTGCCAAATGTCCTCTTCCTCCACAATTAAAACACTTTTTAATTGCGTATGCAGTAGGAGATTCAATATCTTCTTTTTGAGGTTGCTTCCTCCTTAACTGATCTCTTTCAAGTCTTCTTCTTGCCTCTTCAATCAACCTGCCAGTTGTATCAGTTAAAGTTAAACTTTCCTTAGGCAAAATTTCAAGGGAAGTGACATAGTTATCATAACTTTCGTCTAGTGAAGATAGAATTATGTAGACTTGGTGTAGTTCAGAGAAAATAAGTTCTTTCTCGTGCAGTTCTTGAAAAATGCTTTTTATAATTTTCAAATGACTAAGCATATCACCATTCGTTTGGAGATGCGTCCTGAAAAGCTTCCGTGTTAGATTTATGTGAGCACCAACGTTATCTCGGACATAAATCCTCTTCAGCTTCTGACAACACCCAACAGCTGTTTGCTCTCCGCGGATATGAACAAGTTGCTAGTCAGATAGTGTTAGTCCTATTATGCAAAGAGCTTGTTCATTCTTCTATTTAAAGTCTTCTATCTTTTTTCTATCTTCCTCAATCTCTGGATCCCATTCCTCTACATTTGGTGGATTTTCAATTATGTTCCACAGACCTTCTCTTTGTAGACTACATTTCATAGACCATGATACATAGTTTGTTCCATCCAGCTTGGATATAAGGGACAAACTTTGTAGATTGACTTGTGCCATGTTTTCTTATATGGATATAAAACTATAATTAATAAAACACAGCTGTCTGTTTACTGTAATGTACAACAACACAAACTCTCACTTTTTACATAAATCTGTTTTATCCTAGTTAAACTGACTTTGCAGCCTCTGGGCCCATAACCAGTGTTGAGCCTGGGTTCCCCAACCAGTGTTAAGGAGACAAGCTAAACAGAATGTGCAGCGTTAGTCAGATAGGCATACAGATAAGTTTGTGAGATAAGTTTGTATGTCAGTTAACATACAGTAAAAATAACAGATACGCTTGTGTTATCAAAAATAAAGTTTATTCCATTTAGCGTTTTATAGCATAGTCAAAATAACAGTCCACTAGTCATGTATTGTTTTAGTCAGTCCATTCAAGGATATTCAATTAGCAAAGTCCGTGTAGAATATCCAATGTCAGTTCACTTACAATAAATCAGTCCTCTCACAGTTGATAAATCAACAGTCCTTTCTCTCTCCCGTTTCAGTAGGGGAAAAACGCAGTCTTCAATCCATGCAGTAATTAGGGATCATCAAGCCAGAGAGAGCAAGCTGCCGTGCCTTGCTTCTTTTATGGTGCTTTTACAACCACTCCTTTAATTACATTCTTACAGTTAAAGTTACAGACACTTTAACTAACAAACCATGATAACATATTTATTATTTTACCTAAACCAGTTAGGGTAAACAATGTTATCCCTAACATTAACCTCTGACTAGACATCCAGTACATCATCTGGAAGCATTCCTGAATTTGCAAAAGCTTCAGTAAGGGATTCTTTGTTTGGCTTAAACCTTGGTTGCTATATATTAATATCATTTTAATTTTTCTCTGAATATGGAAGCTAGAAGAGAGAATAGCAGATATAGGCAAAACTAGAAGTTCCAGCAGGATTGACCCTTTCTGTTCACTAAGGAAAGATGAGAGACTTGGAAGTAACATCTTTCAAGTGGAATGTGGACTGAAAAAATAGATAGACTTAAAACTCATCAAGAATACAAACCTTTGGGGAGGATTTGTAGAAAGAAACCCTTACTCAATTATAGCATTAAAAGTAGTTTTATGCACCTCGAAAACAACTGTATTATGGCATAAAAGTAGCTCTTAGAGACCTAAAAAAATTATTGTTTAAAGTGTCATGTTCTTTGGGGGGGAAGTGGGGTGGGGAATACATTTTTTAAATTTGTCTATTATTAGAGCAATGCTTCAGGGCTGTATGCTTAATTGACAAAGCAGCAACAGGTACCATATGTGCAACTGTGTCGCATTGCCTCACCTGCTGGCTGGAATTATCATCTTCATCTTCTGACCAAACTGGCTTGATGGGAAACAGAGGATCCTGTCTTTCGTCTCCAGCTCCCCCTGGTAAGCCTCCGTCATCTGTGGATTCATTCTCCGTGGTGGAATCATCACGTTCCCCATCAGTTAGATTCAGAAGAGAAACATTAGTGCAAGCAGAAGAACGCTTCAAATTCAGATTGGAACTTTCAGTGGTAAAATAGGGCTCAACTCTGGTTTGAGAAAAAGTTCATTATCCTTAGATAGAGTACTGGACTACTTTATTTCTTACATAATATATTGAAGAGAGATAGGTACAGCAAAGGATCTTTGGATGCCTTTACCTAACATATTATTTGGCAACCTAAGATTTTGGGATTACTGTACAGAAATGCCAGAAAATTATATAGAAAATTTTGAGAGTTGAAGTCCAACAAGTTGGAAGACATCTGATCTTACTTTGTTATTGCATCATTTATATCCCACCCCCAATTTTAACAAAATTTTGGTGACTCACATAAAGTCCTATTGATCTCCTCTAATAAATTCCAATAGCAGAACAAGGAGTAGACTGTTCTCGAAGACAGAGCAATAGTAAAAAATAAATAAATCCCATTCTCCTAATTCTTGAAATGGGAGAGAATCCAAAGAAATAGCATAGCACCTATTTGAAAAAGGTCATTCTTAAAGTAGCACAGTCCAAATCATGGAAGGCTTTAGCCTTCAGAATTTTATACAGGAAATGTGTTAATTAATGCAGAGACCTCCCAGTATAATGCTGCCCTGCTGAAGCAGATCTCAGCTCACAGCCTGTGAGCACCAATTACAGTTTTAGATCATTTTCAAAGGTAGTGTGATATTTCCAACACATTAGAATAAAAAGGTAATGAGAATAAGAGTGACTATTGCCAATGTCTTCCACTCCCAAGAGACACAATAGAAAACTAGACTATCAGACTTTCATTATTCATACTTTATATTATCAGACTTTCCTGATAATATAATTCACCTGCTAATTCTAATTCTGTCAAGGAATGCAAATCTCTATAAAATCAATACTGGGGCACAAAATAAGACCAATTGTTTCTGAACAAGAAATAACTTCTGCTTGCTGTGATTCAGTTTAACCTAGTTTCTTGCTATTCCATTTAATCTTTCACTTTTCACACACTGCGTGAGGATCTCCTCTACATTTTCTGCTGTTAAGGCTATAAAGTTTGGTATCATTATGTATAGTAACTCTCCCTCCAAACTAACAAATGGCCTCTCCCAAAGGTTTCATTTAAATAAATAAACAGTAGAGGGGAGAAAATCAAGTCCTGGGGCTTTGTATGTTCAAGTGCCCCAAGGTCTCATTTTTCTTCTCTTAATATTACCAAATATAACCAACCACTCGCTTATGAAAGAATGAAATTGGTGCAGGATAATGCCTCCCACCCATCCACTTGCATAACACCCATCTCTTAGATCGTCCAGTTTTGGGCTCAGTGGCACAAAACTTTATGAGAAGTCTAAATGAACAAGAACATGGTCCATTCATCCCATAAGAGCAGCTGAAACAGTTTCTGTACCACAGCCAGATCTGAGAAAACTGCAATGAAAGAGATCAAATTATCCACTTTATCCAGTATTGTCTGCAACTATTTTCTTCAAGATCTTCCTGGAAAAAAGGAAAGTCTGAAGACCAGGCAGAAGGTATCCAACACAAGCAGATCACGAGCCACTTTCTTCAAGATGTGGAGGATGCCCCTTCCTCCCTTAGGGAAGCATTAACTTCCTCTCAAATATGACCACAAACACATGCATACAGAGGAGCTAGTGGAATATGCCTGACAAAATTAATGTATATAGATTTACAAACAAATGTCTTACTTAAGAGAGCAATGTTAAGAGTCATGTACATATAAAACCTGGATGTTTTTCCCGTGCTATGTTTGAAACCAGAAGATGAAGAAAACGGGAAGCATTTTTTTCCTATTTGCTTGTGCTGGAATCAGCAATAAGTCTTTAGAAAGCACAGGGAGAGAGCAAAGACGTGTATATTTTCCCCAAAAAGTAAACTGAGAGTGTGAGTTCATGGGCTTGAATCCAGGCAATGTATGCAGAAGGGCTGGCTGGCTTTTGAGATATGAGCAATGGTTCTGTGAGTTGTTAGAACCCAAAACCAGACCGAGCTAGGAACAAGCCAGTGCTGGTGGTGTGTTAGGCTACCTGCAGGCAAGATGGTCTCTCCCAAGCCTCGGTTAGTAGCAATAACCACTATTGCACTACCTGCTTTTGATCAGATGAGATCCACTGCCCTCTTAGCCCAGTGTTGGACTACAAATCTTCATTATTCTCAGTCAGCTTTACTACATAGGCTAAAAATTCTGGGAGTTGTATCCAACAAAGCTGGGATCTGAGGGCAGCAATTTTCTATGAATTGAAGGAGAAAAGTTTTTTCTTTTTGCATCTTCTATTACCAGAAGCCTTTTCACCTGAAGATGCCGTGGATTGAATCCGAACCTTTTGAACACAGATGTGTTACTGTGTGTCCCATTTTCTATATGTTCTCACATGTTGCAGCTATTAAACTCTACCTCCACCCTTTACCTTCCCAGGTGACCCACCCATGGAAAGAGACGGCTTTCTTCTTTTTGGGGAAGCCTTTGATGCTTGTAGGCTTTCCCAGCTGATCCTTGGTGCCCCGAGCCCGACTCTCAATCCCTATTGGTGTGTCTCCAGCCTCATTTATTTCTTTAGACTGCCAGATGGTCTTCACCACAATGTTGGCCATTATAGGCTGGGTCGATATCTAATATGAGCACAAATTTTCTTGCCTGCACCACACCAGGAAACACCTATTATCTATAAGCCAACTGGCTCTCTAGATAGGGCAGGAATCTTCCAGCTGCTTTCATGACCTCACAACAGTTGCCATGGGGCTGGCAATCACATGGTCCACCCTTCCATCCACCATTGTACCACCAACAATCAGCACAGTCTTCAATAAAAAGAAAAGCAATGCAAATAATTCTTTCCTAATTTGAAAGAATTGCATGGATTGAGCTAAAGAAATATATTTAACTGCTAATTGCCTTTTTTTTTTCATACTTTGCCCAGGTTAGATTCAACAACTGCAATTAGTTATTGGTTTGTTATTTCTATAAATCACAGTTAAACAATCAACCAGATTTACATATCACACATAAACTTATGCATAAAAGTTCACACCACATAATAACTCTTTATTATCTGAGGAAACGTCTCTTGCCGGTCACATCTACCTGACCCATTGGAGCAGGGAGCCAGGGAATGTTTCATGTCCCATCCCTGAGGGAGATACACCTAGTGGGATTCAGAGGAAGGGCCTTCTCCGTAGTGGCTCCCTCTCTGGAACATCATTCCCCCAGAGATTAGAACGGCCCCACTCTTCTGGAAGACGCTGAAGACCCAGTTGTGCCAGTGGGCCTAAAGAACCCAGAGCAGGACAGAGCCCATTAAATGGCTCATGTGATCTGCTGTCCCCAGGGAGATAAGTGATTTTGTTACATTGTACTATATTAATTTATTTGATTCTTTTTGTTAGTTTCTGTTGTTTTAAATGTGATTTTATATTTTGTAAGCTGCCTTGAGTCACTATGGGTGAATAGGCAGCAATATAAATTCAATTAATTAACATTACCAAATATTTATCTATTTATGAAGTGAAACACATAATTCATGAACTATCAGACACCTGACTGATTGCTCAGCCATTGGGTTGGTTCAAATGCAATCCTATCAAAGACTAGGACAGAAGTCCTCGAGTTATGACCAAAATTGAGCCCAAAATTTGCTGTTAAGTGAGACATTTGTTAAGAGAGTTTTGTCCCATTTTATGACCTTTCTTGATAGTTGTTAAGTGAAGCACAGAAGTTCTTAAGTTAATAGCACTGTTGTGAAGTGAATCTGGCTTCCCCATTGACTTTGCTTGTCAGGTCACAAAAAGTGATCTCATGACCCCCAGGACACTGAAACCATCATAAATATGAGCCAGTTGCCAAGCATCTGGTCACTAAATGAATTGTTGTAAGTCGAGGACTACCTGTAGTGCTCTAGAGTAAACCAAAGAAAAAAATCGTATTTCTTTTGATCAACATGAAATGTTGACTATCCACAATAGTTGAGTGGATGTTATGCTTAACCACTTGAATAAACCCAACAGAATGAGTTCACATTCCACAATCAACTGACCAGATATCAAGTTTTTCTTTCTCAACTCAACCTAGTTGTTGCATTGACATAAAATGAGGAGATAACTCTAGATATGCCAATTTGAACTCCCAAAGAAAAGGCAGGATATGCATTGGCTAGTTTCTATATAACTCCAAACCATAATCTCTTCCTTTACCTTAGTAAATGAAAATCCACCTATACCTTAGTATAATATACATGCCATGCCATTATATGTCAAACAAAGCTTTAAAATTTCATCTTAACTGTTTCAGTCGGTTTTTGAAGCTGTATTCAGGTAACTTAAAAGAATCTATGTAGCAAATAAGTTAAGCCACAGGTTCACGTGCACCACCATAAAAACAATACTCCCACTGCACAACTTGAATTTCCTTAGTTCCTACACTCATACTCCCATGGAAAGGCAGGACAAATGATTTATTAAAAGTATTACTGGGAAAACATTTCTCCAGCAGGAAATCTTTTTTTTAATGAATGGGAAAGGAAAGGAAGTAGAAATGTAAATGCTGGAGGATATTTAACATTGTGGCCACCCTAAAAAAACGGAATATACGTGTGGTTTTAGTTCTAATGAAATGTTACACTGATTCTTTCCGAAAGTAAATTCTGTCCTTAAAGGAGAAAGAAAAAAAATCCCCTGAGGAGCTGGAAGACAAGAAATCGCCCTTAACACCCGGCCGCCCTTGTTCGTCGTGCCTTCTCTTCCCGAAGCCAATTGGCTGAAATTTGATGACGATCCCCGCCGTTCTTTTCCTTTCTTTTGCCGCCCTTCCACCGCCAGCCTTTTCGGCCAAAAAACCACGGACGAACTTGGAGGACGTGGACTTCTCGCCCAATAACCAAGAACGTTTCCCCGCCCAGCAGCGAGACGAGATTCCGCTTGCTGATTTCGCAAGAGGAAATGGGCGGGGCAGCCTTTGACTGACATGTCTTAAAATCGATCAAGATATTCAAACCGAAGGGGCACAGTGGGGGGCCGGCTTAGGTGGGCTTCTTGGGAAACCATGTCCAATGGAAAATGCAGAATTGCAGAGGGGACTTATTTGACATTAAGATTCACCGGATCCAATAGGGAAAGGAGCAGGCGGGATTTAAACCTACTGACCAATCCCTTCGAAGGCTGGCTTATTTCTGTCAATAGAAAGCACCGCGGGTTTGAAAAGCGGCACCTCTACCCAATAGGGAGTGAAAACGTTTCGTGACGGATGGAATGAGGAGCCAATCGGAAATGTTAGGGTCGGTTCGGTGCAGCTGGGCCAGGTTCGGGCGCGGAACGGAGCATCGCCGTGGTCCCGATCCTCTATCGTCACCATGCCGGCCGTTTCCAAGGGAGACGGGATGCGGGGCCTGGCCGTATTTATCTCCGATATCCGAAACTGTAAGTAATTGCGGCTGTGGGAAAGACAGGAGGGCAGAGGAGGATCCTTCAGAACCGAATGAATCTTGTATACGCGCTTTGGGGGGAGGGGGGGCGGATTGGACCTTGTGGAGAATTCGGGCGGGTGGAAACGGCTCGTGATTGTGCTGGGCGGCGCCGGCGGAGGAAGAGTTGAGTGTGATGATGGGTTTAGTGGGGGGCCTCAGTCGACTGAAGGCAAAAGACTTGAACCTCGGGGAGAAACGCTTGCTGCCCGATCGCCTGCCCAGTGGGCTTCGGAAAAGAGAAAGCAGGTAGGCTGGAAGGAGGCGACCTAATGTCAAGGTAAGGACGAGGCTGCCAGCCACCAGACATGCCCGCGGTTTGGATAGGCAGAGGCCTGTCAGTCATTGGAGGAAGATACAAGTTGGGTAAATATGGCACAGGCAGCGGGGGATGCTGGCTAATTGAAGGCATCCCCCGTGTGAAGGTGGAGATCATTCAACCTGGGATTTGTGTCTCTTCTGGCTATTTTGCTTAATCCGGACATTTTTATTATTTAACTCGAGGTGGTGGGGAGAGAAGTGGAAAAGTTGTTTAGAGAGGTGGAAATTAGGGATCATGGCCATTATAGGGAAATCGGAGTGGTGGAGAATAAGAAAGGGCTTCTGAGATTTGCTTAGGGATAAGGTTCCATCCCTCCTACATCCTGCTGCCCCCATTATATAAATATAGTCAAAGATATTGCCTGGAGGTAGACAGCTGTCATATTTGCTAAATGAAATAGACTAGGGCTTGTTTTTGTAAATTTGGGGGGAAGATGGTTTGTATTTGGGAGTCTGTGTGTGATGGCTTTAAAAGGGGCTCTTGGATCTTTGCAAAAAGACTTAAATGTAGGCTTACTATATTTGGTACAAAACTCCTTGAAATTACTTCTCTGCACAGTATTTTTCGCTATCTAGATTTTTGCAGCCTAAATGTAAACTTTACTGCAGGGACATTGCTGCAAATAAGAGGTTACTGTTGAGAATCTCCATAAGAGTAAGAAAGATTGAGGAATTCAGATTGTCCCATGGAAAACAAATTAAACCAGTGAAGGTTTCTAGTCACTATAAATTGTCAGCTTTGCTATGGCATTCATGTCCCATTACTATCAGTTTGAAACTAGAGAGGTTTTAGTTGTCATGGGGTATGGTTAAAGCATATATTTGTAGCTTCCTTCAGTAATGCTGAAAAAAAATCCAATTACTGGCTTTAATAGCATGTATTCAGGTCCTAATTTTTCAGATATGCTTCTTTAGGCATTAAAAAGCTCTAATGATCAGGAGACTAACGATGTTACAGTATATTTTAAAACATAGAGATTTTAAATCAGATCTAGATTTTTTTTGTTTAGACTTTGGTATGGTTGTTTCATTGTGACTGAATAATATTACATTTGTTTGGTTCAATCTTTTTTCCCCCTAGTTCCTTCTCAGAAATCCTAAACTTTGCCCCCACCTTTCCTTTTTTCAGCCAATGAAAAAGCATTTTGCAATATTACTTTACATGCAGTAAGGCTAGAGCAGTTGTAGAGCAGTTTTTGGGGGACCGGCAACAAAACTCACACAATCTTTTTTAGGTTCTGACTGGCTGATTTTCCTCTAAACCATCCCTACAGTTCAATGAAACAGTCTAGATGTTAGCATGATAACTCCACTATTCTGGAAAACATATTAAAAGCTGATTTTATCAGGTAGTTGTAATTATGTTGCAATAACTTCTGTATGCAGAAATTTCAGGGAAAAGTCATTCTGTAGCCATGTGAATTGTTCTAGCACCAGAAGACCCTATAAGCCAATTTGCTTGGAAGCAGAAGCTTTCCATGTGTGGGATTCTTGGCCTTAATGCCACTAGCCTTAACATCTCTGAAAATATTACCAGATGAGACTAACACCATGGATTTATTTGAAAGTTTCAACTAAAACAGGATTATTAAATCTAATGGTCTGCAGATTTCAGGTGATAACCGCCATTATTCCCTGCCAGGAATTATGGAAGTTGTTGTGCAAAAGATTTTGAGGTTGTTCACTCCTAAGATTAAAAAGGATAAGATCTTTTTTCTGAAGAAAAAAAAATATTACAGAGCAATGGTGCTTCATAATATGAATTAGTACAGTTTCTTCTTTTTATGAATGTAGAAAATTCAATATGCCTGTTTTTAAATTGCTTCATGTAACCATACTTTCTTGCACATCATTTATATCTGGTTAGAGATGTCAGAAAAAATTTGGGAAGGGATTGTGACACATTTCCAGAAAGGTATTGCCTAAAACAGTCAAATTGGAAAGGAAGGTTCTATGGCTTTAACAATTGTGGGGTATTTTGTTAGATGCAGCTTGTCATGCATAGACAACAAAAGCTGCAGCTGCCAACATTTCTTTGTAGAAGCAGCAATTAAAAATGAAGAAGCCATGTCCTTTTTCAATGCCCATCCTAGGTCTTAGAAAAACTCTGTTTATAATAATGTAGATTAGTGAATGAACAGGACCTGATGTTTTTTGCTATAGTATAATCAATAGAAATCAGGCATATATTTCCCAAGGCCTCAGGATACACATTTTAAGATATTATGGGAGATCTTTGAATCACTAAACAAGCAGAAATGGGTGCTGGAATTTGTGGGAGTGGAGAGAAATTTCAAAAGAGAACACATCAGATTGATTTAAACTTTGTTTAGCAATAGAAAATGAAGCAATAAGAACCTAGGGAAACCTTCCAGTTTGGGTTTCTTCAGTGACAGACTGAAATCCGTGATCGTGCACAGTTTCAATCTGTGCTCGCCGCTGGAGCGCCCGATCCTTTGGATTCGGGGCTAAAGCCACCCCGTAGAGGTGGTGAAGAGGGGGGAGATTGCTAGCCGAGTGGAGGGGAGCTGCATCTCTCCTTCTTGGCTGGTCTAAACTCCCTTTCCTGAAGGTGGTTGCAGCGGTGGTCAGAAATGGCCACCTCAAAGAAGAACCCGACTGGATAAGATTGTGCAGGAGGAAGACAAAGAGGAAAGCAGGATAGATAGGGCTAAACAACAGAGAACATCCAAGCAAGGTACCCTGAATCTAAAAGTACCTAGAGGGATACTTCTGAAAGAAGACTTAAGCAGCGAAGGAGAGAGAAAAGGAGGTTAAAAACCCTTTTTTAACCTTTAGATTGACAATTACAAATGGTATGGAAAGAAATATATATTAATCTACTTTGACACTAATAGACAACTTTAAGCAAAATTTAAGTGTCAAAAGGAGAATAAAGATTTTTTTTCTTTGGTCATTTTAATGCCCTAAAAAGGAGAAGAGTGGAGGCAAAAGGGTGGAACTTGGAATAATGAAAAAACAGAGTGCCACCTGGAAAAATAAAGAGGATTAATAGCGAAACTTTGAAAAGACTCCCGGGGATACATTGTAACTGAAACCTTATTAAAAAATACAGTAACCCACCAAAAGGAAAAGTAAAGGAAAGAAACAAGAAGGAACAGTCTGGGATCATTTGGTGACATTAAAAAAAGTTTTTGGCATTGGTTTTTTCTTTCTTTTTCTGTTTTTACTTAAAGTCAATCGGGTGGTTGTTCAAAAGTTTAAAATGCTATCACTCCTGGAGGAATTGGAGATGAGTCTTAAAAAACAGAAAGAAGATGCAGAAAAGGGAGGAAGATCCTTTGGCTTCGTATTTGAATTTCTTGAAATGGAGATCCTGAACTATGAAAAGGAAAAGGAAAAGCTTCAAGAGCAAGAAGAAGGGAGGGACAAAGAAGAAGCCATTTTCAATGATCAAATAATGCAAAGTGTGGTAATAAGAGGAAAAAGGGGGAAAGGAGTTAAAAGTTTGAGATCAAAGGGAACAGCCAAAAAGAAAAATTGTCTGAAAAGGAAGTATAACAGCAAGGAGAAGCAGAAAAGAAAACCACAGAAGGGAACATTAGAGAGAGAAAGGTATAAAAAATGGGATGAGAAAAAGAGGGGGAAGATAGAAAGGGAAAGAACTCATGAGGGACAAAAACAGGAAATAAAGAAAAAGGGGAAACTTACTAAGATTAAAGGTATTTGCTTAGCTAGAAAACAGAGACAATGGCTAAATTAAGTTAAAAGTGAGGATTCTGCAAAGTTACAAAAGATAGTGTTGTTACAATAGAATACTGTAATGTGTTAGAAATGAAATAAGTAAATAATCTATGAGATAAAACTATTGTTATGTAATGGTATGTTTATTTATAATTAATACAATAATAAAGAAGAGAGGGAAACATTGTAATTGTTTCCAAAGATTGATAAAATATTGAAAAGAAATGTGAAAGATTTATAAGTGAATTTATACCAGTTATTAGAATGAATTTGAATAATTAATTTGCTTATTAATAGTAAATAACTTATAAGATTAAACTGTATAACTATCCAATGTTATGCTTATTAACAGTTAAATAATAACGCAGAAGGGAGGGAAACATTTCAACTGATAAATATTGAAAAGAAACATGAAAGATTTACAAGGCTCTTTCTTTTTACATTTTTAAGGGGAAGTACCAAGCAGAGTCTGAATGACAAGATTTACATGTTATAAAATAGATATTAGAAATTTGAATGTTATAATTTTAGAATGCACAAATTTAATATTTAATGAAATTTCATATGATAATAACAATAAGACTTAAAAGTGTTGCACTCTGATTGGCAATCATAAAGTGGAATTTTGCTTTTTAAGAATCTTGAAAGAGAACATAATGAAATTGTTAACAAGACAGACGAAAGTATAAGTATAATGAATAAAAAGATATAGAAATTTAGGTAAAAGAAATACAATTAAATAAGAAAATGAGATAATCATAAAAGAAAATTAAGAGAAGTAAAGGGAGTAATAGTTCAAAGTTTGAAAAAGAGTAATAAGATATGAAGTTGAATATATAAGATGAATATGCATGTGAAATTGTGTCTGTATGGAAATGTGATAACCCAGAACCATGCTGTACTCAAATGAGATGTTTTATTTGTTTTGTTAAAACTTAATAAAACTTTATTTAAAAAAAAAGAACCCAGGGAAACATAGAGGAATATGTGGGAAGAGCTATGTTCAAAATGTTAGACGAAAGGCTACATCTTAATTTTATTAAACACATTTTTTGGGGTGGAGAGAGATGTAAGAGGCCTAACAAAATTGCATAAGATCTGATGGCTACATTACTAAGGAATGCCACATTTCAAACTGGGCTTAGAACTTTCTGATGTGCAAGAAAGCATAGCTATGATGAAATACAGGCCCTTGAAAGCTTTTGTGAACTTCCCATTGGACAAGCAGGATGTGATAAATACAATAAACACATTTTTACAGATCTGGTGGCCACTAATTCCTGTGGCATGGAGTTTTTTTAGATATGCATTCATACATTCTTTGATAATCTTTTAAAATGGAATCTGTTTCTAGATTTCATTGAATTATAATTCAGATAAGCCTGAGCATAAACCAATGGACAAGGATTATGGGAATTGTAATCCAACATGTTCTGGAAAAGGAATTTCCCCACTTAATATAGTTGTATCTACCCAAAGAGATGAACAAAGAGCTCTTACATTGCTTGTTCTTAAGGAACAGCGATTCTTAAGCAAAGGAAAAGTTGGCAGGCCTTAGATTATCTCAACAGGGTGCTATTGGGACAAAAGGAGAAACCTCTATGAGTGTGATTTTTGTTTGAACATCCCAGGAAGGAAGGGAGGGAGGGAGGGAAGGAGGGAGGGAGGGAGGGAGGGAGGAAGGAAGGAAGGAAGGAAGGAAGGAAGGAAGGAAGGAAAGAAACACAGCTTTCTCTTTTTAGAGGCTGATTTCCCTCCCCCAAGACAAGGGATAGAAGTAGTAGTGTTTGGATCATATGCTTTTGGCAGGTGGAAGAAGGAAGCATGTGTTTTGGGTTCTAATGCCTTTTTCATCTTCCTTTTATCTTTGGAATCTGCATGCCAGGAAATAAACAAAGAAATATGATAGCCTTGAGAGGATCACTTCCATGGTATTATGTAAATAATAGCACCCACCTTGTGATAACTCTCCAATCGCACTGTCAGTTAGCCTGAAACCCAATATGAGGGCTTGATGAACTAACATGGGAATAAACTGAAAGGCAATACATGCATATATCTCATTATTCTTGACCTTTGCATGAATGGCTAATTCATTATGAAATTGTGATTTAAAGAAAGTTTATTTCTAGCTTGAATTGGCATCTTAGCATATAATTCTGTGATTGGAAATCCAAGGAGTAACATTTTGGGGTATTTTTTTTTCCTTGAGAAAAGAATAAATGGGTTAAATGTACTAGTACATTGTTTCACACTTAGAGGTGGATGGGTCTACTTTAATTATTTGTTTTTTAAATTATTATTTATCTCTTCTGAAGGAATTTGAGACATCTCAAACAATATTCCCTCTCATTTGCATCCTTCACTTATTTTAGCATGATGTTTCCCACTATTACATCATGCTCTACCTGTTGGTTGCATGGAGTTAAATAAGGGAACCTAACACAAGAAATGGAAGGGAAGACATGGCAATCCTAATTCAGCAGAAAATATATTGCTAGACTATTTAAAGCAAAGGGCTCAAAGCCCTTCACTTCCATTGCAGAATTTAGCAATTTAATTTTCTTCTATATTCATTTAAATAAAATCCAAAGGATGTTATGCTCTATTATTGCTGAATGAAATTGTTACCACTCTGTACTGGCACCTGGGTTTATTAACATTGTACTTTTTAATTTAAAACAAGATTACAGATGTGGCCTACAGGCAATGTCTCTGAATCAAGTAGCTAACTTTCTCTTCCTATAAGTCATCTTTCTTCCTACTTAATGGTTTAAATCCTGGATAAGGAATCATTTTTTTCCTCATGCCCCATAGCCTATATGCCTCATGAACAAAGCAGTCCTATCCTAGGAGCATTTATGTATACAAATCTATTTATTTCAGCCTTCATCCTGCTGAACTAACTTAATTGTGGAACAGCTTCTGCCTGTTAGGGCAAATGTTTCATTAACCTCCTGGGAGCATGTACTCTCCAGATTTGCTAGATGTAGATCTGTTTTCTCTGACTTATGTAGCAATGGTTTTTGCAATCATCTGAAAATGGGTGCATTATCCATTGCTCTGTTGGACTGACATGTGAGGCTTATCACTCCAGAAAATACTAAGGGACTCTAAGATGTAGAAGATCCAAAAATTGGTTTTAATTGAAAAACAGCCCCTAGGGTATGTACACACTAAGACTTTTCTCTGAATTTTATTTATTATCCTTTTGTGCCTCTGTAACATAATTTTGCTCCTGCAACTTACCACAGCCTAAAAATTATTATGAAAATGAATAAAATGATGAAAAATGTACAACATAAAAACAAAACAGTATGGACAGCAGATAAAGACTGCTTAAGAAGTTTCGCAGTATAACATTTCAGATATGAATATAGTCATGAATCATGTGTATGAAAAAGAATTAAAACATCTTTGCCTTGGGCCAGAAGGATAATAAGTACCAGGCCTGACTTACTTGGGAGCCATCCATAGCCTGGGACAACTACTGGGATTCACTGGAATCACTGCAGTGGTCATCTACTAATTGAAATTCAGCATGGCACTGGAGCAGGGCTTTTGAGCATGATCTTACTAGATGAGTTAGAATATATGGAAAGAGATTCCTTCACACACTGTCACAAATATCTGTAAATGTTTGTGTGAATATACACGAGCACCTTGAATTGGTACCAGAAGCAAATTATACCGTTCCTTTCACCTTTTCACTAGCTATTGCTGAACAGTGGCTTGAGAATAATGTATTTTGATTGAAGAAAAACAGTACGGTAATGCAGTCTGCCTCCTGCTCTGATAAAAAACCTGAGTCCCCTGTTTGACCCTGTAGCTCCTGAGTTTTAGTATACAGCGGCCATCTCTGAGATAGTACTACCAGATATGTGGGAAGTGCATCTGGCTACGAATTCTGGAATTAATAGACCAACTCATTTAGAAAACAGGCTGGAGAAGATTTTGCTTTTTCATGCTGTTTTATTCAAGTAGCATACGTGGCAATTTGACATTATCTGTTGGCATTTATCTGACCCCTTTCTTCATATTTATTTAGTTGTCTCATGCAATCAGTACTATGCAGACACCTGGATTATTGTGTATGGAGGTTGGGTATTATCCATGTTTTATTCCTTGCTTCTCATTTCTAGGTAAGAGTAAAGAGGCTGAAATTAAACGAATTAACAAGGAGTTGGCCAATATCCGATCCAAATTTAAGGGTGAGTATTGCACTGTATTTTTTCTCCTCCCCTTCTTCCTTTTGATATTTTGCAGTATAACCCAGCTTTTTCTTACCACAAATCCCTGCAGCAGTTCTGACTCAGTCCAGTTTACTCACTGTCTCCTGTTTTTGTTCTTTCTCTCCCTTGACAACCAGGCTCTTCTCTAGCACTTTTCAGGCTGGTTTAAGCATTATCGTCTATCTTCTATTATACATGTCAGTGATACTTCATAGAAAGCAACTGTGTGTAGCAGGTCTTGGGCAGCAGATGAAGCCCAGGATGCAAGGTTGAAATGCTGAAAAGCTAACCTGTTCCAGCTGGAACAATGAAGTAAAATAGAAAATATCTGATTTTAGGTGGTATTCACTGTAATAAACCATTACAATGTCAAATAGTGACACACATTTTAGAACATATTTCACATGCTGTAATTATTTGCATCATACATCTGACAAAAGTAGTTTGTGGATATAATGGTGACATCATTATATATGTGCCATCATCTGTTTTTGCTGTGGATGCCTGTAATTCTAAGACCTCCAATTGAACTAGGAGTTTCCTGTCTCTTCTCTGTCCAGGAGTTGATTTTGTCAGTACCCTACATAGCACTATAAAGTAAATTCCTATCTAATGAAGAGTCAAGAGTTATTTTTCCCAGAAGCCATTTCCGTTCAGCTCATTAGATGCAACTCTGTCCTTCTTTGATCTCAATATTAATTTCCATAGATCAGAGACCTCTGCAGCATAATTCATATTGTTCTGTAGAGGAACTCCTCCTCCATCTCCTTTTTCATCATTCCATATAAAATGAGGCATGTGCTTCAGCTTTGATTAGTCAGATTTAAAAAGTGTCAATTTTTTGTTATCTCTAAGGTCAGGACAATAAATTAGGGAACTGGCTTCTCGGAATACATACTTCAGCTGCTCATTCCAAAAGTCTAGCTAAAGATGGGAATAAGAGCTCTGAAGGACAAAGGAGCAGCAAATTCAATTACTTTAGGCAAAACCTTCTTATCCAAAGTAGACAGCTCTGCTCTTGAAAACTAGCCCAACACAGAGAATGAATTGATTTTACATGCATACATACATACGCATGCTAATTCAGTCCTCAGATTTCCAAATAACACAATGTCGTTAGCCCTCCGTGTTTGAATCTACTTGAGAGGTTTGGATCCAAACATCTGTATCCATAGATGCTTACCCCCCAAAAAATCCCCAAAGAGCTTTAATTCCTGATTTATGTAATCCTTCTCTGAAAATCTTATTCTTCTCCCAAACTGATATGTTACTGTTATTCTCTTAAAAAAAGAGAATATTTAATGACATATATGAAATGGTTATACCTAATTCTAGCATCATTATCTAGAATGTATAAAGGCATTCCAAATGTATGTTGGAAATATGAACAATATGAAGGAACATTCTGATTGATTGGTAGGCATATAAAAAGCTAAAAATACTGGATTCAGGTACACATATTAATACTTATGTCAGTAATGATGAAATGCTTCGAAAGACTGGTTCCCCAACACCTTAGGACATGCCTCCCATCAGACTTTGACAAACATCAGTTTGCTTACAGTTCAAAGAGGTCAACAGACGAAGCCATAGCTACTGCCTTACATTCTGTAGTGAGCCATCTGGAGAAACCCAGAAACTATGTCAGGATGCTTTTCATTGACTACAATTCAGCCTTCAATGCTATCCTGCCGAGCATCCTTATTGAAAAGCTGACTGACTTGGATTTTCTCTCTTCCACCTGTGACTGGATCAAAGACTTTCTGAGGGACAGACCAGAAACAGTGAGGGCTGGGTCTGTCACATCCACCTCCTTGAAGCTTAGCACTGGCTCCCCACAGGCCGGGGTGCTCGGTCCCTACCTGTACTCACTGTACACACATGATTGTGTACCCTCTGACCACTGTGATCATTAAGTTTGCAGATGATACTATTGTATCGAGTCTCATTACAGGTGAAGATGTAACAGTGTACAAGGGGGAGATTAAAAAATTATCCTCATGGTACCTAGAAAACAACTTGCATTTAAACACCAGCAAGATAAAGATGGTGTTACACTTCCAGAAGAAGAGAGATGAACCCGCCCCACTTTATATCGAGGGGAGCGGTGTGGAGAGAGTTTGCTCCTTTAAATTCCTGGGAGTATACCTCAGCGAACATCTTACCTGGAAAATCAACACAACCCAGGTGGCCAAAAAGGCCCAATAGAGACTCCATTTCCTTGGGGTCTTGCGAAAGAATAAAGTGGAACAATGACTGATGACTTCCTTTTACCAGTCCACAATAGAAAGCGTCTTCACATATTGCATTACGGTGTGGTATACTGGCTTTACAGGCAATGAGCACAGCACAAAACATTGTGAGCTGTTCCCTAATACCACTAGATGACATCGCGAGGGCTCGCTGCCTTAAAAGAGTGAGGAAAATTCTCAGGGACGATTCACACGCCGGTCAGCACTTCTTCACTCTCCTATCATTGGGTAGGAGATATAGAAGCATAGTCAGCCGCACTAACAGGCTGAAAAACAGTTTCTACCCACGGGCTGTCAGACTTCTGAACTGAAAATAACTTCATGTCAACATAGTATGACAGACTTGCAGGGCCGGCACGTTGTGCAACAAGGTCACATAATGTAATAAGATTGGGACTGTGTTAGGGACTTCTGTCCTCACTGTGGGTTGTGTTGGGGGAGTGCATGAAGGGAGGCTCAGCTGATCTCATTGTACACATGTAGTACTCTGACAATAAAGGTTAATAATAATAATAATAATAATAATAATAATACATAGAATTGTAAAGAATGTTAATATCATAGCAGGATAAAAAATTTAGACAGTATAGAAAAAGCGAGGGAATTCTTTGAACTGTATGTGGTATTAGGAGAAGACCAGAACAGCAAAGAGGAAGTGGAAAGTAGGAGCCAAGAAGAAAATTGGGTGGAGGAAAGAGAAACAGAACAAGAGGAAAGAGAGCAGGAAGAAGTGGAAAGAGAAGGTGTAAGAATGAGACATCAAACGAGAGCAAATAAGCTTCAACAAGAAACAATTACAGAGTAAGATGGCGGAAGAAATCAAATTGATTTCCATTAACATCAACGGTTTAAATTCCCAAATTAAGAGGAAAAAAAGAGGAATATGAGAACAGATGTCTGCTAGGTGATTTCAATGCAATAGCAAATTTAGGAAAAGACTACAATAACGAAAATCTAGGGAAAAAATGGAAAAGGAAAACATTACCAAAAGTATTTTATCAAATGGCGGAAGAATTAGGATTAAAAGATTTATGGAGAGAAAGAAATCCAGACAAAAAAACGGTATACTTACTATTCAGCACCAAACACATCGTGGTCAAGATTGGATATGTTATGGACAAATGGAGAAATGGAACATAATATAAAAGAAAAAGAAATTGAATCTAACACATGGGTAGACCCTAATCCCATTAAAATAAGTTGGAAAGGATTGGGGGAAAAAAAACAGAAGATGGATGCTAAACAAGGAAAACCCAAAAGAAAAAGAATATGTTAAGATGATGGATAAAGAATTGGAGTTCTTTCTGAAGGAAAACAAAAAACAACGAACATCAATTGCAAACCTATGGGACACGACTAAAGCATATATAAGGGGCCTAGCAATTTCATATAATATACGTAGATATAAGGGAAAAAAAGTAGAACAATCTAACCTACTAGATACTCTTAAGGAGTTATAAAAACACTAGAAAAAACACATAATAAGACAGCAAATACAGAGAGGATAATGATTAGACATAAATTGAACATGTCAGCATAAGATGAATGGTTATAGGACATGAAAAAGATAAAACAGAATTATTTTGAACACACAAATAAGCTGGAAAAGTGGCTAGCCTATAGACTTAGAAAGAAAAAGAAAAAAGAGCAATCCAACAATTGAAGGACGCTGATGGTACACTACAACATCAATCTGAAAAGAAAAAACATATTGTTAAAAGTTTTTTTGAGGAACTATATAGTAGGGAAGACGTACCAGAGGGAAATATCCAACATTACTTAGAAGGAAAAGGATCACCTGTGATCCCGGAAGAGGTTAAAGAAGAGATAAACAGGGAAATAACATTAAGAGAACTGCAAGAATCCTGAAACAGAAAAACAATCAGACACTGGGACCGGATGGTCTCCCAGGGGAACTGTATAAAACACTCCAAGAAAAATTAGAAATGCAATTATTAGAACTCTACAATGAGGTACTGACAACAGCAAAATTACCTAAGTCATGGGGGAAGACATACATAACATTGATCCCAAAAGAAGATTCGGACCATCAATTAATTCAAATTATAGGCCCATATCCCTTTTAAATGTTAATTATAAAATATTTATGTCCATAATGGCAGAAAGATTGAAAAAAACCCTTAATTAGATCATTCATAACCACCAAAACGGATTCTTACCGAATAGACAAATTAAAATAATACCAGAATGGTGTTGAATATAATAGAATATTATGAAGCAAACCCAGGAAAACAATTGGCAATAGTCTTCCTTGATGCTCAAAAGGCATTTGACAATGTTAATTGGCAGTTCATAATACAACAATTAAAAAGCATGCAATTTGGCAATAAATTTATTAAATTGATTTTGACAATTTATACGACACAGACGGCCAGGTTAATAATGAATGGTGACTGAACGGAAACATTCAAGATCAACAAGGGAGTAAGGCAGGGATGCCCACAGTCACCCCTTCTCTTTATTCTTAACTTAGAAAACTTAATGGAAAATGTTAGGAAAAATGTAGAAATCAAAGGGGCTTTAATTAAAAAGGAGCATTATAAGGTACAGGCATTTGCCGATGATATAGTATTTTTTGGGGAAGACCCAGAGGATATGGGAGTAAAATTAATAAAGGAAATAGAGGAATTTGGCAAGATCGCAGGCCTTAAGATTAATAAAAACAAAACAAAATTATTGACTAAAAATTTAAAAGATAAGCAAAAAACAAAGAATTAGAAGGAAAATTGGGGATGCAAAGTGTGAAAAAGGTAAAATATTTAGGCATTGGTTAACAGCAAGATGTTCTTCAATCAAAAAAGATAACTATGACTAATAGTACAAATCAAAAAAAGAATTGGAAATGTGGGGGAAATTACAGCTATCACTACTGGGGAAAATTGTGGCAATTAAAATGTCTACCCTACCAAAAATGCTATATCTTTTTCAAACTGTACCAATAAGATTGGATAAAATCTTTTTTAGAGAATTAGATCGAATAATAAGTAAATTTGTTTGGGGTGGAAAAAAAGCTAGGAGAAAAATGAAATTGTTACAGGACAAAAGAGAAAGGGGTGGCTTTGGACTCCCTGACTTTGAAATGTATTATCAGGCTGCAGCTATGGTATGGATTAAAGATTGGATCAACCTGGAAAATAGAAGAGCATTGTCGATAGAGGGTCACGACTTGCAGAGAGGGTAGCATAGTTTCCTATGGGATGGGAAATGTAAACAGCATGCACATTTTCAGAGACACATGATTAGAGATTAATTCGGACATGGAACAAGATTAAAAGGATCATTATACTAAAATAGTGAATTGGTTGTCAACTATGGAAGTACAAATCTACCCAAATGCAATGGATCTGGGAAAAAAGACAAATTACAAAGACCTATTAGATACACAAGAAAGATTAAAAACGAGACAAGAATTACAGCAACAAAATATAAAGATAGATTGATGGCCATACATGCAAATTCAGGCAAGATATTAGAAGGACAAAGAACAATTTGGTTTCTGCATGGAAAAGCATCAATTAGATAAAATTCTACAAGAAATGGAAAAGAAAATGATTTCAAGAATATATAACTTTCTACCAGATTTTAAAATGGAAGAGGAGGTGGTCAAAGAGACGATGGTGGTATGGGCAAAAAATGTTGGCCAAAATATAGATCTGAAAAATTGGGAGAGAATGTGGGGATCAAATTACAAACTAATTACATCCACAGCATACAAGGAAAATCAACACAAAATGTTCTACAGATGGCACCTTCCTCCTGCTAGATGGGCAAAAATGTAACTCAGACCCAAATTGTTGGAAATGTGGAAAAGAAAAAGGCACTTATTTTCATACCTGGTGGACATGCCAGGAAGTGAAAAAATATTGGAATACAATTAAATGGATAGAAGGAATTACGAATCAGATAATTGAATTTAATCCGGAAACTTTTTTATTAGGTATAATAACACAACAATGCAATAAAACAGATAGATATGTTACATATATTAACAGCTGCAAGGATTTTGTACACACAATTCTGGAAGGAAAAAAGGGTTTTACCGGAAGGCATGGTTATAAAAAAAATAATACATTGTATAGAGATGTACAGGCTAACGATTAAAATAAAAGACAGAGAAGATTCAATTTATTATAGGGCCTGGTATGCCTGGTATGAGTGGTTTAGAAATAAAAAATAAAATCGCAATTAGGAAAAGAATGGGGGAATATGTAAATATGTAAATATACTATGGAGAAAATTGAGATGTAAGGATAAAAGATATTGCTTTATTGTAAGAGTAAGATGTAATGATAAAGGAATAAGTAAATACATATAATGAAAAATGTGAGGAGATGCAAAAGATGTCTTGATGTTGATAACAATGTATAAAGTTTTATTTTATGTTTTTAAAATTTGGAAACTTAATAAAATTTATTTAAAAAAAGAATTGTAAAGATTAATATTCAGTAGAAGACAGAACTTTGATTTTTAGGACCAATTAATGCATATTAAAAAAACTTCCTGAGAGTCTACTTCAATATGTAACTCTTGCTACCAGATTATTATATGCATAAATATGGAAAGATTCAACATTTCCCACTGTAAAGACTGGTTGCTAAAATTCACAAAACTTGCTGAGATAATTAAAATAATTTTTTAATTAGAGAAAGATTGTTACTATATTGACATACATCAGTGACTGGAAATCTCTTATCAACTCTGTATTAAAAATGATTTTGTGACTTATGGTTTTCCAAATTATAGGAAGAAGGGAATTATAAATGTAATCTAGACAAAAATGTTCAATTAAAATTGTATAAATAACTGCCAAATGTAAAATCAGAAACCGCTTCTTTGAATTTTTCTCATGTTTCTCTTCTCTTCTGTTCTTTTTTCTTCTTTATCTCTATTTTTGTCTCTGCTTTCCCCCCACATTTACTATTTTTTTTCTTTGAATCTATTTCTTATTATGTATAAAAATTCTTTTCATAAGCATTATTAAAAAAAAAGAAAAGTCGTGAATGAAAGGGTGCTAAGAAATAAAGAGAAACAAAAGAGAAAGGAAAAAGTTATAAAGATTTTAACAGCAGTTACCTCAGGCATGGAAAGCTAAGAACAACATGTCTAAAAGATCAAAGCAGGATTTTTTGTTTGCCCTTAGACAAAATCTTGCCAAACTAAAGCATAGTTACCTGCCAAGAAGAAATTAGGGGGATCCTCCTGTATTGCTTCCTACATAGCATTGATTCAAGGCTAATAATTCCCTTTACTCCCCCATTTCTTAATTCAGCACCAGATTTTACTACAGTCGCAAGTATATGGTATCCTCTCTTTCTTTAAGGTTAGAGCATAATCTCATTCTTTACATAATCTACCCCTTCTAAATTATCAAACTTATAAATTATAAATTCAGTTTTTCTTCTTTCAGCAAAAAGTCTATGAGAGGTTTCCAGTCACTAATAAATATGGCCTGTCTTATTGTCCTTTCTGTTATCAGACAAGTTAACTTTTGCCATCGGTGCTAATTCTGGCATCTTCACCAGCCATTCCTCCATTGTGGGTGTAATTCATTATATGTCTTTCAATTCATTTTTTTCTGGCGTTTTTACAAGTCCATCAGACAGGATAAATTGACCCTTTATATTTTCCACATTTTCAATACAGGTTTGAAGTACATACATTCTGGATAATTTAGCTGGAGTGGGAAACCAATGCCACATCATAAAAAATACCTTTTAAATCATAATATAATATAAATCTCAATCCTTTCAGCCATGTATTTTCCTATTGTTTCACCAGTATATTATATCCAATGTTCTTAATCCATTTAGCATCTAAATCATTTCCAAGAAAGAACATCTGGCTGTCATTTGGTTGCCTTTGATCCCCAATGCTTCCACTTTTCAGTGTTATTAATGCCAACCTTTCCTGTATACACAAATAAAAACATTCAGGATAACTGTCCAAATTGTGTGTGTGGGGGGGGGGGGAGGGATACGACTATTAGACACTAGAATAGAACACAAGAATGATTTCTTGCCCCAAAGTTCAAATTATAGTACATTCATTTTTTCTACTGTAAATCTTTCAATCATTGTTGGAGGTTAAGAGTGTGAAAAACCCAGTTGCTGTCCAAAATTAGTCTCTAGATTACAGCAGAAGTGTGTTTTATAATACTCCTGTTAATAGTATTATTTTCTCATTGGTGTGTGCCCATATGAATGCATTCACTGATGTCTATATATAGAAGCAAACGGGTCGGATTCTGCAGGTTCGCACCTATTCGCTAGAACCGGTTATTAACATTCTAAGCAGTTCGGAGAACCGATTGTTAGAAGAAATTACTGGCCTAATCCTGTAAGGAAGGCAGGAAGGAAACATTCTGGTGTTGCTTACAGAAACTGCCTCTCCGTTAACTCTTATTACATTCTTAGCAGGACTAGACTTCCTTTCTCAGGAACATCTCTGGAGTTTTTTTCCTGTCCTTTGCTGGTACTTTGCTTGTGTGGAGTGACCATTCAAAGTTACAATGGCACTGAGAAAAGTGATTAATGACCATTTTTAACACTTAACGACTGTTGCAGCATCCCCAGTCATGAGACGCCAGGCGAAGAGATGCGGGCCTCAATGTGAGTGATGTTGAGTTGGCCACGCCCAGTCAGTTACATTACCACCAAGCCATGCCCACCAACTAAGCTACGCTCACAGAACCGGTTGTTAAAAAAATTGAATCCCACCCCTGGAAGCAAGCACATTTTGTTCATCAGAATGTAGGTGAATGAAGAAAAAGAGAACTCTGTCTCCTTCTCTGCTTCATTGATCAGAGTAGCTGAGAATTGATGAGAAGTATTAATCAAAGCCTTTGCTGTTCCCCAATGTGACTTCTGTAGTAAACGGAATTTCTAAACCCCTTGGTGGCTTCATTTATCAATCTGATGAACTACAACTTTTCCAATCTTGGCACTCCAGTCTAAAGGTGGAGAATCAGAATAGAATATTATGTGGCTCACACCAGCCTCCTCCAAACTGGGTCTCCAAAAGAGTAATAGAGAAAAGTAGTCTGTCAGGAAATTTGGCTATATAAAAAGTAAAACAGGAAGATATTACCTGTGACCTTGACAAAATGGCTTTCTGAGTGCTTGTAATAGAAGGTCAAGGTGCTGTTGTAGCTGTCTTTTCCCCCTCCAAGCTGCCTTGCAGATGCCTTTCTCCTTCCAGCAGGGCAAGTGACCTTCCTGCCCCACTTCCCACCTGTCACTCTCCCCTCTCAGGAGATAAAGCCTTGGATGGTTACAGCAAGAAGAAATATGTCTGCAAGCTGCTTTTCATCTTCCTGTTGGGCCATGACATCGACTTTGGGCACATGGAGGCAGTCAACTTGCTCAGCTCCAACAAATATACAGAAAAACAAATTGTGAGTAAGCCCAAGATAGTGGGATCTTTTAAAAAAAATCCTGGATTTTATTCATTCATTATTTTGATTTTCCATGTGAAAAGTATGTGACACTATTGTTCCTGACAGATTTCAATGAAAAGAAAAGTATTCCAAACTGTATTTGGAAGATTCTGATTCTGAATTATATATTATATATGGATTATCCCATTCACCTTCCAATATTGTTTTGCTCAGATTTATTTAATCCCAACAACAAACCTCTCAGGTTGAGAGGATAATTGGCACAAGATCAGCCTGGGTTATAAATCTAGTCTGACCTTCTAACCATACACTGTGCTAGCTCCAGGAATATAGTCAAATGCATGCAGTTCATGCAGTATATTATGCCTTAAATTGAAGTAAACAAAACATAGTTGCGACATTTACATTTGCTTAAATAAAAAACCATATCATGATTTAATATGATAGCTTAGCTTACATATATTATGGCAATGCCTTAGTTCCTACAAGTTACTGAATGCAAAAAAACAAGTTGCACAACTTCTAGCTCTCACATTCATAATCTTATGGATTGTTGCCATCTAGAATCAATGTTCCCACCTTGATTGTTATTTTACATAAACTAGGCCTCAGGGGAGATTTGACTATTCCATTCTTCCCTTTTTCCAAATAGTGTCACAACATGCATTTTTTTCTTTTTGAGTTAGGAGCCATTCTGATAAGAAGATGAGAAGTATTATTCCCTAATAAAGCAATAGCTGAGCTTGTTGAAAGTTGAAACAAGAAAAAATACACCCCGTGCTTTGGAGGGAAATAGTCAGGCAGCTAATGAAAGTGCCAGAGGAAAGGCTTCTGCAAACTTGTGTTCCAGAGAGGAAATCAAAATTAATTGACTAGCATGCTCTTACCACTTTTGGGTATCTGGCCAAACTTACAACAATCCTTATCTGCTGAAGAACGAAGTGATCCTCTGCATGCAGTTTGACTAACTGCAGGATTGCAGGAAATGCAATTGCTCCTAACTACAATTCCCAGCATTCCTCACTATAGCTATACTGGTTAGGTTTGCTGAGATTTGTAGTGCAACCAGACTTAGAGGACCATTGATTTTCTATCCCTGCAATAAAGGTATGCCCCTGGTTGCTCTACAGTGCTTAATTTATCCTTTGTTTTTTTCTGTGTCTTTTGTATCTACACCTCTAGGGCTACCTGTTCATTTCAGTGCTGGTAAACTCCAACAGTGAGTTGATCCGTCTCATCAACAATGCTATCAAGAATGACCTGGCAAGTCGCAATCCCACCTTCATGTGCCTGGCCCTACATTGCATTGCCAATGTCGGCAGCCGTGAGATGGCAGAGGCCTTTGCTTCCGAGATCCCCCGAATCCTGGTGGCTGGGTAAGATGAGTCAATACAGGAAGGACTGACTATATGACATAAGATGGGTAGTTTTCATTATGGCATTTAGGTATATCAGAAAATAATTTATAACAGCATGAGATTATTTATGTTATTCACCAGCATGAGATTATTTACACCATTCTGACCCCACCTTAAACACTCTAGTTTCACTGAAGGTAAAATCCCCAGAATTTCCATCCAAAAGGAACAGTAGCCTTGAATATACCCCAAAGGCCTGGGCTTGGGAAGATTTTAGCAATGTTCTGTAATATTTGGAGGTATTACACTAAGTGTCCCACAATGGAAACTTCTGGGAATTGTGGTTCAGCAATATCTGAAGGGTCTCAATTGCTCATACTTCAAACTGAGGAAGACTACAAGAGGTTCTCCAATAGCTCAAGCAACAGGTATTTTCTCTATTATTGCTGCTTGATCCTTTTATCTAGTAATGTCAAAGATTGAACCTAAAACTTCCCATTAGCAAGACATAATCATTCCTCTAATAAAATATCAACTATCTAACTCACTTGTTTGTCCTTATTACATCTCAGAGATACTATGGACAGTGTGAAGCAGAGTGCTGCTCTCTGCCTTTTGCGCCTCTACAAGACCTCACCTGATTTGGTACCCATGGGAGAGTGGACATCACGTGTGGTGCATCTTCTGAATGACCAGCACATGGTATGTTGTTCCTTTTCAGTTCCATTGTTTGGACAGGAAATCATTTGTCACCTCACAATAATTTGCATATGGTACATCCTTCTGATTTATTATCATATAGTAGAGTCCCATCAACATTTAGTTCTTACTCCCTTAAATCCAGGCACCAAGCTATTAAAAGAGGTGTATCCATACCACATATGTGAAACTAAACAATCAATAAAATGTAATTAATGTTAAATCTTGTTCCTAGTTTTGTGACTTGCTGTATTCCAAATATCAAGTTTATTTAGTAAATGTGTAGTATAGCAAACCATATATTATGGTTACAAAAATCATTCAATTTAATAAGATTAAATTAATAAGAACAGAAGTTATGAGTGCTTTTATATTGACCTACTTCCAACTTGGTACCTTTCAGATGTTTTGACCTTCAGCTATCATTTCTATCTTAGCTGGTAGTCCTCACATAATGGCCACAATTGGGCCTGGCAACTCGCTCACTTAGCAATAGATCACTAAGCAAAAATCATGTCACTCTGCTGGAGTTATTTCACTTCCTTCGCAGTAGTTAAACAATTCATCTGTGATCGTTGAGCAAAACATTACATGACCACAATCTGTGATTTTACTGCCAGTTTCTTCATGGACTGCTTGTTACAGCTCCTATAGAAGTGGTTTCAGTTTTCCATCTTTCTCCCTACACATCCTCACAATATAGGGTGTGGTCACAGCTGCTGTCAGCCTCATTGCTTGCCTCTGCAAAAAAAATCCTGATGACTTCAAGACATGTGTCTCTTTGGCAGTATCCAGGCTCAGTAGGGTGAGTGAACAGAGAGCCAAGAATCCATTTCTTTGCTTAGTATTGTTGCACTGTCATGTTTTGTTTAAGCAATTTTTAACATTTGTGGTACATCTAAAGGTATTTTTCCAAAAGACAAACTTCCTTTTTTCCCTTGAAAATATTTCACTTCTCATCCAAGAAACTCTTCAGTTCTAACTCAGTGGTGGGGAATAGATGGATTTATATTCTTTGCAGTCATCTGGTCTTTAGCACTCTAAAGGTCAGTTGTTAGCTCTCTGAGAATAGTTGAAGCCATTTAGGGTTTATCTGTATCCTCAGAGACACCTGATTCAGAATGCAAATGGGTGTGGAACTTCTTGGAACTACAGAAAGGAGTGGAGACAGAAGATAGGTGGTATTGTATTCCTTCCCCTCTGTGGAGAAAGGGCTTAACATAGACAGTCTCTTTGACACCTCTTTCAAACCAGTAATCCTCTCTGTCCTTTGTCTTCAAAATAGTTGCCTTTGTCTTTCAGATTTAGATGGATTGACATATCCTATTCTGATGGGTTTGTTCTTCTGTGTTGTGCCATATATTTGTGAAGTGGTTATTTTATTTCCCCAATGTGCAGATCTATATATGTCTCACTGCATTGCACTTTATATACCATGTTGTTCAGTTTGTGTCTGGGTGTTTTATACCTGTGGTGGACAAGCTTCTTCCATAGTGTATTCTTGGTTTAAGTGTGCACATATGTTATATTGGTTGAAAATCCTTCTGAACTTTTCAGATATTCCTGCAACATATGGAATGTTGCAATAACATTGCTCCATTTGATGTTCCTCTTCTTTGTCTGTTATACAGGAGCTCCTACTGGATCTTTAGTGAAGACCAGTTGGGATAGCCACAAGTTCTGAAGGCTTATTGATATATTTTTGTTCTTTTTCTTTTCCCTTTTTGATAGTAGGCAAACGTTCAGCTTGATGGTATAGGGTTCTGCTCAGTCCCAGTTTGTACTCTAATGGGTGGTGAGAATCGAAATGTAAATATTGATCTCTCTGTGTGTGTTTTCTGTAAACTTCACTGTTATGGCTTCAGACTTCCTTAATATGTACTGCACAGTCCAGGAAGGCCAGACTGTTTTTCCTTAACATCTTTCCATGTGAATTTAATGTTCCTGTCCAGAATGTTGATCTATTTGGTGAAGGCTTGCACTTTCTATGTTTTAATTTTGACCCAAGTATCATCCATATATACCAGTGAGTGGGTGGAATTCCTAAAAAGGAGTTTAGGACTTTAGGTTCTATATCTTTCCTGTAGAGATTGGCCACAATGTGGATTGGCCCCATGACACTGATTCAGGTGACTTGATAAACTCTCAAGTGATCTCAAATATTCTCAGAGAGCTAACAACTGACCCTTGGAGTGCCAGCAACCAGATGACTGCAAAAAATAATAATAAATCCTTTCATTCTCTACCATTCAGCTAGAACTGAAGAAGCTTCTTGGATGAGAAGCAAAACATTTCCAAGGAAAAAAAGCAAGAAATATCAATTGCCTTTTGGAAAAGCATCTTTAGGACAAATATGATTTGGATGACTCAGAATCTCCAAAGACATCTGTAATAGAATTTGTGTTTGCTGGAAAACCATAATGGTCTTGGAATCCATTGTGACTAAATAATAGTAACAATTTTTAATTGATTATAGATCAGCAGTAGAATACAGAAATCACGGTTAACTAAAATAAAATCAAAAGAAAGGAAATGAATATTACATAAAAACTAGAATGTCTAAAATATTAAGGAGGCTTAGAAGTAAATCTATAGCATCAGATGGAGATTACTGAGTAGTACTTCACTATTAGGCAGATGGAGTCAGATTGAGGTAATAACAGCATTTTAAGATAAATCAGAATGACCAGAGTGTTTAATAAAAAGTGGAAACAACACAACTGGCATGTTCCTGTGTGACTAATTAAAGAGTCTGAGCATGAACCTATGACACTTTAATTCTCCAAAGAAAATACAGTGACTGTTCTTTCATTGTGCATTCTATTACTTGTTGGGCATGGATTGTCTGATGCAGACGTTGAGCTTACATACCCCAAAGAAGGCAATGAGGACTAACCTGGGTGGATGACAGAGAGGACAGCATCCTAGTTGTGGGTGTGATAAATGGTTTGTCCTCCTGTCATTGGATGGTGGAGGGATAAAAGAAGAAGGTATTTGATATGGAGTCTTTTCCTTCTACAGAGCTATGAGCTTGCCTGCTTTGAAACAAGTATCCACGAGAGCAGAGCAGCAGATTGAGAATATGGACAGTTGCCTATAGGATGTGGAGGAGGATTTTCTGGCATTTCTCCCATAAGCTTTTGCCTTTAAGGGAAGCTTCTCTTCCTAGCTGATAGTTTCCGCCATTTCCTCCTGGTCTTTTATTAAGACTGTGCAAATTGTTCATATGCGGCAATATATGCAATATTTATTCAGACAAAATACAAAATAATGATAGAGCAGCAATGCATATCGATAACTTTAGTTTGGTGTTTTCCAACTTTTTCCTGACATATCTAAGTGCACAGTTCTTTGTCCTTTCGCTGAATGACACAACTGTCTTCTTTCCTGACCATAATAGCTGCTTGGGAATTTGGGGTCCTAAATTGGCAGTAGAAGTATAAGGGCCATTTATTGCCCCCGTGTCTTATGATATAACTAATTTTACTCAAGAAGTTGCAAACCATGAACCTTTGTGATCATGGCTTAGAGATTATTGGGGAATAGGATTTTTTTTGATAGACCAGCTGTAGAGATTCTGACTGGCTCTCTGGGCTGCCCTGCTTGTATCCTCTCTTTTCAGATTGTCTCTTCAGCCTCCACAGACCTCCAGGACTACACCTATTACTTTGTGCCAGCCCCTTGGCTCTCAGTCAAGCTTCTGCGGCTGCTGCAGTGTTACCCTCCCCCAGGTAACAAACAGGCTCAATAAAGTCAAAGATAGTACTGGAATATGCCAGCTTCATGTGTTGTAGGATATTTACCTGAACTTCTTGCTGATTTGCAGTTCTCTCTTTAGTAAAAGGCATAGAAGCAACACATCCTTTTACTGTTAATCTGTTTTATCTTGTTTTAACTTTTCATCACAACAATTTTTATTTATAATTCAGGATAATTGACTGCTTTAAATGCATTCTGGATAAATAGATGGTATATGAATTTAATAAAGTTTTTATTTAAGTATTTTTAGACCTGTTTGAGGACATCCCTTTTTCCTGCTTATTAATGAGCCTGCATAAACATTTTGCTCATGCCTTCCTATTATCCTCTCCCTCTCCATTTAATGAAGGAAGAGATCCTTATAATACATATTATTTTTGTAGCATTATAAAAACACTGAAGGTTGATTGCATTTCTGCATGGAAACTTCCAGAACAACAGAGAATGGATGGTCCTTAACTTGTGAGAAACTAGAGTGAAATATAGATCCTCAGGGGGTGGGGGAAACTGATGAATGACTTATAGGGACAAGGAATCTACTTGTTAAACTAACTGCCTTCCTTCCAAAGTTGCTACATTTTGACCCCATATCTTATTTTATCTGCAGAAGATGCGGCTGTGAAAGGACGCCTGGTTGAATGCTTGGAGACTATTCTCAACAAGGCTCAGGAACCCCCCAAGTCCAAGAAAGTCCAGCACTCCAATGCCAAGAATGCTATCCTTTTTGAAGCCATCAGTCTCATCATCCATTATGACAGGCAAGCATCTAACTGTGTTTGGGTTTACTAAAAATCTATTAGATTGGAGCTGGGAAATTCATTCTCTTTCAAGGGCCTCTACATTGGCAACACCATTCTCTTTTGGAGGTATGAGTTCAACCATGCACCTCCAGACCTGCATTCACACCCTGTTCTCCATAATACTCTGCTTCTCCTCAAAAATACTCATCTTGTTGCATAGCTAACTTTTTAAATACCTCCACTGATACTGTTCATACATTGATACTATTGGACACTTTGAAAACTAAGTTGCAGAGGGATGGTGGGACGAGGATACATGTCTGCAACATTTGAGAAGAGGAGTTAGCCAAAAGAATAGTCCTAAATGCTCCTCAACTCAGAAGATCTTTTTATAAAAGTAATTTGATTTCAATTGATTATTACAAGGAAGTTCTGATCCAGTTCTGATCAATTTGAGTTTTCCCAATTTGTGGAGAAGGAACAAGATCCAGCTTAGACCTCAGTAGGCTAAACAGAAACAATATAGTCTCTTTTTGTCCCACAGACCCAAACTTCCTCAGTATTGCTTTGATTGATCCAAATCTCTGGGGGGGAAATGTTGTGTGACTTTCAGGATTTTCTATTAAGTATCAGCAGAGCCAGAGAACAAATAGAATCATGAAAATCAAATTAAAAGAAGAAAGAATGGTTTTATAGAATGGGATGGATAGCTGGTATGGTTAAAAAATTGAGAGACACATAGTCAGGCTGAGTTATGTACAGAGTACTCCCTGCTGCTCCTATTCTGGAATTAACCGGACTTCTTGTTCTGCAGTGAACCCAACCTACTGGTGCGTGCATGCAATCAACTAGGGCAGTTCCTGCAGCATCGAGAGACCAACCTTAGATATCTAGCCTTGGAGAGCATGTGTACCCTAGCCAGCTCTGAATTCTCACATGAAGCTGTCAAGACCCACATTGAAACAGTCATCAATGCTCTAAAGGTCAGGCTCTGTAATGGCATGTACAGAGAAAAGTGACTTTAATGGGGAGTGAGGGTATAAGGCTGAATGAGAGTGATTTTCTAAATTTCTTAGTTCTGTTTCTAGATAGTGAGGAAGAATGCAAGCTCAGTCACACAACCATTTTCCAAAGAAAGTTCCTCAGTAACTTCTCTGCTATCAAATGCAATTTCTGCTAACAGTGAATGAAACCTTTATACAATATGCCACAATCTTAGCCCCTTATCCCCAGTTGATGGGAGGCCAGATTAAAAGAGGTTGCCTCTCCAGCCTAAAATTACAGGAAGGAACAAACTGTGAATCATAGGTTGCATAATACATCAAAGCCTTCAACTTGTGGGTCCAAGATTGTACCATTAAAATTCAGTGGTCGAATTTTCATTCAATTTTTAGCTTTTTCCCCCCAGCAAATAATAGGTGAAAATGCACGTGTTCTTTAACACTCCTCCAAGTCATCTCAGCCCTACTTACAAGAATGGGCTGAAAATTCTCATGTACTCCCAGTGATTTTGTTGCATCAAAGGAAAACAAGCTCTGTGGCCCTTAGAGGCAAAAATATATACGTACATGAAAAATGTGGCCCAAAGCTTGCCTACCTCTGCTGTAGAAGAAATATAGGAAAGAACTCAACTGAAGTCAGAAGAAAACAGTCAAGGTCATGTAGAATTTACAGTCATTTTGTCAAACACGGCATTTAAATTTAGAAACCTAAAACTTGTATTTTTCATTTTGATCTACTTGATTGTTTTGGGAAGCAGCTTTCTAGCATTATCATTGTCACTTTAATTAATTCAGTATACATTGATGAAATGTTAAATGCCTGGCAAAGATCAAATAATAAATTTACCGTTTTTAGGCTTTAGTATCCTGCTAGATTTTTGCATCTTTCTGTAGTTTGAAAAAAGAAGTTAATCAAACCCTGAAAATATTGGCAATGGGTTCATTTTTTAAAAAAACGGACATGTATGTGGAGTTAAATCATATATTCATTTATCTGTCACTTGTTTATTACATACACATATTATTATTGTAATCTACAGAATTCCTAGAAGTTAACACACAATTTATATATAATGAAAATTAAAATGTCCACAGTTGCTAAACTAAAACAAATTGCAAATTACTTTCCATTAGCTGGAGACAGTGTTCTCTAGTTATTCCCCAAATGACTTTGAAGAATTCAATTTTAATCTACTTTGGCAAGATTACCAACCTGCTCTAACTTCTAAAGTAAGATGGTCTCATTGTTAATTCAAGTCCAGAGTCATTAGTGTAAAAAACTATATTAAAAGAGGGACGCATTCCCCTTTCCGTTCAAATTAGAACTAGCAGTAGCTTTTTCTGGGAAGAATGGGTCAGAAGTGAGAATTCCAACAAGAGAAGCAGTCCTGCAAGTACTTGGCTGCCAAGACGTGTAGAGCTTCATTGAATATAAATAGTCATTTGATTTCACCTAGGAACGTAACTGGAAATCAGCTTGCAGAAGTAGTAGAACAGAATTCTTAACAAAAAAAATTAAGTCTATAGTGAGTTCTGCTGGTTGAGTCCTACAACTACTACTTGAGTCTTTCTGACTAAAATTACTTCCTTACTGAAAATTTTGTTTCACATACAGAATGTACAACATCTAAATTTTTGGAACCATATTACTGCAGTGCCATAACCTCTTTTGCTGTCATTTGGGAATTCTTATTAAATTAATGATCAGAGAGTTATGGACTACAAAGCTGAGATAAAGGGAGAAAGGAAGAAAGGGGAAATCCCATTGAAATGGATGGTGCATCTTTTAAATGTGACATCCTTTTAATTCTTCTTTGTATATATAATCTTTTGCATTGGTCTCAATACATTTTGCAACTTGTATCTGCTTAAGTTAAATTGGAGGTGTAATTGGCTCTTAATTAATACTGAAGGTAAAAGGTTTTGTCTTTGTTTAATCACCCATCTCCTTTCACAGACGGAACGGGATGTAAGCGTACGCCAGCGAGCTGCCGACCTTCTCTATGCCATGTGTGATCGTACAAATGCCAAGCAAATAGTCTCAGAGATGCTTAGCTATCTGGAAACAGCAGATTACTCAATTCGTGAAGAGATTGTGAGTATGGGTTGCCAACTCATTGGGAAGAGAAACTGGAAGAGGAGCCTGGGTCTTTTCATCTCAGTAGATTGCAAAGAAATAAAATGAATGCTTGCCTCAACATGAAAACTGGTCTGGAGAGGGCAGGACAGTTGGGATTTGGCTGCCACATTTGCTTTTTTTCTGTCAGGTACTGAAGGTGGCCATCTTAGCTGAGAAATATGCAGTAGACTATAGTTGGTATGTGGATACCATTCTCAATCTAATCCGCATTGCTGGTGACTACGTGAGTGAGGAGGTGTGGTACCGTGTCATCCAGATTGTCATTAACCGGGATGATGTGCAAGGTTATGCAGCCAAGACAGTCTTTGAGGTGGGTGGTCTTCACTTAGGACACTGACTATCTCTTCTTCCAAGGAGTGAGCTTTCTTTTCCCTCCTTTTATGAGTATGTGAATCTGGCTATGAAAACTATATGGATTGTCTATTCTTATTTCATTGTTCAAATATATATGGCCATAGATAAGAAATAAATATTTTTAGAGGACACTAAAAGGGATTTCAGCTTAATGACGACTGAACATCTTCAGTGTTTATAAAACGCTAAATATTGATTGATGCAAGGGAATAAAATTACATGTTCTGAAGTAGGTTACGACTGATTGTCAGGACAATATTAGGAACTTAGAGGGTATAACTATTGAGTTCCGTACACACATAGTTTTGCAGTGTGTTTGATGCTGAATATATCAGATATGTCAGATTGTCAATCAATCTAAAAGAGTCTGATTAAACTTGAATCTGTTTAAGCCTTTGATCTCATGGGATTGCTAGGAAAGGAGCTCAAAGAATATTCAACCTGCCCTTCTTTTTAAGAGCAATGATTCATAATAAACAAAAAGAGAAACTTATTCTCAAGTTGCAGCTACCTAACTGCCCACCATGCGCTGTATTTGCTTTACTCTTTCTAGGCTCTTCAGGCACCTGCTTGTCATGAGAACATGGTGAAAGTTGGAGGCTACATCCTTGGGGAATTTGGGAATCTCATTGCTGGGGATCCCCGTTCCAGGTAGATAATATAGAGGAAATGGCTTGATCTGGGGTAGGGGCTAAGGTGGAGTGGAGTAAGATAGAATGGCTTTTATGAGTTGATTAGGGAAAGCAGATGCTGGGATTGTATTGGGATATAGCAGTCTGACTAAAGAAAATTGTAAAAATTGCACCCTCAGCACATCTGGAGGGCTACATCATTCTCCTGTTTTACTTATAATGGAGCATTTAAAGAGATTGTCCCATTGTTCTTTGATGTTGTGAGGGAAGCCTGTGAGAATGTTTCTTTCACATTTCCTCGCCTGTAGATCTCAGGGGCTCTGATTCATGTTGCCTCTTGTTCTCCTTTCTCCAACAGCCCTCTGGTTCAGTTCAACCTTCTCCATTCCAAATTCCACCTCTGCAGTGTTTCCACTCGGGCCCTACTTCTCTCTACTTACATCAAATTCATAAATCTCTTTCCTGAAACAAAGGGCACTATCCAGGAAGTGCTCCGTTCAGACAGCCAGATCCGCAACGCTGATGTGGAACTGCAGCAACGTGCCGTTGAATATCTCAAGCTCAGTTCTATTGCCAGCACCGATGTCCTGGTGAGGGAAGAACTGACCAGGGGGTGGGGGGGACATTTCTCAGGGAAAATAGATTCTTACTTTTTCCTTATAAAAAGTTGCAGCCCTAATCTGAGAAAAGTTGATCCAGAGAGCATTGGAAAAGAGAAAATATGAAACTTCTCTTTTTGGTGGAGTGAATCAAAGTTTCACATTTTTGTGCTTGGTCCAAAGCTAGATTTTACCATTCTACCTGAAAATGGAGTGGGCTAGGGTGGTACTTCAGTTGCCTTTGAGGAGTGTACTATAGTGATGTCTCCACATGAAATGGAACTAAACGTTCTAGCTCATTTGTTTCCTTTAAGAAACAGAGCTGGGATTGAAATGTGTTGCCTAGAACCAATAAATATCATCCCAGAAAAGCATAATGTAACTATTTGCAATGTTTGGGGGTTTAAAAAGTGCAAAATCACACTGCTGGGGGAAGTGGGGTTCTCTAAAAGAGATATGGGGAACCTCCTATAACTTTCAAGTCACTTACTTTGCACCAAAGACGTTCCAGACAGATGACTTGCAGAGCAAGCATTATTGAAAAAGTGGATGGCTGTCCAGGGCCAGTATGATAAAGCAGGTAGTCGTAGGTGGTTACATTGTCTTTAGGATTTTTTTCCCCTGAGTTCCAGTCTTCTCATAATTACAAGGTTGACTGACAGGGCATGTTGGTACTTGTTTCCAATTTTCACTCTTACTGCTTTAGGCTACAGTACTGGAGGAGATGCCACCATTCCCTGAACGTGAATCTTCCATTTTGGCAAAACTGAAGAAAAAAAAGGGTCCTGGGGCTGGCAGTGAGTTAGAAGATGGCAAGAAGGATCCAAATTCTGAAATTAATGGAGGCATGGAGCCCTCAGCCAGCACTGCTGTGAGTACAGGAGAAAAAGTCAAGGCTGGAAATGGAGAGTGTGAGGCTTAGGAGGCTCCCTAGAAAGAAAAAGATGCTGTGTGGGAAGGAGAAGAAAAAATAGAAAGGACAAGAAATAACAATTATAAATTCTAATCTCTTGCAACCCTGTCAGATTATAAAGCAAGATTTTTCATGCTATACTCATTTCCTTCAATTACACCAACATTTTGGTAGGTACGATACGAAATGTTAGTAGATGTCCTTTGATTGTCATATGTAATTCATTGTATCACTAATATCAGTATTCTCCTCTATTCCTGGTCTTAGTGTTGGTCAAAAACTAAATTCACATCTCAGAGACAGCAAACAGATGTGTTATCTGAGACTTAACTTCAACTCCAGTTTGCATTTCTATTATTTTTACTGTTTTCCCTTATCTTTTATGTCTATTAAGCATGAAACTTTTGCAAACAGTTTAAGAGGCTCATCAAATGCCAGAGGAAAGAACTGTAATGAAACTGATACATACGAAGCCCAACTTCCAGGATTATTTTAACTGCAGATATTTTATCTTGACACAGCACAGGAGTAAAGAAGATCTGGTGTTTATTTCTGTTCCTAAGAAAGAGATAAATAATTGAGTTCAGTTTCTAGTTAGGATCATGAGAATATTTTTTTTTTCTGCCCCTTACTATATTTTTTCTCTTGTAGTCAACACCGTCCCCATCTGCTGACTTGTTAGGTCTCCGAGCTACACCAGCAACTGCATCTGGTGCCCCTGCCAGCACTGGCAACCTTCTAGTGGATGTTTTCTCTGACAGCCCATCTACCACAGCTGGCCTGGCCTCTGGTGCAGAAGATAATTTTCTAAGGTAATATGGTGACCCAGGTACTTTGCTCCAGCCTTCCTAAGGGAAGGGATTGGCACATTGGATCAGTCTAAGCACGTCTTCTTGCCAGGGGAGTGCCAGTCTTTTTTAGACAACTCCTGGGAGCCCATATAGGATACAAGAGTGATTGCTCTATCAAGAATGCCAGATTCTGATCTATAGCTGTCATGGAGGTTTGTGAGGAATAAGTAATAGTGGCTGAATTCATGGAGAAAGTTCCAGCTCAAAGGATAAATCACCATCTCCCACCTAACCTGAGTAGCAGTTGATGGGAGGACTTCTTGTGCTCGAAATCCTCATCCAAGAGTAAGAGGGACAAAGTAGGTAGATATACAAGTGCCTATGTTTGTAATAAGAAGATAACCATATTATTCGTACATCTTTGTATAGAATAGACAAGATTGATCTACAGACGTTCACTTCCAAGTAGCTTGGGAGTTTTGGGCTTCCTTTCTCTAGACGGGTAATTAACACATGTCAGTCTTCATAGTCTTGTCTTGTTCTTTCTTTGTCACGGGTGTGAGAGTCTCTCTTGCTCGCTTTCTTTTTCTCTCTGTCTGTCTGTCTGTTGCCTTTTTGGAATGGTTTCCTCTCTCTTTCTCTCCCTTTCACACCTCTTACCTTGGATGAACAGTGACTTGGAGGCAACTCCTGAGAATCCTGCATCCCTATTGGTGGAAGCTGACCTGCCTGCAGAGTAAGGGGTTGAATCTGTCTCTCTTTCCCTCTCTCCCTCTTTTTCTCTCTCTCTCCCTTGGTCTTTCTTTCTCTTTCTGTCTGCTATTACAACCTTCCCACCTATTTGCATTTCATTGGATTTCGCTTAGAGGAGGATAACAGACGTTAGTATGATAACATTGTGAATTCTCAAGAAGTAAAAAGAATGGCAAAGTCTCAATATAACATGTGATGTGTAGAGAGTCTATATAAGAGCTTATAAATATGCCCTCTGTAACTGTCTCATTTCTGCTCCCTTTGGTGTCAGTGGTCACCCATATGCTTAGAACTATTTCCCAGAATACCTGCTCCACTGCTTGTTCTTTTCCAAATTCTGCATCAGAATCTATTTTTTATGAAATATTGGGGACATCTTTCTATTCCTCATGTTCAGCTGGAAATAGCCAAATGTAAGCATGCGCTACTCATAATTTTGGCATTTTGCTTCTGTTTACCCCGCTGCAATTTCTTGATCTCTTTATGATTTCCAAGATAAAATCTAGACATTAAGACTACAGGATTAAGAATCTGTCCATCTAGACATTAGAAACTACTATGCACTTATAAAATAATAGTTTCCACAGAAGAGAGGTGAGTGGAATGAGAAATGCACTTTGATAGAAAGGGCATTGTGTTGCTAGATTAGGAGGATACAGTCTGGCCATATGCAATACCCAAGTCAACCACATTTGCCAAACATTACCAGGAGGTTTCTTGATTGAAGTGGGGAAAAATGAACATTTTACATAATGGTACTCCTAAAATAATCTTGAAATTATTATAACAAAAAACCAAAACACAATCCTGACCCAAAATTCCCAATAAAACTGTAAAATAAAAATGAGACTATAGGCTCACCTATTTTATGTGACAACTACACATATTCCTTCCCTGCCTCCCAATTCATTAAGAACAATCCTTACTTACTAGAAAGATGCTATAGCCTGTAGAGTTGCAATCTAGAACCTTTCCATCCCTAACTGCTTCAAGTTCCTTCTGTGCTTCATATGATCAAGAACTTCAGAATTTAGAACATGTAAACCAGAAAGTCATACAACTTTTGAGTAGAAATAAAGAGAGCCATTGGTTGCTTCAATTGACATAGACAGGATAGGGACTTGAAATAGAGGAATCCTCCTTCAAGGGACTTGAGTAAGACAGTAATTCAGAATTAGGTGTTTTAGGGTTGAAAATAAATTATGGTATTTTAAGAAGTCAGGAAATCCAGATTGTACACATTCAGGATTTCTAGATAAAAATTCATTTGAAGCAATACCTTAATTAGGTTTGTTCAGAATTATAGAATATGTACTATATACTGGAAAAAGTCTTGGATGCCATTTTTTTAAAATTGGCTTTTAAATGTGAGGAATATAAATTTGTATGCTTTAGTGAAAATATAAAAACATAATATATAAAAGGTAGCTTGGCTCTCATCCTTTACAGAGTTTCTATGTTCAGAAGTTCAGATGTTGTAGGATTACAGCTTCCATCATCTCCTTAAAATCTGGTGTTGGCTGATGCAAGTAGGAATCAAACAATATCTGAAAAGCTAAGATTTGGAACTCTCCTTTAAAGTATTTTTCAGGAATACTCCACAGTTCTTCTTCTGCCTTGGTACCTGCTCTGTGGCATGTTCTCTCTATGTTTAGATGCGTGTGGTTTGATTCCCTCCTTTTCTTTTTCTGATACTAACATGGTGCTATGCCAGGTGACTCATCTTTTCTGCTCTTTTCTTCCTTGCCTCTGTCAACTGTTGGCCCCTTTGCTATGCCCCTTCACCACCACCAGTTCAGGGGCTGCTGCTTCTGTCTCTGATGACTCTGCTTTGCCTATTGCTGAGGCTGATGAACTGCTTCACAAGTAAGATCCTGCGGTAGGACTGTGACTCCTGAATGCTGGGGTTTGGGGTGGGGGACTGGACTAAGTGCCACTCCCCTTTGACATATGTGTGGGATGGCTTCCTCCAGCCTGAAATCTCAGTCAACATAATTCCCTGTTGCATAATTTCACCTCAAGGAAGTACTCTCCAGATGGAATGATTGGGAAGAAATTGTCCATCCCTGCATACTAGATAAATTTTAATGTATGAGCTTGAGGAAATAACAGGTTGGTATCTTAGTGGGAGGAAGGGATGAGTGGCTTTGTATCAAAATTGGTAAATGTAGGGAAAGTGGCTGTCATTTCTACAAGGAATGACATGCATGTTTACAAATAATGGGTAGTCTCTGCCTACTTCTAACCAAATCTTCACGAACTATTGCAGGTTTGTGTGTAAGAATAATGGGGTGCTTTTTGAGAACCAACTGCTGCAAATTGGGGTGAAGTCAGAATTCCGGCAGAATTTAGGTAAGTATTTGTAGTAGGTTGAATACAATAGGCAAGTTGGGATTTGTTCAAGACTCTGAACAAATCAGACACATGCTGTGCCCTTATATGAGGACAGCCTTCTTTTAAAAAACAAATACATTGTAGATAAGAAATTGTCTTTTTTGAGTTGAAGACCGGAAGACTTGTTGTATGGTTAGGTGGGTGTTAAGAGTTATATATACTGGTCTCACCATAACATTTCTGTGAGGAGCCAATATGAGAACAGTTTTGTGATACCCAGTTTCCTGTCCCCACTTAGCCATGAAACTCAACAATAAAATATTCTGTATTCACTAAGTTCTTTTCTAGGATAGTATTGTAAGTGCCTATAGACACAGACAGACAGACTATGTATATGGCTACCCATACTATTTGTATATGATTCTGCTAGGCATACACAATTAAAACTAACTTCAACTGTTAAAACCAATTAAACCAATTCAAAACTACAGTTAAAAGCTGCAATAGAAAGATAAGGGATAGTGCATCTAAACTTCTACACAGTACAACAATTTAATGAGTTTCACACTTCCAGGGATCCCCAGCCAAACCCAATGACACATCCAAAAGAGTGTTCTGGAAGACCAGCAGTTAGGACCTTTTTCAGGGGGTTGGACTAGATGACCTAAAAGGTCCCTTCCAATTCTGTTAATCTAGTCTAATCTAATCACCTTGGAGAGAAATAACATTCCAAAGGGCAGAAAAGGCTCTCTATTGAGTCCTGTCAAATGAATCTCCTTGGCCAATGGAATTCAAAGCATATCCCTTCTGAGAGACTTGATGGGATGAGTAGATTAATTGAAGAGGCAGTCCTCCTATACTGATAAGCACCCCAATACTTTCCCATTATAAAAAGGTCAAATGGCTCATTTCTCATTGCTAGGTCTTGGTCTTGGTCTTTACAGCCCTTTTCCAGACTCTATAACTATACTGCATCTTGTTTTAAAAAACTGATTTAAATCAACTTTACTATGTGATACCTTATCAGATATTTCACTTATAGTTCACTAAAGACACGAAGGTTTTCTACTCTGCATGCGATACCCATTATCTGCACAAACATACAGCCAATAAGGGATTAATACTGAATTAATACATTTTTTTGGATTTGTGCAATATATTGAACAAAACCCAAACAGAATGGCTCATACAAGTCTCAAAGCCATGAGTAGGAGAATTTAATGAAGCCTAATAGCATTTTAAGATTTTTGTGTCTTAGTGGTTTGTGTGAATCCATAGTCTTTAACAGTTGGAAAAAGAAAAGTTTGCTAAATTTCATAAGCAAGAGAGAGAATGTGAGGAAAGGAACTGATAAATAGAAATGACAGTATGCAACACAAAGATAGATGGGGGGAAATGGTAGAGCCCTAATTTGGATGGATTGTGAGGAGGGTGTATTCTTTTTAGTCTAACACAAGCCAAATTTGTGAATTCACAAGCCAAATTTGTGAATTCACAAATTATACTAAATTGTGACAGAGTTTGTATGATTTATTTAAATTAAATTAGGCCATTTTGATTTGTAAATTAGTTAATCACTGAACACAGGAACCTTTTACGGCACCACAGAAAGATACTTTAATAATGGTTAAAAACTTCAAATTATTAAAAAAAATTGGTGAAATTTTTAGTAAGTCCCTCAAAATCACACTGTATTGTTTTTACATTTACTTTGTTTTGGAGATTCGCCAATTGATATCAAAGACATTGCAATACCAACTCCACACTTGTGTACTGTCTGAATTCAGACACTTGTAATTAAATAAACTATGGCGTAATGCAAGAAAATGTGGACCATGGCCATCCCATAATATATTTCCATCCTTCCAGGCCGAATGTACCTTTTCTATGGGAATAAAACATCCGTCCAGTTCCAGAGTTTCACCCCAGCAGTCAGCTATCCTGGTGACCTGCAGAACCATATCCTTTTATATAGGGTGCTAGTAGTGAGAAAAAGAAGAGTTTGTTTGGAGTGGCTTTCAAGCCCTTGGGTTTTCTATTTGTGCACTGCTCAGAAGCCATGGTAACCTTTTCCTTAGCCCAGTTCACAGCTCAACATTCAGACGAAAGCAGTGGAACCACTGGTGGAGGGAGGGGCTCAAGTTCAACAGGTCTTGAACATTGAATGCCTGAGCGATTTCACAGAGGCCCCCCTTATCAACATCAAATTCCGGTATCGTTGCTTGACATCTCAGCCTAATCTTCAATTCTAAAGAAGAAAGAGTTTCTATATCTGAGCAATCAAAGGCATTTCAAAGTGGTTACAGTCGGAGCCTGCATATCCACTTTTGTGCTTGCACAGAGAATACTGAAGAGTCAGAATATGAAAAGCTGGAGAGGCTGGGATTCTAACCTTCAGAATTATGGGCAAAACCAAACAAGTAGTACTTCTAATAATCACTAATTTGCATTTTAATTTTTGCCTTGGCACGTGTTTGCTTTGCTTCATCCCTGTCTCCCACATTTCTGTGAGCTGTATTTTGTAAAATTCCATCAGCCTCAAATTTATCATCTTATATCATATTTCTGCTAATTATTTCAAAACATGCTTACACTGGTCAATATTCTAGGAATCCCCCATCAGAAAACAATCCACAAACCCCGCATCCGCTTTTGATAGTCAGGGGCCTCTAATCCTAGGAAATGGATATGGTCAGTAATTAACAATAACCTCATTCTTCTTGCTTTTATCCCCCCTTTAAAGTTGTCAATAATTAAACTCATAATAATGTAAATTCATGGGTCTGTTTGTCCTTATTTCTCTCTTCTGATAGCTATGGCGGGACGTTGCAGAATCTCACTCTCAAATTGCCTATCACTGTCAATAAGTTTTTCCAGGCAACAGAGATGCAGTCGCAAGACTTTTTCCAGCGCTGGAAACAACTCAGCTTGTAAGTTTGCACAATTTGAACTATCTGGAAATGAGGATTCATAAATGATAGTTTATATATAGGTAGTTCTTGAGATATGACAATAACGGAGCTTGCCCATTATGGTCACAAATGGTAATGACCATTAAGCAAGATGATCTTATTTAATAAACCTTGTTCTTCCTGATGCAGCTATTAAATGAATGTTGGAACAATTGATGTTTTGTGGGCCTGCACTAGGCTGAGAAGCCTGCCTGTCTTGGGCTCCCAAGATTTCCGCCATCCCAGGGCTATATCAAGAATGTTTTTCATTCTTGAAATCCCCACAATCCTTTTGCTGCTTTATCTCCCCCCACTGGGCCCCCACTGACCTTTTTTCCCTATAGTCAGATCCCCACAAGCCTCCCCCCACCCCAGACTGGAAAGTGCAGCATTGTGCAAACCACATTAGGTCAGGCAGCTATCTGGCATGATTCCAGAAACAGCTGCTATTTCTTGAGCAACCAGAATTCAATGCAGTCGTTTAGGAAATGGAGGCCACTTTTGGAATTGCGCCATGCAGGTATTCATATTGCAGTGTTCCAGAAAGCTCCTGAAATCTTCAAAAGGCAAATGTATAATGGATGACAGGTGCTAGGGAGGTAGCCCTAGGCTTTTGGGACTGGGGTGGGGAGAGGTCTGTGGGGATCTGGATCTGGAGATAGGTGGGGGGAAGTGTTGCAGTGCCCCTATAGTCAGTTGTAAAGGCAAACAATTGCAGGAGAGCTGCAACAACTATAATTTTAGAATGGGTCATAAGTAGCTTTTGGAGGATCCACCATAACTTTAAAAGGTCACTAAGCAAGCCATTAAGCAAGGACTTAATGTGAAAGAGAAAGGGACATGAGGTAGGTTTTTTTTTAAGGGATCAGGATATTTAGAATTCTTCAGCTGAATAATCAGTGAAAAAGAATACACATGACCTTGGCAAAGTTCTGCCTTTTCTTGTCCTTGCCCTTTTAAAATTGTCATAGTAACTAAATAAATGGTTCCACCATCACCATATATGACTGAGGCAGAAAGCATGTAACAGGATAGATGACCAGAAAAATAGGACCTGAATTACTAATCTGATCCTCTTCTGCAGGCCACAACAGGAAGCTCAGAAAATCTTCAAGGCAAACCACCCCATGGATTCAGAAGTGACAAAAGCAAAAGTAAGTTGCTTTGAATGCTATGAAAGACTTGCAAACTTGTATTTATTTCAGGGCAATTAATTCAGTTATTTTAATTTCAGATCAGAATGTCTACTAATTTGCTCAGATGAGTGAAGATTAAAGCTTTGGATATTGTGTTTGTCCATCATGGAACACACTTCCTTTCATTGTTTAGTATTAGTTTGGGAATATTAGTGTATAATATTTAGGACTGTTGATTTTTCCATTGATCACCAGACTTTTTTTCTTATGAAAATTGGCATAACATCAAGCCAGAAAAGGCAGCCATTGTATAAATGTCTGTGCTGCAGACTTCTGAAACAATTTTGCAGGTATATCTTTCTCCCATTATTAGCTTTCTAAGGTGGATGTAACTTGCAGTAGACCTTCTATTGCAATTATATAATTCCAATTAAGTTCCAGTTTATTTCTCCAACAGCTGTTAGGTTTTGGCAGTGCACTCCTGGAGAAGGTGGATCCAAACCCTGATAACTATGTAGGAGCTGGGATCATCCAGACAAAAGCACTGCAGGTTGGATGCTTGCTGCGACTGGAACCCAATGCTCAGGCACAGGTGAGGGCTTCTGGGACTGAAGGTCTGAATTCAGACATACAAGTTGCCACTAAAATAAAAGCATAAAAATTGGGAAACTGAGACTTATGAGAGTTCTAAGGAAATAATGGGAAATACAGATAAAACTGAAGAAGAGGTGTAGCTGAAAGCTTAACAAAGCATCAAACTGCTTGTGGACAACTGAAGGGGCATAATGTTTAAGTGTTTCTCTTTTAACCAACTTTCCTTTTATCCTTCCTGCAGATGTACCGGCTGACCCTTCGTACCAGTAAGGAGTCTGTTTCAAAGCACCTTTGTGAGCTGCTTTCCCAGCAGTTCTGAGGCATCTGCCACACCATAGGAAGGGGAGGCCATTCCTGCACACTAGATGCCTCTGTACATCTCATCCCAACACTCTCCAAACCAGGGGCCTCCAGAAAGACTGTACTGCTCCCTGCCTGTTGTTGTGATAACCTCTGTGTTCTCATTGCCTAGCCCGGGCCAGCATCAAGCGGGATAAGCAAAGGGGGAGCAAAAGTATGGACCCTTGGTTAGACAAAATCAGATTGGGTTAGGGGAGGGATGATGGGTTTTGGTGCAGGGCATTCTTTCAGTAGTAATCATCCCTTGGGCAAAAGGGCAATTTTTGGAAGAAAGCTAGCTTTCGTCCCATGCAGTAAACTGGTCCATCTCATTTTGGGATGAGGCTGGAATCTGTGGTCTTAATTCTTCACCCATTACCACTACTTTTATATGATTTTAAGCTGGCATTTTAGTTTTGTTTACAATATGTACCTTTATTTTCTCACCATGGATTTTCTCCTTTCTGTTGAGGAAAGGGATAGCTTCTCTGGCTCCCCTTGAGCTGGCTGAGGGGAAGGAATAGGATTGTGTGGGTCTTTGGGGAGGAGGGGATATTCTTGTAGGCAGTCGTTTTGTGTTTCTTTGCCTTGTGTGTTTTCCCCAGCGATGGGGATGTAAATTCTCCTTTTCCTTTGATATGATCATTCCAGTGTTACAGTTACGTGTATTTGTGGGAACGTAATTTTGACAGCAACTGCCTCTTTCTTCAGCTCTAGAAGGAAACTACATGAAGATGAGAGGGAAAGAGACAATTTCTTTCCTCTTCTGCCTCCCCTCACCATCTTTTCAATTCCCAGGAAGGAGTGCCTCAAGCAGGTACAAGAGTTTGGGAGATGGACTCTGGAATGCTGCCCTCCGTGCATTTTGGAAAAGAGAGGGGAAGGGTTCAGATCATGCTAGTTTGGGGGTGTCCCAGCTTCCCATGCTGGCCCGGGCTCCATGTTACTCTGCTGTGTAGGTGTTAACTAGCGCATCTTAGTTTATCTGGGTTTTGAATGCCTGTATCTATCTCCATGTGACTCTAATAAAACCGTGAGAGTGGGGGAGAGCCAGAATCAAGCCAGGCTGGGTTACCCCCCCACACCGCTGACTGATTTGTTTCATATGCTCTTTATATGTGGACAGGGTAGCAATGGATAGAGAACTGTCGCATACTATACACTTACGTTTTCACAGTGTGCCTGGCCCTAGAATTTGCAATAGGATGTTCAGCTAAGTGGTATGGAACTAGTTATATATATAAGCTTGAGCCTCACCAGAGTTGCTTTCTCCATGTGGTGGAAAGCATGGAAGCTCTGCCTTCCTTTATGCAAAGATAGGCAAATATATATACAGAAGAAAATAATGTCTTCCTCATTTGATGGTCCTCATTTATAAGCTACTAGTTTAGTGATCATTGAAATTTATAATGACACTGAATAAGTTGTACTCATGACTGATCTTTAACTTACAATGTCACAATGTCCTGCAGTCATGTGTTTGCCATTTACAACATTTTTTGCCAGATTTCTACAAGCAAAGTCAATGGGGAAGCCAGTAGATAATCATACAACACCCAGACTTCATGACGGCATGAAATTTACTTAACAGTGACAACTAGAATTGTCAGAATTTTTGTTGCTAAGCAGTGCAGTCATGATATCATACTTTACAACTGTTGCATACAAATGTACTCCAGTCCCAATTAGTGTTGTGAGGACTACTTGTAGTGGACGAAGGCATCTTGAAAGGTCTGTGCTTTTCCTACTCCCACCAGTAGATACAGCTTTAAAAAGTGTGACAATTAAAGTGGAAAACACTCCGATCATCCAGTTATGTTCCTCCTAGGTGTAGAAAGCACAGTCTTTGCAAAATACCACTTTCTCATTGCTTTTCCCTTCAATATCTCTTAGAAAGCTAAGACCAACATAAACAGTGTATTCCTCATGACCAAAGTCTTTGGAGAAAAAAATACCCACTCCTCATTATGATTCTCTCTCTCTCTCCCACCCCCATGAAATTCAATGTCTAAGATGCAAATGAGAGTCTCTCCTCTGCATCTGGCCGCCTGGCTTGGTTGGCTTAATTCCCATCAAAACTCATGAGAATATTATAAGGTATATAGATCAAAATGGCTCTATTCAGTATACTTTTTATTACACAGTAAAAGAAATGTATATGATCAAGGCTCTTCGATTGTTCTAATGAAACAATGACAGAATCCAGCTATAAATAAGGGTAGTATCAATTTCTGTTAACATCCCCCTCCCCCTGATTCATACACAGAATTGCCTTCTATTTACAGGTGAATGCATGAGAGGTAGTTCATGCATTGGTTAGAATGCAGTGTTGCAAGCTAATTCTGCTGGCTGCCAGCAGTTCGATTCTGACTGGCTCACGGTTAACTCAGGCATTTATCCATCCAAGGTTGGTAAAATGAGGACCAGATGGTTTGGGGCAATATGCTAACTCTGTAAACAGCCCTTAGAGAGGGCTGTAAAACATTATGAAGTGGTATATAAATTTAAGTACTATTGCTAGTACTTTGCTGAAATGTATTTAAAAGGAAAATTTAGTTCAGTAGCTCTGCCACAGTACAGCTTGCATACCTGTTTATTTATATCCCGCCTTTATTATTTTTACAAATCATGCAAGACAGTAAATTTATATAATATTTTCTCTTCCTCTTTTTCTCACAACAACCCTGTGAGGTGAGTTAGGCTGAGAGGGCATGAGGTTACCAAGGTTACCCAGCTGGCTTGAATGCCAAAGTAGGACTAAAATTTGCAAACTCCTGTTTCTACCCTGGTGCCTTAACCACTACTTAACCAAACTGGCTCTCAAGATTAACTGCTGAATTCTACATAATCACATCATGGTTAGGGCTAAGATTGGCCCAAGCACCTTTCTTAGTGTATAATGTATAGTAAGATATAAGAGACAAAATTATGTTAGTGTATAATGTTCATAAAGTTATAAGAGACAAAATTCTTACCAATGTTAACACATGGAGAATAGAGACCAAAGACTTGTCATCACCTACAGCTGCATTAGCTGTATTGCCTCCTACTTACATAAGAGGATAGAAGAAATTGAATTGCATTGAATTATTCACTTTCTCCTGTTTCTGAAATTTCCATAAATTCAAAATCCTTCTCTGCAGCCTAATCATCATTTGCACAGAGAAAATTTCATTACAACATTTGAATGAAAATATGTCATTCTAACCATACTGAGGGGCTCTAGCTCACCACTCCAAATTTCATCATCGAGTTCAACAAGATAAGTCAAAAGGCCGAATCTTCAGCTGTGAGAGCCTGTAGTGTGCAGGTTGCTAAGGATCGTAAAGCAAAGGTAGGTACATCTGACTTCATGATTAAGAAGAGCTGGTGCTGCCTCTCATGGATAACATAGGCTTTGTGCGTAGTGTAGACCATATAACAGTGCTGAGGACAATGGGAAAACCCAGCATGAAAGTCCTCCTGCGGAGGGACTGGAGAAAAGAAAATATTTATGTATTTATTTATTTATATCCCTCCTATATTACTTTTACAAATATTTCAAGATAGTGAACATATCCAAATTATTTTCCTTCTCCTATTTTCCGCATAGTACCCTGTGAGGTCTTTTGATCAAGTTCTGCAGGAACCTTTCAATATAAATGCTCCAAAGAAATGCAACAAAAAGATCAACTCTGGGATGTATTATTAGATATTAAAGAATGCTGCTATTTACTCTAAAAGTATTTAAACTTTCAACTATTTTAGTTTTATTAAAGTATATATGGCCACCAAATTTGTCATGTACAATACAAGTACAAATTGAAGAATGTCTTGGTGCCTATTGATTCTTTTAGTCACACAGGACTTCTTCCAATTTTTATGAATAGACAGATGTTTAAAAGCTCAGTGTGCAAAAAAAAATTCAACAGAAAGATGGGAATATACCTGTGTATTCTTGCTTCTCACAAGGAAAGTACAAGGAAGTAACTAAAGCATAGAAAGAACGGAGGGCACAGACCCGATTCTTTGTGGACATTTCAGATCCTATAAGAAGGAGATCAGGATGAGATTTTAGCAGGCCACCCTTTCATATCCCATAAATGTCAGTGTTTTATGATTTTCATAATTACTAAAACAGAAGGAATTCCTAATTTGTCCTCTCCTAGTACAAGAATGTATGAGCTATACCTTCAGTTGAAGCCCCATGAGGATGCAACGTAAAGAGGCTTTTCCTTTGGTCTTGATTAATTAGCAGTAACCTGTAAGAGATGAGCCCATGGCTTATATCTTGGGAAAGAATGGTAAAAGTACTGCCCTGAGTGCCACAGGAGACTTTAAAAAGAAGACAAAGTAATTTAACAAACACGGAGTCCACGTCCTAAATGAAATCAGTTTCTTGGACCACCCAGAAATTTGAAACTCACCCCAGGATACCAGGAGAAAGGACAATGCCAGGTGGTAGGCATCTGGCAGGGCCTCTGGCAGTTGCCTTCAGCAGATCCAGCAGTGGTTGCCAAAATTTATTAACTAGCTGTGGAAAGAAAGAAAAGCTTCAACAGACATTTGGCCCCAACTTCAAAGATCAACAGGCATCTTGCTATTTATATGCACCTTAGACAATCCAACACACTGAAATGTGACAGCAAAAGCCACCAAGAAATAAACTCCCATTCCTTAAAATCTCCAAAGTCAAGTGAAAAACGTTATCACACCTCTCCTCCCAGAAATTTGGAGGGCTGAATTATGGCCATTAATCTGAAGTAGCTGCGCACTACTAATTTCAAGTATGCCTCCTTCATTAAATCCACGATGTAAATCAGCAATGGCCAACAAATAGAACAGTAAATTTAACCAACAGATGGACAGTTCCAAGTGTACTTTAAAAAGGGTGATAAACTGTTCTTCTAGATAAAGAGATCAGACACATTTGAAATACAGCACACTCACCTCATCAGTCAGGCACTGTAAGGAGGGATTAGGCCCACAAAGCAATACTATTTGCATATCAGGCACAAGCTGAAAAGTCAGGAAACGGTGAGGAACCTACTGGAACAAAGGGACAGGGAAAAATTAGAAATATGGACTTACATATCCTCATTTCCTTCTCAAATCTTTAACCTGCTCACCGTGGGACTGCCTTGGGGAAGGTAAACAGGCAGATCGCGGGAACTATGTGGAGAAAGGGAACGTACAAGCCACACCAGCAGCATGGCCTCTGGGGCTGCAAGCTGCCACCACTGTTCAGTTGCACATAAGATATGACTGCCCACAAGCAGGCAACCAAACCGGGATTCTGCTGCAGAGGCAAAAGCTTCTAGGCATTCCTAGAGCAGAAAAGAACAAGACAGCACTAAGATTTGTTTGTATGTATGCAAAATAATGGATACAAGTTAGAATGATTTAAAAAATTGACAGAAAAGATAGTAAGAAGCCAGGACATCTTGTTACAAATTGGTATCTAATATGTAGATAGTTCCTTCTATCTCTTATCTTTTATCCACTTCTTTCCTCACTTTTCCATTTACTTTCAAATTATCTTGATTTGTTTATTTTGGAAGTATGTAAACAAAATACTCTTTCCTGCTAATGCTACAAATCTAGTCAGTAGTTTGGGTAGACAAATAATTCCTCATTTACCTTGGTAACACAAAGTTATTGTGGGACACAGGCAAGCCAGGAGGAATGAACACTTTTGCAACTTATACTTCAGGAATAATTTAAAGGAATTAGGCTGCCCTACAGAAGGATGATCCTGGGTTCATCGCATAGCAAAGCAATGGTGATGATCTTTAGACATAAATTAGTACTTAATTGACAGTGCCCAATACTGTCAGGACTATTCCCAACAGTATAAATATAGTGACTCTAAACCACCATTGACCTGCTGCATTTCTGTTATGGATGATTACATTCCACCTCTCAAACAATTTTTTTTTTCAGAATAGGAGGTTTCTTCTTCAGATACTTCCCCAAATTACCCTTTATAATTTATATACTCATTATTCATTATGAGACATAGATAAATACAAAGAGATAAAATGCAACAAATAACTTTAGAATGGACCACTATCAACATTTCATTCATTCATTCAAAAGCTGTTGTTTAACAAGAGGTGTAAAATGTATATTTATGCCTGAATTAAAACATCAAATTTGAAATACTCCCAATTTTTAACTATTTTGATGGAGAAATTGTTCATAGATCTATTTTTCCAGAAGGGTATTTTTCCATCAGCTTCTAAAATCCTTGACTAAAAGGGAAGACTGAATGTGTTGAGACATATTGAAGGAGGGAAGAGAATATTAGATGGTCTCACCTGCATAATTGCTCTGGAGGGCATCATAATACATTCCACACACTGGGTCAAATCAGCCAAACTTTTGCCCCGTTCCAGGAAACTGTCAATCAGTTTATAACATGACTAGAGAAAGAATTGTGCAAGAAATAATTAAATGGCAAAGGATTAAAATATTCCAAATATTTAGTTTATTATGCAGTGAAACGAACAATAAGAATTACCATTAATTTACTTCTTCTATTGCTAGAATTTCTTGATGTAACAGTCCTGCATGCCTGCAGAAGACATCCTGCCACAAGCTAAAGACAGGTGATTCCAAGGGTAAAGTGTAGGCATAAAATGTTTTTCCATATAAGATTTGATATAAAAGTATCAGTAAGAAGTCTCTCAACTGACTAAAGAGTTTATTATAGGGGAAAAAAGAAACATTTCCTAAAAATGAATCCTTTGTTAACTCCCAAGTAAAAGTTCCTCTGCAGCCCACATTCTTGCCTTCCATTTTCATATGATGTACACCTACTCCTCTCTCCACATTTCTAATGACAATTAGGTCAGACATTACCTTTAGATCCTTTTTGAGACGTTCAATATTACGAACATTTGTTAGTTCCTCCAGGCCCAATATTAGTACCTGTATTAAAATATATCATGCCATTCAGATGCAGAAACAAGCCCTTAGGAAATTGGGTGAGTTTAGAAGGGAGAACAAGAGCATAGGAAGAAAGATATTTTCATCCTCAATACTAGAAATGTTCCTATAAAAATAGACTAACTGATCTTCTATATTACTAGAAAAAGAACCTCGTGATAAATCATCATTTAATTCCCCACGATAAGAAAAATCTGGCTTGTATAAGCTCATAGGATTTTTAACCTGTACATCCATATATATGAACAGATGAAAGAATTGTTTTACTTGAAATTATTTATTTCCCCAATGGACTAGGTTTATCTTCCAATTTCCTTTACAGAGGTCATATTTTGATTACTCACCATGGCATTGAAAACATTCTCAAGAAGCCTTCCAAGACTGAAGTCACTGGCATCTTCTTCTGAGGACAAGACAATGAGGGTGACACTGGGAACAACAAACAAAAGAGGAATTGAAGATAGTGTTTGAATGCAAAATATTTATAGCAAATAGACAGAAAAATATCTTTCCTATATTTTGCAAGTTTTAAAATTATGTAGAAGAAATCCAATATTTCACCAAAGCTTAGTGGAACTTTAGAATCCTTAAGAAGAAATAAGATAGCTGCAAGAGATTGATAATTTCTAGGAACCCTCAACTCAGCTGGAATGTGCACAGTTGATAGAAACTGCTTTGTGAATACAGAAGAAAAGAGAATTTTGTTGAAACTTTCTTATATTTCCCTCTACTCTCTGAACTGTGTTTATAACAATTCTGTAAATAGGAACTTGTACCTCAAGTTGTTTTTTTCTTCCTGCATTCCAATCTTTTTCCATTTTTATATTGTATATTTAAGAACTCTGGAAATCTAGAAACATATATTTAGTTGAAAAGATGAATAAAAACTACTGATATGGCCCAATATGCTATGTTAACCTGAAATAGTTGGAAGAATTTCTCTACATATAAAATACATTTTGAAGATTAATAGAACTGGATAATGAAATAAAATTCCCAGTTTATTCATTTTTAGCTCCTTTCTACTCCTAAATTGAAATAATTGCACTTTGGTGAAAAAAATAGCAAAATGAACTTCCCCGAACCAAACAAGTGTGAGGAATGAAAGAAAATCTTTCTCTAGACTGTCTTACCTAGCAATAAAAGTTATAATAACATTAATATATGTTACAATGCCTGCTTCAATAAGAAGGCCCAATGTTGTATCATGAACAAATGGGATATTCAAATAAAGAAAATAAAACTGAATTGTGGGTATTTGCATATTGATGTTTTCATTTATTTTATTTATTTATTTTCAAGACAGAAATAGTTATGTAATAGACAATATTCCAAAAAATGAATATTGAGTACCATTAGGATCATGAGTTGTTATTCCATATAATTCAGTAGGCATTAACAGCATACTGAACAGCCAATGGGAAATCAGCAAAAATTACAACAAATTGATACAGGCATATTTAATTCCATATCACACAATTTTCTTCTTCAAGAAATTGAACTGGCATGGAGAGGGCGAGAACACTTCACACTAAGAAAAACTCAGGAAACCAGTACCAGAAGGACCAGGGACAATTAAAAGTAGTTGATCTGCATTAGATAAAGATATCTAATCATCTGATTATTAGCAGAAAGTTCTAGATATCGGTGTTGCAATTACTGAAGCATTGAAGTTTTCAATATTCTAAAATTATTCACACTAAGACTTAAGTTATAAAACCTGAAAGATCTTTAATTGTTGCAAAAATTAGCCTATATGCACCTACTGAAGAATCAGACCACCTGCTAGCAACATGACAACTTGGAAGCATACATATTCCTGATTCTACATACCTATTATGAAACACTTTCCACATCACATGAGTATTCTCTGTACGGGCTGCTATCAGCTGGACATCTAAATTGGAACCAAACATATGAACCCCATTCAAGGAGCCAATGACAGAAAAGGGTAACTGGGAAAGAAGAGATAAACATTAGTGTAACATTCATACAAGAACATATGAAATTACAATAGACAGCCAGTATTATCTGTTTAAATAGTTTTCCAAAATATTTAGCACTGTTTTTTCCTCACTTTTCTTTATAGGTAACTTTTAGCAAAATGACAGAGCACTTGTCAAACCAGATATATCATTTTCCCACCTTCATAACAATCTGGATGACTAGTATTTTTAATTCTCAACTTTTCGTTTCTTTTATCATGCCAAACTTTAAAAACTTTGATTTTAAAAAAATCAAAGGAAGTGTTTTAGCACTGTTTCCAAGTAAACTACACAACTTCTTAGACTGTTGGACTAACAAGTCAATCATCTTCTCCCAATATGAGCATTTTGGCAAGCATTTATTTTCAACAGAAGAGAATATGTGTAGCTCAGAGTTGAACTATGGAAGTCCTTGTTGCTCTTTGAGTTTGATAGTTTGGTTGCCAATTAGTTAATGTCATCAGTGCTAGTGAGTGTGGGGTTTGCTCCCCATTTTTATATAGAAATGTGCCCTGCCAATGTTGGTGGTGGTATGTTTTTTTCTTTGATATTATTTGATTAGAATATTGTTTTCTGCTTCATTGTTTCTCTGATGCCGATCTCTGTTTAGCTGAGTGTTGATTATTGGAGAATAGAGAGCAAACTACATATTCACTACCACTGATGTTATTTAGCTGGGCAACTGCAAGTAAAATCCCTGCTCAAAAGGCACCGAGGACTCCATAAAACAAATATTTCTTAAAATAAAGTGATTCACTATCAATTGGAATGAAAAGCAGGATGGACACCTCTCACCTGCTGTTTTGTAGACCCTCCTCTGCTCCTACAGTATAAGGGCACTCCACTACTAGCCGTAAGGCACAACAAAATCACGGAATTCTCCGCCTCCTCCCACATTTTGAGCCTTTTCTTACACTGAACCGGCAGCGGGAATAACTCTACTGAATGCAAGACTCCGCTGTTTCTATTCCTTTTGCCTAATGTCCACCACATCTCCACTCTCACAACCCATTGCCGCCATATTGAGTAACCCAAAGTATGCCGGGATGTTCGCACAGCCGATGCTATGGTAACAGTGCTCATGTATGATTGGCTGTTTTCTACTTTGCCCCCTTCCACCGGTCTGTGATTCGTTCGCTCTTTCCGGGAGGAAGAGGGTGAGCAAAAGGACTCTTTAATTATTAAGAGAGAATGAAAAATAAATTGCTGCCTCTTTCATGTGCACATGCGTGCTGAGCGGACCTGAAAGTAAGCGTTTCCTGTGGCTTTAAAAATAAGTGAACTGTAGAAGCCGGATGTCTATTTCGGGTACGGAGATGGGGGAGGGGGGGGTGTTGGGGAATGCAAATGGGAGTGGGAGAGAATTCAAAGTGGGAGAGGCATTTATTGAAGGGTGGAGGGGAGAGTGAAAGAAAATCCGACTGCGAGGCACAAATAACCTCCCTGCTTCTCTTCCATCGCTCATTTCAGCAAAGCCAAACAAGCCCTTCCCATTTCTCTTTCGTGGCTTTGGTTTTAATAAATGAAGCTTTGAGAGTAAATTCAGAGCAAACAAAGCCTAAGCTGTCGCGGAAGCAATGTTTTTCAGTTTCTTAATTTACGGGAATCATTATAACAAGATGCTAGTGACAGCTGATAATCTGGTTAATTTTTTAAAAGGAGGTACAACTATGAAAGGCCTTTCTAACAACTAAAGGGCGTGGCAACTCTCTTATGGCTATCGGAATAGCTCTTGTAGTAATAGTAAAGGTGAAGAATAAGAAGGAATTGCCTTCATTCTTTCTTGGAGGCTTCCTATAAGTATCTGTTAACTGCTCTGTGAATTAAATGTTGGTCGAGATCAACTTTGCCCAGAACCCCTCTGTGTGTTTTGAACATATGGAGTGAGGAATTCTGGAACTGATTTGTTGAGATTCTGGCTGTGGAAATTATACAACATAAGGCATGGAGAATGAGGTTTTGGGGATCTTGCTGAAGTATAATTCTCACTAATGCCTCATAATCTTAGGCTCAGAAAGCTAGTTCTGCTGGAAGTTGTAGTGAAACAACATTTAGAGGTAAAGCTTTTGGTTGGAGGAATCTTTTATTTTGAACTAATGGGAGGATATGATGCTCATTGTAGTTCATTTTGTCTCTTCTTACATATGATTTCATTCCACTTTTCATTTATTAGTGTCTTACTTTTCTTGTTCTTACACTTGTCTAATATAAATTGTTCTCTTGTCCAGAGATAGTTCACTTATGTTGTACAGTATTTAGTCCTCTTTTAATACTGAATAAATACTAAGAAGTCATTTATTTCAACTGGCTTTTGTCTTCAATATGTTGTTTTACTATTCTTCTCTATTCTCATGGTAGCTGAAGGAGATGGTGGTACCAATGCTGGACATGCCTGCTCAACCTATTGGGATGGTTTCTGATGTTGTGTTCGTTATTGAAGGCACTGCCAATCTTGGACCTTACTTTGAATCTTTGCGCAAACATTATCTCCTTCCTGCAATTGAGTGAGTATTCACAGCCTCAGGATATCATTTGCTTCCCTTAATTTATCAGTGAAGGTTGTAGGTAGAAAACAATGCTAGTAAAATGTGATTGGCTGTTATTGTGTTTTGTATATACAACTTGTATTCTAACTTTAGTAAGCCTAGTAATATGTACCATGGTTTATAGAAACTGTTCTGATGTGATGCATTTCTGCATTGAAGTATGTTGGAACAAAGTTGGTAGTAAAATAGAGGACCCATTTTTTTCCTAATTGAAGAATAGAACTTCAAGCATATAGAAAGAATAAACTTCTAGATTCTAAATGGTGGAGTCTCAGGGAACATAGAAGAAGATAAATTGAGAATAAAATGAACATTCTAGATTAAGTTAACAAGCTCAAACTGATGTTAGATTCACACATTAAATTCAATAAAACAATATACACAATATCAAAGTAATCACTACCATTCGCCAAAGTGAGGGAATCTTCTCATGTAGCAGATATGGAGCTTTCCAGCTATATGCCATGCAAACTGTCCGAAACCTGTAGTCTAATCTGATCCAATTATCTTGTTACTAGTGTTAAAGTTTCTCCAATCAACTCCTTCTGTAAAAACCAGGAAGGGGTAATATTACTTTATACCTCAGATATGAAAATGTCTTCAGGTAGCACTAAGAATTTCTACAATTTATTCTTAGCTCTATCAATGATAAAACATTAAGTAACCAAGCCAGAATACCATTTATGCACTTCAATGATTTCAATGTAACCTGAGCAAAAAATCAGGTATTGGGCTTTGTCTATAAAATCCTTCATGATATAGGTCCAGATTATTGAGGCATTGCCTAACACCCATAAGATCTGCTCAGAGTTGGTGTGCTCTGGATTGTTTCAATTAAGCAATCACTTCTCAGGACCCCATAAGGGTGCATTCTATGTAGCAGTGACTGTCCTCTGAAACAGATATTTGGATTATCCTCTTGAAATCCAAATGGTCCTCACACAGTGGTTTAGAAGAGGTGTGAAGATCTGGATCTTCATTCACACAGACCTTTGGTAAGGGAAAGTAAGACCATATGTTTGTGATGTCTCCCTTGGATGACTCCGCTGACTTGGAGGCCATCTTGAGAGAGGTTGAGTTCATTCTTTGCACATCAGGAACTGGGTTAATTAATGACTCTGAACTGCTGGCCGAAAGAGATTTATGGAGGGCTTTGGCTGGGGACAGTTTGAGGTCAGCGAAAAGGAGGAGCTGTCTTCCGTGTTGGATCCGACAGCACACAAGGCAGAGAATAGACAAGAGCAAAGGAGATCTTCCGGGTTACTCGGAAGAAGGCCCGGCCCATCTTGATGGGCTGCACTGGAAAGCTATTTATCCCGGCAGGCAGAGGGAGGCACTGCTGGGAACAATGTGTTTGGTTTGTAGCTGTGTATTCTTTCGTGCTACTGCTTGATTTTGTGCCTTGGAGACTGAACTTCACTTGTCAAGTGAGCTGTCATGGATATAGTTTCAGTTTTGCTTGGTAGCTCTTAAGTTTGTTTGGTGGACTTGTCGGAGATTGTTTTAAGGACTATTGCCATTGCTTTGTGGACTAATCTTGGTCTGCTTGTGGTTGGAGTTATATGGGGCAATTCTGAGGCTGGGTGAAGGGAACATTAATAAACTCTCTAAAAGAGAGTTTACATACTTTTAGATGTATATGTGTGTGTGTGTAAATGGGAAAGCATGATGCTTCCTCATACTTGCTTCCTTTTATCTTTATGTTTTATTGATTTGGTTGTTATTGTGATCTGCCCAGAATCATTGAGAGTTGACCAGTGTAAAATTTTAATAAATTAGTATAGGTCAGTGATGGCAAATGTTTTGGGCTTGGCATGTCAAAAATTCAGAAAATGCCTACCTTGACTGCTGGTATGTCAACCCCCACTCACGAACCCACAGCAAAAGGGGCCTTTCCACATCTCCTGTCCAGACACTCTGCTCTCCTCTAGATTCTGTGCTCCAGAGCCTCAAAAAATTGCATGAGACAAGCCTTAGAAAAGTCACAAGAGAATGCTTGCAGGATTTTCAATTGCCGAAGAGGCTGCCCAAGAATAAAGCCCTCTTGTGTGACTTTTGTGAATCATCTTTGCTACTGTATCATGTTACTGTTTATAATCAGTTTGTGCAATCTTCTTGCACAAGTTGAGTATGATCTACCATTTCTGCTGCCTCTTTGCACAGTTTGAATCATTTGACAAATTTTCAATTCTGGCTTTGATTGCATAAATTGATATAACTTGCTCTTAAGCAGCCAAAATCAAGCCTTGAGTTTCTTTTTTTAATCTTCCAGTTGTCATTGCCAAGTTTATCTTTGCCTGCTTTCCCTTCAGTCTGTTGTAGAAAGTGACCATGTAATGTTTCCCCTTGCCAACATTCTGTACTTTTTCATTACATTATTTTGATATTCATATTTGGTTTCCTGCACATTCAGTAAGTTCAATTTTAATATGCATTAATGCCTGTTCATGATTGTCTTTTCTAATCAGCTAATGCATGTTTTTCTTCTTCAGCAGTTTGTTTGATTCGAAATAAACCTGTGCCTCCATTTCGGGGAGGTGGGGAGCAAATATTACAGGGATGTAATGCATAATGAATGCTTGTTAGTTTTCTTTTTTTTTTTTCAATCCAAACTGTCAAGTTTGGTTTATGTCCAGTTAATAATTCCAGCAATGTATTTTATCACAGGTATTGATGGCTTTGATGATGTTTCCACAATTCAGTTTTGTCTTCAGCAATTTTCTTATCCTCTGGATATATTCTTTACTAAACTTATTTTTAAGGGTCCATGCTTGATATTATCTAATTATAAAATGCCCAGAAAATTGATGGCTCCTGGTAATTTAGTCATTTGGTATTTCTGGTATTACTGTTTGTGATTTTGCCATGATTTATTATTATCATCACTGAATTTCTACTTCCATATTTATTTAGGATAACTTTTCCCTCCTTTTGTTTTCTAAGGATTTCTTCTTTTCATTTTCAGGTACTTTAATGGTGGTCCTCCAGCTGAAACAGACTTTGGAGGAGATGTGAGTGTGAAAATATTTTTGAGATTCTAAATTGAATAATGGAGAGCTGGAAAGTGCTGTCTGCTAAGCAGAGGTTTGGCTAGAAAAGCTTTTTCCAATTCTATAAGACAAGAAAATTATTCCTCAGAAAAATAAAGGTCTGAGAATGGCCAGTGCCATTTTGGCCTGTGCAACCGTGCATTCATTCTCCCAAAAGTTTATGAGAATTGAAACATAGTAGGTATATGTAACACCTTGCCAAAAGATTCTGTATTTTTATTTCTGCATATTCTAATGCAGTCTTTTGGAGATGAAAGCAATGTAAATCATAAATCAGGGGTGTCAGACTCAAGGCCTGCGGGCTGGATTCGGCCTGCAAAGCGGTCAAATCAGGCCTGCAGGGACATCTTGGAAAATGCAAGGGACCAGCCTGTGTTGCATTGGCCCAATCTATACCAGTGGGTGGGTGTGCACATGCTTCACCCTTCCAGCGACAGCTAAAGCTTGTCTGCCTCACCTCACCCAGACAACCAGCCTTCATCTCTGAGCCCAGCTCCTCGCCTTTGCACCTGGCTTTCGCCTCCCCATTCTCCCCCATACTTCTCAACTTCTGCACCCGGATTCTCATTCCTACACTTTCGCTTCTCCATTCTCCCCCACACTTCTCTACGTCTGTGCCCAGATTCTCACTTCTACACCTTCTCTGTACCCAACCCTTCTCTTCTGCTTACCGTCACTTCTCCATCTTTGCCTCTGCACCTGGCACTGGCAACAGCTTTGCCCTTAAGGAAGAAAGTAAGCAGATGCCCCCTTTGGGGAAACTGGGCTGGAGTCAGCTGCAGGATCCAGTGCTGGAGGCTGGATTGGGTACGTGGCTATCTCTGTCCAGGGCTCTGGAGTGGAAGTACAAAGGAGAAAGTCCTGCTCCAGGGTACAGTGAGGGTGGCACAGAGATACCTACCAGAGACCCAAAACCCTTCATTGGCATACCAACATGTTAAATCACCGACACCCAACACCTGGTGCACATCCTCTCCCATGAGCCCCCATCCCCTTGCCCCCTGGGCTTCCAAAGCACACCATACTCCAAGGCTTTGTGGAAAATGTCTGGAAGTCAATGGAGAGGTGGTTTGGTTACCCCCAAAGGACAGACCCTCAAGGAGGCCCTAGGGATCTAACCAGCATTGCCTGCAAAAACTAAACTTTGGATGGATATTTCACGCATTTTGAACTCTATTTCTGGGTTTCTTGAATGTTGGAGAGAAATGTTTGCTTTTGTCATATAATTATATTTATGCCATCCAATAATTTCTCCCAAACTTAATAAAGCATTAGTGAAGAATTTTAAATATTCTAAAGTATTCTAAAGAAGCATTATCCTTGTATTCTAAAGTATTTTAAAGAAGCATTATCCTTGTTACATCTCTAGTGGATTGCTGTTTTGGCAATCTTTTTCTATATAAATGTAACTGAGTCCAGTAAATTATAAATATTATTTTTTCCAAAAAAAAAAATTATTTCAATCTACATATAACAACTATACATTAACAGTGTGACATCAATATATCATACATCTCTCATTGCATATATTCATATTAATTCATACTTCTTCAGTATTTATTTTCAATCTTATTCTCTCCAAATGCCTACCACCATATCAGTTAAACATACCTAGTAATTCCATTATTCAATTTTCACCCTGTTTTAATTGTTGTTTTTTTTTAATAAAAAATTCTCATTTGGCAAGCAGTAGGGTTCCAGGTTTCACATCTCAATACAAACATGACCATAGTTACCTATTCATTTTATTTGTTTCATTTCATATTACATCATCCTTATCATTATTAAATATTAGGCTTATCCAATCCCAATTCATGTTTTCTTATCTTATTTTACAATATTATCTAAAATTCTCAATTCTATGTTCATTTGTTCAATTCCAAATCCTAATATATCTTCTTCCATTTTTCTTAGTATATTCTCATATCTTATTTTCCAATGTTATCCAAAATTCTCATCTCCTTTCTATTGTCATTTCTCATTATTTTTTTCAGTCACATTTGTCATTTTATCAGTCCTTATCTGTAAATATAATTGTCCCCTCTAGTTAATAATTCGAGCTAACCACATTCATTCTTCCTCAATATCAATCTCCCTATCTAGTATAAAAACACAAATATATATATTTTTCTGATTCTGCTTTATATTTTCTCTATAAATCATCTATACATTACAAAATATTATTTTCAATATATTCTTATACATCCCAACATATTGCCTTGCAGAATCCCCTTCCTTATCCCTTTTTTTACCCATTAGCTCTCACTCTTTGAACAGTGTATCTTCTTTTCATCCTTGTTTGTTTCCTGATCCTCTTTATTTTCTGGTCCTTTCTCTTAATTCTGTTTCCCCCGTTCTTATTCCCCTCCTTTTCTCATTCCAGTTATTAAACTTTTGTCCCTCTCTCTTTTGATTTTCCTTTTGCACTTCCTTTTTCTGCTTTTTCCTTCTCTCTTTAGCTATTTTCTGAATCATTCTCCCTTTTATCATCCCATCAGACCGCACATTTTTAATTCTAATTCCTTTCCCCCCCCCGATTAACTAATCATTCGTTTTGTCCTTCTAAGTTGGCTTCTTCTTTATAAAACTCCTCCCTCTCTGGTTTATTATGTTCTTGTGTATGCTGAGTCACCATGTCTAATTTCTGTAGTGCATAATTACACATTTCAAGTTTAATTTTTATCATATCCCTTGTATCTTGCATATCTGATCTTATATCTTGTGAGTCCTGTCTTATATTAACAAGTAATTCCTCCATTATATCTTCTCCTTTTTTCTTTTTCTTTCCTCTTCTTTAATAGCTGAAATCCTCTTCTTTCATAGATATATTCAATCTCAGAGTCCAGTATATTATTTCAGCCAGTATCTTTTGAGTTTATTTTCAACAATTCATACTCTTGGGTCTTTATTCCAAATCCTCTAATTGGCCTCTCAACTGTTTCCTAAATTACTGGCAATGGTAAAGTTCTTTTTATTTTCTTTCAAGTTCCAAAATCCAAAGTCTCAAAAAGACCAGACACTCATTTTAAAACATACTAAAATTTTCCTGTACCATTGGGTAGCGCTCTTGAGTCTTTTTCTTTTTAACTTTCTTTGTGGAATATAATATTTTTATTAAGTTTGCTAATTTCAATCATTAGCTAGTTAGCTTTGTTGTATTAATGTATTTTCCTTTAAATTTCTCCTCCAGATTAGTCCAATAGAATAGTCAAATCCAAATTTAAAGATCTATTTCCTTTCTCAATTTTTCCACACACTTTTCTCCAAAATAGCTCTTCTTTTTTTTTTTTGAACAAATTTTATTAATTTTTAAAGACATACAAAACATAAAACATAAGAACATAAAACCTTTTTTCTGAAAGTTATTCGTAAATTTTAAACAAATAAAACATTTTATACATCATTAACACATCTCCTTATAAACAAATAGATATCTTTTCAAATTCCTCAAAATAGCTCTTCAATGTGATACCGGGATACCTCAAAAGCAATGTCCTTTGCCTGGTTCACAGTCTGCTTGCTACTTCTCTCTCCAGCACAAAACTTAGTTTCCTGGAATGTTCTTTGTCTTCGTGGTGGCCATTTTAAGACCACTGCTGCAACTTGCCTTTGGGAGGGATTTTCCTGTCAGGGGAGTTGCAGCTCCCCTCGACACTCCAGGCAATTTCCCCATTCTTCACCACCACACCAGGGTGGCTCCGGTCCTAATCGGGACCCTCCAGCAAGTGACCTCGGGTGAAACCATGTACGATCGTGGATACCGTACCAACACCAAAGAGGAACAAATGGGAAGCTTAAGTATTATTTTTATTATGTGAATCATAATGTGAGAGCCATTGACATTCTTGCAGTAGAAATTGAAATACTTAGAAACAGTGTTTTTAAACTGGAAAAAAAAGGCTGGAGAACCTCCTTTTAATATAAATGCTCATAATTGAATCCCTATTTCAATTATGGTATCTAGGATGTATGGATAGGATGTCACTGCCTTTTTGACAGCATTATCCATAAATATATAAAGATCAAAAGCCATACTTCACTAAGGCTGTGCAGAATTGGCCTGAATCTGCCTTAATGAGGATTCCATCTGAAGATGAATTGCTTTGTTTGTGTTATCAAGCTGATCTACCTAGATTGGAAGTTGCTCTCTGTTGTAGAAAACTTAAAGGAATGCCAATAATTGCAAAGTTTCAAATAATTATTGTATCATTTTCAAAACTAATAGGTTTCAGTGAGTCACTAATCTTTCACCCAGGAGCAGGATTCCCAAAATTTATATTTATAATTTTCTAAGCAATTAGACTAATACAGATAAAAGTATTGCGGTTTGCATGTTGATGCCAGCCAATTACTAACCTAGACTGGAGCTTCTGTTTATGAGAAAATGGTATATTATATAAATAGAAGATGGTATATTCTCTTTGGTTATAGGAAGAACAGCCTTGCCATATTTGCTAATGTCATTGTTGCTTTAAATTTCTATCTCAATCATAACAACCAACTTTCTCTTTTATGAAGACAAAGTATCAGCAACCAATCTGGGTGAAATCTAAGTCTTCCACATCTAAAGAGCAGCAGATTATATGTATATTGTAAAAGATACCAACCAAAATCCTTAATTAGCAATAAAGTTTAAACTAGGAAGATATCGTGTTCTTGTTTATGTGGATCAGATTGTTGAAAATATTTCTATCCAGAAGCCACTCTCTATCCAACCTCTATTTTCCAATCTATTCTACAGTATGGTGGTACCCAATACAGTCTGGTGGTGTTTAATACAGTAGACTGTGCTCCTGAATCATACGTACAGTGCCATGCACCAACGAGCAGTGCATATGAATTTGTCACATGGCTGGACAGCATTCAGTGAGTATAAGACTGTTAATGCTATTTCTTCTTTAGAATACATTTGTCTGAGTGTTAATTTTTAAATGTGACGTCTTGTTGAAATGATTAAAATAATCTTGGTTTGCTAGTAGAACAAATGTTTAGTCAGTGCTGTGCCATAAGATTATTTTCTTCTGCTGGTGACCTGTTTTAGCTTATAATCTGTGATAGGCACAGATACAGGTGCAGAAGTGGTATTCAGCAAGTTCTGACCAGTTCTGGAGAACCGGTAGCGGAAATTTTGAATAGTTTGGAGAACCGGCAAACCACGTCTGACTGGAGATTTTACAGTATCCTTCCCCTGCCATGCCTACCAGCCACACCCACAGAATCAGTAGTAAAAAAAAATTGAATCCCACAATTGAATAGGTAGTATCTTTGACAAGATAACTGAACAGGATGAATTTAGAAAATCATGTAGATATCTCATTCTAGGAAGAAATGGAAAGGAAGATTAAAAAAAAACACCTAAAGTTGAATCATAGCAATTCGGATCAGAAGCTAAGACTCCTGGGTTCCCATAGAATAGTGTTGCAAGGCAAATGGTAAAATTTACCCTTGTACCATCAATGAAGACTAAAACATATCTAAGTTGTGCCTCCAGGATTTTTGAAATTTAAATCTCATAATTCCCAGCCATGGAATTCCAGCTCATTTGGGAGATTCAAGTTGAAGGATGTAACTATGGGGTAGTTTGATGCTGGAATTCAAACATAAGTATTATATAAAAATTTAAATTTAAATTCAGACATCTCAGATTAAAAGATTTTAGCTGGGTAAAAAAATGATGTTTGAAGCCTTTGCAGCTCATTGATTTGAATAAATTGAAGTAAGCTAGATGGCTCAAGAAAGCTAAGTCATAAGGGTAGAAATTGAGAGATCGTGAATTCTAGTTCCACCTTAAATACAAAGCCAGCTAGGTGCCCTTGGACCAGCCGATCTTTCTCAGGCCTAGGAAAGAGGCAATGGCAAATCACCTCTGAAGAACCTTGTCAAGGGTTAGTCCAGGCAGCTACCAGGCCTCAAAACTGATTCAAACAGTCACACAGACACAAAACTGGATCAAATGTTGAATCAAATATAGCAGCTTTGTTTAGACCAGAATTCTGTCCAGAGCATAAAAATAGTTTTGTTCAGATTATTATAAGTTTACATACACAAAAGAAGAATTAAAGTTGTGGACTCATCCCTGAAAAACAAACCAGGATATAAAATAATTCATCATGGTTTCCTGATTTGGATGTAACTATACTACTGGTTTTAGACAGCCTTTTGGTTTGTTTGTTTGTTTGTTCATCACACAAAGAATTGAGCTAAATTGAATAAGGCTTTGGTCTTCAGCTTTTTGTATCCTCTTTGTCTTTCTAGATTTGTGGGTGGTGGTGGTGAGAGCTGCAGCCTCATCTCAGAAGGTCTCAGTACTGCCCTACAACTCTTTGATGACTTCAAGAAGATGAGAGAGCAAATGTAAGGGATCACAGGGGTGGGTGGGTGGTGATGAAAGACAGAATGTGTACAAGTACATTCAGTGAATGTGCTTGAGAGCGCCCATCTGTTTTCAATATTAGACAAATGGTCATGACTCGTGTTGGAATTGATATTGTGACTCTGTAATTTTTATGCATCTGGAATTGTTTTACACTATCAGGAATTAGATGCAATAAAATGATTTTTATTTTTTTATTTTTATTGTCTCTTTTAGGTACATTTACTTCAGTAAATCATGCAGTGCCTAGAAAGGAGAGGTTATGGCATAAGAATTGTCCTTCTGCCTATGCTGTAATTTTCCTCATGCAAATTTGTTTTCTTTTAAAGTAATGCTACAGGCTTCCCATTTCTTCAAAGGGCTTATAGTTTCAGGGGCCATCCACGAAAAAAGGAGCCCTAATATTTGTAATATTTGATCTGTTTACAATCAATAGGGCAGTGAAGACGTGAAAGTAGATTGATAAAACAGTTGACACAGCTCTTGAAACAATTATGATACAGGAAATCAGTGATCCAGTATATTAGCACTTAAAAGAAAAATTAAAGCAGCTTATTCAACTGCCAGTTTGATCAGAGACATGTGAAAGGAATATTACATTTTCCATACTATTTTATGTGTTTAAATGCTCCCTTGCTAAAACTGCTATGAGCTATGAAGCAGTAAAATCCAAATAGTGTGGAATTTAAAACATGAATACCACCCCCTATGCAGATAATTTCCATTTCATCCACAATCACACTAAAATAATATGCTTGGTTTGTTAAATTCCTCGCTCAGGTGAGGTATGTTTCAAAAGCTTACTTTGTGCAGGTAGTCTTAGACTTACAACTATTTATTTAGCAACCAAAATTACAGTGACACTGAAAATAGGTGACTTTTAACTGGTCCTCGCACTTATGACCATTATGATTCCTCATTATCATGTGATCAAAATTGGCAACCAGCATGTAATTATGACAGTTGCAGCTTCCTGATCATGTGATCCCCATTTGCAAGCTTTCCAGCTGGCTTCTGATAAGCGAAGTTAACAAGGAAAGCCAGATTTATTTAAAGATTGCATAATTTACTTGACAACCGCAGTGATTTGTTTAGCAACCAGGCCAATATCAGACATGACTCACTTAACAACAGCATTGCTTAGCAAAGAAAATTCTGGTCCTGATTGTGTCCATAACTGAAGGACTATTTATAGTAATGCACCATGTGCTGAATGTGTAATTCCCCAATTTTCATTCATTGTGTTCTTTTTTGTGCTCTCTCCCAAATAGAGGCCCCACACATAAAGTCTGCATCCTTATCTGCAACTCACCTCCCTACCTGCTTCCAGCTGTGGAGAGTACCACATATTCAGGCTATACAACAGAAAATCTGGTTCAAAAGATTGGTGAGGTGGGTAGAAAATGTTTGGTAGCCATTGCTTATTTCATTTGGGTAAGATATGTTAAGGCTGCCAACCATTCCTCTATCTTAGTGGCCCCCAACCTTTTGGGCACCAAGAACTATCTGTGGAGAGAGGCTTTTCCACGGACTGGAGAAGGCGTGGTTTTGTATGCTGCTGCATCACACAGATGGGGCCTTGCTTGTTTACGTGGACCAGTTTCTGCATGTTGGGGACCCCTGCTCTGAGCCTTCTCAAATATCAACACATTGTGGCCTGGAGGAAAATGGAGATCTCAGAGTGTCTTTATGCTGAAAGAGTGTTATGGTGGAATGCCATATGGCTGGTGGCGAAGAGTGGCCTAATGTAATCAGGGATATCCTTCCTCTGAGGCCTTTGCTCTTTCATGCCTGAGGTTGTGAGAAAACAACAGGTATTCTCTTAGCAGATGTCTGAACTGATCTCTTACAGGGGATTGTCTACAGTATCTATGGTGGCCGCAGTAGCTCTTCTTTTGTCTTTTAATAAGGAATCTAGTATTCCCAGGGAGGAAAGTAAATGAATTATTGCTAAAATAATATATCCTCAATTGAAAGCATATTTTTAATAATGATACAAATTAACTCAATATGTACAGCTTCTAGGTTTCATTTTATCTCTTCTTTTGTTATGAAATTTTTTAAATACATTGGATACTTGCATTTTCCATTGTGAACGTTTCCTTAAACAAATATTTTATACTCTTCACTGTATTTATACTTTGTCATTAAAGCCAAGTCTAGTTCTTCTATAGACCCAAGTTAAATGTTATCCATCCAATGACAAATCTTCTATAACTAATACAGCCTCCAACATTGTTAGAAAGATGCTTAACATTTACTTTGCAATTAAAAATGGCAAGCACCCAAGTGAGAAAACATTTGAAATAATCTTATAAAGTTTTATGAAATAGCTATGGCTAAGGAGGAAAGCTAAAGGAAGAAATTGGGAAGGAATAAATGGTTAGATGTTTTTCTTCAGTTTACCTAAACTGGGCACATGCCAGGCTGTGGGCTTCAAATTCCATAGTGGCTATCCATGGCCTTGTTGGTTGGGTGTGAGAGACTGATGATTAGGTACAGGAGTACAAGAAATTCAGCAAGTGGGAGAAACAGCACAATGCAGCGTTTTAAAAAGAAACATTTAAAAGAAACATTTCCACTTAACTGGTTTGCTTCAGTTATTTCTTTCAAGATTATGTTTTTATCCTGACCAGATGGCTATCCAAAATATGTGTAATTCTTGTTTCTTGAGTTTGCCAACCCTATGGCATTGGGGAAATTTGAAATTTATTTCAAAAATTTGGAGGCTATCCAGGTTGGGGATGTAGCAGATTTTTGTACTGTACATGTAATTTGTCTTTCTATCAATGTTCTACCAATGTTGCTTTCAAGATGGTAGTCTACTAATCTGGGAATTAAGCAGATCAATTAAGTTTTAACAAAGATGATACAATAATGTCTTTACACATTATCTGCAGTTATGAGTCACTTTGCAACATGCTAGAAGACTACTGATAACTAGAAGTAATGTCCACAGTTTAGGAATGAGAGTCTGCAGAAATCTCCACCTCAAAACTTAATAGGGAAGAAATGTATGGTTCACCTCTCTCTTTAGTGACTCTCTTTTTCTTCCCCAGCGGGGAATTCACTTTTCTATTATCTCCCCACGAAAACTGCCAGCTTTGCGCATTCTCTTTGAGAAATCTGTGACAGGGAACATGTTGGAGACTCAGTTGAAAGACTACAGCCAGGACCCCCGGCACATGATCCTTATCCGTGGTATGATACTTCCAGGTAAGAGCTGGTCTTGGAAATACGGATGGGGTTAGAATAAATCATACTGGATTGTTACGAGTTTAACCTAGATAAGAATGAAAAGAGGAATACAAGGTGTTTAGTATCCCACAAAGGGCAAGGAAGAGAGGAGAGGCAGCAGTGAGATTTTACATTGGTCCTTGGACTTGCCTGACTCTTTCCCTGTTACAACTTGAAATTAATTACAGGCTTATTCGGTTCCTGTAATTATCTGATTAGATTTCTAGGGAGAAAACTAATTATATAAAAATTTGGAATACAGCATTTTAGAAATAATTAATTAAATTGTAAAATCATTACAAGTAATACTGATCAAGGCCGGCTTCAATTTCAGCTAATTGGGTGCATCCTATATCCTGCTCATTTTCTTCATTTTAAATCATTTTTAAGTTTAGTATGCTAGTATGTTTTTTTTTTTTGAAAAAGTTTTTATTAATTTTCTACAAACAAACAAGACAAACAAAACATAAAAACATCAACTCTTATATGTACATCCAGTGTGTCAGTTGGTTCATCATTTTTGTGCATTCATTCTGTAGTCTCAATTACAATTATGTTACATAACAACTCATATTGTCAATCCAAACTTATATATCCTAATATCACTAAAAAAAGAAGTTTTTGACTATATTTTTAATCATTCATGCTTAATGAGCTAACAATACTTTAAACCAGTTTACTCTATAACAAATCATCTTGTCATATCAAATCAATCCTAAAAAATCCTTTATAAATATAATAGCAAATAGCAAAATAATAGCAAAATAAAGATATTCCTTACTATCTAGCATTCTAAATATTCTATTATCGTATTTTATCATCTAGCCATTTATAAAAAAGATCCCAAATTTCGTAAAATTGTTTATCCTCTTGCTCTCTAATTTCAAATGTCAATCTGCTCATCTCAGCACATTCCAATATTTTCTTAATAATTTCTTCCTGTAATGGTATTTTCTCATTCTTCCAATTTTTAGCAAATACAATCCTGGCCGCTGTTAATACATTTACAATCAGGTATTTCAAATCTTTACTATATATATCAGGTAAAATTCCCAATAAGAAGATCTCTGGTTTCAAATCTATATGTTTCTTTGTCATTTTTTCCAACCACATGCGAATTATAGTCCAATATTTTCTAGCATCCTCACAAGTCCACCACATATGGTAATACGAGCCGGGTATCTGATGACATTTCCAGCATTTTTCAGATTTGTTCTTAAACATTCTTGCTATTCTTGTCGGAGGAAAGTGCCACCTGTAAAACATCTTATACAAGTTTTCTTTATATGCTGTTGACATTATCATTTTATAATTTTGAGACCACAATTTCTGCCATTTCTCTAAATCAATCCCATATCCAAAATTCTTCCCCCAAACAATCATAGTTTCTTTGACTTGTTCTTCCTCTAATTTCATTCCCAGTAAATAACCATATAGTTTTTTAATCACCTTCTCATCAGTACCCATCAAGATCTTATCTAAATCAGTCTGTTTATCATAAAATCCCTCCGTTTTAGAATCTTCATCATACCTTGAGTGTATTTGTGCATATGAAAACCAATTCATCCTTATACCTTGTTCCTCTAAGTTTTGGATCGATTTAAGTTCACCCTTTTCATCCAAAAGTTCCCCATATCTAACTGTTTGTTCCTTCTTGTAGATTATAGGATAGGAAAATGCTTCAATGGTCAATAACCAAACTGGAATTTTCAAATAACATTGTCTTTTTATCTTCTCCCAATTTAACCACAAAGACTCCCGTACATAATGTCTTCTAAAATAACCCTGTGTTTTAGTTCCCTTATACCATAAAAAAGCATGCCAACCCAACAGCAAGTCATGCCCTTCTAATGTCAACAACCTATGTTTCCTTAATGTTATCCATTCTTTGACCCACATCAAACTTGCAGCTTGATAATACAATTCCCAATTAGGCAGAGCAAAACCTCCTCTAATTCTAGCATCTTGCAAAAGCTTTAGCTTTATTCTCGCTTTTTTACTTTGCCATATAAACTTCAACATAATTTTATTTAAATCTTCAAAATAATCTTTTCCAAGCCTAATTGGTATTGTTTGAAACAAAAATAAAATTCTAGGTAAGATATTCATCTTAATTGTTGAAATTCTCCCTATTAATGACAATTGCAAGTTTTCCCACTTCTTCAAATCTGTAGTTATCTGTTGTTTAAGTTTAATATAATTATTCTCCTTTAATGTGCTACATCTTGTTGTCAAATATATCCCCAGATACTTAACCTTATTTGTAACTTGAATTTTCAAAAGATCTGCCAATTCTTCTCTCTGTCTCAATAGCATATTCTTTGTCAAAATCTTTGTTTTGTCTTTATTTATTTTCAAACCAGCCACCTCTCCATATGCCTCTATCCTTTCCAGTAACTTTGGAGCTGTTTCTAGCGGATCTTCCAAAATAAAAGCTAAGTCATCAGCAAAAGCTTGTAGCTTAAATTCTTCCTTCTTAATTTTCATTCCTTTTATGCTTTTATCATCCCTAATATTTCTATTCAACACTTCCAAGGTCAACACAAATAGCAAAGGAGATAGGGGGCATCCTTGTCTTGTGCCTTTCCTTATATTAATAAAATCTGTAAGTTCCCCCTCCATCATTACCCTTGCTGTCTGTTTATTATATATAGCTTCTATTGCTTGAATAAATTTTTTAGCGAAACCCATCTGCTCCAATAATAATAACAAATCTCCAGTTCACGTTGTCAAATGCTTTTTGAGCATCTAGGAATATCAAAGCCATTTGCTTTTCAGGATGAGCCTCATAGTATTCCAAAGTGTCCAAGATTACTCTCATATTGTCTCTAATTTGTCTCTTTGGCAGAAATCCATTTTGATCTGAGTGAATAAAATTATTTAAATATTTTTTAAGTCTTTCTGCTAAGATTGAAGCAAAGATTTTATAGTCTGCATTCAATAAAGAAATAGGTCTATAATTCTTAATTTGCAATGGGTCAGTCTCTTCCTTTGGTATGAGTGTAATATAAGCCTCTGACCATGTTTTAGGTATCATCTTTTTTAACATAACTTCATTCATAACTTCTAACAATGGGATGCTCAATAATTCTTGAAATGTTTTATAAAATTCTACTGGAAGCCCATCTGGACCCGGAGCTTTCCCATTATTTTGTCTCTTAAATGCTTCATTTAGTTCCATCATTGTTATATTGCTTTCTAGCATTTCTTCAGTCTCTTTAGGTATCTTTGGTAACTTAGCTTCCTGTAAATACTGTTTGACTTTTTCTTCATCAATATTCTCCTGTTTATATAATTGCCCATAAAAATCTCGAATAATTTCTTTTTTCTCCTTATTCCCATAACAAACTTGGCCTTGTTCATCTATTAACTTCAATATTTTTCTTGATTCCTTCTCTTTTCTCAATTTATATGCTAGCCATCTACCTGGTTTATTTGCATCTTCAAAATAATTCTGTTTAGAGTTTCTAATTTTCTGTGCCAGTTCTTCTTTCTCTATTAATTCCATTTTATGTTTGATTACATCCAGCTTCAATTTAATATCCTTTTTCTGTGGCATTTTCTGTAATTCTTTTTCAAGAATTTTATACTCATCTTCCAAAGCCTTAGAAGCTTGCCTTTTCCTAATATTCTTTTTTCTTGTATAATCTATTATCAAACCTCTAGCGTATGCCTTCATTGTGTCCCACACATTTTGCGTTGAAGTATCTTCTTTTTTATTTTCTCTGAAGAAAAAAGCCAATTCCTTCTCCATCCATTGTGTAAAATCTTTCTCCTTTAAAATAGTATTATTTAATGTCCATCTCAATCTTTTTTTTTGTCCCTTCCATTTAATTGTCATTGGGCTATGATCTGCCCAGGTACTTGTTTCAATATTTGTTTCTTTAATATTAGATATTAGTTCTGTTGAGATCCAAATCATATCTAATCTGGACCATGATAAATGTCTATTTGAATAAAAAGTATATTGTTTAGCTTTAACATTTCTTTCTCTCCAAATATCTTTTAAAGTTAATTCATCTGTCATTTTAAAAAAGGACCTTGGGAGAGCCTTTCTATTTTGCTTTGTTGTTGTTGCTATATAGTCCAGTTTATTGTCCACAATTCCATTAAAATCTCCCATCATAATTATATTAACATAGTCCAGTCCAATTATTTTCATGTGTAGCTTTTTATAAAACTCTTCTTGTTTATCATTCGGAGCATAAATTGCAATCAAGAGTATTTTTATATTATTGTCCATTATTTCTACCATTAATACTCTTCCATCTTCATCCGTGTAAATCAATTTTGCTGGAATAGCCTCTTTAATGTATAAAACCACACCTCTTTTCTTACATTGAGTCAAAGAGGTAAATATTTTCCCTAATTTTGGCTGTAATAACAATTGTTCATGTTGTTTTTTAATGTGAACTTCTTGTAAACAAATTATATCAAATTTTAATTTCTCTAATTTATGAAAAGTTTTCCTTCTTTTAACAGCTGAATTAAGTCCATTTATATTCATTGTAATCAGTTTTTTTTCCTCCATGATTATGCTTTATATTTAGCTCTAACAGCTCTCGTGGATCTCACTTCACGCTGTTCTTTATTATCCATCTGTCCCCCTGCTGCTCCTTTCTCTTTTTCAGTCTCCAGTTGTTCATCTTGAAACTCAATTGATAAAGCCTCTTTCTCTGCTTCCTCTCTTCTTCCTCCAAAGAATTCTGCATGAAAAAGTTCTGCTTTCTCAATTGAATCAATTCTATATCTCTGCTCTTGCCACCCAAACACTAGTCCTTCTGGAATCAGCCATCTATAATTCACTTCGTTTTCCAGTAGCATTTTGGTCAGAAATCGATATTCTCTTCTCATCTCTCTCACTCTTCTGGGTATTTGTTTTAAAACCACAACCTCTTTACCCTTGTATTTCAGTGTTTTCTCTCTTACTACTTGTAATATTTGCGTTTTAATGGATTTTTTGGTAAATCTAATATGGACTTCCTTGGGTAATTTAGTTCTCATCGCATATCTTGTATAGACTCGATATATCTCATCTATTCCATCCATCATCTTTTCCTCTGTAATTTCCAAAGCATCTGCCAAAATTTCTATCATTACCGCTGCCAAATTTTCTCCTTTTTCCTCTTCTATATTTTGAAATCTGAGGTAAAATTCTGACCTTTCCATCTCCCACCTCAACATCCCACCTTTTTCTTGTTCAACCGCTGTTAATCTGCTGTCAATATTTCCAATCTTCTTCTCTCTTTGTTTTCCTTCTTCCTCAATTTTTTGGAATCTCTCCTCATACTTAACCATCATTTGTTTAATATTTTCCACTTTTTCATCAGTCTTCTCTATTCTTTGTTCAATATTTTCTGCTCTTTGTTCAATATTTTCTGCTCTTTGTTCAATATTTTCTTTTCTTTGTTCAATATTTTCTGTTCTTTGTTCAATATTTCCTGTTCTTTGTTCAATGATATCTGATTTTGTCTTGAGATCTTGGATTCCTTGCATAATCATCTGTAAAGTTATTTTTTCTTGTTCCTTATCTTGCTTCAACATTGTCTGAATTAAACGTTGTCCTCCAGCTGGTGGGGAAGCAGAGGTAGAAGCAGAAATGCCAGATGGTATTGGTTTCCTGCTCATTTCAATGTTTCCAAAACTTCAAATTCTTCTTGACTTTTAATCCAACTGGTAGAGCAGCCAATTATAATCCAAAATGGAGAACTCCAATAGTAAAAAACACGAAACCAAAGAAGAAACAGGAAAAAAGGAAGAAGAAAGATCTTCAGGTTCTTCTAGATCCTAATCCAATTACGAGATAGTCCACCATAAAAAAGGAAAAAATAGAAAGGAAAAAACAAACAAATCCAAAAATAATAATATTGATTAAGAGCAAAAGAAAAAGGAAAAAAGAAAAAGCAAAAAGAGAAAAAAAAAAAAGTTCCTTCAGATTCTTCACACCTTAATCCAATTAAAAAGTCTCAATAATCCAAAAAAAAGAAAAAAAAACAACCTCAACAACAAAGTAGTCCAAAAACATAAATATGAAAAGCAAAAAAGTCCCAATAGAAAAGAAAAGAAAAATAAAGAAGAAAAAAGAAAAAAAAAAACTCTGAGGCTTTCCCTTTAAAATAAAAGGCAAAAATAAAAATATTACTAAAATTAAAATTTAGAAAAAGGCTAGCGAATGGGGTATATATAAGAAAACACACTGCACTTTGTTATTTATCCAAGGCTCTTGTTATGACTCTCTTCTCCAGCAGCTTCAAAGCCAAACCTCAAGTGTTGTTGATAACAGTCCAGGAAAGCACCTGCAATAATATTTTGCTGTGCTCTCCCTCTATCTTATCACGTTAAAAAGTCCTTGAGATGAGGTCTTTTTGCAATTCTCTCCAATTCACATAAAGATACTTTCAAGCCTCTAGTTGGCAGTGTTACAAAGTTTCTTAATGCTCTTTCTCCCCGCCCGCCAGAAAAAAGTAATAATATATACAGAAAAAAAAGAAAAAATAGCCAAAGGGAGCCTCTATCCTAAAGAACGTTAAAAAATCAAAGGGAGCATAAAATCAAAGGGAGCATAAAAATATATATAAGAGAAAATTCAATCCGGTTACCTACAAAGTCACAGTAAAATCTTTCCCAAAAAGTATAAAGAAAAGAAAGAAAAAAAAACCAAGCCTCAATTTGACATCACTTTAAAAAACGCCGCTCAAAACAATTTCAGTCAAAAAAAAAATCTCACAGCTTTCTTCTTTATATCGGATGAACTTTCCAACCTTAGCGAATTTACAGCACAAAAGAGTTTTTCTCACCCAGCCGACACACTTCACTCCAATCACTTTCTTTCCGGAGCTGTCCCGACTTCAGCAGCTATGGAGGCTGCCTCTCCGCCGCCAGCAAAAGGGCTTCTTCCGGATCAAACCAGAGATTTTGCGATATCTCTGGGATCCTGGAACAATGCCCTTCACAATCACCGTCTCTACAGGACGGTTTAGGTCCGTTAGGACCGACCGGGGCGAAAATATCGGCTACGATCTCAGAGCCCCGAGATCGCAGCTGTATCGCCGGAACGAAGCTCTGCCTTCTCACCAGTATGCTAGTATGTTTCTAATGGCTATAATGATTGCATTGGAATGGGTAACTTGTTGGTGCCAAGAGTGAACAATAGCATTTTTGTTGGAGAGATGGTAGCTGGAGGGTTGCAGGATATATTACAAGTACAGCTAGGACTTGATTATTTTATTTTGTTTATACAAAATAGCAAATTCATTTGAGTAAGCAATTTTATTAAAATGGTGAGAGTCAAAATATGAAAATAGTTCCCAAGTTCCAATGCATCACCCAGCCTGGTAAAAACAATGATCTATGATCAAATTATTTTTTAAAAAGTTATTCTGTAACTTTTATTATTTGTTTCTATACTTGTTTGTTTGTCATATTTAAGAACCACATTTCCCTCACAGAGGAATTCTGGGCTGTGTTCAATAAAATATTAAAAGCTTAAAAGCATAGGAAAAAAATGAAATGCATGTTAAGAATTGATTAAAAGGACAGAAAGGACAGTGTTCCACAGGGCAAGAGCAACAGTAGAGAAGGCTGTTCTCCTGGATCCCACCAATTGGAATACTTTGGCTGCCACATACCTTCCCTGCCTAATTGGGTGAGGCAAACTGATGTAAAGGGATGAAGACAGTTCCAATATGCCAAATGTTTAATGGAGTAAAATAATAGAGGAGGCATGCCGCCGGTCCTGTCAGCCCGGTTATTCCAGTTGGCGGGGTCCAGGAGGAAGGCCTTCTATGTTGTGGCTCCTGCCCTCTGGACCATCTTGCCCCCCACCCCACCCCCGCGATCCCAACCCTCCTATCGGCCCCAACCCTCCTATCTTTTTGTAAGGACTTAAAGACGTGGCTGTGCCAGTGGGATTGGGGCCCCAGTGGCAGATGAGCGAAATGGAGGTAGGTGGTTGAGTAATACAGATCTCACCTTTCCCCCTCTTCACCTCTGCCCTCCCCATGTGTCTTTGGTTTTAATGTTTGATTTTAACTTTTTATGTTTTAGCTTAGATGTAACTGTAAGCCACCCAGAGTCACTCTATGGTAAGATGGGCAACCAATAAGTTTTATAAATGAAGGAATGAATAATAGCATAACAAAGTTGAAAGGGACCTTGGAGGTCTTCTATCCAACCCCCTGCTCAAGATTAAATAGTCAATAGGTTCCCTGGCAGCTTAGGCTTCCTGAACCACAGAGGATGGAATATTCCATAATGTGGGGGAGCAGCATGGAAATAAGGTTTGTGGATTTTCATCTGCTTCGCATGCTTGTATTTGTGCATGTATATGAACAAGATGTAAATTGGTGTGGAATGTGTCGCTTGTGATGATGAATAATATCTCTTGCAAACACTATATATAATTTATTGTCTATACTTAATGTCAACTTCTCTTCTCTGCATGCAGTAGGAGGAGCAGGAGCAACCAATAACAACCTGCAGCCCAAACAACCTGTATCCCAGCCTCCCCCAGTTCCTCCTCCACTCCCTCCAGCACAACCACAGGTTCTGCCCCAAGTTTCTCAACCATATCAGGTACACTTTTTGCCCTCGAGTAACAAATGGGTTGGGGCCTTTCAAAAATCTCCTGATTGCTTCTTTCTGGTTTAGGTTACACAACCCACTACTCTCACTGCAGCCCAGGCAGCTGCTCAGTCTGCTGTGGAAGCTGCCAAGAACCAAAAGACCGGTCTAGGCACCCGCTGTGAGTCCCTGTGTGTCTCCCAGAACTTGGGCTAAAAGCAGTGCTTCAAAGTTTAGGCTTGGATGTGGGGAGGATATTAGAACAGAGGATAAAAATGTATCAGAAGGGGTGATGATTATGGGTTGTGGGTTTATACATCCATGTTTTTTCTTTTTTTCTTCTGAACAGTCCCTTCCTTGAATACCATGCAACCAGCTTTCAGTCAAGCTCCTACGCAGACCCTTCCAACAGGCTCTGTTCCAGCTCTGACTCAAAAGCTCCCTGCCTCATCTCAGTCTAGTCTGGTCTCCACAGTAACCACAGGCCCCGGCCTGCTGGTTCAGCCACCTGTGCAAGCTTCCCCACAATCTGGTGCCTCAGCCATGGTAAATATGATAGTTTTGGCAGTGGGATGCAGACATTCAGACAAATCGTATCATTTTTTTTTTTCATCAGGATGTGACTGGCTTGCCAACTGACTTTTGTGCATCTCTTCTTTCTCTATCCAGACTAGTGGCATGCCTCCCAACAGTATGAATGTGACTCAGCCGACACAGGCACAAATTGGAGCACCCCAGCAATCTATCCCAAACAAAGTGATGGCATGGAGTGGGGTGCTGGAATGGCAGGAGGTGAGAGCTGAATTATGGAAGGGAAAGAAGATTCATAGGAGCTCCTTATCCTGATGCATTTTGACCATGTATCCCATCCTCTTTTCCTAGAAGCCGAAGCCAACTTCTGTGGATTCCAATACCAAACTCACACGTTCCCTGCCTTGCCAAGTGTATGTCAATCAAGGAGAGAACTTGTGAGTGCCTCTGGTTCGTTTAACAGGAAAAAAAGACACTTTGTTGATTATTTGAGAGCAGGGAGATGAACTCAAAACTGGTGTCCTGATACTGATAGAAACAAGCTGAATTTTGGAGGATTTATGATGGAAGAAGACTGAAAAATATATTAGAGGTGCAATGAGTAAGAAGTAGTCAATTCTAATACATTGCCATCCTTGTCTATTTTAATGGTGGGCAGTTTTCTTCCATCCATAGGCTATTTTTCTAATTTATAAGCTCTTTTGTGACTACAGAGTCTGAACGAACTAACAAAAAGAGTGGAACTGACTTTCAAAAGTTGGGAATTGCTGAAACAAGTTCTCCCCCCTCTTAAAAAAAATCAGAAGTCTTACCATTAATCTGGAATAGAACTTTTGTGGTGATTATAAATGTGAACCCTCCTTCCCTGAAGACCCTGCTGACTGTCTCAGATTAAAGCATGATGGGGCGCTGATTTCCTACCAGGAATCTTTAGGTCAGTGTTTTAAACCAGTGCTAGTTGAGGAATTTTGGGAACTGACGTCAACTCATCTTAAAAGTTGCTACGATTGAGCTAAAGACTTAAATACTATATGGTAAATACATAGTGTACATATTACCTGCTAATGTGTGCAAATTATTTTAACCCTACATAGTTTTGAATGTTTTAATAGGCGGTGATTAAAGCAGATGAAACAAGTGAGATACGTAACAAAATGTTACAGTATTCAGTGTCATCAGTGTTTCAGTCAGTCATGTCCTTTTCTATGATACTCTGTTCAATTTCTTCATTTACATGGGTCTCTTTTCACTACGACACAATCGTCATTCCTCAGCTCTTAAGCACATTGTCCTCCAAGTTACATTAACATTTGGAGAATTGCATTTTCAGTTATTTATATGTGTAAAATGATGACAATTATTTTAAGCAAAGCTGGGATGGGAAAAGCACAGCTGACTCTCCTTGCTCTGTTGTAGGAAGGCTGAGCAGTGGCCCCAGAAGCTCATTATGCAGTTAATTCCCCAACAGCTCTTGGTAAGTGAAATGTATGTGATTTTTGAAGGCAGATTGTGAACTAACACTTCACAGGGATGGGCAACATTTTGCAGAATGAATGGCACCCTGATACTGCCAAAATATTTTAAGAGTTGCCCAGATAAATATAGTGGCACTGGTTAGAGCTTTGATCTGTACACACTCATCTACAGGGATCAGTGTGGAAGCAAGGTCTAAATCGGTGTTTCTCAACCTTAGCAACTTTTAAGATATTCAACCTTCAATTCCCAGAATTCCCTAGTCAACTATGCTAACAGGAATTCCAGGAGTTGAAATCTGCATATCTTAAAGTTGCCAAAGTTGAGAAACACTGGTCTGAAATTAAAATCTTACCCTTATCCAACCAGTCTTTATTCTAATGTATTTTTCTTCATTATCAAGGGCAGCAAAGAAACATGCAGATGATCTGAAGGGCATTTGGGTAAAGAGGCCAGTCCTTAAGATTTATGGAAATTCTGGAGTTGCAATATTGAGGCTGGGTTGGCAAATCTGATTTATGCCTTTTATTGGGCTTGCTAGTCTTGTTGTTATAATGATCTTAGTTGTAACTATGGTACGGGAACAGCCTTGTCCTGCTGAACAATTTTTAGAAGGATTAAACAATGAAAGATGGTCTGCTTCAATGGGCATGACAGATGCCATGCTGTGGGTGGGCAAGCTTTTCTTCTGAAAGTCTTATGTACTGACGTGAAAGAAAAAAAAGGGCATTTGGTTAAATTGATGGAAGTGTCTGAAACTTCTTCCCTGCCTATGTTGAAATCTCTTGTATTATTATATATCAGCTGTTCTTAGATTTTTAGATTTATAGAATTAGTATTACAGGATAGCTATTGCCCTTCAGCTTTGCTTTTAGCATCATTGGATTTCCCAGAAATTTATCTTATTTGAAAGTATTGACAAATTAGCATGGCTTGGAATATACACAGATTTTGTTCCAACTGAATTAATCCATTCCTTCTTCACAGACAACTCTGGGTCACCTGTTCCGCAATTCTCGCATGGTGCAGTTCCATTTCACCAATAAGGACTTGGAATCCCTCAAGGGGCTCTATCGCATCATGGGCAATGGATTTGTAAGATTCTACAATTGCTAGGATGTGGGCATGGTTAAAAGAGATTCAACTAAGTTGAAATAGAAGCTTCCAGTTGAGGCTTGATCATGATGGTTAAGGCAGTCTGTTTTCTTTCCTGTCTGGAAATCTGCCTGATGAGTAAACTGATACAATAGTCAAAAGTATCAAGATATATATAACTGTATATTCTGGTACTCCAGTACATAAAATTTCTAATATTACTGACACTTTTTATGGTAGCCATAGAAAGTTATTTTAATGGGAAATGTCTGAGCATGTTGGTGAAGTTACTTGCCTGGAATGTTATAAATTCTAGAATTGAGTTCACTTGCTTATGATAGTAGAAATCCTATAATTGTAGCTGGTAAATCATGATCTTAATGACACATTAGTGGGGCTTCTTATTCTCTGAAGATTGCTAGAAGTGATCCTTTGAGGGTAGTGTTGAAGAAATGGGATGATTAGTGAGGACCATCTCAGTTTCGGTGACATTATTATAGAGGTTCCTGATTTTGGAGGTGCATTAGTAGCTCAGTTTTATAAATTGCATTAGCATACCTGTTATTTGTGTTCTTCTGTTCTTCCTAATGCATTTAGTTTTGGCCAATGTAGTTTTAAATTTTCTTCTTGACTTTGATATTTTTTTCTGATATTAAATGACTCTGTGATTCCTGAGAAAAGAGCAGTACAGCATACAAATCTAAAAAACAAGGGAGCAAAAGATTTCACCTTGGAAGGATATTTCTCAGTATCCTTCCCTTTTCTTGTTACATGAGCAGGCTGGCTGTGTCCACTTCCCTCACACAACACCTTGTGAGGTACGAGTGCTAATGCTGCTCTACTCCTCCAAGAAGAAAATCTTCATGGGGCTCATTCCTTATGACCAGAGTGGTTTTGTCAACGGGATCCGTCAAGTCATCACTAACCATAAACAAGTTCAGCAGCAAAAGGTCAGTAGCTGATCCTCTTCTTCTTATTTCCCCCTCAGCTCTAGGTTCAAGCTTTTCAGCAGACTGAATCTGTTGAATTCTAGAGCTACCTGAAAATTACTTCTGAGTGTGTTGAAAAATTACCTCAGATTGTATTGTAAATAGCTCCAGGTCTCATTTAATATATTTCTTACAGTATTTTTTGCTTTGTAATAAATTAGAGCTGTGCCATTTCTAAGCATATTGCATCTTTAGCTTTAACTCCTGAACCAACATTTTTGTATTTGTACAAAATGTTGTATTTGTGCTTCTGTGTGGGAGTACACTCAGAATATTTTGGACTTCAAAAGGCTCTAATTTATTTCTTCTTCATCTCTCTTTATAGCAGATGGGGGGTTCTCAATCCATGGGTTCCACACCCAACACACAGCCTTTCCTGGCAAAGCAGCCTGGCACTTTGCCAGTAACTCCAGGAGTCCAGCAGCAGGTAAGGCATGAGGCAGAGTAGATTTTGCTCTTAACTGTCTTCAGGCAGCAGCCACACAAGGCAAAAGAGAGCTATCTATCTCTTGGCAGCATGTCCGGGCTTAGAACTGTATTGCCTATCTTTTTGCTTCACTGACCACTCCTTGTTGGATGTGCACTTCCCTTTATTTTTTTACAGATGGGTGGGCAACAGGTGAGCCCCAGTATGCCTCAAGTGGGAATCATGGAAGAACGGCAACAGGGTTTGGTGAGTCCCTTGTGGAAGTGGGAGCTGCTTTATTTTTTTTTAAATAGATTCATCCCATCTTGGAATCATTCTTTTCTTGCAGTTCTACTTATTCGGTCCTATAAGATGGTGCTCTGGGTGGAAAGAGGATGGAGGCTAAGCAAATTTATCTTTGGGTTAATTCAGCAGTCTCATTTCATAACTGGGACTTTGCACATAGCTTCCCATACCCTGCCAGATATTGCCAACAAAACTAAAGTTAAGATGATAAGTGGAAAAGATGTTATTTAAAAAACAACGTCATTTAACTATTAAACAAATTTAATGTATTTTTCACTATAGTAATTAGCAAGATGGCCTTCAGCATGACATATACCAGAAACAGCATTTTGGTTGGAGTCGCCCAATGCTTGCCTAGCTTTCCATATATAAGCCCTCATTATTTTTTCACTCTAATGATGAAGAACACAAATATGTTTCTATTATGGTTCATTTTCTCCAAAATATGGGTCTTCAGATTTATGGAAAATATATCCGTTGCTGTGTACATTCTTGCAAGCAATGAAATATTTCTTCTCCTTTTCATAGTTGCAGCTCCGAGTGCAGCAACCTCAGCCAGCTGCCCCACCTACCAACCAACCTCCACAAGCACAGGGTCCCCCTCAGGCTGGGCCACAGGCCACCCAAGGAGGGGCCATGCTTCGGCCCCAAAATCCAGGAGCCAACCCTCAGCTCCGAAGCCTTCTTTTGAGTCAACAGCCGGTGAGTGCTGTCTTTTGCTATCCGCAAGGGTTCCCCCCCGCCCCCATTTTTTCACATTTTTTTAATAATTGAAGAAGTTTACTGAAATGTTAGATCAGTCCACTACCGCATCTCCTTTGCTTCTAAGAGCAAAGAGAAGTGCCTGCATTGCTTAGCTTAGCTTTGCTGGCACTTGTAATAGTCCGAAAAAAAATTATATGCTTCCTCCTTTTTCATATGCAGCCCCAAGCTGGAATCCCTCAATCCCAGCAGCCCCTTCACCACCTACAGCAAGGGTCTTCAGGAATGTTACCACACCAGCCCATGGGGCAGACTCTTGGGCATCAGCCTCCTGGACAGCAACAGCTTCAGCTTCCTGGACAGCCTCTCATGCACCAAGCTCCTGGGCAGCAGTGGCCAGCCCAGATGGCACCACGGCCACAATTGCAAGGTATGTGTGGACTTGGTCTGAGTTGACAAAAAAACTATTGCTGCTACTCCCAATCCAGAAACAACTGCATCTGAAAATTGGGTAGGATTTTTGCTTTTGGAGAAAGGGCCTATTTCTTTCATCAAGGCACATTCATTTGCAGAGTTGGAGCAGGTAAATTTGAGAGGAGTATATGTCAGTAACTGGTTGAGCAGGTTATTATTTGTAGAACATGGGCAACAGATGTGAAATGCAGTAATGTGTAGTGAGGTAAGAGCTGTGATTATGCTAGTTCTGGCTACCCTAAGAGGGATTCATTAACTAATGGGAACAATATACTGTATTAGCTATTTCTGGGAAGGAAGAGAAGTGAAGGGCCAAATCTTTTATTAGGCTTCTTTTCTAGGTCAAGCATTTGTTCAAAAAGCCCCAGTGGATGTTAAATGTAAATTAAGTAGACCACTATAGCTAATCCTGTAACAAGATATTCTTCTTCACTGCTGTTCTAAAGCCTCTTGGTGTTGTCCCTTCTTACCCCCAGGTCAAATGCTAATGAACGCTGGTCCCCGAGGGCCTGTTTCTCAACCAGGCCTGCAGCAGGTTCCTGCCCCCAGCATCATGGAGGATGACATCCTCAGAGACCTCATCTGAGGACAGAGGAGGATACTTCTCCAATGTCACCCAGTGCTGAAATCATCTCTGTAAACTGGGAAGATGCTTCCTTTCTGGAGAATATTCTTTTTTTCTCATTTGTATTATTTTTGTTCCTCTCTATTAAAAAATATTACACATTTTTGGAGAAGGCGGAGCTTCGTTCCGGCAATACAGCTGCGATCTCGGGGCTCTGAGATCGTAGCCGATATTTTTGCCCCTGGTCAGTCCTAACGGACCTAAACCATCCCATAGAGACGGTGATCGTGAAGGGCATTGTTCCAGGATCCCAGAGATATCGCAAAATCTCTGGTTTGATCCGGAAGAAGCCCTTTTGCTGGCGGCGGAGAGGCAGCCTCCATAGCTGCTGAAGTCGGGACAGCTCCGGAAAGAAAGTGATTGGAGTGAAGTGTGTCGGCTGGGTGAGAAAAACTCTTTTGTGCTGTAAATTCGCTGAGGTTGGAAAGTTCATCCGATATAAAGAAGAAAGCTGTGAGATTTTTTTTTGACTGAAATTGTTTTGAGCGGCGTTTTTTAAAGTTATGTCAAATTGAGGCTTGGGGTTGTTTTTTTTCTTTTCTTTATACTTTTTGGGAAAGATTTTACTGTGACTTTGTTGGTAACCGGATTGAATTTTCTCTTATATATATTTTTATGCTCCCTTTGATTTTATGCTCCCTTTGATTTTTTAACTTTCTTTAGGATAGAGGCTCCCTTTGGCTATTTTTTCTTTTTTTTCTGTATATATTATTCCTTTTTTCCGGCGGGGGGGGAGAAAGAGCATTAAGAAACTTTGTAACACTGCCAACTAGAGGCTTGAAAGTATCTTTATGTGAATTGGAGAGAATTGCAAAAAGACCTCATCTCAAGGACTTTTTAACGTGATAAGATAGAGGGAGAGCACAGCAAAATATTATTACAGGTGCTTTCCTGGACTGTTATCAACAACACTTGAGGTTTGGCTTTGAAGCTGCTGGAGAAGAGAGTCATAACAAGAGCCTTGGATAAATAACAAAGTGCAGTATGTTTTCTTATATATACCCCATTCGCTAGCCTTTTTCTAAATTTTAATTTTAGTAATATTTTTATTTTTGCCTTTTATTTTAAAGGGAAAGCCTCAGAGTTTTTTCTTTTTTCTTCTTTATTTTTCTTTTCTTTTTTATTGGGACTTTTTTGCTTTTCATATTTATGTTTTTGGACTACTTTGTTGTTGTGGTTGTTTTTTTTTTTTTTGGATTATTGAGACTTTTTAATTGGATTAAGGTGTGAAGAATCTGAAGGAACTTTTTGTTTTTTTTTCTCTTTTTGCTTTTTCTTTTTTCTTTTTTCTTTTGCTCTTAATCAATATTATTATTTTTGGATTTGTTTGTTTTTTCCTTTCTATTTTTTCCTTTTTTATGGTGGACCATCTCGTAATTGGATTAGGGTCTAGAAGAACCTGAAGATCTTTCTTCTTCTTTTTTTCCTGTTTCTTCTTTGGTTTCGTGTTTTTTACTATTGGAGTTCTCCATTTTGGATTATAATTGGCTGCTCTACTAGTTGGATTAAAAGTCAAGAAGAATTTGAAGTTTTGGAAACATTGAAATGAGCAGGAAACCAATACCATCTGGCATTTCTGCTTCTACCTCTGCTTCCCCACCAGCTGGAGGACAACGTTTAATTCAGACAATGTTGAAGCAAGATAAGGAACAAGAAAAAGTAACTTTACAGATGATTATGCAAGGAATCCAAGATCTCAAGACAAAATCAGATATCATTGAACGAAGAATAGGAAATATTGAACAAAGAACAGAAAATATTGAACAAAGAATAGAAAATATTGAACAAAGAGCAGAAAATATTGAACAAAGAATAGAGAAGACTGATGAAAAAGTGGAAAATATTAAACAAATGATGGTTAAGTATGAGGAGAGATTCCAAAAAATTGAGGAAGAAGGAAAACAAAGAGAGAAGAAGATTGGAAATATTGACAGCAGACTAACAGCGGTTGAACAAGAAAAAGGTGGGATGTTGAGGTGGGAGATGGAAAGAATCAGAATTTTACCTCAGATTTCAAAATATAGAAGAGGAAAAAGGAGAAAATTTGGCAGCGGTAATGATAGAAATTTTGGCAGATGCTTTGGAAATTACAGAGGAAAAGATGATGGATGGTATAGATGAGATATATCGAGTCTATACAAGATATGCGATGAGAAATAAATTACCCAAGGAAGTCCATATTAGATTTACCAAAAAATCCATTAAAACGCAAATATTACAAGTAGTAAGAGAGAAAACACTGAAATACAAGGGTAAAGAGGTTGTGGTTTTAAAACAAATACCCAGAAGAGTGAGAGAGATGAGAAGAGAATATCGATTTCTGACCAAAATACTTTTGGAAAACGAAGTGAATTATAGATGGCTGATTCCAGAAGGACTAGTGTTTGGGTGGCAAGAGCAGAGATATAGAATTGATTCAATTGAGAAAGCAGAACTTTTCCATGCAGAATTCTTTGGAGGAAGAAGAGAGGAAGCAGAGAAAGAGGCTTTATCAATTGAGTTTCAAGATGAACAACTGGAGACTGAAAAAGAGAAAGGAGCAGCAGGGGGACAGATGGATAATAAAGAACAGCGTGAAGTGAGATCCACGAGAGCTGTTAGACCTAAATATAAAGCATAATCATGGAGGAAAAAAAACTGATTACAATGAATATAAATGGACTTAACTCAGCTGTTAAAAGAAGGAAAACTTTTCATAAATTAGAGAAATTAAAATTTGATATAATTTGTTTACAAGAAGTTCACATTAAAAAACAACATGAACAATTGTTATTACAGCCAAAATTGGGGAAAATATTTACCTCTTTGACTCAATGTAAGAAAAGAGGTGTGGTTTTATACATTAAAGAGGCTATTCCAGCAAAATTGATTTACACGGATGAAGATGGAAGAGTATTAATGGTAGAAATAATGGACAATAATATAAAAATACTCTTGATTGCAATTTATGCTCCGAATGATAAACAAGAAGAGTTTTATAAAAAGCTACACATGAAAATAATTGGACTGGACTATGTTAATATAATTATGATGGGAGATTTTAATGGAATTGTGGACAATAAACTGGACTATATAGCAACAACAACAAAGCAAAATAGAAAGGTTCTCCCAAGGTCCTTTTTTAAAATGACAGATGAATTAACTTTAAAAGATATTTGGAGAGAAAGAAATGTTAAAGCTAAACAATATACTTTTTATTCAAATAGACATTTATCATGGTCCAGATTAGATATGATTTGGATCTCAACAGAACTAATATCCAATATTAAAGAAACAAATATTGAAACAAGTACTTGGGCAGATCATAGCTCAATGACAATTAAATGGAAGGGACAAAAAAAAAGATCGAGATGGACATTAAATAATACTATTTTAAAGGAGAAAGATTTTACACAATGGATGGAGAAGGAATTGGCTTTTTTCTTCAGAGAAAATAAAAAAGAAGATACTTCAACGCAAAATGTGTGGGATACAATGAAGGCATACGCTAGAGGTTTGATAATAGATTATACAAGAAAAAAGAATATTAGGAAAAGGCAAGCTTCTAAGGCCTTGGAAGATGAGTATAAAATTCTTGAAAAAGAATTACAGAAAATGCCACAGAAAAAGGATATTAAATTGAAGCTGGATGTAATCAAACATAAAATGGAATTAATAGAGAAAGAAGAACTGGCACAGAAAATTAGAAACTTTAAACAGAATTATTTTGAAGATGCAAATAAACCAGGTAGATGGCTAGCATATAAATTGAGAAAAGAGAAGGAATCAAGAAAAATATTGAAGTTAATAGATGAACAAGGCCAAGTTTGTTATGGGAATAAGGAGAAAAAAGAAATTATTCGAGATTTTTATGGGCAATTATATAAACAAGAGAATTTGATTGATGAAGAAAAAGTCAAACAGTATTTACAGGAAGCTAATTTACCAAAGATACCTAAAGAGACTGAAGAAATGCTAGAAAGCAATATAACAATGATGGAACTAAATGAAGCATTTAAGAGACAAAATAATGGGAAAGCTCCGGGTCCAGATGGGCTTCCAGTAGAATTTTATAAAACATTTCAAGAATTATTGAGCATCCCATTGTTAGAAGTTATGAATGAAGTTATGTTAAAAAAGATGATACCTAAAACATGGTCAGAGGCTTATATTACACTCATACCAAAGGAAGAGACTGACCCATTGCAAATTAAGAATTATAGACCTATTTCTTTATTGAATGCAGACTATAAAATCTTTGCTTCAATCTTAGCAGAAAGACTTAAAAAATATTTAAATAATTTTATTCACTCAGATCAAAATGGATTTCTGCCAAAGAGACAAATTAGAGACAATATGAGAGTAATCTTGGACACTTTGGAATACTATGAGGCTCATCCTGAAAAGCAAATGGCTTTGATATTCCTAGATGCTCAAAAAGCATTTGACAACGTGAACTGGAGATTTATGTTATTATTATTGGAGCAGATGGGTTTCGCTAAAAAATTTATTCAAGCAATAGAAGCTATATATAATAAACAGACAGCAAGGGTAATGATGGAGGGGGAAACTTACAGATTTTATTAATATAAGGAAAGGCACAAGACAAGGATGCCCCCTATCTCCTTTGCTATTTGTGTTGACCTTGGAAGTGTTGAATAGAAATATTAGGGATGATAAAAGCATAAAAGGAATGAAAATTAAGAAGGAAGAATTTAAGCTACAAGCTTTTGCTGATGACTTAGCTTTTATTTTGGAAGATCCGCTAGAAACAGCTCCAAAGTTACTGGAAAGGATAGAGGCATATGGAGAGGTGGCTGGTTTGAAAATAAATAAAGACAAAACAAAGATTTTGACAAAGAATATGCTATTGAGACAGAGAGAAGAATTGGCAGATCTTTTGAAAATTCAAGTTACAAATAAGGTTAAGTATCTGGGGATATATTTGACAACAAGATGTAGCACATTAAAGGAGAATAATTATATTAAACTTAAACAACAGATAACTACAGATTTGAAGAAGTGGGAAAACTTGCAATTGTCATTAATAGGGAGAATTTCAACAATTAAGATGAATATCTTACCTAGAATTTTATTTTTGTTTCAAACAATACCAATTAGGCTTGGAAAAGATTATTTTGAAGATTTAAATAAAATTATGTTGAAGTTTATATGGCAAGGTAAAAAAGCGAGAATAAAGCTAAAGCTTTTGCAAGATGCTAGACATTATGTACGGGAGTCTTTGTGGTTAAATTGGGAGAAGATAAAAAGACAATGTTATTTGAAAATTCCAGTTTGGTTATCGACCATTGAAGCATTTTCCTATCCTATAATCTACAAGAAGGAACAAACAGTTAGATATGGGGAACTTTTGGATGAAAAGGGTGAACTTAAATCGATCCAAAACTTAGAGGAACAAGGTATAAGGATGAATTGGTTTTCATATGCACAAATACATTCAAGGTATGATGAAGATTCTAAAACGGAGGGATTTTATGATAAACAGACTGATTTAGATAAGATCTTGATGGGTACTGATGAGAAGGTGACTAAAAAACTATATGGTTATTTACTGGGAATGAAATTAGAGGAAGAACAAGTCAAAGAAACTATGATTGTTTGGGGGAAGAATTTTGGATATGGGACTGATTTAGAGAAATGGCAGAAATTGTGGTCTCAAAATTATAAAATGACAATGTCAACAGCATATAAAGAAAACTTGTATAAGATGTTTTACAGGTGGCACTTTCCTCCGACAAGAATAGCAAGAATGTTTAAGAACAAATCTGAAAAATGCTGGAAATGTCATCAGATACCCGGCTCGTATTACCATATGTGGTGGACTTGTGAGGATGCTAGAAAATATTGGACTATAATTTGCATGTGGTTGGAAAAAATGACAAAGAAACATATAGATTTGAAACCAGAGATCTTCTTATTGGGAATTTTACCTGATATATATAGTAAAGATTTGAAATACCTGATTGTAAATGTATTAACAGCGGCCAGGATTGTATTTGCTAAAAATTGGAAGAATGAGAAAATACCATTACAGGAAGAAATTATTAAGAAAATATTGGAATGTGCTGAGATGAGCAGATTGACATTTGAAATTAGAGAGCAAGAGGATAAACAATTTTATGAAATTTGGGATCTTTTTTATAAATGGCTAGATGATAAAATATGATAATAGAATATTTAGAATGCTAGATAGTAAGGAATATCTTTATTTTGCTATTATTTTGCTATTTGCTATTATATTTATAAAGGATTTTTTAGGATTGATTTGATATGACTAGATGATTTGTTATAGAGTAAATTGGTTTAAAGTATTGTTAGCTCATTAAGCATGAATGATTAAAAATATAGTCAAAAACTTCTTTTTTTAGTGATATTAGGATATATAAGTTTGGATTGACAATATGAGTTGTTATGTAACATAATTGTAATTGAGACTACAGAATGAATGCACAAAAATGATGAACCAACTGACACACTGGATGTACATATAAGAGTTGATGTTTTTATGTTTTGTTTGTCTTGTTTGTTTGTAGAAAATTAATAAAAACTTTTTCAAAAAAAAAAAATATTACACATTTTCATTCAAGTTGACCTTTCCTGAGATTAATTCTGTTTCTCGCTCCCATCTGCTGCAATTTTAGGAATATCACCCAGTTCTGCTGTGTTTAGAGCACACTAAGAGTTCAGTCCAGCCTCCCAAGTTCTCCAGTGGGTTTTCACTTAATTTTGGTATGGTGAGATAATTGAATGCAAGGAGAGAGAAAGTAAAAGTGATCCTATTGTGAGGTATGTTGTGAAATTCTGGCCCAAGATCCCATATCTCTCAAAGAGCATATATTGAATGATCTAAAGTCTTTCAAAGGAGAAGGGGCCACTTTAATAGATGGACAAGGGGTAAAAAGGCATCGAGGGGTTTCTTTTCTTCAACGTCTCACATTTGAGATGTGCTGGACTGCACCTCCATTCTCAGCAATCAGAAGTTCAAACCCTGATTGGAACCCTAATTGCTTGCTTCCTTATAAATCCCCACAGCAACCCTTCTTCTGGTTTACAACTGCCAAATTATAGCCGCTCATATATATTGTATTCAAATTATCCTTCCAAATGCATAACAGTTTGGCTTTGCTTTCTAAAACATAGGTTTTCTTAGGGCAGAAGTAAAAAAAATCTAAGACCAGGATGTTAAAATTCATTTTAGAATTCACACTGTTCTCAGAAGCGGAAAGAGTATAAGAGTATAATCAGGGTGGGTTCTTGTAATATATGGTCCTTTAGACAGAAAAGGAGATAGAGTGAGCATGCAAGGACTGGAATAAAGGATGTCAGAGTTCCATTCAATAAAGCACCGCTACAAGTATATGCACTATTGTTGGCCTAGCACGGCATTTATTAGTCACCCTTATTTATCAGGCAAGGCGATTTTGGTTGCTGCAGGAATCAGGCCCAATGCCCTTAACAGTACAGTCACTGGAATCCATGTCACACAGGTCACAGTGACAACTGAGAGCTACAGGGTAGGTGAAAGACGGATCAACATCCGGGGGACAGCCTTGCAGAAGTATAGTCTCATATTGCACTTCTTTGTAAATGCAGACCTTTTGGTTAAAGGTGGGGAAGAGAGGCTTCCACAGCAATTCCTGTAAAAGACATAGAGAGGGTAGTTAGACATGACAGCCTTTTTTTCTTTCTCATTCATGGGGCAGCATCCAAAATGTCACCGATGCCACCCTTCTGCTTAGTATTGGCCTAATTTCTCTTTCCTGCCTATTTGAGTGTGTATCGCTTGTTACTACTCCACACATACTGCTACCAGCAACCCCCAGAGGTCCCTTCTCAATGCTATCAAAGCTGGGGTATTGGTTTAGACATTCACTGCCTTTGTAGTGAGTAGTAGGTAGATGTAATGGCAAACTGAGCAGCAAAATGGTCAGATAAAAGCAAATAATTAAGAACTAATGCACTTCAAGTGACATGTCTGGGAAATTAAGACTACACAAACATGCCAGATAGGAAGAAGTTTCCCATTCTTCCAGAATGGAAAGCAAAGCCTCTAGGCTGTAATATATATAACAGGAAATACATTTTTCAGGGGCACCTGTATTTTTTTTCCCTAGCAGTAATCAAGCAAGTGAAGAGCAGTGCCCCAAGTCAAGTAACTGGCCCTATTTTATGAAGGTTACAATATCCTTAATGTTAAGGCCCCAAATGATTATGAGACTAAAGAGTGGATAGCTGCAAAGCAAACGCCTCCTAACCCCCTTTCTGGGCTAATGCTTAGGTACACAGAACGCAGGATTCCTCTGCCCATCAATTGCAGATAACTTTCAGAGCATCCCCTACAAGACATTTTGTCAAATTAACCACGAAGTAATAATTCCCATAAACATAATTACATCTACAAGGTTTTAGAATTCTCTCCAAAAGTCATCAAGGGGAAAAATATCAGCTGGAAACCAAGGCCAAATTCCCTCTCCTGGCAGCTTTATCTTATCTGCCCATTATGTCTCTGACAGCAGGAAACAAACAGTATAAAGCCCCCATTTAGGGAAATGTGCAGCTATGATTAAATACAGTTGTTGTTTTTTCAAGTCATTGCATTGAGTCTTAAAAGGGTGCTGGGATAGAAAGTAACTTTCTCATCTAGGTGCCTTCTGGGCACATTAGCTCACACCAGGCATTATAGTATCTATCTGTGCTAGCTTGGGGCAAGGAATGTTGTCCTAACACTTCTCAAGGGTGATTGGTTGGTGATTCCTCTCTCATATACCCACCTTGGTCTTACAGTAACCACTACAGATGGAAGTGGTGATGGCCATGCAGACAGGGCAATCGTCCTTCTCGGCTGAAATCGTAACATTGATAGAGTGGCAAGCTTGGTTGCTGCTGGTCACGCCACTTTGGTGAATGGCACAGTGAGTGGCAGTCAAGAGCAAGAGTGTTGCTAGCAACAGATTCTTTGCCTGGATGAAAAGTGGGAAGAAATGAGAAAGATTTCATAGCTTTGGCATCAGTTTCAGAACATAAGGCTATAGCATGATCTCTTAGGAATGTTGTGCAAATGGGACTGATACTGTTCGGCAGCATGCATATTTAATAAATTATAGCTTCAATGGGTAGTCTGGGTCTGCTGGATCTGCCTTTTATTACTATTGTTTAAGAATTACAGTCATAAGAGACAAACATAAAAGACAGAATATCTCTGAGCACATTTTGAGCCCAAGAGTTTGTTGTCAGCACAAATATTGAACTGCACAGATCACAAGCTTTTCACACTAAAGTTCATTCATAGATCCTCCTAAATTTAGCATCTAAGTTAGATATGAAAATATTGGTACTGATTTCTCTTTAACTATTCATAGTAATTATTTCCAGGTTTCAGATCACTGCTCATTGCCCAAACCTCTGGCAACAAATCCCGATCTTTTTTACTACTGTCACTGGTATACCTGAAAAATACTTGGGTGCTAAGCTGATTTTTTTAAAATACTAGCAAAATTATTTAATAAATGAACAAAAGTGCCAGGATTGTATTTCTATACCTATACCAAGGAGAGAGCATCAGGAAAAAAAAAATGGAGGGGGGAACTGCAGCCTAATATTTATGAGGGAATTGGGTGCCCTTCTTGAACTAGTCTTTCTGTTATCTATTATTTGATTGTCAATACGACATAATTGAACTAATATACATGAATCTAAATATTTAACATAAAATGTACTTTTTTTCCTGGAAAAACAAGACATGGAAACCTTTGAAAAAGAACTGTTTGTCAATAGTTCAAGTAGGTGTTTCCTCAAAAGAGTTCATAGGCCCTGCTTGCTAAACAGTGCCTAGTGAAGCATCACAGAATATTTCTTTTGACCAAAATATAAAGAGCATCCTTTCCCCAAGGTTGATTGTGTTTATCACAACTTCAGGATTCCTAGCCTGCATGGCTACTTTAGATATGTCCAGCTCATCCTGAGGGAAGTCAGTTGGAAAAAGCAAACATAGACTTGTTGGAAAGTTGAAAAGAATTGTTCAACCTCACTCTGTTGGTGAAGACTTTTGTATTTACAGTATCCTCAACAATGGGTTGCCTAGACTCTGATCAAAGTGAACCCACCAACTCTTCAATTAGGTAGTCCCTAACCACTGAGAAGCCTCTGTTAGCCAACAATTACCTTTGTTGCAATGTCCTATTATGCGAAAGCAACATACCTTGATCGGCAATCTCAGTAGATCATGTTAATGTGCAAGAACTATCACTGACCAAGCTATCTGCCTCCTCATTTGTACATACCTGCATTAACTTCATAGCGTCTCCAGGGTTGTCCTCCAATTGTAATGTATCTGCCGCTCTCTTGCATTTTTATAAGGCTTTCCCCACTCCCACCATGCAGCTGATAAAAAAGACTCAAGGGCAAAAATCTAATTAATAACCAGGATGCAACAACAAAGGATTTTAACGGCATAATCACAGTACTCTTTGGAAATATTGGTTAAGCCAACACTTAACTAATTTCATTTCAATTGATATTTCAAGTCTGTCTATTGATGTATCATCATTTAATCAGAAAGTTGCCCTGCTTGCTGGACTTTCTCACTCCACCCGATTTACTTTTCCGTCTTTGTATCAACACTGAAATGGATATAGTTGAAAGACACTGAGCCAAGCTCACATTCATAATTATGGATGGAGAAAACTAAGCTTCCTAATCTGCTATAGGCTGCAGAAGCAACAACCTAGATACTATATTACAGTAGAGCTACCTCATCTGAGTTGCAAAATCACCAATTGGGGGGCAGGGAGTGTTTTCTGTGCTTTTTGCTGATTTACAGTCAGATCACAATAGCTTGTCTAAATAGGATTTCTTTTGGGAAGTATTCATTTGATACTGCAAAGATTAGACAGAACCCAAGTTTTAAGAGCAGGAATCTAGTTTAGTTTAGTTTAGTTTTATTGTCATTGCACCTCATACAACAAAATCAAACACTTATCTTCAGTGCACATCATGACCATGACCATGAAAATAAACACAAACACACATCCTTCACCCTTCACACATTGAACCGGAAACCCCTGACACCACACCAACACTGCACTATACAGCAGAATTCAAAAGAGCTATTGCCCTGGGATAGAAGCTGTTTTTCAGCCTATTTGTCCTTGTTTTTATTATTCTGTACCGTCTGCCAGATGGTAATAGTTCAAAAAAAGCATTCCCAGGATGAGATGGATCTTTGAGAATGCTTTGAACTTTCTTGAGGCAGCGGGAGCTATAAAGCTCTTCCAAAGAGGAGAGAGGGCAACCAATGATCCTCTGGGCAATGACATTAACCCTCTGGAGTGCTTTCCTATCTGCCACTGTGCAATTGGCAAACCATACAGAGGTGCAGTATGTTAAAATGCTCTCCATGGTGCAGCGGTAGAAGGTCACCAGCAGTTTTTCATTCAGTTGTTGTTTTCTGAGAAGTCTCAGGTAGTATAATCAGTTTCAGGTAATATAATAATAGCATAAAAGAATTGGTATCAAGGATAGTTAGAACATGAGGATCAGAGTATATATTGTAATAAGGTCAATGAATTTCAAGCATAAGGTAGGCTTCTTAGAATGAGGAATGCACTGGGAACCCTGAATCCTTTGTTAGTAGAAAGATGAAATGTACAAATTATTATTAACATTATTATTATTAATGATGATGATAATAATAACAACAATAACAGCAACAACCACAACAATAATAATAATAGGATGGTGGCAGCAACCCGTATCAACCATCAGTGCCATCAATAATATTTGCAATAGATTTTTAAATGTTTAGTTGACTGAGTTTCATCTTTAATGAATAAAAGAAATAATAATAATAATGGTAATAGATGGTAATAATGATAACAATAGTAGTAGTAGTAGTAATAATAGTATTTTGTTGTTGAAAATTTTGCATTCTGTTTTAAATGATGATGCTAGGTGAAGGAATAAGAGTAAATTGCTCATACTGGGGAAGGAAAGGTGTTTGATACTAGTTTTTGGCTTCATCTGCTCTTGATGTAATAAATGCTTAGGTTGGTGAGTGCATGTTCTAGGAGGAAATTAGACACAGCAGACCGTTTTTACTGAGTTTGGTGAATTAAATCAGTGGTCGCCAACCAGTGGGCTGGGGGCCACTGGTGGTCCATGAGAAAATTTTGGTGGTCTACAGAGAAATGTCACCCACAAAGCATCCCACAAAGCAATTAATCCCGGCTGTGCAGGAACACAAGACTGCATCACCCATATGGCCTGAGGGAACACAAGGCTTGCGTCACTTGCATTGTGAACAACACAAGATATTGAGGAGAGAAGGGAAAGGGCGGGGGGGGAACTTGCCCCACACACCCCACACACCTCGCCTGGCCACCAGGCTGCTTCTTTCAGCTTCTTTCTTCTTCTGCTTTTGGCTGCATACAAGGAAAGCAGCAAAAGTCTTTCTTTCTCTCCCCCAAACTCCACTAGAAATGAGTCTTTGGGACCCTACAAGGCATCCTGCTCCAAGAGGCTGCACTGGCAAAGACTCATTTCTGGCAGAGTTTAGGGGAGAGAAAGACTTCTGCTGCTTCTACTGCTTTCCTTGCATGAAACCAAAAGTATCTTTCTCTCTCTCTCTCCCCCTGAAAATGGAACTGGAGATGGTATCCTGCGATCCCAAATAAAGAATAATCGATCAGTAGGAAAACAGAACGGGGAATTTTCCTGCAAACTTTTGGGGGGATTTTCCCAGGGTCTCTGGTTCATGGGATTTAAAATTATGAGTTTGGTGGTCCCTGAGATCAAAAAGGTTGGCGACCCCTGAATTAAAGCTTCATGACTTTTAATTCATTCTGCTTATAGACTGTACTTTAAGCCCTGGTTTGAGTCCATGATCAGTGATGTGACAACACTGAAAGGAACAAAGCAGACAGTTTTCCTGAGTTTGAAGCATCATTTTGCCCTTTAAATTTCTTATGAATTAAAAGAAAAAGAGAAATTTGTATCTGCCCACAGTACACAGGAAGAGGGCTCTAAGAGCCACAAATTGGTATCTAAACAACTGTATAGGGCCCATAATTTGTTGCTCCCATTCCCATGATAATTGCCTTCTCCTAAGTCATGTTTGGCAATAGCATCATATTTTCCATCCACCATGGCTTTTTGCATCTTCTACAAGGTTGCTACTCTGGACTACACCAGGTGTTGCTACGTAAGAAATCTCTTTCTGCCTTAATTGGTTTCTATCTGGATTGCTGAATATGCTGTCCTTGATACCAAAGTGAGCTTCAAGGACCCAGTGGGATTGGAATCAAGGCTAGCTGAAAGCTTCAGGGGAATTGAGGGACATCAAATTGGGAAATGCTACTTAAAGCATTGTGGGAAATCCTGTTCCCCCAACTTCAATAGGAGATTATCTGCCATATTCCCACACATACACTGGATTCATAAACTTCATACAATAATTTTAGCATTACCTCCACATAACTTTTATTTAGTATATGAGATGAAAGTAAAGGAATCCCTGCAGATTTATTCTGCTAGTCAGTGCTGACTATAAAGGGAGATGCTTATTTCCATTTTAAAGCCATTGTGCCAGCACTATCCAAAGATATTCCTGTGGTCATGTGGCTAACATGACATCACAGAGCACTGTTATCTTCCCACTAAAGTGGTAACTATTTACTTGCATTTGCATGCTTTCAAACTGCTAGATTGGCAGGAACTAGGGCGTGAACGAAAGCTCGCCCATCACATGGTCTCAGATTTTGAACTTGGGCTGACGACTTTCCAGTCAACAAGCCCAGCATCTTAATTGTATAGCCACCACACCGTTCCTCTGTATATGAAGTTCCCCTTGGATCAGGGGTGTCAAACTGATGGCCCATGGGGCGGATGTGTCATGCGAAGACCACACCCACCTGAGAATCAAATCCAACTGTATCTGATATTTTTGCTCTGCAAATGCAAAAAGTTATGATATGTCACGATATGTCATATGACACAATTGAGTTTGACACCCGTGCCTTGGATTCATTGAGGAAATCAATAGTAATGGAAGGAGCTTTTTCTCTTCCTTTTTAACTGTCAACCATTCACCAGTGTGAGAATTGGCTAAAATTCACAGTTTTCCAGATGAGAGCCAGGAAAACACTTGTAGAGGATGTGAAATGTCAATCTTGCTACCACAAATGCCAAGTGCTGGTTAGTTAATTGTTGGACCTAGGGAAGAAAGGACCTGAGAATCAAATCCAACTGTATCTGATATTTTTGGCAACCACATGGCCTCCAGATCCTGGAATCACATGGCCTCCAGTTCCTCATTCTCAAGGCTTTTTCTGGTCCCCATTATGATAAATTTCTTAAAGTATCTCTGAGCAACATGACAACTAAGCTATGGATACAATTTCTCCCATTTTCCTAAACATAGTTTGCATTGCCGGCCATAGTTAGTACTGGTTCCTCTATGGGCAGTGTAACAATATTAAAAGTCTGCCATCACAACTAAGCCAAGCCAGCAGGGTTTATGAACTGAGGTAAGTTGCCCTTGGGTACTTGGCAATTTCTGCCAAGGAAAAACAATATTCCTGTGAAGGTTTTTAGAAAGGTTGCTAGCAGTTTCCTACCTACGACTGGTGGAGGTGGAGGCATTGCTTACGTCAGATGAGTGGGATAATGGATTTTAAGACAACAGGACAAGCTCCAGCTGCTTCCAAGTCCTTCATCTGCCTAGAGATATCTGCCTTGGGGATTACTAATCAGCCTTGGATGAGTCCTTCTTCCTATGTAATCCACCTCATAGGGTTATTGTGAGGTTAATATGAGCTTTTTTCTGTGCTGCTCTCAGGTACTGGCAGAAGGTGGAAATGCAAACATGAAGAACAAAATCATGCAGAACTCCTAAAAGGTAACCTGTGGGATTGATAAAATCAGTTGAAGCTGTACCTCCTATCAGTATTACCATCACCACCACACATACTCAAGATCCATAATCTTCAAGGCTTCCCCTTGGCCCTCTAGGAGAAAATTCTGCAACTATTGTTCTTGTGCTTTCTAAAAAAAAAAGCAATACATTTATGTCAGCAAAATCAAGTACTTGAGGCAGACAAATCATTCTAATTAATGCCAGGGCAAAATTAAGTCCATAATGTTATTACTTTTATCGGTGTTTCTCAACAATAGCAAATTAAGAGGCTTGGACTTTATTTCAAAAGCCAGTATTTATCCTCAACCAGTATAAAATGTGAACTTCATGGAGCCCCAATTAATTTCTTGTTGCTTACTATTAAGATATTTAAATTTAATAGCTGGAACAGTGGTGTGTACAATGAGCCAGAACATACAATTATAGTTGATTGATTGGAGAGTGCTGGCTCCTGCATGAGGCAATCTGCACTGTGATTGGTTGCTGTGCATGTGGAGGGCGAGTTTCCCTTTTTCACTACTTTTTTCTTCTGTATGCACTGTGATTTACTTCATGCTGCTCCTGTTTGCCTATCTTGTTCACTGTAAATACTGCATATACGTACAATATATTAATTTATATAAATCTACAAGTTCATGTCAGCATCTCTGACTTTATTTGGACACCTGCTGTGCAATTCTCTGACAGGCCCAGAAAAACCCTGAAGTGCCAATAATAAATTTATCCGAGGTAAAAATTTCTTTGTGATCCTGAGGGAGGTTGAAGACGATTGGCTTGTAAAAATAGCATGATGCTATATGTTACAGAAATGGGCCAATTTCCTTTGGCTTGACTTGGGTGAGAAAAATTATCTCTCATAGAGGCTAAAAATTGCGACGTTTCTGTGGAGGGAAGATTTGTAAGCAATCTTCCAGAAAATTTCAATGAGAAAGAGCAACAGCAAAGTAGAAAAGGACTAACCAGCATAAATTTTGGGTTGGAAGATAGTCAGGTATGTGCATGGGCTAACATCTGCTAGAGAACGCTGACTTGCCTTATGCAGAATTTATGTAAAAGAGATAGCGAACAGCAAAGTAACTTTCACCAGAAAACTTTATAAAGCAAGAAGTCTGTCAGATCACCTCCAGTTCATGAGGAAAAGTTTCTTGAATTAGAAGAGTAAGGAGGATGTTTTCAGAAGCACATAAAGTTTATGTTGTTCTTAGTTCCCTTGATGATACTTGGGATATCATGGCTGCCAACTCTCACGCAATCAGCGTGAGACTCACGCAATTCAACCAATTTTGACTGTCTCACTCTGATAAACAAAATCTCACGCTAAACCCCCAAAATCATGGAATGTACAAAAATATCCCTACATTCTCTGATTATATTCCGAATATTTCCCCTTAGCTTAGGAGAAGGATGAGCTCCCAGCGCCGCCCCGCCCTGCCCAGCCACCCCACCGCGCCTCTTTTCCCGCCTTAATCCTTCTGCCGGTGTCCCGTAACTGTCACGATGCCGATCATTAGCAAATCGCTTCAGGAAAGCGAAGAGCAGGAGGCTTCTTCCCGCCCGGGGCGCTCGCAGCCACTTTGCCCCGCCCTCTCCCTCTCTGCAATGTCCTCTGGGACAAGCCAGCTGCCCTAGGCTTTCCAAAGAAGGACACGAGGGGGCTGGCAAAGCCTCTTTTGCGGGCAACAGCCTCGGCCAGTAATAACAATGGTAAGCAAAGCCAACGAAGTGGCTTCCATTTAACCACCAAAGATGTTTCTTTATTTTCTCTGGCTGGATTTCTGACCCAGGGGAGAAAGACCATTTAAAAAAGCAAAAAGGACAGAAAGAACACCAAGAAAGAATGGGACAAACCCCCCCCCCCCAAAAAAAAAGAGATCCAACACAACTCTGAATAAAATTATTATTATTTTAAATTTTATTATTATTATAATTATTATTACCACCCCTTTACACACCTTATGCTCTCTTTTAGCTGATCCAAAAGAGTCTTCCCAAACCAGCAAGGCGAGAAGCGCGCCAGGCTGATCTATAAAGGGGCTGGGCAGCTTTTTTGCAAAATACTTAATAGAAAGGTTGGAGGACTGACAGGATTACATCTCTGGCAGTGGATGAAGGAATCACTTTTTCCTCTTTCTCCTTTGAGTTTAAATCCTAGGTCTCCATGCACCAGATCGACAGGACTGTACTACATTATTATCATATTTTCAAACCCTTAGATAAGGACTCAATAAGGACTTTTTTTTGATGCCAGTAGGCTTCTCAGCCCCAAATTGGGATAGCCCTGACTCAACTAGAACATATTCTAATCTTAACACAATTTACCATCCAAAGAGTAGTAAGACCATTAAGTTCAGAATCTAAACTTACCCAATAAATAATATACTGTTTCCTCACTGTGCTCAAGCTTCAGAATACAGTAGATGAGTTTTACAGTTAACAATATGTATATTTATATGAAGCACTCATTATTTGATTAAATGTTTAGTTTATACATGTCTGAAATTATGAACCCCTATTTCAGTCAACAAGTTAGTAAATAATTAAAGACTGAGACTATAGCATTTGATATTGGCATGTAGTATGGTATTTGATACAGAAAGAAGAATACCCATTGATGTATTTGCATTATCTCTGTAGTTGTTTCGGGTTTTTGTCTTTTTGTTGCACATTGAATTCATCCTATAGTGGTCTATAGTACATCACTAAGCTAATAAAGTCAGTTGAGGTAGAATACTGCAGTTACAAGTCAGGAACTTCAATTATTCATGGTCAATGAACTGCATTATTAATATCTTACAAATCCGGTTCAAGTACATTGGTGCTGCTTGCATGTATGTATGTATGTATATGTCCAAATCATGACTAAAGTATGCATCAGATTGCACCATTTAAAATGTAAAATTGTCAAAGCTCCCTACCGTGGAAAGGGGGACACCCCCCTTCCACACCATCCCCCCCTCGGTCGCTCCGCTCCCTCGCAGTGTCTCACTCTGAACTATCACTCAAGGTTGGCAGCCCTGGGATATGTTAGTAGCAAGCTTTGAGTCCATGGATGAGCATGATTTAAATATACAGTAAATTATGTAACTGAGAGGCTTTTGGAGCAAGAACAGAAAAGATTTGAGAAAAATGTTGTACATGAGAGAAACGATAGTAATTTGCAATTCAGTCAGAAAGGAACTGTATTCAAGAGAGATAACAGGAAGGAATATAAAGTCTGTGTAGTGCAATGCTGCTTTGCATATTCTCTCAACATATTGAGAGAAATTGATCAGTAAGATGATTAAAAGATACAAACAGGAGAGAGACAGCACAACAGAAGAAGGAAGACACACAGATTTCAGTGGGGAAGGCAAACAATAAATACACTATTTGGTTGTTGAACAGTGGGGTAAGTGAGCATATTATAAATAACCCATTTCTTTTTTTCCAGTTTGGGGCTGGCTGCCCAAGAATATGTAATCCTGGCAAATGGTAATCTTTTGTACAGGGACAAGGAACAGTAAATGTCATGTATTGTTAAGTTGTTTGATAAGATTTTATGTCTACCAGATATAGATCACAATTTGCTGAGTGTGAAAGGTATGACAATGAAAGGTATGAACCAATTTTTGCAAAGGGTACATCATGATTTCCTGCTTGGGTGGGGGGTTGGACTAGATGACCTATAAGTCCCTTCCAACTCTGATTATCTGTTATAAGAGATTAATTGTGTACACAAGGTTTGAAACAATTAATATGTTTTGAACCACAAAGAAACTGGTGGTAGTATGTGGACAATCTTTTCTAATGAATAAAAGCATAATGAGTGTGCATATTTATTACACAGAAGGCTGGGTCATGCAAGCTTTAAAGTACTGCAGAAAATGCTTGACCTGACTCTATGTTTGAATGTAAAATTTGTGACAACTACAGGTAGTCCTTGACTTGCAAAGTTCATTTAATGACTGTTCAAAGTTAAAATAGCACTGAAAAAAGTGACTTATGACTGTTTTTCAAAATTACAACTTTTGCAGCATCCCCATGGTCATAATTGACACATATTTATTATGGTTGCAGTGTCCTATCGTCATGTGATCAATTTTTGCAACCTAGCAAATAAAATCAATGGGGAAGCCAGATTTTAACAACTATATTACTAACTTAATAACTGCAATGATTCACTTAACAACTGTGGAAAGAAAGATTGTAAAATGGGGCAACAAATTCACAACAAATGTTTCACTTAGCAACAGAAATTTTGGGCTCAATTGTCATAATTAGATTGTGCAATTAGCAAAGAAATCAAATCAGCAAAAGAAGTGATAGGAAATCTGATAGGATTTTTCAGTTACTGCGTGCTGATTTAATTGGCCTTTATATCCATCAGTGAGAGGGGCCAAATTTGCTTTGCTAATTGTTGATGATTTATCAAGATATGGTTTTTGTTATTTACTAAAAAGCAAAACAGAGTTGTTTCAACAATTTAATCAGTGGATAATGTTTAAAGAGAGGAAATATAATCAAAATGTATGTCAACTACAAACAGAGATGCAGAGTTCATGTCTAACATGTTTTAGCAATGACTGAGAAAGAAAGGCATAACCCATGAACCCCTGCACTCTGTCACAGAATAGAGTTGCTGAAGGCTGGAATGGTGTATTACAAACTATGAAAGATATGTTACTAGCAGATGCAGGAATGAGTAAATTGTATTAGGGTGAAGCAATTATAACTGTCAATTATTTGGTCCATAGCTTATAGATTTCGGCAGTTAATGAAACTCCATATCACATGTTTTATAAAAACAACCACCAAGTTTGGTACATTTAAGTATGTTTGGCAGCAGTGTATGGGTGCACATTCCCCCCAATATTAAGAAGAAACAAAAACCAAAGACAAGGAAATTGAAAATGTTAGGTTATCAATCAGGATCAAAGCATATAGATTTACAGATGGACCAAAATATTATTATTTCAGTTCTGCAACTTTTCTTTTTACATGAGAACTGGGAAAAGGTACATGCCAATACTGAAATGTTAATGCCTATTTTTTAGAAGTTTCCAATAAATGAGCATGTAAAATGAAATCTGAGAACAGTTCAGGCTCTGAATACAGCTCAAAGAAATTTTTAGAGAGTGAGATTCCAGTGAAACAGGTTAAGTTTATTCCAACAAGGTCTGAAAGAGCAAACAAAGATGTTCCTCTAGAAAGATTTACAATTGTTGCAGTAAAAGTATGTAACATCTTTTATGAACCCCCAAATTACCAGGAAATATTAAATTTACCACTGGCAGAACAAACAAAATGGAAAAAGACTATGGTTGAAGAATGAAGTCAGGATTTATTGTAATGTTTGTAAACAATTGATTAAATATCTAGAAAACAGACTTCAGTTGCCATTTCCACAGCTGAATCAAAATTGACAGAGTTGGGTTCAGAGATAGCATGATATATAGAATGTTAAAAGATTTGGATGTTAAAGTGAAGGGAGCTATAACAATATTTGAAGATAACACAACAAATGACAGCAGGTGACAGAATAAAAATCAGAAGCAAACATGTTGATATAAAATATTGTAATGTCAGAAAAGCAGTGAAAGAAAATTTAATAGACCTAATTTATTGTCCATCAGAAAATAATTTGACTGATTTTGTGACAAAGCCATTGGGTATACAGGAACATAAAGATCTTGTGAAACAGCTTGATTTAAATGCTGCCCAGCTATAAATTGGAGGAGTATTATTTAAATTTAGTAACTGGAACAGTAGGATTGTACAATGAGCCAGAACACTCAATTATAGTTGTTTGATTGGAGAGTGCTGGCAATCTGCACTATGATTGGTTGCTGTGGGTGTTTTCCCACCCTTTTCTTCAGTGTGCTCTATGTTCTCTGTGATTTATGTCATGATTGGATGCTCCTGTTTGTATCTTGTTTGCTGTAAGTATAGATGTAAATATATATAAAGCTGCAAGTATGTGTCAGCATCTCTGACTTCATTTGGACATTTGCAGCACAATTCCCTGACATTTACTATTTTAGGTCTGCAGGTCAAAAATGACGTGACTGTGCACTTGGTGCTGCTATGCCTCACCTAGTAGAATCTCCTTGTCACCTTCAAAAATCCCATGTGGATTAAGTGACTCTGCCTTAATTCTCTCTTCTACCTGCCATAAGGTTATTATCAATTGTTATTATCACTATTATTACTGTTCTGTGAAAAGAAGTGTAGTGTATTCAAATGCAGACTTCTAAGACTACATTCCTATTGGTTAATTAATGCAGCATAATGATTGGTTTATAACGACAGTTTCAGATTGGCTGCCTAAGTGGCAGGAAGTTTAAATAAATGCCATTGGTTGTGAGCCGCGAGCAGCTGCTATAAAAAGGGCTGCCACGGCTCGACTTTACTTGAAGTTACTGGTTACTAATAAAGAGCTGAATTCAACTCCGGTCTTCAAGTCTGCTTTGTCCTGGCGATAGAACACTGGCGACGAAGGTGGGATTGAAGGGACAAAGACCGTAAGAACGTGGCAACAATAGCCGAAGGACCAGCGAGATGGCCGGCAACAATTTGCCACCCGCACCGTTCAACCAGCCGAAGAAGACTGGGAGTCATACATTGACAGATTCCTGATGTTTTTAGAAAGCAACGAACTGCAAGGAATCACCGACCAGAGAAAGAGAGCCATATTCCTAACGCATTGTGGCCTGACTATCTTCAAAATGGCCGAGGCATTAGTAAGACCAAATGACATTAAACAGATGGCCTGGCCAGACCTAAATCAGATGCTGAGAAACCATTACGCTCCGGCCATATCCAATCTCATTAAAAGGCACGAGTTCTACAAGCGCGACCAACTAGAAGGTGAGAGTATTGGAGACTTCGTAGCAGCCTTAAGAGACATTGGAGGGGCATGCAAGTTCCTCAACATGGATGAAGCCATGAGGGATCGCATAGTCCTGGGACTAAGAGACGCAACCCTACAGAGCAAACTGCTAAACCAACCCAACATCACTGTGAACGAAGCCATTGCTGAAGCAACTGCCACTGAAGCCGCAAAGAAGTCTGCAGCAAAAATGAAGCAGATGAATACAACGAACAGTCCAAGCCTGAATAAAGAAAAGAAAGCAGAGGGAGCCCAAAATCACACTGCCACAACCTCTCACCATGAGGACATCGAATCATCAACCGATTCTGAAGACGAAGACAAGGAGGTAAACAGGCTCTATTCTGAAAGGAACCGGAGAGAGAGATGAGGTAGAAAACCCAAGTTTCAGACCCGAGGTCTGAGTGTCGATTCTTGGATGCCACATGCCGGCATTGTGAAAAACAGGGGCATATTGCGAGGGTCTGCCGAAACAAAAAGACCTATAGTCCAAAGGGACATGGCAGTACCCCCCCCCCCCAGAAACAAAGAAAGGTCAACTGGAAGTCGTTGGAGCCGAGACGGTAGAAATCAACGGCTCGACGAAAAGGAAGAAATGCATCAGACAATCACTATTGGGATGGCCAGAACAACAAACACTAAGAAGGTTTGAATCAACATCCTGATAGAAGGCAAGTCATGTGAAATGGAAGTAGACTCTGGTTCGTATTTATCAATGGTATCATGGAACACAATATAAAGTTTGATAGCAGACATAAAACATAGAGAACTTCAAGAGCAAAACCTGATCATCAAGGACTACCAGGGTAACAAGATACCAGTAGTGGGACTGGGACATTTCAAGGTGAATTTAAAAAAACACACCAAGATTCTTCCATTAACCATCGTTGACAGAGATCGCCCCAGCCTGCTCGGGTTAGAATGGTTCAAATCACTCGGAATCGAAGTGACAGGGATCAATAGCATCACCATGACGGACTGGGAGAAAGACCTGATGGAGGAATTCCATGACGTATTCGACGGGACTTTAGGCAAGTACCATGGTACCCCTATATCATTTAGCTTAAACCCAAACGTAGCTCCCTTCAGGCTTAAAGCCAGACGGGTACCGTTTGCACTAAGACCAAAAATTGATGAGCAACTAAACAAGCTCATCGCTCAGGGGGTGCTAGAGCTGACCGACCATGCCAGATGGGAAACCCCAATTGTGACTCCTATAAAACCTGATGGGTCTGTGTGCATCTGAGGTGACTATAAGACCACCCAACCATGCATTGCAACAGAGCACATATCTCATTCCGGTAGTCCAACACTTGTTGCATTCATTGGGAAGAGGAAGGATTTTTGTGAAGCTCGACCTCGCGCAGGCATATCAACAATTACCCATTGATCCTGAGACAGCAGAGGTGCAAAACATCCTAACACATAGAGGAGCTTTTAAATGTAATAGATTACAATTCGGTGTAAGTGTGGCCCCTGGCATTTTCCAGAGCCTAATGGAACACCTTCTCCAAGGACTAAAAGGGGTGGTAACCTACTTCGATGATGTACTAATATCAGCCGAAAACAAAAAACAACTAAAAGACCATTTAAGGGCAGTTTTGGCAAAATTTAGAGAAGCAGGACTCAAAGTTAAAAAAGAAAAATGCCAACTTGCCACAAACTGGGTCGAGTTCCTGGGATACCTTATTGATGAGCAGGAATCCACCCCCCACACAAAAAAATATGAGCAATAAAGGAAGCTCTCAGACCCAAAAACAAAATGGACTTACAAGCATTTTTGGGACTCATTAATTTTTATCATGTCTTTCTGCCACAGAAGGCAACAGTAGCGGAACCACTGCATAGATTCCTTGATAAAAAAGCCAATTGGAAATGGGGCCATCAAGAGGAAACAGCATTCCAAAAAATTAAAGACTTAATCACATCAAAATCTGTATTGATCCAATACAGTGACACACTACCTCTAACTGTCACCTGCGACGCTTCACCTTTCGGCATAGGCACAATACTCAGCCACACACTACCAGATGGCAGAGAAGCACCGATCGCCTTTTATTCCAAGACGCTGTCCAAGACCGAAAGGAACTACAGCCAATTGGACAGGGAAGCCTTGGCAGCCATCTCGGGGGTGAAACGTTTCCAGAAATACCTATACAGTAGGACATTTTCTTTAATTACTGACCACAAACCACTATTGGGAATCCTAGCTGGAGACAGGGCCACCCCCAATATCCTGTCCCCAAGGATGACTAGATGGTCAGAATTTCTTGCAGCCTACAATTACAAACTCATTTATCGCTCAGGGAAAGCCATTTCACACGCAGATGCATTAAACCGCTCATCACTACCAGGTCAAAATGAGGATCAAGCTCCCACCACATAGACCCTACAAATTGAAACGATCCCAAATTGGCCCATCACCACATCGGACATCGCAAGGGAAATGGCAAAAGATGCACTAATGGCCCGGATATTGAACTGGATGGGACAGCGTTGACCAGAAAACATAAAAACCAAGACTTTTAAACCTTTTAAAAACTGGCAAACTGAATTATCAATTGAAAAAGGGTGCATTTTGTGGGGAGACCGGGTGGTTGTCCCTCAAAAATTACAAAAAGACGTGCTAAACATGTTAAACGAAGGACACCCGGGCATGGTAAAGATGAAGTCCCTGGCCAGAAGCTACATTTGGTGGCCAGGAATAGATAAAGACATTGAAAACTTGGTTAAAACATGTAACAAATGCCAATCATCCAGACCCCCCCCCCTTCAGCACCAGTTCTTGACTGGGAGACACCCAGATGCCCCTGGTCAAGAATCCATATGGACTTTGCTGGCCCCACAAAAGTATATACTTACCTAATCATAGTGGATGCCTATTCCAAATGGTTGGAAGTTGTCATCATGAATTCAATAACAGAAGCCGTCACCAAATTTAAAAAACTTTTTGCCACCCATGGTCTACCAGATGTAGTAGTATCGGACAATGGGCCACAGCCTTGGCTTTTGAACAATTCCTAGCAGAACATGGAATAAGACATGCTTTGACAGCGCCAGCTCATCCGGCGGCAAACGGAACAGCAGAACGCATGGTTCGTTACATGAAAGAAGCATTGGAAAAGCTTGATGGAAATGACATGCAAGAAAAAATTAACACCATGCTCACCATCCAACATATAACACCATGCGCGGCAACAAACAAGAGCCCGGCTGAACTGTTGATGGGAAGAAAGTTGCATTCCTACTTGGATAGACTGCACCCCACTTACAACCCCGAAAAGCCACCAGACTCTTCCAGTAAGTACCGCTCTTTCTTACCAGGCGACTTAGTATATGCAAAAAATCTTACCGGAGAACCATTGTGGTTACCGGCAACAATCACACAAATCACTGGCCCTCATTCATACCGGCTAGAAACAGCTGACGGCAGATTGTGGAAATGACACATCGATCAGCTATGGTCGCGACACATCGAAGGAGACACCGATGTTCCCCGAAACATGGAACAAACACTTTCCCAAACACCCCCAGATAATAATAAAAAATCCAGAGGGGGGGGACCATTAAATAATAAAGAAAATGAAAATCGTCCAGTTACAAACCACTAACCAGAAACAGAGAACCAAGAAAAAAATAAAAGTCATTTACAATTAGAAGACTTCGAGACAAGAGAACCGGAGGAACCCCAGGAAAGAAGCAGCCAAGCCAACGCTACCTGCCCGCACACAATGCAGGGAGACCACACCATCCATCCAACCAATCTAGGGCGCAGAGAGAGCCCGATCAACCCAACAAGGCACGGCAGGAGCAGCATGGCTGAGGCACCCTTCCAGGAGGTTCCTAGGAAAAGAATGGGGAGGACAGCAGGCCTGTCCGAACCGATGGAGACCAACACAGAGACTGAATTGCGCAGGTCAACTAGGACTCACAAGAGCCCCACCTACCTGCACGATTACATCACGTAACATTGGAGTGAACCAAGAGGGGAAGGGTGTAGTGTATTGAAATATAGATTTCTAAGACTACATTCCTATTGGTTAGTTAATGCAGCGTAACAATTGATTTATAATGACAGTTTCGGATTGGCCGCCTAAGCAGCGGGAAGTTTAAATAAATGCCATTTGTTGCAAGCCGCGAGCAGCTGCTATAAAAAGGGCTGCCACGGCTCGACTTTAGTTGAAGTTACTGGTTACTAATAAAGAGCTGAATTCAACTCCGATCTTTGAGTCTGCTTTGTCCTGGCGATAGAACAGGAAGGAAAGGAAAGAGATGGAAAAAATTGGGGGAATGAATATTAAGAATATCGTCACAGCACAGAGATAAACTTCTCACTGCTTGAGGGCCATAGTGATCTTTGCAGAGCATGTTAAATGTATCCTTAATTCAGGTTAGTAAGAGTTGAAGGTGTTTAAAAGATGTGCAATAAGTTTTTTACATTTACCTTTTTACATTCCTCTTTCTTTCCCCCTGCAATGAGTAATTAGGTGGTCTGCCTGCTCCAGAGTCTGCAAGGTGGTCAGCTGGTGATATGTGGGTTTTGGCTCACATTTTGCAATTCTGTCCAACTATTCTTCTTCCTTTCTTCTGAGGCAGTCCTCTGAGCATTGGTGTGAAACCACAGAGGTCCCTTTGCCAACCTTTTGACCGTCTTGGGAGTGGAGAAGTTCCATAGTTTGCACATAGCTTGTGGCTTCTTGATCCTGGTCTGTTTGGTTAGAATCAGAGGTGGTATTCAACAGGTTCGGACCAGTTCTGGAGATCCGGTAGCAGAAATTTTGAGTAGTTCGGAGAATCGGCAAATACCAGCTCTGACTGGAGATTTTACAGTATTCTTCCCCTGCCACACCCACCAAGCCACGCCCACAGAACTGATAGTAAAAAAATTTGAATCCCACTACTGGTTAGAATAGTTCTCTGTTCACGTCCCCTAAAACTGAGTTTGGTTCTACCATGGCCCTGATCACAGAAGCATTTGGTTCCAAGACTGCGGTATCTGTTATCCTGCATCAGATGGGCGGCTCATGATAGGGAGCGAAGGGGAGAGAAACGACAGGAAGCGAGGTTTCCTCTGGATGAGCGCGCCCCGAATGTCTTGGCACATGCTCTTTTATTGTGCTTTTTTACAAGAAAATGATTTAATCAAAGCTCAAGTCAAACATGATAATCTCATCAGGATGTGCATGTTTACAAAGCTGCATACCAGACAGGTCATTTACAGTGTGGAAAAGCTTATTAACAACCGTCTAGCTCCTTGTCCCTTGTACGTGCCTTGCAAAGGTCACTGAAGAGACAGAAGTTAATGATTACATGTGAATGATACAATGTTGCAGACACATGAATGATACATAGTTGCAATGATACATAGTTGCAAACACATGAATGATACATAGTTACAACATCTCCTCTGTTTTTATTATTTATGACGAGTCTTCTTCCTCGTCTGAGAAGACAGGAACCATTTTTATGAAATGTTCGCCGTCCCTGTCATCTAGGCAAGAGTGCGACCCGTCAGCGTCAGGGTTGTCCAAGGAGCGGTAACTCAGCAATGACATTTTTTTCGTCCGGTGTTGAGGATATAACATGAGCTTGCAATAGCACATTAACATCAGCAGAGGATAATTGATTTTTAAAAAATTGCAATATTCTATTAAAACAACAAGGTCCTATAATACATATCAATATAATGATTATTAATGATCCTGCCAATGTAGTTAAAAAGGTTGTAAACCATGGCGAAATAGAAAACAAGCCCCCCCCCCCCCGCCATCAGCATAAAGACAACATTCTTCTTTAAGCATAGCACACAATCCCCCTTGTTTTTAAAAAATAACAGATCTAAATCTTTACGATTTTGCAAAAGGGGGTATTCCATGGGTACCTGTAGGGATATAAAATCATCAGAGTTATACACACAAGCCATACTTGAATGCAAAATGATTTGGATTTAACAATTTCATCCCCGTGGACACATGCCATGAAACCGGTGTAACAAGTCCAAACAAAATTATTGCCAGGAATAAAATACATTCCTTTCAGGCGTGATGTTAAAGTTCCTCCTGAAGTGGTGTAGATTGCAGAATATCCCCTGGTTGTGTGGGTGCATCTGCCAAATCGAATTGAAGTGGTGGGTAGAAGTCTTCTATGTGAGAAAAATTGGTTGTAGAACTTAAACAAACTCCTTGAAATTCAGTTATAGTCCAAGCAATATTATATCTTCTATGAGGCTTCTGCGGATCGTCATGGACAGTTCTTTTGAAGCGTCGTTTGTTGACAGGATCAGAGTTCGGGTATATAAAGGCATGACAAGTAGGAGAGAGGGCTATGGACAAGTTAGTTGTAGAACATTTACGAGATGAGGAGGGAATTCAATTAGTAGAAAAAGGATAATAATTACAATAATGACAATAAAGATTAATTTGGTAATTCATTAAGGATGTTAGTTGGGGTGGGGAAACCCATAATACAATAGAAGGACATTTAGGTCCCCCTATGTTTTAGATTGAATAGAGGAAAAGATTTTAAGGTTCCTTTCCATAGGAAGAGTAAAGAAAGAACAAAAGAGCGAGTGGTAGAGTGTTCTTTAAACAAAACAGAAGTGACAGAGTGAAAACTACGGGTAGCATTTTCATGACGTACCCACATGGAACAAGTATAATAGCCTTCTGTTAATGAAATGGTTTTAACACGAATAGTCTTTTGACAGGAAGCATAGGTTTTGTTGAAGTAAGGTAGAAATTGCAAAGAAGATATAGGCAAGAATATCAGGAAGAGTTTTAAGATACAGATGTAGCGGAGGAATTCCCATGATAGGGTCTTACCGCCCTACCAGGGATCCAGCAAGTGGTTTTGTCTGGCAGTAAGATCGCAGCGTAGCCTCGTCCCCAAGTGAGAAGCTCAGCGGGACCCTGCCAGGCAGGATCTGGCAATCTGCGATAATATACCAGAGGTCTGTTAGGCGGGGGTGAGGGGGAGGAAAAATGACGTGAAGCAGCAGAAGTGGGAGGAATGCCAGTCAGATTGAGAAAGTTTAAAGTGTAAAGACAAATGTTAAGAGAATTTTGCAATGTTGGGAGGTTCGGGGGTTTTTCCCGCAACGAATATCGATCAAGAGCACGTTTCAGAGATAAGTTCGCTCGTTCCACAATAGCCTGCCCCTGGCTGTTGTAGGGAATCCCAAACTTGTGGGTTACATCCCATCTGTTACAAAAGTCCTGGAAAGCAGAACTTGTATAGGCAAGTCCATTGTCAGTTTTGATTTCTTTTGGATGTCCCAGCGAGGCAAAGGTACAAATTGAATGATTGATGACATGTTTTACAGTTTCTCCCCTTTGAGGAGTAGCCAGAATAAACCCTGAATGTGTATCTATGGAAACGTGCAAATATTTCCAAGGGGCAAAAGATGGATACTGAGTTACATCCATTTGCCAAATTTCACAAGCTTTTAATCCTCTAGGATTTACTCCTATGGGAATGGAATGTCCTTGCTTACTACATGTGGGGCATTGTTGAATAATGGCAGCAGCTTCTGCCTGAGTTAGGGAAAATTGTTTTTGTAATGCTTTCTTATTTTGGTGAAATTAATCATGGCTTTCGGCTGCTGTCAGATTACAAATTGATTTACCGGATGCAGCTGCTGCAGCTGCGTCCTGATATGTGCTACAAAGAATGGATGCGTGCGGCTGTTGATACATTGCTGTAGAGGAAGCAACAACTTTAACAAAGAAACAGATATGCTAGGAGATAAATAGGCTTGATATATATTTTTCAAAATCTGAGAAACGTATAAGGAATCTACTATTAAATTAAAAGAAGCTTTTTGAAACTATTGAAACGCAATAAGAGATGCAGCAAGTTCTGCCTGTTGAGCAGAAGATTGCGGAGGGGTAATTTTAGTTTTCCACTCTCCCTCCTGGTACCATGCACAAGCACCATACATTTTCCCCCCATCTGCATAAAGTGTAGGTGCATCTACTAATGGAGATATTGAGAGGGGGGAATGCCATTCAAAAGGGAGAGTTTTAAGAAAAGTGAACCGTGGGTCAGCTGGTAAATGGCAAGAAATTTGTCCTGGCCACTCTACTAAAGCGTATTGTAGTTCTTCTGAATTACACCATAGCATTTCCCACGTGGTCAATGAACAAGGAGTGAATATTAAAACAGGCTCACATCCCATGAGTTGTTTACATCTTTGTCGACCTTTAAAGATCAACTGGGAATATGCAGAGGCTTTACTAGTGATTGTGGTCCGTGGGGTGTGAGACAAATGCAGCCATTCTAAAATCAGAACCTGTGTCTGATGAGATTGCATAATGACAGCTGTGGGTCTCTGAACAGTATTTAATAAAGCAATTGATAAAGGACAATTTTCTATAGCTCGATCCACCCATCTAGTAGCCAGTAAATGGGAAATGTCTTTTAATGCCTGCAACTGCTCTTTATTTAGAATGATAACATCGGACGGGGTTTTACCTTGCGTGAGAGCATTAAAGAGAGGAGCTAATGTAGCTGTAGTCAAACCCAAATAAGGACGTGCCCAATTTAAGGTTCCCAGGAACTGTTGTAAGATCACGAGTGTTGGTTTTGGGGGAAGTGTTGGGAGGGGAAGGGAAGGAACAGCAGCTGAAGCAAGTAACTTGTGACCTAAATAGGAAAAGGGAGGTTTGGATTGTATTTTTTCTGGGGCTATAATGAGCTCTGCTTTACCTAAAATGGAGGTCAGGCACGGCAGAGTTTTTAATACCGTGCCCTTTGGGCCAGGTGCAGATACCAATATATCATCCATGTAATGATAGATTAAAAAATGAGGATATTTGTCCCTGTATGGTTGCAAGGCTAAATCCACAAAAAATTGACACATAGTTGGACTGTTTAACATGCCTTGCGGTAAGACTTTCCATTGATATCGTTTGGTAGGTCTTTGATTATTTAAAGTTGGTACTGTAAAAGCAAATAATTTTCTATCTGACTTGTGTAATGGAATGGAGAAAAAGCAGTCTTTTAAATCAATAATGACAAGGTCATACTCTTGAGGAATTATGTTAGGATTTGGAAGACCACATTGCAGGGGTCCCATTGGAAGGAGGACCGAATTCACAGCCCTTAAATCCTGAAGGAGGCGCCAAGTGCCATTTTTCTTTTTGATAACAAAAACTGGGATATTATATGGACTCAATGAGGGTTCTAGATGACCTCTATCTAATTGTTCTTGAACAAGAGAATGTAAGGCTTCAAGCTTTATAGAAGGGAGAGGCCACTGATCAATCCATACAAGGTTGTTGTTAGTCAAATATAAGCGAAGCATGGTTAATGGAGGGTAAGTTGCACATTAAACTGTGACATAAGGTCTCTTCCCCACAAATTAGTATACAGAGGAATTACAGCTGGTTTAATATAAGCAACACATTGAGACTCAGGGGAATGGGCTTTTACCCAGTTTCTGCTAATGCGAGTCTCCTGGAGTCCCCCCACTCCTCTCACCGCTGGTGCCACATCAGCAGGCCAGGTGTCCGGCCACTCAGCGGTTCGGATGACGGAAATATCCGCTCCAGTATCTAAAAGACCAAGAAAGGATCGACCATTCAATAAGAATGTTACCGTAGGTTTCGGTTGACTAATTGGTCTTTCAATTGCATAGAGTTGCTCTTGTTGTTGGTCTAAGAGCACAATCATTTTTGCCACAACATCCCCCTCATTTATAGTAACTTCTGTATTAGCTAGTACAGACAGACATCAGACAATACAGTGGGGTCATGCAGAAAAGGAGAGGCAAGAATACCTTGTTCAGCTAAATCTCTTACAGGAAAGACTAGCACTGGAATATCGGGGGGCATATGTAAAGGCTGAACAGGGTGCACAAAGAGAAAGTCAGCGATACCAGGGAGATAAGTAACAGTTTCATTAGCAACAAGATCGTAAGCGAAAGAAGAAAAATTGCAAGTTTCAGCAGCCTTTGTTGTGGGGCTAGCTGCCTGTCTCATTTCTAGTTTCCCTGATTCAAAAAGGGTTTTTGAATGATTGTAGGGTTATTCTGCTGTTCATTCTTTTGGACTCTGCACTGACTAGCCCAGTGATAGCCCTTTTTACATCGAGGGCATGACGTTTTTGGGTGAGCTACCTGGTTTCTTGACATATTTGCTCCCCCACCCGGGGCTCTGCATTGGCTCTTAAAGTGACCTGGCTTGCCGCAATTAAAACAATTACCCATTTTACGAGTATTTTGTTGGGAAATGGAAAGAAGAGAGCCCATGTTCTGCTGCATGCCTTCAGTAATGGCTGTAGCCAGAGTAGACATGGAATGGGATGTGGTTCCTATGATTCGGCAGGCTGCAAGATAATCTGCCAAGGTAACATTTTTCTTATTAATTAATGGTTGCAAAACTTTCTGACAATCAGCATTTGCGTTTTCATAGGCAAGTTTTAAACTTAATTCATTACAAGCCTCCTCATTATCAATTTGTCTCTCTAAGGCTTCTGTGAGACGGTTTATAAAGGAGGAAAAAGGCTCAGAAGGTCCTTGGATAATCTTAGAGAAAGATTTGGGCACGCATCCCGCATTATCAATTTTTCGAGCCGCGGCCAAAGCACAATCCTGTAATATAGGGAAAGCATCTGCGTCTGTGGCAGTTTGCTGGGCAATGGTAAGCATGGTGCCGGTACCGTTAAGCATATCTAAAGTGACATTTGCTGGCAAGCCTCTAGCGGCTGCGGCTGCGGTACGTTTATGAAATTCTGACTCCCAGACCAAAAATTGTGAAGGCGTGAGGATCATGGTAAATAATGTACGCCAATCAGCATTTATCAAGTCAGCGCCTGGTTGGGTTATTGACCCTAAAAGACCCTGTACATAGCAGGATTGAATACCATTTTCCTTGCAAGCTGCTTTCAAATCTTTAATTATTTTGTATGGCATTGGGGTATACTGAGGAGCTGGGGGATTGCCGGCTTGTATGACAGGACAGAGGGAAGCAGCTGCAAGGGTGTCCTCATCCATTTCCCCTTCATAAAAGGTTTGTTGAATGGCTTTTACAACACCCCCCCCCCACCTCGGGAGGGTGGTGGAGGACACGGGGGCTCTACATTTGTGGAAGTGGATTGAATGGAGGGAGGCTCCCGTAATGACTTATGACCATCGGGAGCGGAGGGTTGAAGGACAGAAAAGTTATCATAACTTGGCGGGGGAGATTCAAACACACTCCCTGCTTCTATTTTATAATGGACTTTTAAAGCCTCCATAATTTTCCTCCAAGTGACCAAAATGCCAATAGGTGCACGAGGAGGACTATGGAGATGTTCACCAATTTTTTGCCAAGTGGAAATTTTTAAGGACCCTTCCTCTGAATAATTAGGACAATGTTGCCACACATAAGCCAATAATGTAGCAATAGGTTTCTTTTTTACAGGCGAGCCCTTTAAATTAGCAGAGTATTTAGAAGAAAAAGCGCTAACTCCCTCAATTCCTTCAGATGCTGCGTCTGTTGTTGAGAAAAGTTTCCACCCATACTTACAAAAGTCGAGACCGTGTTTCAGATCCGATGACGTGCAATTCGCTTCAGGCCTGGCGATGCACAGCTCCCATCGAGCTGATAAGATATGGGCGCGTCGCTATGTATCCCCCTTAGGGAATCACGTCGGGGTCACCAGAATGCGGTATCTGCTATCCCGCATCAGATGGGCGGCTCATGATAGGGAGCGAAGGGGAGAGAAACGACAGGAAGCGAGGTTTCCTCTGGATGAGCGCGCCCCGAATGTCTTGGCACACGCTCTTTTATTGTGCTTTTTTACAAGAAAATGATTTAATCAAAGCTCAAGTCAAACATGATAATCTCATCAGGATGTACATGTTTACAAAGCTGCATACCAGACAGATCATTTACAGTGTGGATAAGCTTATTAACCACCGTCTAGCTCCTTGTCCCTTGTACGTGCCTTGCAAAGGTCACTGAAGAGACAGAAGTTAATGATTACACGTGAATGATACAATGTTGCAAACACATGAATGATACATAGTTGCAATGATACATAGTTGCAAACACATGAATGATACATAGTTACAACACGAGACCTTTGGATGAACGATCTAGCTTCATTATCTGGATCAATTTTCCTCATCCCAAGAGAGAAAGGAGGACTTGGCTATTGTGTACCAAAGGATATTCTTCTTATAAAGGAGAGAATGGCATTAGAATTAGCTTCAAACTTTAAGATGTATTGATTTCAACTCCTAGAACCATGATGGTGAACCTATGGCATGTGTGCTGGAAGTGGCATGCAGAGCCACTTCTGCCAGCACATGAGAAGTTTCCCAGAAGAGCCCCACTGCACATGAAAGCATGCTGCCCTCCCAATTGCTGATTGTCAGGTATCTGGTGGGCATGTGCGGTGGGGCAGGGATGTGTGGGAGACATGGGCATGCATGGCCCAGAGATGTGCAGCACATGCAGGGAGTCACACATGCATGTTCAGGGAATGTGGGGGGCATGCATATTGCTTTCTGGGTGTTGGCATGTGAGCACATGTGTGTGAGCGCGAGCACAATTTTTGGCATGAGAGCCCAAAAAGGTTAGCCGCCACTGCTCTAGCTCTTTGAAACCCAGCTTGCACTTCTGATAGTTCTCATTCATATATGGCTGAAGCCTAGCTAGTAGGATTTTGAGTATCACCTTGCTAGCATGCAAGGAGCATGAAATGAGTGCAATTGTATAGTAGTTTGAACATTCTTTGGCATTGCCCTTCTTTGGGATTGGAATGTAAACTTGACCTTTTCCAATCCTGTGGCCATTGTTGAGTTTTTAAATTTTGCTGGCTTATTGAGTGCAGCACTTTAACAGCATAATCTTTTAGGATTTTAAATAGCTCAGCTGGAATACTATCAACTTTGCTGGCCTTGTTGCTGGTAATGCTTTCGGAGGCCTACTTGACTTCACACTCCAGGATGTCTGATTCATGATCAGCAATCATACCTTTGTAGTTATCGGGGACATTAAGATTTTTCTTGTTTCTTTAACTTGTTCTTCCTCTAATTTAATTTCCAACAAATAACTATATAATTTTTTAATCACTTTTTCATCAGTACCTGTCAAAATCCTATCTAATTCAGTCAATTTATCATAAAATCCTCCTATTTTAGAATCTTTAAGATACCTTGCATGTATTTGCGCATATGAAAACCAATTCATCTTTATACCTTGTTCTTCTAAATTTTGCATCGTTTTAAGTTCACCCTTTTCATCCAATATTTCTCCATATCTAACTGTTTGTTCCTTCTTATAAGTTATAGGATACGAAAAAGCTTCAATAGTTGATAACCAAACTGGAATTTTCAAATAACATTGTTTCTTAGTTTTCTCCCAATTCAGCCAGAACGATTCCCGTATATAATGCCTTCTGAAATAACCCTGTGATTTAGTTCCCTTATACCATAAAAAAGCATGCCAACCCAATAATAAATCATGATCTTCTAATGTCAACAATCTAGTCTTTCTTAACGTTATCCATTCTTTAACCCACATTAAGTTTGCAGCTTGATAATACAACTCCCAATTAGGAAGGCCAAATCCTCCTCTAATTCTAGCATCCTGTAAAAGTTTTAATTTTATTCTCGCTTTCTTGCCTTGCCATATATAATCCAACACAATTTTATTTAGTTCTTCGAAGTAATCCTTACTTAACCTAATTGGTATTGTTTGAAACAAATATAAAATTCTGGGTAAAATATTCATCTTGATTGTTGAAATTCTACCTATCAATGACAATTGTAGGTTTTCCCATTTTTTCAGGTCGGATGCTATCTGCTGTTTAAGCTTAATATAATTATTCTCTTTCAATGTAGTACATCTTGACGTCAAATATATCCCCAAATATTTAACTTTGTTCGTAACTTGAATTTTCAATAAATCTGCCAGCTCTTCTCTTTGCCTTAATAACATGTCGTTTGTCAAAATCTTTGTTTTGTCTTTATTTATTTTTAAACCAGCCATCTCACCATACATCTCTATCTTTTCCAATAGTTTTAAAGCTGTCTCTAAAGGGTCTTCCAAAATAAAGACCAAGTCATCCGCAAAGGCTTGCAATTTGAATTCCTCCTTTTTGACTCCTTTCCTCCTATTATTATCAACAGCAGCTAGGATTGTTATTTGCTAAACATTGGAAGAGTGAGAAAATACCAATAGAGGAAGAAATTATTAAGAAAATATTGGAATGTGCTGAAATGAGTAGATTGACATTTGAAATTAGAGAACAAGAAGATAAACAATTTTATGAAGTTTGGGATCTTTTTTATCAATGGTTAGATAATACAATATGATAATAGAATATTTAGAAATCTAGGAAATAATGAATATATAATTTTTCTTGGTTTTGATAATTTTTAAGAATATTTTATTATGATAGATTTGATATGATTTCATGATTTGTCATAAAATAATTTAACTTAATTATAGTTATCTCGCTTAAGTATGAATTAGTAAAATTATAGTCAAATGATTGTTCAATAATGATATTGGGATATTTTATTGATGATTGATAATGTGAGTTATTATGTAATATAATTATTTTGATGACTATGAAATGGATACACAAAAGGGAGTGGTAAACCAACTGATACACTGTAAATTTATGAAGAATGTTATAATTTTTTTTTATTTTTTTTCTATGTCATGTTTTATGTCTTATATGTTTTTTGTTTGTTGTTAAAATCAATAAAACTTTTACCAAAAAAAAAAAAAAAAGATTTTTCTTGTATAGTTCTTCTGTATATTCTTTTCACTGCTTTTTAATCTCTTCTGCTTCTGTTAGGTCTCTAACATTTTTGTCCTTTATCATGCCCTGTATAGACTGTATAGAGCTTCTCCATCTTTGGCTGCAAAGTACATAATCAATCTGGTTTTGGTATTGGTTATCTGGTGATGTCCTTGTGAGAATCATCTCTTGAATTGTTGGAAAAGAATGTTTGCTATGACCAGTGTGCTTTCTTGACAAAACTCTATTAGCCTTTGCCCTGTTTCATTTTGTATTCCAAGGCCAAACTTGCCTGTTGTTCTATATTATTCCATACCTTTTGAATTCCATCTTCAGCATTCCAATCTCTTATGATGAAAAGGACATTTTTAAATGTTAGTTCTAGAAGGTGTTAATTCTAGAAACTTCAGCATCAGTGATTGGGGTGCAAACTTGGATTACTGTGTCACTGAATGGTTTGCCTTGGATTTGAATCATCATTCTATCTTTTTTGAGATATTGTCCACTAGTACAGCTTTTTCCACTCTTTTATTGGCTATGAAGACTAGTCCATTCTTCTAAAGGATTCGTGCCCACAAGTAGTAGATATAATGATCATCTAAATTAAATTCATACTTTCAAGTCAACTTTAGTTCACTGATTTCCCCATATGTTGATATTCAATCTTGCCATCTCATGTTTGACCATATCCAGCTTATTTTGATTCACAAATCTTACATTCCAGATTTCTATCCAAAATTATTTTTTACAGCAGAATTCCCCAACCATTTATGGACTAGTGGGGGAGGGAGGTGAGAGGAGATGGTTCCATGTATGTGGTGGGCAAGGGCACACACACGGCTCCATTTGCATGAGTGATGGGTCCATATGAACACTGTTTGTGCAAATGGAGTGTGTGCATGTGTGTGCTTGCACATTGCTTACAAGTGAGAATGTGGGCATATGGGCTCACCATTTCCACAGCCATGTTCCGATAAGCTCAAGGCATGAAAGGTGCCATGCAGGAGGGCATTGCAGCACAGGTTATGATGGATGTACAGGAATGTGCAAGAGACATTGCATAGGGGTGTAACATTGGCCAGTGCAGTACAAGGACAGGGGGGCTATAAATATTGAATGAGCAGAAGAGAGTTATCTGGGCAACTTTTGACTTCCCTGTTTGTTTCCTCATTGCATTGTGAACCATTGTGGTCAGAATCACTGGAAATGATAAATATCTGGTTGTGACTGACCACGATGGTGTGACAGCATAGTAGCACTGAATTGGCCATAAATTGCCTAAATACCAATTCTGCAGGAGTCATGGGGGCCAGATTTGGGCACATTCTATAAGTTATCTCATTTGGGATATGTTGATTCAAAAACTGTTGCCTTATGATATACCATTTTGCTTACTTCAAGGTTGCAAAAAAGTTGCAAGATCTTTTTTTAGTAGAAGTATAGATAAGGGGAAAAAATTGAAACAAGAAATCCTAAAGAGCAAGACGACACTCTAGCGTCATCTAGGGGACAGACAATTGCAATACCAATTAACAGTGGTACAGATGAAGGCTAGCTGTGGATTTAATTGGTTGATGTGGCAACAGTTTGAGAAACTCAGAACTTCTTTCTCTATCTTTATTAAAGCCCTATAATTTTGCAGAATGAATGCAAGTGAGCCAATAGAGTCCCGAGTAAAGCTTTTGGGAGTTCTCATAGATGACTGGAATCAGGAGTCATTATCAAGTACCAGTAGACAGTAGTAGATCTTCTGCAATGGATAGATGGTGCTTTGTTCTTTCAAAAATTCACATCAGAAAAAAAGACTTTGGCTTAATGAATTTGCCTCCTCAGTCCAAAAGTTGTAATTGCCATATTATTGCTCTGGGTAGAAGAAAGATTTGGATGCTACCTTATCCCTAAACTGTAACAGCAGAAAAGGAAGATCTAGGACAATTTGTTGGGGCCAGCTTGCCACCGCCAAATTGCTTGTCAATTTACTGCCACCAAGTCACTGCAGGACAACTACACATGGCCAGCTCACCATGGGGATAACTTGCAGTGGGCAGCCAGCAGGAGAGCCAGGCACATAACTGAGCAAGCAGGAGAGAGCACAGAGTGGGGGTGATAGCTGGGGACTTCCCATTTTCACACATACTCATTGTCACTGCCACTGTTGCTGCCAAGCTCTGGCCAAAGAGGCTAGGGATGGCAGTGGCAATGGATAGGGTGGGTGGGCAGGGGGGAGGTGGTGACAGTCAGGACTGTCAAATTTTTACACACACCCTGCTGTGTCCCCATGTTCTTTGGCCCATAGGTCAGCATGGCAGCAATGGCAGCTGTGTGATGTGTGAAAATGAGACACCCCCACCTACCACCGTCACTCTGCTCTGTCCACCTGCTTGATTGCCTGCCTGCATCTAATGGGAATGAAGTCGAGCGATTTTGTCTTCCAGAAAATCCGCAAATTCCTTAGCGTGCCCCTTCAGGTAGACTTCAATCTCCTCCTTCCCTAGGAGGAGATGGCTCACCTTAAAGAGGGTCGCTAGGCGATTATCTGCAGATACAATTAGTGTGGAGAAGTATTTATACATCGCCGCATGAATCGCCACGAGATAGGCTTTAGTAGCAGCTCTTACTCATGTTCGATCAAATTCATCTCTTGTCTTCTGCCAGCGGCACTCTAGACATCTCCTCATGCATTTCATCCCTCTCAGTTCCTCTGTATAACACAGGACACAGAGAGGTCATATGCCATATGCTAAAAAATATGATCTGAGGCATGTGTTATATAAAGACAACATACTTTCACTTTATTCTTATTCCACCAATATTTTTACTGAAGCAACTTAATCAACCATTCAGTTTGCAAGTACTCTTTTCCAGGTGACAAAGCAATTTTAAAAATCTGCCAGTTTTTTAAATAAAGCCTATATTATCACTTTGCATGACAGGGCACAATTTGAAGATGTAAACTGAAAAAAGGGATTAACTGTGAAGGTGTGCATTTAAGGAACATGTCTGTGAATCCCACCAAAACCAATGGGATTAATAAATTACAACTTGTTGAAAGTCTAGAAATGGATGATCAACAATGAACCCAACTCCAGGCAGTTTATTCCCATATTTTCCTGCAATTCATTATTGCCAAATAATAACTGTTTCAGCCTCAACCACTCCTTCTCCCATCTTTCTCTTTCATCTCCATTTGAAAATACACTGGAATCACTAACAGCTTCGACAAATCACACACAGATATACAGACCATATGTTTATGCTTCACCACATCCACTGTGGTTTTTTTTAAAAAAAGTCGAGAATAGATTTACTTCCAAAATTAATTCTTTTCCCTGAATTCTGGAAGGTGGAATTTTCTGCATCCCAGCAGAGATCGGTTGAGATAATTTCACAGTTGCTCACTCATGGGGCCAGCCAGAGCATCTTCCAGTGTGGCCTACTGCCAGTTGACATGTCCTTCTAGTGTGAGGATGTAGCTTGCCAATTTGACTAACCCATAGGTGCCATTAAAAGATGCCGTTAAAGCACAAGCACAAAGCCGCTCTGTTAAAGCTCTCCTCACGCTGAGCATGCTCTCCGCTCCAGTCCTATTTGGCCCAACCCATGCTGCTGCACCCGAGGCCACCAAACAACTTTCGTGGCTAACAGTTTCCCACTTCAACCAGTATGGCTGGCCAACGGCTTTCCATGACTCACATCCTGAGAAAATCTCAGGTTTTTTGCATCTCTTGGTTACCCAGCCGAGACGTGGGCATACTTGTTAATTGGTCAAGATTTATGAATGAAAAAGATGAGAAATCAGGGATGGGATGTCGAAAAAAGAGAATGCAGCTCTCAGATTTCTTGAGTGGGTTACCTAGCACAGGGAAGGGCCTCCGAATGCAGTGGGGGGATTCAATTTTACTACCAGTTCTATGGGCGTGGCTTGGTGGGTGTGGCAGGGGAAGGATATTGCAAAATCCCATTCTCTCCCCACCTCACTAACCTGCTTTCCAGCTCCATTTTCCTGTGTGGGGCAACAAAAGAAGACCCAGCCAATCAGCTGGGACTCAGCAGGCAGGGAATAGATGGGGGCAGGACCAGTCAAAGGTGGTATTTGTCAGTTCCCTGAACTACTCAAAATTTCCGCTACTGGTTCTCCAGAACTGGTCCATGGAATACCATCTCTGTCCGAATAGTATAATTGCCTATGATTTTAGGTTTCATTGTTAGCCTTTTAATAAAGATATTAAGATTAACATGGCATTCATGCCTCCTTTTCAAATTTAGGAAACCATGTTTTATTTTGTGATTTCTTTTTTATATGCAAAAACTATTCATAAACTAAATAGTAGAAAAATATATGCTTGGAATGTGATTTCTTTTTTATATGCAAAAACTATTCATAAACTAAATAGTAGAAAAATATATGCATTGAATTGGCTTTGTTAAGACTCATTTTAAAAAACTGCACTTAAGTCCTTAAATACTTTTTCTTTTCAAAGGCACCTCCAAAGCATACAACAGACAATATGCCACAATGTGTCAGGAAATGTTTAGAATTAAACTATGCAAGTGTATGAAGCAAGGAGCTTACTATGGATTTTTTTTAAAATAAAACTTGTGATATATCACTTGTCACTACAGGTAATCCTTGATTTAGCACCAGTTGCTTAGTGACTGTTTGAAGTTATGACTGACCTGCCTGGGGATACTTACTGCATGGATTTCAAGTTCAAACTGTCAAGGCTGCCCTAGTCAAGTGACCACATTTTGGGCTCTCAACAGCTGGGCTGCAATTACAGCAGTTTGCAGTGTCTTATGGTCATGAGACTGTATTTTATTATGGTTTTGCTAAAAATTGGCATTTGGCTTGATTTTCAAAACTACACCTATATAAACCACTGATTCACTTTATGACATTCTCAACCTACAACTGTGATGGACAGGCTCCATTTGAATTTATTTCTACTAAAACTCTCATGTCTGTAACCTTTAACTGGGCAAAATGGCACATCATAGTCTAATAATTTTTAAACCAAGGTAATTCCGATGGGCCAATATACAGAATGCATCAAGAATCTAGGATCCATGAGTCCTGCTAGATGGAAATTTAATAATTTGTGGTTACTTCAATGCTACTGCTTTGCTTGGTCCCAATTTGCTATATAGCCTTCCAGAGGCAGGTAAATTGGCCCTCCCTTCAGCCTCTGGAGATCAGGTAGACCAGGGGTGTCAAACACAAGGTGCTTATGTCTGGGTAGATTGGTCCATCACCGGCTGCCAAAGAGTGGTCAGATCTAGTCAAATCAGCAAGAAGTTGGAAGTCGCTGATATTCTCATTGCTTTTTTTGCCTGCCCACGTTGTTATATTTCTCTGCAATCAGTAGACAGAAATGCAGTAACAGTTTATGTAAGAACAACTCTCAACTTACAATTGTTTATTTAATGACTATGTGAAGTTATGAATACGCTCAAAAAAGTAACTTGGGACCCATACCCTCATTTACTATTGTAGTATCCCATAACATGATCAAAATTATGACACTTAGAAAATATATATTTACAATTATCATAGCATTCTGGAGTCGTGTGATCACTATGATCTCCCTGGATGGCTTCTGACAAGCAAAATGAATGGGGGAAGCTAGATTCCCTTAACAACTATGTGATTCCCTTAATGGTCACCATGATTCACAATTGTATCAAAAAGGTCATAGGCATGATTCAAGAACCACATCCATTAGTGATAGAACATATTACATATTGAATAATATGTACATTGATATGCCATCTCCCAGAAGCTCACATCATAAATACTGCTTTGGTCTCTCACATATTATTCATACCACAATTGTATAAAGTATATTTTTAGAGAATAGTCACCTTGTGACCATTGTTTAGCCAACGATCAACGATCTGCAAATGCTTATTGTCAATCCAAAATTCTAACCCCAGACTATATGGTCTACCAGTAATTTATTGGGTGCCATCATTCCTTATCATTGACAATGGGGCTGAAGATAAGTATCTTAAGAGGCATTGGTTTCTCACTCCTGCTGAAAACCCTATATAACATCCGTTCTGGGTATTGCATCCTAATATAGAACTGGCTAGAACATGTATCCATACTTAGAACAGTACAATCCATGCTTCTTTCTACAGATGTGCCACTGTTACTAAAGGAACCCAAGTTATTGTCTCTCTAGCTAATCAACTTCCTAGGTGATATTGAAGAGAAAATAGGAAAATCTCATATAAACCAGAAAAGATAGAATATAAATGTGAAAATTATATTTATCTTTTACATCCAGATTGGGTTCAAACAATTGCATTAAGTCATTGTTTGCTTAAACATTATTTAAATGTTTGAGAATTTTATATAACCAATCCCAAATTAACAAACTCTAGTACAGCAATACATTTCATGGTTCATCTATACAAAATGGGGTCTGAAGCAGGCATGATATAACAAACCTGTTTGCTGATTGTGAAGATCTATATATACTTAAGGCACCAGTGAACCACATAGCAAAGAGCCAATATACAGTAGTTGGGGCTTGTTTTGTGAATAACAAGCAAATCTCTATGGCTATTGATCCTAAAGTATTATCTAGGCCTAGCAAAATGCTACTTATTTGCTACTCCCTTATGACTTTTTGTTTTGGAATTCAATATCATTGTACAATAGTCCTTGACTTATGATCATAATGGAGCTTGTCCACTAGGATAGTAAGTTGTAAGAATCATAAAATGGGCACCCATATAATTGATCAATTTTATGACCTTTTTATTGCAATTGTTAAGCACAATGGTCATAAAGCAAACAATGGGGCATTTGCCATTTTTTTAGAAAAACATCACATGTTCATATGACTGCAGTACACTGCAGATGTATAGCTGTAGATGTAGGTCAGTTTTTGAACACTCAAAATGCAGTTAATGGCCTGGCCATTACAACTTTGGAACCAGATTTTAAGTATCCCCACAGAAGTCATGTTATGTATGGAATGAGATTAATCTATAAGAAGCCAAGAAGGGCATATGTATCTCACTCCAGAAATCCCCTTCCTTTATAAACAGTATCCCCTTCCTTTATATACAGTATTATATACAGTATTCTTGCTCATTAACTCTTGCACATTAATCCTGAACTGATTTGCTTATGTGTGTGGGCTTAATATTCTTCAAGTGAGCACACAAGCATGGCAACTTTTATGTTTGATCTAGTTTGATCATAGCTTTCTGAGGCTAAAATGTTAAGACAATATGGTAAAATATAAGTCAAAATGTTCCTTTTGAATGCATCTAGAGTTTTTGTTTTTGTTATTTCAACAAAGTGATCAAAAGCTAAACATGGTAAAATATTTTTTTTTCCTTTTTGGATGAAGTAGGAGAAAGGGAATCATGAGCGAGTGCAAATCTCTGTCCATCTCACACTGGCATAGGTTTGCCACTTCCATAGCATTTATACTCCGTCTCATACATGTGTGGCACACACATGATTTGTACCACAGGCACCCGGCAGGAAACTGTGGGTGGCTGCTCCACAGGGCAGAAATGATCCCAGGTATGCTTGTGGTCATTGGGAAGTTGGTAGGTTTTTTGGGCCAGGCTGATTAAACCTCGGTGAGGTACAGCTGGGTTCAGGATCAGGTGGGGCACTTGGGTAGCCTTTGGAAACATCTGGAGATCCCGCATAGGCCCAGGAACATGAATCAGAGGGTAAGGATCCAAATTGGGAATTTTCTTCTGAGTATACCCTTGAAGTTCTTTCCTATGAGGGAATGGAAACAGAATAAAGTTCAGGAAGGTAGACAAAAGCAGGAAATAAGTGCAGTGTTGTGTAAAGAGTGAGATCATTTTATAAGAGGACAAGAAAAGGACACTTCTGGAGATACTTCTATTATCCTTTATATACAGTAATGCAAGAATCCTGCTCAAGTTTGTATGTGCTGTTTGGAGGGCATTAAATACAGCATTAAATGTAGAATTCAACTTACTAAGAAGCTAATAAAGATTAGCTTCTTTCAAAAAGGACATATTTCTAGTCCCTATGACTTCAGTGAAACTGGATCTACTAAAATTACAAGTTTTACCAGCTTTTGCGGTAGAAGAGAGGTTGGGAGCTTCTCACCTTTTCCTAATAAAATAAATAGGATGAATCAAAATTTATTATGGTTAAAGACTAGCTTAGATAGCCTGAATTCTGCAAACCAAGATATAGGTAGTCCCCAACTTATAACCATTCATTTAGAGACTGTTCAAAATTACAATGGCACTGAAAAAAGTGACTTTTGATCATTTTTCATATGACCAAAATTTGGACACTTGACAACTAACTTTCTGACTGTTGCATTGTCCTGGGGTCACCCTTTTCAACTTTCTGACAGACAACATTGGTGAGGAATCCAGATGTACTTAACAACTGTGTAACTAATTTAAGAACCATAATGATTTATTTAACAATTGTGGCAAGAAAGAACATAAAATACGGCAAAACTCACAACAAATGTCTTGTTTAATTATGGATTTTTGGGCTCAATTGTGGTCATACTTATACATTGATCAAATTAGCATATTTTGTGCAATTGGCAGAATGGAACTTACAGTGATTAAAGTGACACCTGTCTCTATGGGATAATGAAGAGAATGCCAAAAGTTCAGGTTAGCAAAAATAGAAATATAAAGGTATAGTTTTGTGAATCAAAGCAAAATTCTAGAGTCCAGTTTCCTTTTTCCAATTATGTTTTGAAGAGTCTAGGAGTATATGCCTCCCACTTTGCTCCTCAGCAACTAATACAGGTAGTCCACAACTTACAACCAATAATTTAACAACCATTTAAAATTATGACAGGTTCAGGAGGATGCTTTACAGTCTGTCATAAAATATCATGCCATACCCTATAATCATGTGACCACATTTCAGGTGCTTGGCAATCAGCTCTCCTTTATGATCTATTGTAGGTTCAATAGTTATCTGACCACAGTTTACAACTTTTTTGCCTGTTGTTCAGCAAAAACTCCCAGTGGAAAGAATGGGTTTACACTTATTACTATGAAGTTCAGTTAACGATGATTTGTTTAATAAGTGCTGCAAAAAATGTCATAAAATTGGGTCTGGTTGCATAGATGCCTCAACTTAATAGCTGTAATGAATTACAACCAAAATCCAGTCACAATTACAATTATAAGTTAAGAATTAACTTTACTGTGAAATATAGATGCTGAAGGTGTTATGGAAAGTAGTAATACCACTGAGACCTTTAAACAACCATAATGACTTATGACTGAAATTCTGGCCTTCATTGTGATCTTAAGTTGAGGACTACTTATATGGCACTGGGGGAATGGGGAAAAGGTACCACAGATGTTCCACTAACTGTGTGAAGATTCGAAAGTCCTGGGCAGTGGTAGATAAGTAGGGTTCATTAAGCTGCAGCACCGCCTTGTCACAGATGTAGAAAGGTCTTCCAGCCAGATCATTGTTCTGCGTAGTGGCTATCACCGACTAAAGTGAAAAGAATAAAGATCACTATTGGAATTTGCTAAGCAGCATTTTCTCTGCTCCAGGAGACATCTTTAAGATGATGACACTTCAGTCAGGCCCAGCATCAATTAGCAATACCATCTAATTCCCTCCTCCATGGCATCTGCTTTTTAAAATTTCCATGATTCCCTTAATAGACTTGATACTGTGGGAAATTTAAATAGCTATCTATTGTCCCTGTCAGATAAACTAACAGAGTCTATCAATGTGCTGCCATCCAGCCTTCTCTGGAGGCTTTTCTTCTGCTAATTTGAGGCACACCCTAACCCCAGCCCACTCCTAGTTGTTGTGCCTTCAATGTACACAAGCTGCACATAGATCTGATAAGAGCCTAGAGGACTTTAAACATTCATTTTTTCAGTATCAAAAAGAAACTGTGCAAAGAAACTTTGCAAAAATGTACACAATGAAACATCCTTAATTTAGTTTACTTTATTGTCATTGCATCTCGTACAATGAAATCAAACACTATCTTCAGTGTACATCATGACCATGACCATGAAAATAAACACAAACACACATCCTTCACCCTTCACACATTGAACCTGAAACCCCTGACATCGCACCAATACTGCACTATACAGCAGAATTCAAAAGAGCTACTGCCCTGGGATAGAAGCTGTTTTTCAGCCCATTTGTCCTTGTTTTTATTATTCTGTACCATCTGTCAGATGGTAACAGTTCAAAAAAAGGGTTCCAGGATGAGATGGATCTTTGATAATGTTTTGAACTTTCTTAAGGCACTGGGAGCTATAAAGCTCTTCCAAAGAGGGGAGAGGGCAATGATCTTCTGGGCAATGACATTAACCCTCTGGAGTGCTTTCCTATCTGCCACTGTGCAATTGGCAAACCATACAGAAGTGCAGAATGTTAAAATGTTCTCTATGGTGCAGTGGTAGAAGGTCACCAGCAATTTTTCATTCAGTTGTTGTTTTCTGAGAAGTCTCAGGTAGTAAAATACCTGCTGGGCCCTTTTGACCAAGGCTGCAATGTGGGCACCCCAGGTCAGGTTCTCTTTTAGGGTAACACCCAGAAACTTAAAACTGGCCACTTTTTCCACTCGATCTCCACTGATAAGCAAGGGCTGGATGTAATAATTTGGAGATCCTGACTCTGGCAAGAAAAGATGAGTCTTCAGGAAAAAGAAATGTGGTGTGATGCCCTCCCTTTGTCCCTGGAATTCCAGATACCTTGGATGCTCCATCTGCATGATGAGCTGCCAGTCTAAATGGCTGACGCCCAGCATGAAAGGTGGGGTCATGTGGCAGATTGGGCCAACCACGAAAATTTGCTTGGATCTCACTCTTCTGGTTTTCCATAGTCAAGGGGAACCTCCATGGTCTAAGTTTCAGCTATGGGTGAGAAAAGCAGGGTGAGAGTCCAGGAAACAAAACATAGAGTAGAAAGTAGTACAGCTGAGTTGTTTTCTGTGGGAAACAGTTTGATACTCTCCAAAGTGAGGAGAACTGCTGTAGCCATTGAAAGCCAACTAGGAGATGATTTCTACATGGCTTTTATCTCCCTGGATCAAGGGGAGATTGAGAGATTAACTACATTGGTTCTGGATAGCAGCTCCTGATTAAAATGCAGAAACACAAAAAGTTTTGCAGCCAGATCAGGAGTTGAGCTGCTGGGAATCCTAGACTTTCATCTACACTCCTAACTGTAATGGAACCACTAGGGACTTTACAGCTTTACTCTCCCCATCCCTTAATCACTTTAAGAAGTAATCAGTTACAGCCAAAGAAAGGTAGTGTTAAAGATAAGACTTCTTGTGATATCTTTTGTGATGAGTCTTCTTTCCAGACTACAGAAGTATAAGACAGACTTTGGTTTAAAGATTTAAGATGTATTTGCAAAAAATGTAATTAAAGAAGGACCTATGAAAGATTTCAATGGCTAAGGAACAGTCTTTATTTTATATGGTGCTATTTTTATTTTTGACAAATTAGAGAAAAAATTAGAGTAACCATTAATTTTTTCCCTGAAACATAAAAATATATAGGTGATTTATGATTTGGATGATTAGAAAAAAAGAATAGAAAAAGGCAAGTTTTTTATAATCAATAAAAGAGAAATTTGCAAATGTAATATTTCTGTAAAGGTAATTGAAAACCTGTTTGTATTTGTTCTTTTTTATTCTACTTTCACTTTTTTCTTTATTCTTTCCTGTTTTTGCATTTTATTAGTTTTGTAGTTTTTCATGTTTTGTGAAACTAATTTTAAAAATTATATAGATATTAAAAAAGCAGAGGGACAGATGATTGGACCTAATGACAGTTATTACTGATTCTAAGGCTGGGGAGGGAATAGAAAAATTGCTTATTTTTAAGATTATCTGTGTTGATTCTATTCATGCTGCAAGTTGGTTTTCTTAAAAGCATCATGTTCAAAGCAGAAAAATGATTTGTGTTATTCACAAATTCCGTGTCCCTACAATCATCATTGGCTGGTAATTATGAGAGAATATATTACTTTATTATTGAATGCAACGTAAAAATATAAAAAAGGTTGTGAGATGCTCCCAACTTCATATGCTAGAGTAGCCCTAGGTAATTTGCAACTTGGTTTTGGTAGCAAAATATATTTTGCCTGATGCATTTTGTTACCAATTATCACCTGTTCCCTCCAGTGCTTCATGGTAATTGAAACAAGATTTATCTCCATTTTTTTGTTTTGGAAATTTGAAAAAAGCATGAAGGCAAAATACAGCCAAGCAATACTGGGTATTTTTAAAATATTGCATGTAGGCTCTGCCTTCAGGCAATAAGAGTCTTGCACAAAGGAAAACGTGTCAGGAGGGAAGAAGAAAAAGCAAATCTAATGATATAAGGGTTTGTTAAGTGTTCCCAGACCCGTTCCTTCTGGGACTGATTGATATCACTGTCAGGCTCTTCATCCTGCTGCACTAGAGGTCTTCCTGGGAACCAGACAAGGTCTTACTAATTATCAAGCAAAATCGGGATTCTGCCTCTTAATGTCTTTTCAAACACTTTCCGAAGAGCACCTAATTGCCAAATTTTCCCCAGAACTTCTTACCTTCTCTCTCAATTCTTTATTGTAGTGGACACTTGGATGCAAAGCAGACACAGAGTATCGGGGTTGAGCTAGAAGTTCTCTGTGAGTTTTCATGCAGTGGGCAAGTTGTGCAGTGGTAGCCAGCCGGGGAATGACTTCGTCCCGCCATACTTTCTGGGAGGCAGGTGGCAACGGTTCCTGGATTGTGGCCTAATAATGGAAAATTAGCAGGAGGAACAGTGAGCATACAGAAAAGGAATGGACAATCAATAAAAGTGGGGACCACATGGATACAAACAGGATCTGCCTCAAAAGAATCTCAAGCCCTGGCTTTTTGTTTTTGTTTTGGTGCCACTCCAGCAATCTCGCAAAAAACCAAAACAAAAAAACCCAGGGATCTTAATCCCCTCCTCTCCAAATCTTAATGTTTACAAACTATCCGGATTGTACCCGCTATCCCGCTAAATATCAGCTTGCTCACTCGCGCATAGGGCGGTGGGAAAGGCAATGATGGGCTATAATTGAGCCCCACTCCACTGCTAGTCAATCTCCAGTCTTGTCGGCGGCCTTCTGGGGGTACCAGCGCGCCGGAGTCCACCTCCCATGCGAAGGGAAAGGCGGAGAAAGTGCTTGCCATGCTTGCCCCTGCTTTTTGGACATGGTTGCTAATGGAGTGTTGCCTTAGCGGCAGCGGAGAATACAAGAAGATCACGAAAGGGGCGCGACTTATAGAATGTTTGTGATAAATGTTTCCCGGGTGATAGAACTCTTTTCAGCCTAACATTTTGTTGCTCTTTCTTTTGATTCGATTGAGGAAAGTGCAGCAGTTACAAAAAGAAGAAAAAATAGAAAGCAGGACTGCTGTGTCCAGGGATAGTTTGAACTAGCATATTTGAAAAAAATAAATGTTCGCTTCCGGGATTTTTTAATCCCTATTCTTTGCCTCCCCTCCCCTTTCTGCAAGTATGTTGCTATTTACATTTGTTCTTTTTCCAAGAAATTGGATCGGTGATTAAACGTACCTTGAAGTGCAATCGGTTTTTCATTCAGTTACCAGACTCATTACGATAATAACTCTTCAGCACCCGACTCATTTAATATTTTTCGTTCGCTCTCGGTGCATGCTCTGTAATTCTTCACCGATTATAAAAACTTGCAATTCCAATGATAACCATTAGATGGCATTTAGTACCAAATAATGCAGATTTGATCTTGCGTTTTTGTGCAAAGCCTCAGAAATGCTGTATTAGAGCCAGTTCTGAATAGCCACACGCAAGATTATATTGCAGAATGAAAAAAAAATTTAGTTGATGTTCATAATCCAGATTTGGCAATACTACAATTATCTCGTGTCTGGATCAGTGTATCTGAACTTTGACAATTTGAAGATTACTTAAACTTAAATTCCCAGAATTCCCCAGTCAGTGAACTGGATGGAAAATGCAATGGAAATGTTATGACGGTGACAGCTATGTTGAAGTTTAACGCTATGTTATCCTACATTTAAAATATTTGCTAGTCTTTAAAGTGACTTGAGACTCAGTATACTGCTCAAGTCCAACTGGTTGGTTTTTGTCTTCAATGTCTCAGCCTTTTATCATTTCTGAACCAATTTGGTGTAGTGGGTAAGTTAAGGCATCAATCTAGAAACCAGAAGAACATGAACTCTAGTTTTGCCTTGGAAATCCTGCTAGTTGGGTGATCTTCAGCCAGTCGTTTCCTCTCAACCTTAGGAAGGAGGCAGTGGCAAATCACAATTGAACAGAAGGAAAATAGCTGTATTAGCAACAAAAATGGATCAAAGAAGGCCATAAGAATATATTAAAGGATGTTTTGTGAGCAATTAAATGTAGTGTCTCATTTTTCAATGTCTAAAATATGTTTGTAAATCCATAATGCAAAGTATCCAGAGTCCTCTTGTAGGGGGGCATAATTACTTAATGAATTCATCAATGCAGAAAAATTAATTAATGCAGAAAAAATCTGAATAAATTAGAGATCTGGATGCACAGAAAAATATACAGGAGGAATGAATTAAGATTATAGCACTGCAACTGGTTCCTTTCCAGATAAAAATTGCTATCTGATTTTGCCCTTTGTTGATGAGATCCCACATTGCAGCTTGGAATTACACTTATCTGAGAATGTTTTATGCTGTATAGCAGGGGTGTCAAAACTCAATTTCATTAAGGGCTGCATCAGGGCTGTGATTGACCTCAGGGTGGGCAGGTGGGCATGGCCAACTGCATGGGTGTAGTCGACTGGCAGCTTAATGACATTCCCCAAACTTCTGATATGTTTCCTCTTTGAATTGGGTAGATTAGGGATGAAGCCATACTGGCCTGATGTTTCTTCCTCATACTGGGTAGACCGGGCTGAATAGAATAGAATAGAATAGTTTATTGGCCAAGTGTGATTGGACACACAAGGAATTTGTCTTGGTGCAAATGCTCTCAGTGTATATAAAAGAAAAAATACATTCATCAAGAATCATAAGCTACAATACTTAATAATAGTCATACGGTACAATAAGCAATCAAATCAAACTAGGAAACAGTCAATAAAAATTGTAAGGTTACAAGCAACAAAGTTACAATCATACAGTCATGAGTGGGAGGAGATGGGGAGTGGGAAGGAAGAATGGAAGATTAATAGTAATAGTAATAGGCCAGCCGGGCGCTGATCTACAATCTGGTGGCGGCCATCCAGTCCGGAATGCAGTCAGCCTTAGATCTGTGGGGCCGGCAAGGGACCACCTCCACCCTGCCCACTGGGCCCTTGCACAGGCAGTGGAGAGTGCATAGGACCTGGCATCCCTGGGGACCATCTCACCCTGCAGAGTGACTGCATTCTGAGCACTTCCTTTTCACTTACAAAGCCAGCACTCACCACCTTCTGTGCACATGCCCAGAAGGTGGGGCTGAGGCAGCGGGGTGGCCCTTTGCTGGCTCTGGGAGCTGCATGGGTCAGATCTAAGGCTCACCATGTTCCGGCCCAGATGGCTGCCACAAATTTTAGATCAGCCTTGTGCTGCCACCAGCACCTCCATGCTCCGCTCGCTGGTCTGGCCTCACTTCCCTCGCAGGCATCCCTTTGGTTGAGGCAGTGGGCTGGCCCTTTGCTGGCTTCCAGTTTGCACCATTGGTCAGATCTAAGGCTGACCACAATCCAGCCGAGATGGCACCACAAGCCTCCATGGCACATTTGCTGGCCTGTCCTCGCAGCACACAAGGCTTCCCTTTCTCCGGAATTGTTCCTGCCCCAACATGGAAAGCCACAGCCGCTAGTGGCACATCCACCAGCAGCACTGCCAATCTCTCTCCCTCCCCTTATCCCTTCCCAAGTGTGGACGAAGGAAGGAGTTGGGAATGAGAAGCAAGGAAGGAGGGGAGGGAGGGAGGGAGAGAGTCAGTGTTCTGAGTAATGCACCAATTGAAAGTAGAATTCAGAGGCAGGTAGATTCCTCTAAGAACATGTTTATTTGCTACATCATATCAGCACAGCTGGTGAAAGACAATTCTGAAAGTTCCCGCGGTTTTCACCTAATTAAAAGATAAATACTTCCTCCCTCCCCAGTGTCATCAATCACATTGTCCAATGAATATGGCTGGCAGGCTCGTCTCCTCCTTCACCAGCCACCTGTTAAGATGATCTTGGTTCCCACAGGAAAACACTTTATTTTGACTGTGAGCTGGGCTATCTACTTCCCCCTCCCCTTCTTTCTCAGGCTTCATGGCAACTGTGTGGCAGGACAAGATGGTTTTAGCCAGGTTCACTTCAGAGTTGACAGTCGGACCTCTCCCCTTTAATTGGAGAGAATTTCCTGAAAAATTCAAATGGAGAGGAATTAGATTTTCAATAATCCACTCCTCCCTCCCCCCCCCCGAGATACTTTTGGTTTTTTAGGGTATTTATAATAAAATTGCTTAGTTGGTCTATCTGCTTTTACATCCCAGCTCTTTAGGTGGCTTTGGACAATCGATACCCCTTCCATGTATTGAAGCTTTCCCTTATACAGTCTAGAGTCTAGAATTTGCTTTACCTCATAATGCATTTCTTTCTGTACAACTATCGGCTTTGGGGCAGTCCAGTCTACTGGTCTCAGCTAAGACCCTATTGTTGGCTTTAACAAGCTGCTATGGAATACTGGATGCACTTTTCCTAGCAGGCGGGAAACTTCAGCTCCATTGTGATGGATTAATGATCTTCATGGTGGGGAAGGGACCTATGAATTTTGGTCCTAGCTTTTTGCAGAGTAGTTTTAAAGTTAAATTCTTGGTAGAGAGGTAAACCTTATTCCCTATTTGAAAGGGTGATTGAAAGGACCTATGTTTATCGGCTTGTATTTATGGGGCTTTGCAGTTTCCTGAAGGGCATGTTTACATTCTCCCACACTTTCCTTAGTAACTTCATCCACTCATTTAAGGTCATGAAGGAGGGTCACTGTCTGGGGAGGGTCACTTGTGATTTGGAAAGGGGTTAACCCAGTGCTGCTGTGCATTGCATTGCACGCCACCTCAGCAAAAGGTAGCAGGTCTGCCCAATTAGTTCATTGATAATTAATGCAACACCTCAAGTACTGTTCTACCATGCATTCATACATTCCGCGGCATTCATACATTCCGCGGTTCTGTTAGTACTCAGATGAAAGGCAGAGCTATGTCCCTGGGAAGATCCAATGGACCTTACAAATTCTATCCAGAATTTGGTTGTAATTTGGACCCCACCCCAGTTGGAGATGATTCTCATCAGGACGCTGTGCAGCCTGTAAATGTGTTTCACAAATAGTTTGGCCAACTTGTGGGCTGATGGGAGACCGGAGCAGGCTACAAAGTGGGCTTGCTTCGAGAAGAGGTCAATCACTGTCCAGATGACAGCGTTTCCCACACTCTCAGGAAGTCTACTGTAAAACCCATGGCTATTTCCTCCCATGGTCAGGAAGGGTCATCCAGTTGCTGGAGCAGTCAGGGCTTCCCTGGTTGTTTTTTCATTGTGGCACAGGTAACGCAGCTCTTGACATAGTCCTTGATGTCCATTTTCATCTTTGGCCACCAAAACTGTCTCCTGGCCAATTACAGGGTTTTAAGGAAGCCAGTGGCCTGCCTGCTTGCTGTAATGGCTCCTTTCCAGTACTTGAAGGCACAGGTTGCTGGGGTTATGCAGTTTGGAGCCCTTCCAGACTAGTCTGTCTCTAAGGATCATTAACTCCTTGTTGTCTCGGTTCCATGAATCAGTGGGTAGCTCAGTTTTCAGCTGTTGAGTCAAACCGCCTCCCTCATCAGGTTTTTGTCTCTGCATTTGTTGTCTGGTAGTGGCTTGGCTGGCTTCCTTGGCGGAGCATCATAGCGTGGACCACCTCCTCACGCTTGCTGTTGTATTGTGGCATTCGTGACAAAGCATCAGCTAAAAGGCCCTCCCAGATGTATTTTAAAGTGAAATTGAAGTAGTTGAAATACTGCACCTACCAGATCTGCTTAGGGGAGAACTTCCGCAGGGTCCTAAGTGCCTCCAGGTTCTTCTTGTTTGTCTATACTTCAAATGGCATTTGGCTCCCTTTAAGGAAGTGGCACCAGGTTAGTAGAGCCTAGCAGACTGCATATGCTTCTTTTTCCCACATTGTCCATCTCATTTCAGTCTCTGTTAGTTTTCTGGAGGTGTATGCACATGTGGAGGTTCCCCTCCACATTTTTTTGGAGGACTGCAACCATTGCTACATCACTGGCATCTGCTTGGACCACAATGCTTGATCTGGGTCTGAGTCCTTAAGGATCAGTTCTTTGGCAAATAGTCTTTTGAGTGTCTCAAATGCCTTTTGGCATTCTAGGGTCCATTTAAGGGGTTGACCTGGCCACAGCAAAAGTATTTGATGGGTGGCTATGAACTCCACTGGAAGCATCAGCGGCTTGACCGGGGATTGATCACCTCCCCAGTTGTCACTTCTCTGGTTGGGTCTTAGGCTTGGCTCCACGTTGCTTGTATTGTTTTAGCTTGAGGTCCATCACTACTGCCATCCGATAGCACTTGTGGATCTGGTCAGGGATCACTCAGTAAGTACATGCATTTAGCAACTCATGGTCTAGGCCCTCTTTGAAGAAGTAGACCAGTTATCTCTCTGGACATTGTCGCAATCTCCCAGCCACTTGCTCGAACTTTACTGTCAATTCTGAAGCGAACCTGGCTGAAGCCATCTTGTCCTGCCTCACAGTTGCCATGAAGTCTGAGAAAGAAGGGGGGAGTAGATAGCCCAGTTTACAGTCAAAATAAAGTGTTTTCCTATGGGAACCAAGATCATCGTAACAGGTGGCTGGTGAAGGAAGAGAGAAGCCTGCCATACATATTCATTGGACAATGTAACTGATGACACTGGGGAGGGAGGAAGTATTAATCTTTTAATTAGATGAAAACCACAGGAACTTTCAGAGTTGTATTTCACCAGCTGTGCTGATATGATATAGCAAATAAACATGTTCTTAGAAGAATCTACCTGCCTCTGAATTCTACTTTCAATTGGTGCATTACTTGGAATGCTGACATTAAGCCAACTCTTGCATTTACATAATTTAGCATACAGGTTCACCTCTAGGAGATTCTTGAGCATTTGACATACCAATCTGATGTGTTCTTCCATCATCTCAGTAAAGATGAGAATGTCATCTAAGTATATGAGGACCTCCTTGTATAGGTGTTCATGCAACACTTCATTGATTCAATTGCCCCCTCAGAAGTTTTCAATTTAAAGTCATGCCCTCAGGCTGTAGGGAGACCCTGCAGTATTTATGCAACTAATCAGTGAGGTGCTGCATGAACACAAGGAGGTCCTTTTATACTTAGATAACATTCTCATCTTTACTGAGACGCTGGTATGCCAAGTGCTCAAGAAACTCCTAGTGGCAAACCTGTATGCTGATCTTGATTCCCAAAGGAAAACTTTTTATTTTGACTGTAAGCTGGGCTATTTACTTCCCCCCCACCCTCCTTTCTCAGGCTTCATGGCAACTGTGAGGCAGGAAAAGATGGCTTCAGCCAGGTTCACTTCAGAGTTGACAGAGAGAAGGAGATGGGAATGAGAAGGAGGGAGGGGGGTGGAAGGAAGAAAGAACAGAAAAAGATAAGGATAGGAGGAGTAAGGGTGGAGGAGAAGGAGAAGGAGTGGGAAGGAGGAGGGGGAAGAGGAGGGAGGAAGGCGAGAAGGAAGAAGGGAAGAAGAAAAGGAAAATTATGAGAGGGAGGGAGGGTTTGAGGGAAGTTCTGCATTAGCACTCGGCCACCAGCAGCCCATCCACCATCCCCTTGCCCCTCCTCTCCTGGTCATCTCCCATCCTATAGCTGAGGATGCTTTGGTTAGAAAGCCGGGTCTCCTTGCAAGGAGAGGGAGCAGGCTTCTCTTTGACCCACACACTTTGCCCTCCCACACACATCAAAAGCAACCTGGCAAAGGAGAGTGAGCATAGCAGCAACTGCTTTGAGGTGCTTAAAGCACCATATAATGGGACAAAGACTGAAATGAGGATGCAAGAAATCACTTAGTGATATCCAGGAATACCGAAAAGTAGGAAGCTTGTGCATATTGACAGCAGCAACTCTGTTTAGGACCCTATAAGGACAAAATTGGCATGATCAAGCTGGTAAATACCTTGAACAATGTTGGGGAGCTGAGTAGGAAAATATAATAACTGCACCAAATGAAGCTTTTTTGGTCTAATTCACCATAAAACAATTTTGACTGTCCAGATTGTCCAAAAATTAAATTTTCTATTCTAGTCTGCATAGTATTGGAAAACCCAATTATTCATTTTTCTATAGGGAAATGTTATTTATGGAGCAAATACATGTAACTACCTGAAAGATTTTGGGTCAAAGAATGGTGGTTTTGCAGTTCTTTTGCAAAGAGTACAGTAGTCCTCAACTTACAACCATTCACTTAGCAGCCATTCAAAGTTACAAGGGACCACCCAAACAATAGTAATAACCTATGATATTTTTTGCACTATTAGATGCTCCAGAACATAAGACACATCTAGCTTTTGGGAAGGAAAACAAGAAAAAAAATCTGCATCTGCTTCCTAGCATCTATCTGGTATTTATCTGGCGAGCATCCTTGCAGCAAACAGCAAACAGCCTGGTGAGCTTCAGCACTTTATAGCAGCCTGATTTAGCACGAGCATCTGATTGGCAGTTGGATGGGCCTCCCAGAATACCGCCAATCAGTTTTTCCAGGCGGCAAGGATTTCTGTCATCGATCGCCATCATCATGCAGATCCCCGCCTATTGCCACCTCTGTGCATCCCATTCACAGCCCGTTCCAGGTGGCGAGGATTGATGGGGAGCAACGGTGACAAACCCCACTGCTTGTTTTGGGCCGAAAACAGACCACAGGAAGGCCGAAAACAGGGTGCTTTGGAGGCCAAAAATGGGGCATGCAGAGGCCCAAAACGGGATGCATGGAGGCCAAACATGGCTGAAGGGTGACAGCTGGCAGGGCTTCAGCAATATTCACTCCATAAGACACAGACATTTCCAGTCACTTTTGCGAGACAAAAAAGTGTGTCTTATGGAGCAAAAAATATGGTAGTTTCAAAGTTCTGACAGCTACCCACTCCACATGGTCATGTGACTGCATTTCAAGTGTTAGGGACTGACCTACATTTATGGCTGTTTGCAGCATCCTGCAGTCATATGATCACAAATTAAGACTGAAAACTATAAGTTACTTACACTTTTCAACAAAAACAGAATATAGCAAATAATAGAGTCAACTTAATGCTGTTCATAAAAATGGATCCGGTCAAGTAGTGATCCACTTTACAACCATTGCGACTTACAACTCTAATGAGCAAGTTGCATTATGATTAACGACTACCTATAACATATCATGCAAGCAATCATTCTTATAATTCCAAAGTGAGTGCCAAGTGCTCAATTTTGGGATAATCTTCAAATTCATAATAAATGGGAACTGCATTACAAAGAACTGGAGCATACATCTATCCCGTCCTTCTTAAATTAGTTCATTTTTTTTCCACAGATGCCTCCATCTTACTGGGTGTTTTTCTTTCTCTTTTAAATTTTATTTTCCTCAAGAGTGTTTGCAAAATTTGGAGTTTTTTCTGAGCTTGTCAAAGATGAGTTGCTTCTTTTTCATTGGAGATGCTATTCTGGCTATATAACATGTATAATGATCCACACTTATCCCTAGTAGTATTAAGAAAGGAATTTTTATTAAGCCTTTCTAAATCAAATGTCTACAGTACCACCAAACTTGTACCCTGAGATCCTTTTTAACATTAATATACATGTTTACCTTCAGTCATTAGGCTATACTTTCCTCCAGTTTTATCCATTAAGCTACATTCTCTTCTCACTATTCTTTTTCCTATTCTATCAGCTTCTCCCTTTTTAATCCAAATGACACTGAAAGAGTCACAGTTGACACTTGCATTAAGTTTTTCTATTCACAACTATTTGATAGAAGCAAAAGGTCAAAATCTCCAGTGTCTCAGTATGGTACTATGATATTTAGTGCATTGTTGAAATGTTTCCCTTTGATAGCTTTAAAAATTCTTTAAAGTAGGATCTTATAATTTGGCAAGATTAAGCAATAATCTGGTGCTGTACAATCTAGTCAGATTAATACTGGACATAAATTCATATATGATTTCTCTTAAGTTTGGTAATGTTGGTTTTAGTCCACAGCATGCTCTTAATACTAAAAATATCCATACCTAAACCAGAGTGGGCAGCAACATCTAAATTATATGTTTTTGTACTTTATCTGACAATGATTACTGAAAATTGATAGTTCTGATAGAATGTGTGCAGCTCCCAGCACTCCCAAAATGTTAAATATAGCACCTGTACAGAGGAAGGTTGTTTACCTTTGAGGGAAGCATTTGGTTGATCTCTAGTTTCAGAAGCTAAATAGGGTTGAGTCTGGATATAATTTGATGGGAAACTTCAATAAATCCTAGGGTAGTATCTTTACCAATGTTTTTCAATCTCAGTGACTTTCAGATGTGTGGACTTCAACTCCAAGAATTCCCCAGCCTAGGAGTTGGTCCATACATCTGAAAGTCACTGAAATTGAGAAACATGGGTTAGACTTAAAAGTTGAAAGACTGTGATAATGGCAAATTGCTTCTGTACTGTTTCTAAGAAAATTCCATGAATGTTTCATGAAAACTTGACTCCAATTAGGACTCTGCAAATATTATTTTCAGCTTCCAGCAATCCAAACAGTGACTCAGGTGGAGAGCCTGTGGGCACTTCAAATGAACTAATAACCAAAAATATTGGAAAGGCTGAACTGGGGTGTCAGGATGGACTGGACACAATTCAAGGTTTGCTTGTACTGGCTTCCTCTGCCTCCATTCCCCAGCCCTCAAAAGTAAATATTCATGACAATGGAAAGGAAGTTGAGAACTTTACGTTTAATCCCCCAACACTCTCACTCTCACTCTCTCTCTCTCTCTTTCACACACACACACACACACACACATTCCCCTAGAAATTATTTTCCCACAGAATAAATGCACACAAATAAATTAATAATATGACAGGATTGCATCACAGACAAAGAGATGGAGATGCGGTAATAAATAGAAAGAGAGGGGTAAACTGGAAAAAGAATGAATTCCGGAAGTAAACATTTTCTGCCTGAGAGACTGCTTTTCAAAACTATTCCAAAGGCCTTCAGTAGTGAATCAAATGTTTTTTCAAGACATAGCTTGGTAAAGGTGGATGAACCTCCCACAACGTCTTAATTTCCCTTCCAATGCATTCTCTAAAGTTCTAGGCTGTGTGCACAGAATGGAGGTGAGGCTCAGCAGGTGTGGCTGCTGGCCACACATGTACAGACAATGCACTTTCAGACATGCCCTAAAAAAACTTTTTAATCATTTGCAGGGAATCCTTGGCAGATGTGTGGAAATGGGAAATGTTCCCCGAGGGTAGACATTTTGAAAAATCCTGAGAGTGCACAGAAGGAAAAACATGGGGGGAGGGGTGGCCCTTGTGATTTGCAAGGTTCCTGAGGATTGTAGAAAAGGACATTGATACTTATGCCTGGATCACAAGTAGTAATCACTGAGATCCTTTTGATTGCAAAAGGCCCACTAATTTATTTTGAACTACCCACCAATTTGCATGAATAATGCAGTCCTCCAGCCATAACAATACCTAACTTTCCCCAAGTAGGGCTTTAAAGTTCCTCTTCCAGCCCTTTCAACAAGAGAAACCAGGGTTCTTCCACTTGGGCAGCAAATACCCAGAGCTTAAGGTCATAATGGCATACCTCTCCCTTGGTTTTGCTGCAACACAAATGGAATCAGCAGTGAAGCCCAGAAGTTGTTAATCACACAGGCACATGTACATGCAAACACACACATACACACACATACAACACACACACACTTTGGCCAATGAAAGCTGAGTTAAATTTAGAAATTATTCCAATCCATGACTGAATATATTAAGAGAGCTGGCCATGCTTTGATTGGCCAAAATGAATTCATGGTCTATGCCCTTTTCCTTTTTTCCTACATCCGACCAGTGCGTGTGAGTAGGGTGCAGACACAGGAAGTGTCAATCCGGATCCAGCGCCAACCAACAATCTTGTCAGAATCCATAGTCAGAGCCCTCACATAAGACTGTTTAGCCTTGCACTCAGAGATCCAATGGCGTCGATCCACACCCCGACAACCACCCACAGTTCCGCCAGCTGGATTACACTTGGTCTCAAAGAAATATTGCCTGAGGGGGCCTGTAAGCGTCTGGACCTCAGACAGCACTGTCACCGTTTTGCCACGGATGTCCACAGCTGTCCGTTTGTCTGTCACCCACACATTAACACTGTCACATACAGACATTTCTCCCCGGCGCAGGGACCCTTCCAATGACCGTTTGGATTTGAATGTTCTATTAGCAGCTTGTCCAGGTTGGGTATTGGAGTCCTCCATGAGGAAAAGCAAGGGGGGCTCTTCGGGAGCTTGGTTAGACAGAGTGACACGTGGAGAGAAGAGGTCCCAATCCCTCAGGGGAGTCTCAGCCCAGAGAGTATCAGTGGTGTTAAAGAGGATATAGGAGTTGGGAAGGGGGGCAGCCTGGATGACACAGAGCAATGGGGTGACCATGGCATGGAACAGAATAAGCATCACTCTGCACAGCGGGGACCTATGCAGAAAAAAGAAAGCAACAATAAATTGATATTGATCATCAGCTATCAGCTTTCATCCCCTTTCTTCTCCTTTTCCATCATCCTCCACTTTTCTAGCTGGGCCAATTCCATTCTAAGATTGAGAAAACCTTTATCTAAAAGGATCTCATGTGATACAATTGCAGCATCCATCTTAATTCTTCCCAGAATGCAGTGTCTCAGATATTCCATTAAGCATCTTGCTGAAGCAAAAATAAGCTCAGGTAGTTCATTCAGAGGCATTTCAGTTGGCATATTTGCTTTTCTTATATAAAATCCCTGAGAACAATGGGACTTCCAGTGTATCATGTTTTCCAGCCTCTTGGTATTCAGATTGGAGATTCACAGTAAGGCTATCCAGACTGGACTTAGTTTATAAAAAAAATCTGATGTTATCAGCAAAATAATTATGAAATTAGTTAGCTAATATTGAGCTAAACACAGCTCAATATCTCCAATTCATAGTTGTTAGTAATCAGGTATGAAGTGCTAGAAGTATTAAATACTGAATTAAAGTATTAAATGCTAGATTAAAGCCAGTCTTACTTGTATAAATCTCAATCTATGCCAGATACCAGTAAACTATATTTCTTACCATTCCCATAAAAAAGCCCATTAGTAGTTTTTCATCTCCCAGAAATTCTTTTTTCATTAGGATAATTATAAAAAACACTAAGGCACTGCATACTTCAGAAATGATTCAGAAATCTTCAGATCTCATATGAGTACATCTCTTTGCTATTCATTAAAGGAACTTTAAGAGTTAAAGATGCACCCTTGAACAATTTGGTTCATTAAACTTTTTAAGTTCAGAAGGTTAAAAAAATGCATGCATGCTTTCAGAAGAGGCATTGTGCTCATGTGGAATCTGAAGCCATTCTGCATGATAAAAATGTACATCATTTTTAATGTGTGTGCAATTCTCATAAATACTACATATGCTTTCTTCCAAAAGGAAAGGAATCCAGCTTGGTTTAGGAATAAAAACACATAGACAAAAGTGCAATAAAAGTACATAGACAAAAGTGGGTGGGAGGATTACCTGTGGTTTCAAGCCTTCCTTCGGCCACAGTCAAGCAGATTCTGGGCTTTATTCATGCCCCCCCAGAGTGGGGTCTTGCTTAGATATTTGGTGATGCAAGCCAGCCTGTGTTGCAATGGCAGTCTTTTTGTTGTTGTGTCTCTCACAGGCACTTGTGATGCTTTGCTGTTCATGTGTCTGAAAGACGGGACTTCTCAGGTCCCATCAAATCTCATGCTGTATCCTTGCTTCTGCTGAGATAGCAAAGAGAATGGTCCCTCACCCAGAGGTAAAAAAAATTGCCTCACTGTTGAGAAGGGATGGCAATAGGAAGATGTGGAAGAATATGGATTTTGCTGAGAATTTGATGTCACTCATAGGATCTGGCAAAAGAGGGAAACAACACCCTCTCAATGAAGAGAACGTTAAACTACCATCCTGACTTTGTTCCAGCAAAGTCTCCTGTAATCATTTGTCATCTAGATGTTGGATTAAAATTCGTATTTCCAAATTGGATTTGGGGGCAGCAGCGTAGAGGAGAGAGATATGCACACCAACAGCTAGAGTACATCAACTTGTAAAAGTTGCTTAGACTGCAAAAATTCAAAAGGTTTATAATATTCTACAAAATGTAGCAGGCTGGAAAACCTATATACTTATAAAATCTAGCTGACATATATCTCAGAAGGTTGGTCAGATTGAGGCTGGTCTTATATCTTGAATACATTTGAAAATTAATGTAAATTACATTATTTTACATTGAGTGCTATTGGTATGAGAGCTCCTAAATAGAATATGCTATTTTAAAATTGCTCATATAAAACCATGTCCCAGACTTAAATGACCACAGTTTAGATCCAGGTTAAATCTGGCTATATTTGTTTCCACTGAAACCCTGAATTAATGTTATCTTTTCCAACTATCATCTTTTATAAAACCACTGTCTTTCAACCCAAAGCATGAAAGTTGCAATTGCTGCATCAGGAAAAGCCAAAGGGAGCAGAAATATAAGTTTTTCAGAAATGATACATTCCACAATCACATCTGAGACAATGGGCCAAGACAAATGGAAATGTTCAAAAGGTGCTGAGAAATATGTTGCAAACATTTAACGAAACTGCCTTTTACAAGTTGGATTCCTGGCACTGACTAGACATTCATACAACTCCTTAAAAAATATTCCCCACTGACTTTCTGTATGTGCCTTTGAGAAAGTGTTGACTCCTGCTAACTGCCTGGACAAGTCCCTGAAGTTTTCTTGTTAAGTTTTTTGGAAATAGTTTGCCATTCCTAGGAGCGAGAGAAAGTGACTAGTCCAAAGATATCCAGTTGCCATTGTGCCTAAGACAGAACTAGAATTCATGCTCTCCCAGTTCTAGTCTGATGTCTTAACCATTACATCAAATTAGCTCTTGGAGACTCCATAACACTACCCAATTATTTTTTATAACTAAACTGCCAGCCTCCAAATATTCCTGTTATATTACAATTCCTGTGTAATGCTCTCACCCCCCCACCCCCCCAGCCAAAAGAGGCTTTCAGTATGTTGGCAAGGATACTGGGTGTTAAACTCAAACTTTCAAAGGTTCTCCCCATCCTCCAGTATGGAATAGCATCCAGGGGATTTACCCTTAATCCCCCAATTGGTACCACTTAGCTCTCAATATAACTAGTCAACAGGACATTAAAGATGAACGAAACTGGGAGAGCACTAGTCAGAAGAAAGATGCTGCAGAGAATAAAGATTTTTTTGAAAAATCTTTCTTGTGCCACAGGTTAAGAATATTCTTCTCCTGAAATCACAAATCAAGAAACTGAACAAGCCATGAAGGTAGAGACTATGTCCTAAAGCAGGGGTCTCCAACCTTGGCTCCTGGAAGCCTGGCGGACTTCAACTCCCAGAATTCCACAGCCAGCTTTGCTGGCTGTGGAATTCTGGGAGTTGAAGTCCGCCAGGCTTCCAGGAGCCAAGGTTGGAGACCCCTGTCCTAAAGCATCCCCTCCTGCGACACCTGCCCTTGGCCACTGGAAAAGGGAACCGATTAAGCATCTTTTTTAACCTACTGCTATACCCCATCCCAAGGGCAGCTGGTGATGTCTGCAAATTCTACAGCTGCTGACAGGAGCCATAGGAATGGGATCCAGATGTAGCAACATCTGGAGAGAACTACCACAGGGGGCGGATGGGTTTGGAGGGTAGCTAATCCCTCCTGCCTTTGAAACTGACACTGGGTCTATCTCCCTCCCTTTCTTCCCCCCCCCCCCCCACTAGCCTAGGCCCATGAAATATGCATCATGGCTAATGCTGAAGGGGGAGAAACAGGATGGGACCAAATGAGCATGTTGGTCCAGAGAAACAAGTTCCCTTATCCCATGTGAATGGCAGGGAGAGAAAAGGAAAGCAAAATAATAAGAATGTAATACCGTATAAGAAAAAAGAGGTTGCCTTAGAACATATGCAGGTATATGTCTATCTCTCTGCTTAATTTGCTAAATCTGGTCTCCCAGAAAGAGTGTGAGCTAATGGGAAGAAGAGTGAACCAAAAAGCTGGTAATGAGCAGCCCATATTTCTACTGTGCTTAATGAAGGGCAGATGAAAAAATAAAAAGAGGTAGCTATAGAACAATAGCAATGAAGCTCTAATGGGTAAGGCAGAGAGAGAGAGAAAGGACAAAATTTCCATTTTTTGCTTTTCTTGGTATTAAAAAAGGCAATCTGGGAAAGACCCTAGAATATGTTGTTCTCTGACTTACAAAAGGATGAAACTTGGACTCTTGGGTTTTGTGAAAGAGGAGTAGTATCTAGTGGCTAAGCAAACAATGTTAAGCCGACCCTTAGGCTATTTGCATAAGCATTTTTCCCACAATGCCCAACGCTCAAGACCTTGCTCCCGCCCATGGGAAAGAGTGGAGGCTGTGATGCGAAGCTTCAGGCATTTAAGGCAGGGGAACCAGCCGCTGCTTCAAGGAGGTATGTGTAGCTTATTGCTGGGCAGGCTCCAACGTGCTCTTCTGCTGCAATACCACTCAACAAGGAGGGAGCCTTAACTATGTCAAAGATGTCCACAGTTCTGGCTTGAAGCTCTATACAGAAAGCTCTTGGTATTCCATTCATTCTGTCTTTCCTCTTTTTTTCCTGTCTGGTAATATGACAGGGAGAGAGATCTTGGCCTTTTTAGATACTTTGGCAAGAATTGCATCTAAGCATGTATGAATTTCTTTTGGGGGGGGTAGTTGCTCCCATTCAATTCCAAGGAGCAAAGCTGACAAATAGCCAGCTTTGGCGGCAAAATCAATTGTTCATTTGTGGGAGAGGGGAGAAAAACACCTGCTGCTCAGCATACCATCTCTTTAGCCTATATGAGTTTCTGCCTGAAGGAAGCACAGAACTCTGTATAATACAATCAAGATCCTGCTATCAATTTAAATGAGATAAGCATTCAGTGCTTTTCAGCACCATCCCCACCTCCATTCAAAATATAGCTGGAGATTCATCACTAGCCTTCCCAGGTACACATTAACATTAGTAGAGTTCATATCCTGAGCTTAAGCCTCCATATGGTTTGATTTGTTTTGGCTTAGCATCTTGCATTATGATTTGCAATCATGGTTAATTGTTAATGTGGTCTTTCATCCCAGCCAATCATGTTTTATTCAGTAAATTACAATTGAGCTTTGACTTGGCATGGTGAGTAAACCAAACTAACATTTGCTTAAAAGGAAGTTGAAACTTTAAACATTTAAATTCTCTGCCTGATATAATCACTTGAAATATTTGGGCATATGATACATAGACCAACTAGGTTTTTATGCAAAGAATTATTTACTTAAATTGGTTATTCACTTAGAACTCAAGTAATCTCTCCATAGGATCTATTTATCCTATCCTATTTTTAACCATATCTTTGGGGGCTTCAGAAGATTTGCTTTAAAATGTCAAGAATTGGCCATAATAGGGATTGTAGTCCATCTTTTTTTTTTAACTTGCATCATGGTGTATACAAAAACAATTACAATCACACCATTGTGATCAAATCTTTGATTTTTTTTAACCATGGTCCATTGATAGTCCTGTCCAAGTCTCCACCTTAGTTCTATGTACAAATATCTTTTCCCCTTTATATGATAACATAGCCTTATCTGATTATCAGGCATGAGCCAAAAAATCTGGGATATCAAAATGAGGAAATATCCATTCCCATTTAACTCTGTATAGGAATGCTCTGGCTTCCTACTTTGTAGTAACCCTTGAGATACCCCAGTTGAATAATTTTGCAGATCCTAGGGAATCCTAGAGGATTTAAGGACAGAATTTGGACTGCTTTGAAAATGAGAATGACTTTGGGACTTCAGGAGTCACTTTAAAAAAAGAGTCCAAACCTATGGATCACACAGCTCAAAAACCTTTCACCAATTTGGGCTAAGATGCAATCTGGATACACAGGATGCAAGAACTGCTCTGAAAGTTGACCCCAAGTAACTGCTAGTGCAGGGGTGTTAAACTGGAGCCAGATCCAGCATATAGGCTTAAATGTGGCCTGTGGGGCCAGCCTGGGAATAGCAATGACTGACTTCCGGTGCCCCTTTGGCCTGGATGACCTCCTACAGCACTCTGCTGGCCAAAATGGGACACGGGGAGCTGTATGCAGCCCCCTGCGCCCTGTTTTGGCCAGCAGACTGCTGCAGGAGGTGTCCTTCTCGTATCCCTCCCCCCATGACTGGCCCGCAGAGAAGTACAATGCTGATCCAGACCTCGAAGAAATCAAGTGTGACATCCCTATGCTCATGGATATCTGGTATCTTAGCGTAAAACTAATCAGCAAAAAAGGGCTTCTAAAGTGCTACGGGCTTTATGATAAGAACACTGCATTTTTTTAACCTCAATTAAGTGGCAGAAATGAAAAAACGAGTAGCCAATAATGGTCCTTAGGTGAAAGTGATAGTGACCTCAGTTCAGTTTTGATATTGAAAATAAAGCCTGAATGTGCACAAAGTTACTATATTCTTGAATTCAATGTTGTTTGCAACATTCTCTAATTTTAACAAGTAGAAATTTTAAATAGTTCCAACAAGTATTCTTAGTAGCACAGTTGGGTATCTAAGAATAATTAAGATTAGTGAAGATTGAAAATGTAGGCTTATGCAGAAGGCCAGCAGGGGTAGGGAATCTAGGAGCTATTTCCTTAAGATTCTATTTAGGCAGTGATTTAAATCTGGGAGCACAAATTAGGAAGAACATGAAAGAACCATATCAACATTTTAAACTTTTGTTTCAGCCATACGCAATTATTCCCATGTATCATTTCAGCACTATTTATACATTCCAATGATGAATACATATCTGAGAAGCACAAATGTACATGTACATTAAAGGAAAAGTCACCAGCTGACTTGTACTGAATATGTAATAGATATATTTTAATATCTCTTCCAGGCCTGATCAACTATACTTAATAATTAATATGCTATCTGCAATTAGTATAAATGTATTTCACTGTTACTGACTGATGTCTTAACTATAAATTACTCTTGAATCTTATGTCCCACCAATATTGCTAAGAAATTGTTTCACTTTCTTCACTTAATATGTTTCAGTGAAACAACATTCTTGCCCATCCAAATTAGAAGATGGGAAAGTTGGAGAATGTAGATGGATTGATTTCCCCCATGTACTTGCTTTCTAAGTAACAAGCTTATTTGGAAAAGATCAGCCAGATGTGATTTTTGGGGATATTTTTATTGTTTTGTAGTTTTAGAATTATAAGCTGCTCAGAGTCACTTGGCTCTGAGCAGCTTACAAGATCTCTTGACTGAGATCTATAGAAATGGAATGAATGATTGGATTTAATGAGCCCCCAGGCCCTATCGCCCTTCATCAAACTCATAAGAATTTCACAAAGCTTGCTATGAGACCTGTTCCTCTCTGGTGTTCTCCAGGTACATCACCATATAATATCCAAAGTTTCCAGACAATATGGGAATTAGTTCTGCTAGTTAATTAGAATTGGAAAATTAAAATTCTTTCTCCATACTGGAGAAAACAGCCATCCAACCTATCATATCCAACCTATCTTTAACCCCACTTCCAGTCTAGCAATTGTGGTGATTTAAGTACAAGTTTGTCTTTGTTTCTCATGCTACAGAGGTCAAAATTCTCATCCACTTTTCTCATTATAGCATTATGGAAAGCATGTGCATTGCTGGAGTCAAAGCAAAGGGGGGAGATTTTGCAGTGGGGAAGCAACCTTGTTTTCCCTAAGTATTAAATTGCGCTCCTTGCAAGGCACCCAGAGATCCTGCTTTACATCACCAGCAGGTAATCCAAAGCAGGCAGGGATATTTCCGCTTTTCTGTTTGCCTCTCCAGCTGGTTTCCATCTAGTCCTGCTCATAGACAAATGTGGGAATGTGTAAGATGGCATATTGATTATGGCTATATCCTTTCCCCTCTCCGCATGCCACCCATTTACCTAGAGGACTAGGGTGGGTTTTCTGAGAAAGGAAGGCAGGGCAGCCTCTCAGCAAAGGAGAGGATATTGGGGAGAAGGAAAATAGCGCCTAATCACTTATTAGTGGTGTGCTTTACAGGGAAGTCACTACTAGATGAAGGTACAGGCCTCCTGATGCCCTAAAGAGAAACTTGGACATCTGGCTGGAGAGCACAGTCTTCCTCAACTTGATGCCCTCTGGAGGAATTGGGCGACAACTACCCTCATCTTTCAATCAGTTTTCCAGCTAGGAATCCCATCCAGATGGAGGGCACCTAGTCGAGGGAGATGGGTTTCGAGAGTACCTCTTCACCGCGATTCGCCTCCTACCTTTAAAGTTCCCCGGACGCCTTCTTCGGACTTCCAAACACCAAGAAGAGCTCGGCACCGTCGGGATCCCATTCCCTGCTTTGCAGTTCAGGCGAGCACACTAAAAGCTGCTGGAGTTTGAGGCAGGAGTGTGTGGAAGGCGAGAGTCGACGGAGGCTCCACTCCTCAGTTGGAGGTGGGGGAGTGCGGGAGAGAGAGGAGAGAATGAAGCGACGCCGCTGCGCGTGGGGGAATGGGAAAGACCCCGATGGAGAAGGACCGGCGGAACTGGTTTGGAGGTGCCGGAGATGGATGGGGAAGGAAGGATCGAGCAGGAGGCATCGGGTAGAGAAGAAATGCCGAAGGGGGCGGGCGGAAGGGTGGCTGATGGCGCTGAAGTGGAGAGAGCAAACGTGCAGAAAACGACGAGAGAGCGACGGACAGGCGGGCGTGGAGGTGGACGGCGGGAGAGCCCCACTTTCTCTTCCTCCTTCCTACCCTCTGCCTAGCGTGCTTGCTTCTTCCTTACCTGGCTGAGTCTCTACCTTCGCCTGGCCCGGGGTTTGTCTTACCGCTGTCACTCTCTGAAAAGGCTCCGCCGCCGTCGCCCCCCTTCCTCGGCCGAAGCTCATACCTGACACACGCCCCACCGGCGTCTTCAAGGTTTCACTTCAAAAGCGGTGGGGGGGACGAGGGGGTACAGAGAAGAGAACCGACGGCGGTAGAGATTGATGAGGACTAGTCCCCTGCCTTTTGCAATGGAGCCGGCTTCCTCATTGGGCAAGCAGTTCATCAGGCCCGTTTCCAGCCCGAAACCCGGAACTCCCCCCTGCAGGCTGGGGTTTCCGAGAAGAGACCCGAGGCGATCAGGTTCAAACTCGTCCCTCTGTTGTCTCTGCCCGGGGCTCCCCCCCCTCTCCCCCGCGTGGAGGTAGAACTCAGGGCGGGAAAATCGTAGAAATCCAAAGAGGCCCTAGCCATCTCCTCCTTCTTTCTTCGATCTTCACCACAACCATCTAAAGGAAGAGGAAGATAGATTAAAACAAAATAAGGCACATCCATAATGAGAATACTTGGAGAATTTATTTTAAGAGGGTCTATATATTAACTCCCCCCCCCCAATACTTTGAGGTCCAAGTGAAATGTCTCTTCTGCCTGTTCTTGTCCATTATGTGATTCTGACACTGGTGGGTTGCAAATGCCAAATGGTATGGTAAATAAACCCTCTGAAGCCTCTTTAGTTTGAAAATAAAATAAACATGCAACAAATCTCATTCATTGGAATCTTAGTGGAAAACTAATGAACTGTATTCTGGCAAAAACTTTTCAAGTAGCCCACTACTTCAGAATATACAGGGAATGCTATCTCTGTATGGCACTCAGGGAATATAAACACAGGCCAAATGGCCAAGAAAAGTAATAAATAGAATAAATGACAATTCTCCACTAGCTTAAAGATTATTGCTCTTACATGATAATAGAATTGTGATGCTTCACCCTGAAGTGCAATGCATAATGCAAATTGTAAACCAATTGACCTCTTCAGGAAGATTGTTGTATACATTTTAGACTTACCCTGAACTGACAGAGACTACCACTTGACTTCACTGATCCCCTTTTCTATCTCCTTCATTTTAAAAGGTGGCCCTCTCATTTGGCTAAGAAGAGGCCCCAAGCTTCTGCTTTTGATTTTCATGACAATGCAAAAAAATACTCTCATTTTTTTTAATGAAAATTGCATTTTCTCCTCAAGAGGTGTCCTGAGGTTTTCTGTCCTAGCAAAAACATTTGCGGCCTGCCTTTTTATTCCTTTATTCCTTGTTCTCAATCCTAATTCCTTTTACCAGTACTTAAAGGCCACTGAACTCAGTCTTAGTTTTAAACAACACACCAAATTCTCATGATTTTTAAATATGTGTATTCCAAATTCATTGACAAATTTGTCTTCAGTACTCAGGTATTTACTACTATAACCTACTTCAATTGGACATTAAGTGCCAGAAAATGATTGCTTTGCTTAGTATATCATAGATGATTCAACCAGTTCATGATATGTACCCAATCTCTGGGATTAATTTATGGTTCAGCGTATTGTGTGAATCCAGCCAGTGCAGTCTAGCTGTATGAGTTTGTACTAGCCCACTAACTTCACTACCTGTCTGCCTATCCCACTCACTCCCACCCCAGAATTTGATACCTTTCAGCTTCTGTAATACAAAATAAAGCTGGTATTTGCAACCATGTGCATTTCATTTGAGTGCTTGCTGCAGTTTTGCTTCCAGCAAAAAAAGAAAAAGAAAAATCAAGGTGCTTTTACTATTTTGAACAAAAGCTTCTTTACCAAAGTAATGGAAATCAGCCTGAAGTGGTGACAGAAAAATGATTCTTCAAGTGGCTTGCAAACCATCTATAAAATATGTCACACTTTAAACTTCCTCATCACAGTTTGCCCTCATTCTAACCTAAATGCCATTCTGCCCTTGTCACATAATGATTTATGGATGATCCCCAATGTGAAACCACCTGCAATGAGGCATCTTCAAATAGAACGTACCTTTATTCTAACCAGATGGAAGACATTAGAACACTGGTTTATTGTTGTGTCAATAATTTTAGTTTGCAGCCTCTCACCAAATTATTTTCAATTTTATTTATTTATTAATACTTTATTTTCTTCCAAAAAGTTTACAGCTGCCCTTCTCCCATTTTGTAATCATAGCAAGACTGAGAAAGCTTACCTTCACATCTTAGTTCATTTATGATGTCCTGATTTAATATTCATCCATCTGGTGCTCTTCAGAAGTGTTGGGCTTTTAACTCCTCCAATGCTGCCTGGGAGATCTGGAGAGCTGAAATCCAGCTGAAATTGTTTAATAGTATCAGACTATATCACATCACATTCTGATATTAAAGTTTCTCTCTCTATACTTGTATCTCCTAGCATTTATGTAGGATACATTAAAAAACAGGGTTTGGCCTATCTTAATCAGATAAAAAGAACCAATTCATTTGAAATATACAGTGATTCAGAAAGAATATGGGTAGACATGTAAATTATTCTAACTAAGAACAAGCAAGCTTTGGGATGTGTTTTTTCACAAAGAACTGTAGAGTTGTAATTGCAGGAATGTTCCAATTTCGGATGGCAAACCTCAGATAAAGAATGTTTCCAAGCAAATACAACTCAGGTAAACAGTCACTAATCTAAAGGAGGATTAGAGAGAGGAAGTAAACTTTAGACTTTAACTAGAGATAATTAATTATATGGATTACTATGCTAAACAGTAACGAAAGTTAAGCAGTATCCAAAGTTAACCAATGATGGAGGATAATTAAAAATGTGTCTAAATGCAAGCCTAGACTCCAATAAAGATCATCATGATTCAGTTGTTCATGATCAAACAACTCGACTGCCTCGTCATTACAACAAGTGGTGCATGAACAGGGACCCTCTTACTTTGTCCGGCAAGGATTTGGTGCACCTTCAACCCTTTGTGGTTTCTTCAACCTTTTGGTTTCTGTAAGTATGGGATCTTCGCTTTCTGAGGAACAAAGGAAGCATGTAGATGAATTAGGCTATTTGTTGAAGAAAAATAATACTGAGGTACCACAGAGAAATCTCTTAAGGCTGGTCCAGGAGATTGCAGCTCAGTGCCTATGGTACCCAGAAAAGGGGGTCTTTAAAATTAACTGATTGGGAACGTATTGGGAAAACACTGCACACTGAACCTCGAGCAAAAATAGAAGTTTTGCATGTGTGGCATTTCTGTAGGCATGCAATTGAAAAATTTGGTCCACAATGAACTTTCTCTTTTAACACCTCCACCTTCACATTATACTAATGCTGTCATTTGTCCCCCTTCTTTACCTGAATATATGTCTTCAATTCCCTCAGCTCCTGCAGATACAGGGCAAAAGCCTCCTGATTCTATTGTTCAGTCTTCTTTTCAGAAAATGGTAGACTTGTAAAAGGGATGCCTCTGTCTCAGGAACAGAACTTGCAGAATTACTGTCTGTCCAGTACAATATCGTCCTGGTCAGGGGCCACAGCTTGGACTGCAAGTAGCAGAATGGGAGGGTCTGCCTTATCAGATCTTAAGAGAGTTTAAAAAGGCAGTTACAGACTATGGGATTAGTGGTAATTTTACAAGAGGACTTGTAAAAGGAATAAAAAATGGTTATACAATGATCCCTGACGATTGGAAGCAAATATTTCGCATGATTTTAACATCTATGCAATATGTGGTTTGGGAGAGTGAATATATGAGACATGCTCAAGCTGCTGCTTTAGGAGGGGGAGGAGCATATACAGTTGAGCAGCTATTTGGTTCTGGACCATTTGGTACAATTCCTACTCAAGTTGTTCTTCCTCCAGCTACATTAACTATTGTTTCTGAATGTGCCTTTTGTGCTTTTCTTAAGGTACCCCAAGCTGGAGAGCCTAGAGCAAATTTTTCAAACATTTGTCAGAATGCCAATGAGCCTTATGCTGACTTTGTTGAGCGTCTGTCCAAAGCAATTAAATAGCAGTTTGATCATCAGGAAGCTGCTGGTGAACTTCTTCGCCAGTTAGCTATTGAAAATACTAATGCAGATTGTAAAAGAGCCGTACAGCCGTTAAAGGCTACTGCTCATTACACTCTGGCAGATATGCTACGAGTCTGCCAGGATATTGGATCACAAACTTATAAAATGCATATGTTAGCAGCTGCTATTCAGAAAAGACAGCGACCAATTGGTAACTGTTTTAAGTGTAAGAAGCCTGGCCACTTTCAGAAGGACTGTCGTTCTACACCTTCTATGGCTCAGAATAGTCCTTCTAAGAAGTGCCCTATTTGTAAAAAGGGATTTCATTGGGCCAATCAATGTCGGTTTCGGTTGGGAAACTTGCCAATGGGTGTGGCACCCACCCAGAATCCAAAGCGTGCCTTTCCCATCACTCTGACTCCTCCAGCAGTCTCTTTCACTCCTCCCCAGCCACAGCCAGTAGCACTGGGATCGATTTAATCACTCAAGAGGAAATTGAGTTTAAATTTCCCATGGAAGTTAAAATAGTTCCATCTCAATTTAAAGGTCCTCTTCCTTCGGGATTAGTTGGCTTAATTTTGCCTTGTTCTTCTGCACACAAAAAGGGCTGTTTTATTGTGCCTGGGGTAATAGATTCAGATTACACTGGTATCCTCATGTTTCAGATTTGGGTGAAACTTCCTCAAGTTCTTCCTTGTAATTCTTCTGTTGTTCAATTGCTTCTTCTTCCATATGAAAATCCATCTCCCGGTATAGGTAATCGTGGGGATATAGGATTTGGGTCAACTTCTTTATCTGTAGGCTTACTTCATCAGCAGAACTCCTCTTGTCCTTTGTTAATGCTCTTCCTTAATAAACAATCATTTCAAGAGTTATTGGATACTGGAGCCGATGTTACTGTCATCTCCTCTTTACAGTGGCCAGTGCAGTGGCCAAAAACGACAGTTTCTTCATTGTGGGGAATAGGAGGTTCTACAGCTGCTTGGCAAAGTGTTCAAGAAATTAATGTTACAACATCTTCTGGTAAGTCCTTTTTCCTACAACCATACATTCTAGATATTCATACTAATATTTGGGGCTGTGATATCCTTTCTCTTCTTAATGCCCATTTGATTCTTGATGATGGCTCTTCCTCTTAAATGGCTCTGTTCTACACCAATTTGGGTGGAACAATGGCCATTATCAAGGGAAAAACTCACTGCTTTACAACAATTGGTTCAAGAACAATTGGCTGCTGGTCATATAGAACCTTCTACTAGTCTTGGAATACTCCTGTTTTTGATGATGATTTCAGAATCATATCAGATAGCCTTTTCTCAATATGTGGGAAACTTGTATTCTTTACCCAAGGATCCAGCCTTTTCTTCCATTTTTGTGTGAAATCCTATTTCTAAAGCTCTTACAGTCTTTACTGATGAATCACCTACAAGGGGTGTGGTTGTCTGGCAGATTCAACAACAGTGGTATTCTAAATTTACTGCCACGCAGACTTCAGCTCAATGTGCTGTGATTTTGACTTTATGATTGTTCAATGACCAACCTATTAACTTGATTGTTGTTATTCAATATGTGTATTTAGCTATGCAATCTCTTCCCTTTTCTTATTGTGCTCTCTCTTTGGATAAGAATTTGTTGCAAAGCAATTTAAAATTTTATTATCTCAAGCCCAGGATATTGTCCGTGCTTGTCCAGCTTGTCAGCAACTGGCAGTACCCTTTCCAGTAGGTGTCAACCCATGAGGAACCCAAGCTAATCAAATTTGGCAAATGGATGTAACTCAATTTTCAACCTTTAAGCCATGCTGTTATCTTCATACGTCTATTGACACTCATTCACACTTCCTTTGGGTTACTGCTTCAAAACATGAACGTACTTCAGATGTTATTTCTCATTACCTATCCTCTTTTGTTGTAATGGGTCGGCCTTCTCAGTTTAAAACTGACAATTGCCCTATTTATATTAGTAAGGAACTTCAAACCTTTTGTCAGAAATGGAATATTACTTTAGTGCACGGAATTCCTTACACTCTCAGGGTCAAGCTATAGTTGAGCGAACTCATCGTACTTTTAAGGCATTGCTTCAGAAACAATTACAAACTGAGTCTAGCCCTTACCATATGCGAAAGATTCAAAATCTCATTGCTGTAGCATCATATATACTTGGAATTATTTAACCTTTTAAAATTCTCTTGCAGACTCACCTGTTAATTTGCACTTTTGAACTACTAAATCTTTAGCAAGGCCTTTGGTAAAGTATTGCCAAGCTCCAGATCCAACCTGGAAAGGCCCTACACCACTGATCACCTGGGGTCATGATTACACCGCCGTGGAAGATCCTTCTACTCAACAAGCAGTGTGGGTTCCAGCGCGCTGTGTTCTTCCGTATCATGGCATGGCATCAGAGCCTTCACAACCCGATTCCGAATTTCAATTTTCATCTGAACATGGAAGTCCGTCTTTCAAGGTCAATGCGCCCGCAACCCATCACTTGGGGCCAGGTTAAATCTACTGCATATCAAGCTCAACAACAACTTCAACAGGCCTCATTACCTCAGACTCCTGAAAATCTTGTTGCTGCTGTTTTTGCCATTATTACTGCTAACTCTGTTACCATTTTACTTTGTATTTTCTTGTTTATGGTTAATGGTGTTTCTGCTCAAAATGACACTTCTATGGTTCGTCTTAACCCTAATTTGTGGGTTCGTCATGCCCAAAACATGTTTATGACCCATGGCACAAATATTACTTTATACTATGAGCATGGCATTTGGTCAAATTTCTTTTACCCCTAACTTGATCATGTCTTCTACATTTATTGTCTCACAACTACAATCTATTTCACACTCCTGGCTATTTTCTACACCCCCTATGCAACTGACTTCTGTCTGTTGGCATTACTTGAAAGTTAGTCAATTTACAAGGGCTCTGTGTTTCTGTTGTCACGCTAAACACAATTGGCTTCATAATTAGTCTGATTATGATGATGCTCAGCACATATTAAAAAAGCTAGGGAATTATAATTATTGTTCTGATTACTATTGATTGTCAGGTACCTTTAATTCTTCTTTGCATGGAATTAATATAGCTCCTGATATGTATCCTGACAATTTTCCTATTTTTAATGCCTCTGATCAATCTAATACAGGATCAATATGTGCTGGTTGGCAGCTTAAGGATCCTAATATGTGGTTCTTTTTTGATAAATATGCCACTAATGTTCATCCTCAGAATTATCAATTATAGGTTATTTTACTCTATCTGTTCAAATAGGTATGCTCCCATCAACTCGACAGCAGCGTTCCTCTCTGGGGCCTACATGTAATGATGAAGTCATTATTGACACACAATTGTCTTCTGGTTCTACATTTGGCCGTGCATTGGCAGGGGCTGTTACAGGAGTCCTTACTCTAGGCTCTTATCCTGGCATAATTGCTCAAGAAAACAGACGATCTATTCTTGGTCTCACCTGCTGACTTGAAAAATCCATCAATGCTACCACTGCTATTATTCGTGATTTGCAGCATGAAATAGAAGACTTAAATCAAGATGTCTTACAGCAGCGTTTTGCCATAGACTATCTTTTAGCCCGTCAGGGAGGGTTCTGTACATTAGTTGGATGCCGTGGATGTGCTATACATTTTCATTCTTTGAATAAAGCTATTGAGGATGAGCTTGCCAATTTACAATCATACATTCAAAATAATATCCATGCTCATTACTCACCTTTTGAGTGGCTAACCAATTGGCTCCCTGATTGGTCTTGGCTCAGACAGTTTTTCTTTTATGCTATAATTATTATCATTGTACTAATTGCAACCTGTTGTTTTATTCAATGTATTCCAAATTTATTCACATTATTTTGTCCTGCTTCCCCCTCTCTTAATCCTCTACAATTGCAATACATTCATAAATCTTTGAATCCTCCATTTAAAATAAAAAACGAGGATATGTAGAGTTGTAATTGCAGGAATGTTCCAATCTCGGATGGCAAACCTCAGATAAAGAATGTTTCCAAGCAAATACAACTCAGGTAAACAAAGTCACTAATCTCAAGGAGGATTAGAGAGAGAAAGTAAACAAATGTTAGACTTTAACTAGAGATAATTAATTGTATGGATTACTATGCTAAACAGTAATGAAAGTTAAGCAGTAACCAAAGTTAACCAATGATGGAGGATAATTAAAAATGTGTCTAAATGCAAGACTAGGTTCCAATAAAGATCATCATGATTCAGTTGTTCATGATCAAACAACTTGACTGCCTCATCATTACAACAAAGAACAAAAATGTCATCTTGGCTATGTTCGATCCTTGGAACCTCAACCAAATTTTCCTGCACTGTTACTTCCCAGTTATGTTTGGAGTATAACCACCATCAAGCACAATATTGGCTTGACTGCTATAGTTTTTGAAATTGTTTGAGTACTATCATAAAATTAAGAGATCAATAGTCAGTAGATAGTAGCAGATACCAATAGCCAGCAGATATAATAGCAGCAGATACCATGGGATTTCTGACAACTTCAGGATCCCCAGATTGAATGAATGTGAGTAATTGAATAAATCATGAGATTGCCAAGCTGCACAAGATTTCAAGCTTCTGATTTATATGCATTTACGCACACATTCAGTAGCCCTAGCAAAGATATCTTTTAAATAACTCGTGTGTTTTTCAGCCTTTGGATGTAACCTTGTAGCTTTTGAGAAAAAAATGAACTGACTACATTCAGTTTTTTGTGATTACTTAAGTAATAGTCTAGAAGTTCACATGTACCTCTATAAATTGAATTTTACTGATTCATTTTAAGTTGTTAAATTCAATTTCCAATAGCACACAAATGTGCATGTTTCACCTGATAGTTTGCCTTAATAAATTTAAATAAGTTATCCCTTTTGTTCTTTCTCATAAGTTGTTTAAAATTGTTGTTTAAACTATGGTTTCAGAACAAGCAAGGGTGTTAACTCAAATTTCAAAGGATAAAGTTGCTTGACTTTGTCTGGTTACCTTTTTTAGGACAAGCTAGGCTATAATTTCATACCATGGTTTCATATTTTGGCTGCTTTCAAAATTAACAACTTGCTTGAATTTATTAGATAACAATAATATATGTGTGTTACACACAATTATTTTATGGCCCATATTAACTTAAGGTGTAGCGATATCTTTGTTCTGATTTAGACATACAGCAGAATAAAAAAGAGTATTTTGAAAGTGATAGTGGATTATATTATTAGACTCAGAGATGGAGGAACTGTCTTTCTGTATTCTTCTGGGTAATAATAATTCTTGCAAGTAAAAAGACAAAATACCTTTTTACTTGCTTACCTTAAATTGACTATGTCCCCAAGTTTCTCCAGCCAGCACTGAAGTACAGTTTATTTGTTGGTCAAGATTTTATCTGTGGATGGACTGGGAAAAAGAAACTTTTTATTCTTTGCGTTTGGCAGGAAAATATTGTTTTCCTTGATGTTGTATGTAGCCAAACATATTAATTCATTGCTCTCCATAATTAAAAGAGATATAGATTGATTAAAGCAGCATATATAGACTACAAAATATATGACTATATATAAAGATATATAAAAAGTCAACACCAAATAAACAAACAGAGCTACTAGCCCTATGCTGAAATCTAATGGTTATCAGGATGTTTGGGCATCTGTGTTCTCCCTAAGAATCCAAGAGTACTAATGAAGTTGAAAACCATGGAAGATAAGTGAGGTGCCAGATGGTTGAATATTTTGTTGACTTTGTCTGTTTAGTATTTGGGTCAAGGCTCACAACTAGACCCAGAAGTTGAAAAAACATCCCAAATGAACTGAACTGAAGAAGCTTCTTAGATGAGAAGCAAAATGTTTTTTTTTTAAAAAAAAAACCAAGGAACTACTATTGCCTTTTGGAAAAGCACCTCTGAGACAACATCAATTTCCTTCTGGCTCTGATTATGTTATCTAGTTTGGGTGATGAAACATCTGCAAGAAAACAACCAAGCTCAGAGAGCACCAAGAACCCCGCAAATTCCTTCTATACTTTTGCAAAGAAAACTGCATGAACATAGCATGAAACCCCCAGGGGTTCAGCCTGACTCAGAGGAGCCTTTATTTTTACTTTTTATTTCTAAATGCTAGCAATAAAAATATGACAAAGAAACAAATCTCTAGAATATTGGATAATAAATCATACTTAAGAGATCAAAATAGGTCTGCTACTCGAACAGCTATCAGGAGATGATCCATTCTATCTCTTCTGGAAAGGCTGTTTTACGTAAACTTAGTTTAAACACAAGAAGTCTAAGACAGAAGAATAAAGTCCCTTAAGAAACCCATCAAGAGAATAGTATCTTAGCAGCAAACTGGACAGGCACTAAAGTCAGACATGAACCCCACTTTTCAGTCTATGGTGAGGTGTCTTGTATCTCTACTTCAGTCACAGCAAATATCACTTCCATATTGTTGCCAAGAAAACAAGCTGGCTATGTCTATGTACATAGCAAAAGTTGTGCCTGACTTGAGGGAGACTTTCCTTTAATTATTTGTAAATGTGCATTATACATGTAAATCAATCAAGACAAATCTCATGGAAATTGGGTGCTATCTTCTCTGTTTATAATTTCTTTTTCCCCCCCCACAAAGGACATAGAGCTATCACTCCTGTCTCAGAACAATTCTTATGTCCTCCTTAAACATTTCTGTGTTGCAGATTTTTAGACATGGCTGGATTTCGATTTAGTTTTGATTCTACTTCCATGAGGCACTTCAGTCCAATCTATTCTCACTTTGGGGGAAGCAAAATTTTCTCAGCATTCTTTTTTTGAGCTCTGCCTGAATACTGGTAGCGCTACTCCCCCCCCTTTTTTTTTAATGACAACAAAGCCAGCTGCCTCTTTTCAGCACCTCACATCAAACAGTGGGCCGTGAAGTTCAGATCGGAGACCTGTCTCTCCCTGGCTTTTGTTACCATGAATAGACAGTCTTGTCTGCCTCAAAGAGGGAAAGAGACAACGGCAATTAACAAAAATGACTGTCTCTAGTTACCCAGGAAAATACTAAAGGGAGGCTTATTCCTTGCTTCCCCTTCATTTTTCAAAAGAAGTGGTTTAATTCCAGATGGAAACAAAAGCTGATTAAAGGAGGGTTAAAAGCCTTTGGAGAGGACATACCTGATGCTTTCTTTTGAAGCAGCAATACATGAACAAAAAAACCCTAGACATGACACAAAGCATTTTGTGTGAAAGAAACAGTCTAACAGCCAAAAGCAAGGCAGAGATTGCTTTTCATAGGTTTTCTTCTCATTATAATGAGATGGATTCATAGAGAGAAAGAAGAGTTGGAAGTTGTCAAATCCAGCCTTCAGCTAAAAGCAGAGAGAATCTATTGACCAGTGTCTTCATCTCACTTCAGCATAAACAGTTCCAACAACACCTTATCACAAACTGAGCACTATAGATGCCCTAGTGTCAATGAAAATGATGTGGGTGGAGGTCTACCACAAAGCATTTCTCCATGAAACTGCCTTCAATATAGAAACCCCAACAGATGCAGAATAGTAGAAAACCTTTGGATTCTTCTATTCCAAATATTTTAATGTGGAATCGCATTGCTTTGTAATCCTGTTTTGCCCCAAAATGCTGACCATCAAATACTTATTCTCTTGTATTTTGCCACAACTTTTCTTATACCATTAAAAATGACTTTTTAAAAGAAACAACAGAACAGTTCTTGAAGAAATGGATCATTCTTAAGGCAACTCATTTCTTTTTCGAAAAAGGTATATTTTTGGTAAATGTTTGACAAATTTTTGCTATTTGCTTTATGGAATGCAGCCCCCAAACTGACGGAATAATCAGCATTGGGGGAGAAGATCTGAAGAAAGTAGAACAATTCAAGTACCTTGGCTCCTTCATATGCAGCAATGGCAATAGAGCTCTAGATGACCGTGCCTGTGTCAATGCCACCTGGATGAAATAGTACCAGGTGACTGGAGTCCTCTATGATCATCAGATGTGCTTATGCTTCAAATTAAAGATTTGTAGAATGGTAGTGAGCCAGTTGCCCTCTATGGATCAGAATGCTGACTAGCAACAGCAAAGCATCAACAGGATGTACACGTGATAGAAATGCATATGTTCTGATGGTGTCTTGGATTAATGTGATTCGACCATGCCATGAACAATGACATCCAACATCAAATGGGAGTCATGCCAATCATAGAAAAACTGGGGAGAAAGATTTACATCATATGGACAAGTATGTAATAAACAGGACTCAGTGGTGAGGACAGTCATGCATCTGGACCCTGATGACCAACAATCCTGCAAAGACCCAAGATGATGAGGTGGATGAATCGCAACAAGGATAAGATGAAAAGCATGGGCATCATCCCTGAATATGTCCTGAATTGAGCCAAATGGAGACAGGTTTGCTCATAAGTGAACCCTGCCATAGCACAGGAATAATGCTAGGAAGAAAAGAAAGACTTATTGACTTTATATTTAATCAGTTTTTAAATTAAGACTTAAATGTTTTCTATTTTTTTAAAAAAAATATTAAAATAGCAATTAACAATTACAGTATTTAATTAGCAGTATTTAGATATTGTTAATTCCTTAAAAATAGAGATAAGAGAGGCATACCTTTTGTTGGCTTTTTTTAAAAAATTAAAATTTGAAAACTAAAATTTCAGATCTAAAACCATTCTGTTTTGCAATGTGATTATATAAAGGACTTCCTTTAAAAGCCATCAGGAAATTTCAGTTGGTATAAGAATCAACTGGATGCTCACAAGATTTTATCAAATATGATATCTATATTACCAGCCATACATTGATTCCCTACTAGCTTCCAGATGTAGTTCAAATTGCTATTGTTAGCCTATAAAGCATTTTATGCTTGGCACTAGATTACCAACAGTATATTTATTTATTTGTTTGTTTGTTTATTTATCAGGCACAAAGCCAAGTTTTCAAGGTCTTACAAAAGGACAATAGGAATGAGGCCAATCTAATCTCATGATGTTCCAAGGGCAGGTGCTGTTATGGACTAAGCCAACGCATCAGTAACAACCCTAAATAGCTTTACTTTGCGGCAGGCTCGTAATCCTGCACTTCTCATTGGCCCACGAATAGCGAGTCATGATTGGTCGTTTCTGACCAGTCTGATTGGCTGTTAACGGGCCCCTCTGATTGAACGCTTGTGAGAGTGGTAAACTCAAATCATTGGTTGTTTTGACAGCAGCCAGCTCTATAAAAGAGCTGCTGCTGCCCAAGTATTTGCTCTGTTCTTATTTCACAATAAAGAGTTGAAGTCACCGTTCGATGTCTTGTCTCCGTTCCTTGTGCCCATGCTCAGGAGTTAACACTGGTGACGAGGTTGGGATGTGGAGATGATAGAGCTGACTAAGTACTCATCGAACAAGACAGAGCATGTGGCTGAAGAGCGCATGCAACAAACGGCAAAAATGACCAGCGGCGTCATACCACCTGCTCCATTTGACCCAGCAAACGAAGAGTGGGACTCGTATATAGATCGTTTCCAGATGTTCCTAGAGACCAACAATTTAAAAGATGCTACGCCTGGCAAGAAACGAGCGGTGTTCCTGACTCACTGCGGCCCCGCCATTTTCAAAATGGCTAAAGCACTTGCCAAACTGGCGGAAGTAAAGACCATGGACTGGGATAACCTCGTGCTGATCCTCCGGGCCCATTACGCACCCGCCGTACCTACACTGATACGAAGACACGAGTTTTACCAGAGGGACCAATGGAAGAAGAGAGTGTTGGGGACTTCGTAGCCGACCTCCAGAACCTAGGAGGCCTTTGTGGTTTTGCAAACCTCGAGGAAGCCCTGAGAGACCACATAGTTCTGGGATTAGATGACGCCACGGCACAGAGTAAACTCATGGCGAAAGGAGACATCAGCCTTGCAGATGTCATCGCCGATGCTACTGCCGCAGAAGCAACCAAGAAGTCAGCCGCTCGAATGCGCCGAGCGAACGCACTGCATCGCCAACTCGCTAACAATAGTCCGCTTGCCGCTGAGAAGCACGCTACCACCACCCACCACGAAGACTTCGAGTCATCCTCAGACAGTGAGGAAGAGGAGGTCAACCGGCTCTGCTCGGAATGAGGGCAAAGGAACCAGAGACTCCCGCGCCAATGTGCTAGTTGCGGGGCAAACCACCCGCAATCGGACTGCAAATTCCTCGATGCACTCTGCCGTACCTGCGGGAAAAGAGGCCACATCGCGAAGGTCTGCAGAAGCAAGCGAGAATCCAGTCCCAGCCGAAGGGAGAACAACCTCTGTCAGGAGACAGGCAAACCACCTGGGAATCAGGACCGCCTGAACCACCAGTGGAACAACCACTACTACTACAGAAATCAAGCACCTGCCTCTTCAATGAGATGAGAAGAGGCGCACCAGACCATTATTATCGGCCATGCTTCATCGCTAGATGCAAGAAAGATCCGCGTAAGGGTTACTATTGAGAATCGACCGTGCGTGATGGAAGTCGATTCGGGGTCATCCCTATCGATGGTATCCTGGAAAACCCTCAAACAGCTGATCCCTGCCATCTGCCACCAGGACCTCAGCACTCAACGAATCATCCTAAAAGACTACCAGGGAAACAGAATTCCAGTTGTCAGTTCCAGCCACGTCCAAGTATCCTTCAAGGACCACACCGCGACGCTTCCCCTGACTGTCATCGATCGTGACTGGCCCAGTTTGCTAGGGTTACAGTGGTTCTCTCCACTTGGGATTGAACTAGCCGGCATACACCAAACCAGAAGTGACGACTGGGAAGAGACCCTCATCCAGGAATTCCAGGACGTGTTCACAGGAACATTAGGCAAGTACAAGGGGACCCCTATATCGTTTAATCTCAGCCCCGATGTAGCTCCCATTCGGCTTAAGCCTTGTCGGGTGCCTTTTGCCCTCAACCCAAAGATCGATGAGCAGCTAGATAAACTGATAGCCCAGGGCGTATTGGAACTGATTGACCATGCTCGCTGGGAAACTCCAATAGTAACGCCCATGAAGTCAGATGGCTCGTTAAGAATTTGTGGGGATTACCAGGCCACCCTAAATCATGCTCTTCAACAGAGCGCTTACCCAGTACTAGTGGTCCAACACCTTCTTCACTCCCTGGGTGGCGGAAAAATATTTGCGAAATTGGACTTAGCTGAGGCATACCAGCAACTACCTGTAGACGCGACAACTGCAGAAGCCCAGACAATAGTTACACATAGAGGCTCCTTCAAGTGCAATAGACTCCAATTCGGAGTAAGCGTGGCACTTGGCATTTTCCAAAGTTTGATGGAGAGACTATTACAAGGCATAAAAGGCGTTGTGCCTTATTTTGACGACGTCTTAATAGCTGCCCCCACTAAAGAGTTATTAGTACAACGACTCAGAAAGGTTCTTCAGAAATTTAAAGACGCTGGCCTGAAAGTAAAAAGGGACAAGTGTCAACTTTGTATGGAGAGAGTGGAGTTCCTGGGATACCTTCTCGACAGACAGGGAATCCACCCCAACGAAAAAAAATTAATCACAATCAAAAACGCCGAGACCTAGGAATAAGACAGACCTCCAAGCCTTCCTGGGACTCATTAACTTTTATAACATCTTCTTGCCCCAGAAGGCGACCGTAGCTGAGCCCCTACATAGACTTTGCGACAAAAAGGCTTCCTGGGTCTGGGGACGGTTTGAAGAACGGGCATTCCAACAAGTAAAAGACCTCTTAACCTCCGATGTTGTATTGATACAATACAATGAGACTCTACCCTTAATGGTTACCTGTGATGCCTCACCATTCGGAGTGGGAGCCATTTTAAGCCATGTCCTACCAAATGGGAATGAGACACCTATTGCATTCTTTTCGAGAACCTTGTCTAAGACTGAAAGGAACTATAGTCAACTTGATAAAGAGGCTCTCGCTATTGTATCCGCAATTAAACGTTTCCATGAATATGTGTATGGGAGACCCTTTGCCATAATTACAGACCACAAGCTGCTACTTGGTATTTTGGCGGGAAACAAACCAACTCCCCATATCTTATCACCAAGAATGACACGTTGGTCAGAATTTTTAGCCGCCTACTGTTACCGATTGCAATACCGCCCGGGGAAAGCCATTCCCCACGCTGATGCTTTGAGCCGCTCTCCACTACCAGACATCATAGAGGACCCAGCTCCAACCTTAGCCGTATTGCAAATCGAAACCCTTAAATCGCCGCCATTGACCGCTCGAGACATCGCCTCAGAAACAAAAAAGGACCGTGTTTTGGCACGAGTCCTCAGCTGGGTGGAACGGGGTTGGCCAGTCAGCGCACCCAACGACACTTTCAAGCCATTCAGAAATCAACAGACAGAACTATTCTCCCAAAAGGGCTGCATCTTGTGGGGAGACAGAGTTGTAATCCTGGAGAAATTGCAACATAAAGTATTAAAAATGTTGCACGATGGGCATCCAGGCATCGTGCGGATGAAGGCATTGGCCAGGAGTTATGCATGGTGGCCTGGGTTAGACAAACAGATAGAGACCTGGGTAGCAAAGTGCAGCAAATGCCAGGAGACTCGCTCTACTCCTCCAAAAACTCCCCCAACTCAGTGGGAAATGCCTCGAGGTCCTTGATCCCATATCCACATCGATTTTGCGGGACCCACAAGAGAACACACTTTCCTCCTAACATTGGATGCCTATTTTAACTGGCTCAAGGTACACAAGATGAAAAGCACCACCACAGAGGCGGTCACTAAAAACTGAATAAGCTATTCGCTACCCACAGATTGCCAGATGTCCTGGTCTCTGATAATGGCCCCCAATTCATTGCCCTGGCATTCGAATAATATCTGGCAGATCGGGGCATCCGCCATGCCTTAACATCGCCAGCTCACCCTGCGGCCAATGGTAGGGCTGAGCAAATGGTTCAATTTGTAAAAAAGACTTTAAACAAAATAGACCACAGCAACATTGATGACAAAATAACCCGGATACTTCTCCTCCAACACATAACCCCAAGCAGCACCACGAACAGAACCCCAGCTGAACTCCTGATGGACTGGAAACTTCGCTTGCATCTCGATCACCTCCACCCAAATTACACGCCTGAACAACCCCCAGGATCCAGCAGCAAGTGTCGGTGACCCCATGTTTGCGAAAAACTTCTCAGGCGACCCATTGTGGGTCCCCGCTACCATAACGCAACTTGCGGGACCCCGATCCTATCGCCTACAAACTGCAGATGGTAAGATGTGGAAGTGCCACATAGACCAACTCCATTCCAGACTAGCACCTACTCCTATCTCAGCCCCTGAATCTCTAACTGGAGGGGGAAGGAACATTGAGGAGGCTGAAAAAGAAATAACAGATGACTTAACAATCGAAACCCAGCAGTCTACACAACCAACCAGGGGATACTCACCACCAGAAGGAGAACCGAGCCGGGGAGTGGCCTCGCCGCGTGACAGCACTGCGACAGGAACAGATCCAGGGAACCCGGAAGACAGCACTGGTGAAAGCAGAGAGAACAGCCTAGAGCCATTCGACGGAACAGTGGGACCGTTTTCGCCATCCAGCTCAGCTAGCAGCCCACCGGAACCAGAGCCAGGACAGAAACCGGTGGAACAGCACAGGTCAAGCAGACAGGTGAAGTGACCTGCCTATTTACGAGAATATGCCACCCCACCCCTCAGACGGAACCTAGGTGGGAGGGGTGTTATGGACTAAGCCAACGCATAAGTAACAACCCTAAATAGCTTTATTTTGCGGCAGGCTCGTAATCCTGCACTTCTCATTGGCCCGCAAATAGTGAGTCGTGATTGGTCGTTTCTGACCAGTCTGATTGGCTGTTAACGGGTCCCTCTGATTGGACGCTTGTGAGAGCGGTAAACTCAAATCATTGGTTGTTTTGACAGCAGCCAGCTCTATAAAAGAGCTGCTGCTGCCCAAGTATTTGCTCTGTTCTTATTTCACAATAAAGAGTTGAAGTCACCATTCGATGTCTCATCTCCGTTCCTTGCGCCTATGCTCAGGACTTAACAGGTGCCATGGCAGAAAAGGGTCCCCTGGGCCCTAGCAACTGATTCTTTAGCTAATGATATCTGTGTCATGCCATTTCTGATAAATTGGGTATGATGGGTGGAAACAATTAGGAAGAGATGGAACTTTAAATATTTTGTCCTAAGCCTAAAAAGTTAATTCAACCATTACAGTTATGGCCAGGGATGGGCTGCTGGGGAGGGGGGGTCGCAGGGATTTGGGAGAGCCCTTAGCTAAGATTCTGTGCAGTTTGGAGAAATTGCCTGAATCCAATTCCTGGCTGGCTCCATCCACCCTGCCCCTCCCCCCAAGAGTCCCCACATGGCCCATTTTGGATGCAGGTATGTACAGGGGAAAAAACAGGCCTCCTGGAAGTTCAGGAAGGTCAGAAACGGGCCTGTTTCCAGCTTCCAGAGAGCCTTTGGAGCTTGGGGAGGCCATTTTTGCCCTCCTGGAGGCTCAAGGAAAGCCTCCGGAGCCCAGGGAGGGAAAAATGCCCCCCACCATGATGCAGGAGGCCAAATAGGAGGTCCAACATAGCCATGCCTGTCCAGCAACCGGGTAGATAACCCTTTGCTAACATTTTTGAAGCCCGCCCCTGATCATGGCCAAGAGATATTTGTTCCCAAATATGACCCCAGGAAGTGTTTTTCAGTGGAAAAGAGGCTGGTCCCTCAACTTTGGCCGCTTTTCAGAAGATATTGAAGACTGAGATCTTCCAGAGAATTTAGACTGTTATATCTCTCTAAAAATTGTATGTTTTATAGTTATATGGTCTTTGTATTTCTATATTTCAATGTAATTGTTTTAAAATGTCAGTACACCAAGAGTCTGTTAGATTATGGCAGGATAAAATTTAGATGAGATAGATAGATGGATAAATGAATGTACAGACAGACAGACAAAAAGACAAATATTCATGAAATTATGGTATTGAAAAGCATTTTCCTGATTATCTTGTCCATGTGTTATAGTTAGAGATGGGCTGTACTGATGGAGTCACAGGTTTCCTCATCATACCTTCCCTTGCTTCCTTGCCTTGGTATCACAGCTATAGCTTATGCAGGCATCCTTTTCTTTGACTGTAGCTGATAAGGCAGATGGGATTCTTATAACTTGAACATAGTAAACTGGAAATTATTATCTATATGCTATTAAAACTGTCCTGTTTGCTTGTAACCTTCAATTGGGAAAAATGGTGCATCATAGGGCAGTAATTTGAACCAATATACCTCAAATTGGCGAACTTAAAATGTGTTCAAAATCAGGACTTGTTAATTCAATGGGAATTAAAATTTGGCAAAATTGCAGCCATTTCAGTGCTGCCGCACTGCCAGGATCAGTCACAATCATACAATCATGATTTCTAACACTTCCTGCCAGCTTCCAAAAAGAAAGTCAATGGGGAAGCCAGCAGGAAGTCAGGAGTCACTCCCATTCCTTCGGCTTTTTTGCTTACTTGTGTCATTCTGTTTTTCTGTTTAAGCAAGGAAATATTTCTGAAACCATCACCCAATGAGTCATGAGTTTTCTAATATAATTATAATTGCCCATATGCTTGTCTCAATGCTAATTTCTGTATACTTGAAACTAGTTCTGTTGACATCATATCATATCAATCCTTGACCATGACAAATGTCTCTTTTTGAAGGGATGAAATAGAAGCACTGATCTTATAAATCAAGCAATTATTAAAACTACATTCTTGGAAAAAAGAAGAATTTCCTTTTAACTTTGAGTAATGAAGTGCCCAAACAATGTCAACTGAAATAATTAGTTCTCCTTCATCATTTTACTAAATAAATAATGAGGTAATAACAATAACCTTTGGTGAATAAAAATCTTTTTTTTCCAAGTAGGTGTCCCATTAAATGTTCTAATGATCATGGCCATTTCATTTATTTGTTTATTTTTCATAAATAGATTTATATGGCTGCTCAGTTCATGCACAATGACTCTGGATAGGATTAAATATTAAAAATCATCAATATAAAAATTCCAGAAACCCCCACCCCTATTTGAATACTGATGAAACATAGCAGAATCTCCTCTTAGAAAAGATAAACTATTTTGGACTTTTGAGGAACCCTTGTATTCTTTTTGGCAGAATAATCATGATAAAAAACTGCTGGAAATAGGTCATCAAGAAGGAATCCTTACTTAAAGTAAGATTAAATCTTAAGGAGAATTTCCTGGAGTCAGGCACAAAAAATGATGTCTTTATGGGATGATACAAACAGGCTACAGCTGGTATCATTTTAGATGTCTTGTGTAAACTCTCTGACACAAAAAAGAATACAGTGTAACAAAGAAAATACCTTTGGTAATGAAGATGAAACCAGAGGGCATCATTTTTAGCTAGCCATTTCCTGGGGATTCATCAGCTGCTAACTGTCTAATATATATTTTTTAAAAAGTGTATTGCAGTCTCTTAGGAGGCACAGCTTTTTGCATTTAGATACCATATGTTTGAATACTTTTCTCAGCAGATGGCATTCATCTAATGCCCAATACTACAGATGACAAAATTTGAAAGTTTGAATGCTGCAGTGCACGGTTTTTCGTGTCGAAGTTTAGGTTTCTTTAAGATCTTGATGGGATTTTGTGAAATTCAGGGCAAAACTAAAAATTCACTTGAAACAGTAAATGTTCTATCACTAGAGCTTGTATCTTGATCAAGAATTATAGATTTCTGCTTTAAAAAGTGAAAACTTCTGTCCTAGCATATCCTACAACTAGGGGGTCTGGTTTTCAGATAGGCTTATTGATTTGATCTGCTTAAGGTATGATTAAGTAAAGTTGGACAAACATGCTTATCTCAATCACCAAAATGGACATGCTTGAAAACTGCAAGTTACAAATAATATACATTGTTCTATGTCTTGAGATATGGTCTTTGGGGGGAAAAAAGTTTTTTCCCTTTAAATTAATTATCACTGATAGTATATTATGCCCTGGAATGTACTTTCTGCAAACATTAGAGACGTAAAATGGAATGGTTTATCTGATTCATCTGATCTAATATTATGTAGCTTGTTAGGATCAGATACATTAAGTATCAGTGACTAGATGTCTATGGGTGGGAAGGTCTTGTAGTGACTTAAAGTTCTTCCTCAAGGATTATAAGTATAACTCACTTTTGCTATATCAATATAATAGTCTGCTATTAGAGTGATGTGGCTGACTAAATTTATTGTCCTTGTCATTGAAAGAAAGAAAGGCAAGGAAGAAAATTTTGAGAATGCTGATGAAAAACTAATGAAGTTCCCCCACTCCCTCCTCGGATATAGACATCTCCCCTTAGAGAACTGCCATAATTGACTGATTCCATTCATTCCTGTTATCTGATCTGACTTGTAAAAAAAAAATCCAGAAGCAATAAAGAGTTAGAGCTTCTGTCTAGTTTTCAGCCTATGTAGTAGAACTATTTCTTATTTTTTAGGTAGGCCTTGGCTTACATCCATAACTTGGCTTACATCCATAACATCCATAACTTACATCCACAATTGTCAATTGTTAAGTAGGTCGCAATATGACCATGCCCAATTTTACGATTTATTTTGTGGGGATTATTAAGTGAATGTGATCATCAAGCAACCCCTGTATATCCAATTGGCGTCTTTTTGTTGGAAGTTGGAAGTAAATGCTGGTTTCTGGCAAAAAAAAGGGGGGGAGGGTCCATTGTAAATCGCCATGGGATGCTGCAGATAGTCATAATACAGGCTATTTGCCAAGCATTTCTCAACCTTCATGTAACTGAAAGGGAGCAGCTGTCACAACTTTGAAACTGGGTCATAAGTAGTTCTGTGGAGATCCATTGTAACATTTTTTTGTAAAAGTTTTTATTTTTTATATTTCAAAAACAGCTCTTTTAGTGAACAGCATGGTCCCAAGTTTTCACATTTCCACACAAACATGACCTTAGTTCATCTTAGTTCATATTCATCTTTCGTATTTAGTTTTATATCATATCGTTACATTTCATATTTTCTATAACTTTTCTCAGATATTCTTATATTCTTCAAATTTATTTTATATATTTTTATTCCTTTCTTTTTTCTTTTTCTTTTAAATAGCTTTCATATTTTCAACTTCATTATACTTTATATTTTAATCTGTCACATTTGCAATTTCATCACATATTCTTATTTCATTATTCCAAAAATTCCATCTTAATTCTAATAATTCAAAAAGTTTCTCCTTTGATTACTAATTTGAGTACCATCCTTCTTTATCTTATGCATCATTTAGTTAACTCCCCTTTAATTCATAATAGTAATTTAACATAATGTATTCACTTTTTAATTATCACCTTAAGAATTAGTAATATTATTAGTTATCTCCTAATAATTACTCAACACCTATACATTTTAAGCCAGATTCTGCATGGTATTTTCCCCTTCAATTACATTAAATCATTTATAATTTCAAATGAATCAATCTATACAATTAATCATAAAAAATGGATGTTGGTCTTTTTATAACAATCCTCAGATTTCATTTTAACTATATTCTTAAATTTATTAAACATATTTAGCATATTTATCATAGTCTCTCTTCTCCACATTTATTCCATTTATTTCTGTATATAATTTAACAATAACAAGTAGTCTAGTAACAAAGAAACATTAGTTTCAATCTTTTTATTTTAAAAATCTGTACTTTTCTATCTTCTAGATAATTTATTACTCCAAATGCCATTATATTACACCACATTACCCGTAATCCCCTTTCTTAATCCTTATCTACCCATTATCTTTATATCTCTTGACTAAACAATTTCTTTTCATTTTTGTATAATTTCTATTTCTCCTTATTTCCTGGTCCTTTCTCTTATTGCTTCTTTTTCTCCCATGAGCTGTTCAGAGCATCAAGAAGTAGGGAGGTGCTTCAGTCTCTTCTGGAAAGGCTGGGCTTAAAACTCCAGGACGCTCCTCCTCCTCCACGGGACTCCTCCTCAACATCCCCCAGTTTTAGCTCAGTCTTTGTGGTAAGAGGTTGTGCACTCCTTGACTGGAACAGCTCTTGTCTAATTCAGGTTTGCTCTTTAAAACCCTTCCCCATCTAACTCGGCTTTTTGAGGATTTCCCCTAGATCGCTTCAGAAAACAAGAATATCAATTAGAATAAAACAATTTTTCCTTGTAGATAGCGGAGCCTGTCACTCTGCAGGCAGCTTGAGGCTACCGTCTCAGGAAACTGCCTTATCTAGCCTTCCAATCGTCTGCCCTGCGATTGGAACGGAACACTTCCAGCCATGGCTTTCTTTGCCTTGCTTTCTCTTGACAGCAGCGTTCAGATCGCGAGTTAGAGCAGCAGCAGCAGCAATGGCTCGTCTGATGGCTTAGGATTAGCTCTGGTGATTCTGCTTCCCGCCCTTTTCAACGGCTGCCTCAATTTCGCACCTAATTGCCACAGCCTCCTTTCTCGTTGGTTTCCCTTGCTGGGGACCAAGAAAGTTATTGCCACAGCCCCCTTTTCTCGCTGGTTGCCCTTGCTGGGGACTGAGAAAGTAATTGTTACAGCCTCCTTTTCTCGCTGGTTTCCCTTGCTGGGGACTGAGACATTAACTTTCCATTGTGCCTTCCCTGGATTTAGCTATTCCTCTGTCTAACATTACACTAACTGGCTGCTCATTAAACAGGCATTTCTTTGCATTTGCCTTTGGATCTTTTACACAGACGGAAAGGGCGAGTGACATTTATATTGCGGAACATTTATTTCTGACAGGCAAGGAGTCACATCAGAGCCTGTAATAGCTGGTTTCCCTTGCTGGGGACCAGAGATCCTGAGTTTTTCTCTCACTTGAAGAACTTGGGGGTTTCCCTTGCTGGGGACCTTATATACTGCTCACCATTTAGACTGTTCTACCTATAGATATTCAAATATCAACCACAATATTAATAATAATCATAATAATTTTTTTTTAAAAAAAATTAAAAATCAAATTTACATTCAGAGGCAGACAATCCATCATACACAATAGAACGTGACAACGCTTTCTGCTCCAGGCCCAGTAAGTCCTGAGACAAGCCAGCAGACCCCAAAAAGGTCTCTAAGGCGGCAGATAAGGATGCCCATAGAAAGCACCTAGCATTGGAAAGACAATTGCAAAAACACACCAGGGAGGCAGACAAGATGGCTATGACACAGCAATCTGATCAGAACCCAAACCCATTGATGGGGCCCTTGGACTTATCTACCTAGCCCAGACAGGCTGTTTCTGGACAACCCCCCATAGTCACATCTCCCCCATTGAGCATTGCCCAGCCAATTCCAGAGGTAACCTTCATACCTATGGCCACCGGCCTAAGACAGGAGGAGGGATTACCTGAGACTATCCCCATTGAAATGAGGCAATGGATGGAGATGACGATTCAAAGGGGCATTGCAGTTGGACTTCAGCAATCCATCCAGACCAGAGACTTATTGACTGCTTTGGATGCAGGATCCCTGTCTGCTCGATCCTTTGAGCATACCCAACAACATCAATCTTAGGTATTCCCCAATATTCCTAACTTATCAGCCCAGGGCCTCTGGGAAGAAGTGGATTTTGAGGACCAGGAGGTTTCCATGGAAGGGGGGGTCAATCCATCAGATGGACTTGGGGCTGTCAGAGGCTGACCCACTAGAATGGGGAATGTTGGATGACGAAGGCCTCATTCTGGACCAACCTGCTTTTTCTGGCCTTTTTCGCCCACACCTCTTTAAATCTTTACTATTCAAGGCAAAGAACACCGCTAAACTAGGCACATCAGAACCTCATCCATTGCCAACAGGGTCTCAGGACGAATCCAAGGACCTAATATTCTCACAACTGGCTAATGAGGCAGAAACTATCCCTGTCCCTCGTATGTTTGCTGAATCAGTACAAAGTCTGTGGACATCAGCAGCATCATACCCAGCACCAATAGGGTACGAAAAGCGATACTTCAATTTGGCACTTCAGAGTTTGCAAACTTTCTAAAAATGCCAGAGGTGGATGAACCCATGGTGGCACTGGCCTCTTCTTCCACTTTTCCTAACGAGGCCAAGGAAGCCCTGAGACCGGAAGACAGGAGAGCAGAGTTAGCACTACGTAGGGCACACGTTTCTGACACCTGGGCTATTAGGGCAGCTACAGCTGCATCCTTTTTTACACGTTCCTCCCTCTGATGGCTCTCCCACCTGAGGGATATATTGCCGGCGTCAAATGTCAGAGCCCAACAGGACATAGCTAAAATTATGGCAGCCATAGAGTTCTCCACCGATGCCACATTTAATGCAGTCAAATTCTCGTCTAGGGCCATAGCATCTCACGTATCAGCACAGAGACTGCTATGGCTCAGACATTGGCAGGCAGACACCAAGCATAAATGCAAGCTGGCATCAGCCCCAATATCAGGGGATAAATTATTTGGCAGTGTCTTGGAGCCCCTCCTTATAGAGAACAGAACAAGAAAAAAGTGCTTCCGCCTCTTTTTCGTAGGTCTGAAAACAGAACGTCCCAGTCATTTCGAAGGGGTTCCTTTTGACCCTACTATCAGGGTTCCCATGTTTCCAGATCTCAGAGAACATCAGGCTACAGGCCCCGTTTTAGACAGGATAGTCCTGAATCTTCTGATAAAGGTCAGCGGGGAGGCCAAAATAATAGAAACCCCAGAGGCACTAGAGGGCAATTTTTTTGTCGCCCCAAGTGAGCCCTTGACAGCAGTTCCCATTGGAGGGCGGTTAAAACTGTTTGCCGATCAATGGAACAACTCCACCTCTGATGCGTGGGTCAAGGACACTATTAGGTTTGGCTTGGTGCTGGAGTTTCAATCCTCCCCCCCCGAACTTTTTCATTAGGAGCCCTAGGTCCACGGACCCCATTAAGATATGCAGGACGCTATCAATCATCTTTTGCATATTCGGGCCATTAGAGAGGTCCCATCTGAACAGCGGGGTCAAGGCTGTTACTCTCTATTGTTCATGGTCCCAAAGAGTTCAGGGGGCTGGAGGGCAATTCTGGACCTCAAGCATTTGAACAAATCATTGGTTTATTGAAAATTCAAGATGACTTCTCTCCAGTCCATTCTGCTCAGCATCAGAGAGAACGATATCATGACCTCTATAGATCTCACAGAGGCTTATCTACATATACCAATCAGACCTGCCCACTACAGATAACTTAGATTTTGCTATTGTGATCAGCACTATGAATATATCGCCCTGCCATTCTGTCTGGCTTCGGCCCCTAGGACTTTTACCAAGGTCCTCGCGGCATTGGCTGCCTCGCTCAGGATCAAATCTGTCTACTTACAATGTTATCTGGATGATATTTTAATTTTGTCATCTTCCAGGCACTAAGCAAAATTGGATACCGAGTTTACTCTGGAGACCCTTCAGGGTCATGGCTTTTCCATAAATTGGGATAAAAGCTACCTGATCCCCTCAACTAGGCTAGTTCATTTGGGGGCAGTGGAAGGCAAGGTCTTTCTCTCTCAGGACAGGTTAAATAGTATTCAGTCTTTGGCCAAAGAGATCAGGTCCTTAAAGAGGGTTTCCCTGGCATTGCTGTCTCAACTGTTAGGGAAACTGATTTCTTGTATTTCCATTGTGCCTTGGGCTCAATTCCATTATAGAGAGCTGCAATGATTCCTGCTACCTTTCCAGAGATCCGGAAGACCCACCTCCAACGTCTGGATAAAGGTACCGCACAACGTTCTCCAATCGCTCCGCTGGTGGTTAGAAAAAACGATAAACAAGGGGTGTCCTTTCAAGGAACCTCACAGGACAACAGTCACAACCGATGCCAGCCTGATAGGATGGGGAGCTCACTTCCAATCCCAGACTGCACAAGGAATTTGGACTATTTCCGAACAATCACAAAGCATCAACCTGTTGGAACTGCGAGCAGTTCACCTGGCCTTACGCAGTTTTCTACCCTTTCTCCATTCATGCCACGTTCTGGTCTTGACAGACAATACCACAACCAAGGTCCATGTAAACAGACAGGGGGGGTACTCATTCCAAACTTCTGATGCCCAGTTGTTCAAATGGGCCGAAGCCAATCTGTCTTTGCTCAAGGCAGAACACATAGCAGTGGCATTAAACACAAAAGCAGACTGGCTCTGCAGGGCCATGATAGATCAGGCAGTGGCGCATACACCCATCTGTCTTCCAGGAAGCAGTGCGGAGATTTGGGCAACCTGTGATCAATCTATTTGCCTCTCCTCTCAACGCCCAATTGCCCTGCTATATCTCAAGATACCCGACTCAGGAGGCGGAGGCTGTCAATGGCCTGTGATATCAGTGGCCTCCCAGACTTCTATATGTGTTTCCTCCACTCCCGGTAATACTCAGGTTGATCCAGAACTTATTGGAGGAACAAGCGGAATTGATATTGGTCGCCTGTTACTGGCCCAGGCGAACATGGTTCGCAGATTTACAGGACCTATCAAGAGAACAACCTTGGAATATTCCACCGACAAAGGTTTCCCTCTCCCAAGGGCCGATACTTTACCCGAACCCACAATGGCTCAGTCTAACCATATGGAGGTTGAGCGGAGCTGTTTAAGGGCCAACAAATTTCAGAGGATGCTACTGCCACTATTCAAGCATCCAGACGGGCCTCAACAAATCGTATATACGAGGCCATGTGGTCCGCCTTCTGTCGCTGGTGCCAGGGGTCTAAGATCGACCCAACTGACCGATCAATACGACAATTATTGGCCTTTTTACAGGAGGGATTGACCAAGGGCCTATCTCCAAATACTTTACGTGGACAGGTGGTGGCTTTAGCCTTAGTGATAACCTGGGGTGACCTCCATTCCATAGCTCACTATCCACATGTCCGCAGCTTTCTCAAGGGTGCTGCAAACTTACGACCTCCTGTAATTCACCGCTATCCCACCTGGGACCTCAACAAGATGTTAACCTCACTTACAACTGGCCCGTTTGAGCCTTTAAGAACCACTAGTCTTATTCCTGACATATAAGGCGGCCTTCTTAATTGCAATCACCTCAGCTAGAAGAATTTCCAAATTGGCAGCATTGTCAATGCATAAGGACCTGTGCGTGTTTCATGCAGAGTGATTCTCCATTTGGATCCATCGTTCACTCCTAAAGTAAATTCAACCTTCCACAGAGCGCAGGAGTTGGTCCTTCCAAATTTCTGTCCGAAACCATCTCATAGGCCGGAACATCAATGGCATAGACTTGACGTGCGAAGGGCCTTAAGCATCTATCTAGACCGCACAGCGGCATTTCGAAAACCTGAGGCTCTATTTCTATCCTTCAATCCATCCACTCTAGGACAAAAGGTGTCATCCACGACCATCAGTAGATGTTTGAGAGCCACCACAGCTAAAAATTTACAAATGCCAGTCCATCTCAGTTCCTAAGGGCATTGCAGCCCACTCAACAAGGAGTGTGGCAATGTCAGCAGCATGGGCCACACAGGCCTCCATAGATGAAATTTGCAGAGCGGCAGCTTGGGCTTCACTCTCTCCCTTTGTCAGAAATTATAAAATTGATGCCTATGCCTCAGCGGATGCTTCATTTGGCAGAAGAGTCCTGCAGAGGGTCCACAGAGTATAAGAGTGGATTTAGATCCAGATAGAGTCCCTCCCTAAGGACAGGCCAAGCTTTGGTATGTCCCACTTCTGGATGCTCTGAACAGCTCATGGGAGAAAGGGCATTGGTACTTACCTGATACGCCCGTTCTCTGTGAGCTGTGAAGAGCATCCAGTCCCACCCATTTCTTTCTGTCTGGTGGGGTTCCGTTCCAATCAGGGATCTAGAATAGGTGATGAGTCCTGGACTTTGGCACTCAGTCTTCACAAAACTGGGGGATGCTGAGGAGGAGTCCTGTGGAAGAGGAGGAGTGTCCTGGAGTTTTAAGCCCAGCTTTTCCAGAATAGACTGAAGCACCTCCCCACTTCTGGATGCTCTTCACAGCTCACAGAGAATGGGCGTATCAGGTAAGTACCAACATCCTTTTCCTTCATTTTTTCCCTCCATTTCTTACTCCAGTTTTTATTCTCCCTCCACCTTTAAAATTTTCCTCTGTAATCCCCTTTTCTGCTATTTCCATTTTCTTTGTTTGGTTTTCAAAACATTTCTCTTTTTAATTGCCTCCTCAAATCTCCAAGTTTTAATTCCCATTCTTTTTCTCTTTGGCTTTAATATTCATTATTCCCTTTGTTTGTTGAAGCTGGCTTCTTCTTTAATTAGCTCTTCCCCTCCTGGCACTCCTTGTTGTTCTTCATACTCCAAAATCTCCATTTGTAATGATTGTAAAGTTAGGCACTACAATTCACCCTTTTCATGTAACATTTCTTTCATATTTCTTAATTCCTTTTTAGTTCCAAAAAAAGTTCTGCCACTTTTAAACACCTCTTTTAGATTTCTTTATTCCTTTCTTTAGTCTTTAAATCCAATCCAATTGTCCAGTAATTTAATTCAACCAATGTCTTTGATATTTATTTCCAATGATGAATTTCTATTGAATCCTCTTTAAATTTTTTCAAGTTCATCAAACAGTCCAGTAACTATGTTTAAATTTATGCCAAAATTACCAAATAGTCCCAGAATTATTTCTTCATGTTTCTTTTTTTTAATTTTGATATTCTGTGTTTTTACTTTTTACTTTCCAGGATTTCTATTTTATTATAACGAAGTTTCTCTTATTTAGTATCAAATTCCACTTTTGAAAGAACCAGGCATTTTTATAGAGTCACTAAAATTTTTTCCTTTACCATTAGGTGGTGCTCTCTGTTATGTCTGAGTTCCACTCTTTCCCCCCCCCACTTTCTTTTCTCTGTTTAGGGCTTTTAAATTTCAAAAATCCAACAAATCCAATTATCAAATACTGTTCTATTTTTTTTGGCACATTCAAGTTCAGCTTTTAATTATGCCTATTTAGTGCCAAAATCATATATTTATCCAATTTAAACAAGTATTTTCTTCTGGTTTCCTCCTTGAATTTAGCTCCTTTCAAAGTTCAAAGCCACTTTCAGCTGTCAATTTTTTTTAACTTTCTCTGGACGTCGCTTTTACTATCTTTCTTTTTTAAAGTTTCTTTTTAGCTTAATTCTGGGGTACCTTAATATCCATATGTCAGCTAGTTTGCCTGGTCTCCACGCTGCCTGCTTCTTCTCCGCTCCAGCATGATCTTATTTCCCGAATGGCTTCCTGTCTTCTGGACAGCCATTAAAGACTGCCTCTTATTCCTGTCTTCAAGGGGAGTATGCCAAGCCAAGGAGGGGAGATGCAGCTCCCCTTGACCCAGTTGGTGGTCTCTCCCTCTCCCCCCACCAAGATGGATCTGGTTTGGGACACTCCGAATGTTATGAACTAATAAAGGCGTTTAATAAAGTTTTAACAACCTTAAGTAAAAAGCAGTTAAGTAATCCTGCACTTCTGATTGGCTGATAATAGCGACATCGGATTGATCCTTTCTGGGAAATCTGATTGGCTGTTAATGGGCCAACTCTCATACTCTCATTGGTTCAAGGGTTTAACACTTCCATGTTTTTCATTGGCTAATAGGACAGCAGCCAACCCTATTAAGGGCTGCTGCTGCCCTAGGTGATTGCTCTGTTCAGTATGCTTAATAAAGAGTTGAAGTTCACTGTTCACTGCCTCATCTCCGCTCCTTGCACCCATGCGCAGAACATAACACTGGCAACGAGGGTGGGATGCGGAGAAATCAGAGGTGACTGAACACTTACAGAGCACCAAACAGAGCACGTGGCTGAAGGCACATCGACAACGGAAACCATATCTGGTAGCGCCATACCACCCGCTCCATTTGACCCGGCATAAGAAGACTGGGACTCGTACATGGACTGGTTCCAGATGTTTCTGGAGACCAACAACTTGAAAGATGCAACTATGGGGAAAAAGCGAGCCGTGTTCCTGACCCATTGCGGGCCTGCCGTCTTTAAGATGGCCAAGGCACTAGCGAAAACGGCTGAGGTGAAATCCATGGACTGGGACGTCCTCACGCCCCTTCTATGGGCCCACTATGCACCCGCCGTACCAACGCTTGTCCAAAGACATGAGTTTTATCAGAGGGACCAACGGAAAGGAGAGAGCATCGCAGATTTCATTGTGGACCTCCAGAACCTGGGAGGCCTCTGTGGGTTTGCAGACCTTGAAGAAGCTCTGAGAGACCGAATAGTTCTGGGATTAGATGACCACACGGCACAGAGCAAGATCGTGGCCAAAGGGAACATCGATCTTGCTGATGTCATCAAAGACGCTACTGCAGCAGAAGCAACCAGGAAGTCGGCCACCCGAATGTGCCGCACCAACGCACCGCTCCGTCAACTTGCCAACAATACCTCACCTCGCCTAGAGAGGCACACAACAGCGACCCACCATGAGGACCTCGAATCTCCATCAGAAAGTGATGAGGAGAAGGTCAACCGGCTCCGGTCCGAACGCGACCAACGCAACCAGCGGAATCAAAGACTACCGCACCAATGCACGGGTTGTGGGGCACCCATGATCAGATTGCAAATTCCTCCATGCGCTCTACCATTCCTGTGGGAAAAGAGGCCACATCGGGAAGGTCTGTAGAAGCAAGCGAGGATCCAGCCCAATTCAGAGAGAAAACAATTACTGCCAGACCACAGGGAATCGTCCTGTGAGTCAGGAACACTTGAACCGCCAATGGAACAACCACTCCTACAGAAATAAAACACTGGCCACTTCAACGAGATGGGAAGAGGCAATGAGACGGGAAGAGGTAATGGTAAACCATTACCATCGGTCACACTTCATCGTTAGATGCAAAGAAGATCCAAGTGAGGGTTGCCATCGAGAACCAACCAGTCGACTCAAGGTCATCCCTCTCGATGGTCTCCTGGAAAACACTCAAACAGTTAATCCCTGCCATCCGGCGTCAAGACCTCAGAGCCCAAAGAATTATACTCAAAGATTACCAGGGGAACCGAATTCCAGTCATCGGCTCCAGCCAAGTCCAAGTATCATTCAAAAACTGCACTGTGTCACTACCGCTGACCGTCGTCGATCGTGATCGGCCTAGTTTGTTAGGCCTTCAATGGTTTGCTCCACTTGGGATCGAGGTAACCAGCATTCACCAAACCAGAAGCGACAACTAGAAGGAGGCCCTCATCCAGGAATTCCAGGACGTCTTTGCAGACAAACTAGGCGAGTACAAGGGGACCCCAATATCATTTAACCTTAACCCTGAAGTAGCTCCCATCCGCCTTAAGCCTCGTCGGGTGCCTTTTGCTCTAAAACCAAAGATCGACGAGCAGCTCGATAAATTAATAGCCCAGGGTGTTTTAGAACCAACTGACCACGCCCGTTGGGAAACCCCAATCATAACACCCATCAAACCAGATGGATCATTAAGAATTTGTGGGGACTATAGGGCCACCCTCAATCACGCCCTTCAACAGAATGCTTACCCCGTGCCGGTGGTTCAACACCTTCTCCATTCCCTGGGGGGCGGAAAAGTCTTTGCTAAATTGGATTTAGCGCAGGCGTACCAACAACTGCCTATAGATAAAAAAACCGCGGAAGCACAGACGATCGTTATGCACCAAGGTGCTTTTAAATGCAACCGACTCCAATTCGGAGTGAGCGTAGCCCCAGGGATTTTTCAAAGTCTGATGGAGAGACTTTTGCAAGGGATCAAGGGGGTCGTGCCATATTTTGATGACGTTTTAATTCCGGCCCCGAATAGAGAAGTACTAGAGAGGCGTCTTAGAATGGTTCTCCAGAAATTTAAAGACTCCGGCCTAAAGGTTAAAAAAATAAATGTCAACTTTGTACAGAGAAAGTAGAGTTCCTGGGGTACCTAATCGATAAGCAAGGAATTCACCCCACTAATAGCAAACTAAGAGTGATCAAAAATGCCCCAAGACCCAAGAATAGGACAGACCTCCAAGCTTTCCTGGGGCTCATTAACTTTTACAACATCTTCTTACCCCAGAAGGCGACCGTAGCTGAGCCACTACATAGACTTTTCGACAAAAAAGCCACCTGGGTCTGGGGACACTGAGAGGAGCACGCATTCCAACAAGTGAAAAACTTACTAACCTCCAATGCTGTTTTAATGCAGTATAACGAGACTTTGCCTTTAACCATTACATGTGATGCATCACCGTTTGGAGTAGGAGCCATTTTAAGTCATGTGTTACCTAATGGTAGTGAGGCCCCTATTGCCTATTTTTCAAGGACCTTATCGAGGGCTGAACGCAACTATAGTCAAATTGACAAAGAGGCTCTTGCTGTTGTATCTGCTGTAAAACGGTTTCATGAATATGTGTATGGACGAGCTTTTACTATTATTTCCGATCACAAGCCTTTGCTTGGGATTATAGTGGGAGACAAGCCAACCCCCTATATATTGTCACCTAGAATTACTCGTTGGTTGGAGTTCTTAGCTGCGTACAATTATAAATTGCAACACCGCCCAGGGAAAGCCATTCCCCACACTGATATATTGAGCCATGCCCCACTTCCGGAAACTGTCGACGACCCAGCTCCAACCCTCACAACACTCCAGATTGAAACACTACATTCACCGCCGCTAACAGCCAGAGACATCACTATCGAAACGAAATGAGATCCTGTCCTGGCGCGAGTTCTCAGCTGGGCCGAACAAGGATGGCCAGTAGAACAAACCCCTGACGACTTCACCCCTTTCAGAAACCGGCAAACAGAACTTTTCTCACAGAAAGGCTGCATCCTATGGGGAGACAGAGTCGTCGTCCCAGAGCGGTTACAATGAGCAATTTTGAAAGCATTGCATGACGGTCACTCCGGCATCGTGCGTATGAAAGCGCTCGCACGAAGCTACTCATGGTGGCCGGGCATCGATAAGCAGATCGAAGCCTGGGTGAAGACTTGTCTAAAGTGCCAAGAAGTCAGCAGTGCCCCACCTAGAGCAACTCCAATGGAGTGGGAAACCTCCCGGGGGCTGTGGTCCCGCATCCACATTGACTTTGCGGGACCTACTAAGGGACATACGTTCCTCCTAACAGTGGATGCCTATTCCAACTGGCTCGAAATCCACAAGATGAAGACTACTACAACCAATTCAGTCATCCGCAAATTAAATAAACTATTCGCAACACATGGACTGCCAGACGTTCTAGTCTCCAACAACGGACCCTAGTTCACCGCCCTGACGTTTGAACAATACTTAGCGGACCAGGGTATCCACCATGCGCTAACCTCTCCGGCTCACCCTGCGGCCAATGGAAGGGCCGAGCGCATGGTCCAATTTGTTAAAAAAACTCTCCACAAGATGGACTATGGGGACATTGATGACAAACTAAACAGAATACTCCTACTCCAACACATCACCCCGCACAGCATCACCAACAAGACTCCAGCTGAACTGTTGATGGGACGCAAGCTCTGCTCCCACCTCGAACGTCTCCACCCGTCCTACGCACCAGAGAAACCCTATGGATCTAGTGGAAAATGCCATGAGTTCAAGGTAGGTGACTTAGTCTTCGCTAAAAACCTTTCCGGTGAACCATTATGGGTCGAAGCAACCGTAACCCAAACCACCGGGCCCAGATCCTACCACGTGGAAACATTGGACAGAAAGATATGGAAATGCCATATAGATCAGCTTTGCTCTAGGTTGCAACCCAGTTCCCATGACTCCTGTGACTCTCAAACTGAGGGGGGAGAGGATGTCGAGGGAACCGAATTCGAGATGGTGGAAGGCGAAATCGAAGGAAGTCAGCAGCCCGGCGTGTTACCTGAAGGAGAATCAGGAATGGGGGTTGCCTCGCCACAGAGAAATACCTCAATGGAGGTGAGCCCACAGAGACCGGAGGACAACAACGACAGAATCAGCGGCACCGAGTCATCCTGTGAGGATGCGGAACCGCCTGTACCAGATAAATAAAAGAAATGTTCCACTGAAACCGGACTACAGACAGGAACCGGTGGGACAGAGCAAATCTAATAGACAGTTGAAACAACCTGCATATCTACGGGATTACGTCACCGCACCCGTCAAATGGAACCTAGGAGGAAGGGGTGTTATGAACTAATAAAGGCGTTTAATAAAGTTTTAACAACCTTAAGTAAAAAACAGTTAAGTAATCCTGCACTTCTGATTGGCTGATAATAGTGACATCGGATTGATCCTTTCTGGGAAATCTGATTAGCTGTTAACGGGCCAACTCTCATTGGTTCAAGGGTTTAACACTTCCATGTTTTTCATTGGCTAATAGGATAGCAGCCAACCCTATAAAAGGGCTGCTGCTGCCCTAGGTGATTGCTCTGTTCAGTATGTTTAATAAAGAGTTGAAGTTCACTGTTCACTGCCTCATCTCCGCTCCTTGCACCCATGCACAGAACATAACACCGACAAAGTAAACACAGATCGAAGGAGTGCACAATCATGGTCTCTGATCCGTCATCGACGGAAGCACCACCGCAAGCCATCCATTGTAACTTTGAATGGTTGCTAAATGACTTAGTCATTAAGTCAAGGACTATCTGTACTTATCAAATAGCAATAAAATTTACACATAATATGCTGGCAGTTTTGGTTGGAAAAACTGGTTGCTCTATGCTGTTTGAAGGATTGGCATATTTAAATTATGGATTAGGAGCAAGATAAGGCCTGCTCCATAAGATTAAGCTTGAATACTGAGTTTGCCAAAACATTCTAATGCTAAAATAAATCAGACATGTAGAAGAAACCTTGCAATAGATTTTATAGCTTTTTTTGTTTTTGCAAGTGGGAACACACCCAACCAAAATGTTTCCACTGGCCACCAAACTAAAATGAAAAATCAACAAAAGATTATTTGATGCATCTTAGTTATTAAAATGAAATATTGCTGTATTTTACACATGTCTGCCCTAGATCTTTATATTTAACTTTGTTGGAAGTTGGATTTCTATCAAGGCCTGCAATGTCAGGACACTTAGCACAATGAAAGCCAGCCAATGTCTATCCTCCAACTCAATGCCAGTTAGTGACCACTAAAATCCCAGATTGCTTCTCTCCTTGATTAGCTTCTATCCATTGTTTCTTGTCTTGCCTTCTGGTGCTTTGGAAAATAAGTTGATCCCCCTCTTCTTTGTGGCAGCCCCTTAGAAACTGGAATACTGCTATCATGTCATCCCTAATCCTTCATTTCTCTAGATTAGTCATATCCACTTCCTGCAACTGTTCTTCATATGTTTTTGTCTCCAGGTCTTTAATCATCTTAGTTGATCTTCTTTGCACTTTTCCCCAAAGTTTATTCAACCAAGGATTGTATTAGCTTTTTTTTTTTGCCTGATGCTGCACACTGCTGGCTCAAGTTTAATTGATTGTCCACTAGGACTCCAAGGTCTCTCCCACAGTTATTGTTTTTGAGCCAGGTTTCACCTAATTTGTACTTGTACCTTTGATTTTTCCTGCCTAGGTGTAAAAGGTGTAACTTTGATGTTAAAGAAGTGTTCTGAGAATACTACAGACAGCCAGATTTGTTATTTGAGACAAAAGCAACCAGGCTCAAATTATCATTCCTCAGAAACATTATGCAAACACCCAGCCTCTTAAAAAGGCTCTAATTCTAAGAAAGTGGAAAGAAAGAGAAGAGGATGACCAGTGGTTGGACTCAGTTGCAGTATCAATGAGTGCACCATTGGCAGACTTGAAAGAACAGATTAGGGATAAATTGTCATAGAGAAAAATCTATCTATATTGTTGATGGCACATAATCAATAAAAATTCTAATAGGATTTCCTGATATCAGCTAAGTAAGAAGTTAATTTTATTTTGTATAGTAATATCTCCTGCACAACTTTGGATTTTGAAATAGTGATAAAAGCATTTTTTAAAAATTTTCAAGGTGTCCTAACAGAGATGGGGAAACTGTGACATTTTCAATGATGTTTAAATACAACCACCAGCATTTCCTTATCATTTGATATGCTGGCTAGGGCTGTGGGACTTGCAGTTCAGCAAAACCAAAGAGGCCGACAGTTTTCCAACTCTTGGTTAAACATCCATTCTTGCCTTCGATTCTATACAGTTCTGGATCTGATATTTCTGAATCTATTCTTGGTCATCAATCCACTGTAAATAACTGAAAAGTCCACTGTCAAGCTGAATATCCCTTCCTTCGTCCTAAGAACAAATAGAAAGCCACCATTTGGGTAAAGAATGTGTAATAATGTGTCTAATTATAAGTTTTTAAAGGATGGGGCAGGAGGGAGATGAATGAGCCAATCAAGAGCATTGCAGAAGTGGGAGGGATAGGAAATGGGGGGGAGGGTTAGTTGCTCACATTTGGTAAATATTAGTGCCCTAATCCACCAATGCACAGTCATATGAGCTATTCTTTTATTGTTCACTTTACTCTTTAAAAAAGTATTTTCCAAATTAACAAAGTTGTTGCAGGGAATGGATGTGCTTAAAGGATATGTTTCCAAGTGCTTTGAAGTTTCTTCCTACTCTTTTAAAAGGATAGATGATGCATAGATGCATGCATGGATAGAGGGAGGGAGGGAGGAAATAAAGGAGTTAAGTAAATTAGAAGTAAGTGATAGTAAGTAAATAATGATTGTAGGCAAGAAACATGAATTTGGGCCATGTACACTTAATATGATAAATCTATAAAATCCTTACAAATGTTGAGTTATTGAGACTAATGCAAAATCTTCACTGCATGTTATTGGCCTGAAAAGCTCCCATTTTCATGAGAACCTTCTGATGCTGCACAAACTCTCTCGTCTTTGTTAAGTGTTCTCCATCTGCCATTTAACCATTTAGCCACACCCTAAACAATTAACTCTTTTATCTAGCCAGTTTAATGCTGGCTAGAGTGCTCTCTTTCTACGGCTTCATCCATAGATAGAAGTAAATCACTTTCCTATTGAAGAATATAAACATATTCATGAAATCACAAGGAGGTAAGCTTGACTTCAAAGAGACTGCCTATTTTATGATTTATGGTACAAGTCAGTATATAATCAGCCACAATATAACAGGAAATAATTATTGGATTTTTATTAAGGTTGAAAATGTCCTAGTAACTGAAAAATTAGTGGGGCCAGGCAGATAAAGCCTTTAGGCTTTCATCTCTGTTTGCAAATGATCAACCATCTTACTTTAGTGCATTTCAGTCTTCATTTGGATATTTATTTGTTCTCATGTTTTATGAAAAAAATGAATGAACAATACATTCAACAATACAGTGTTTTTTTTATTTTACTATCACAACTATGAGCTGAGTATGTACCTAAACAACTTGAAATGAATTAGTATTAAAACCATTTGGCATTTCTTTTTTCTGCACCTAAATTCTTGGGATGAAAACAAATAATTGGGCAGGATTATGAGAATGTTATAATTATAAATCTTGGAATTCTTTTAGAGGAAGATATTGTGAAGCAATTTTGGATTGTTGTTCTCAATTTTTTTTCTATATACTTGAAAAGAAAACAAAAGTAGGAAAGCAAGAAATGTTTACAAATGGAAAGCAATGGTGCCTAGATCCCATGTAACATTTATTGTGCAATAAGGTCTTTGTAGCAAGTGAGGCAGAGTTATTGCACAGTAACAATTTAATCTATGAATACCTTTGGGGGAAAGGAGGGATGAACCCTATAAACAAACAAGCAAGCATGCTGCCATTTTTAGGGTGAGCAACTTTTCTTGTTGTGTGGGATAATTATTTCCAAGATTGCACCTTTGATGGATTTCAAGGCAGTCACATTGCAGGGATTTTTAAAAAAAAAACTCCTTAAAACAGCACCCATGCTTGTCTTTTGTTGTGTAATATTGGGACTATTTTAGCAATTCAGAAATGATTATCTAGTCTTTAAATTATAATGGGATTGCTGCTTGCTGCTATGTGATCTGGGGGTCATAAAGTGCATTGTGTTACTTTGCTAAACTCTACATTTTGCTTAGCAAAGGCAATCTAGGCAGTTCTGGTTGTTGTCATAACTTAAAGATATAGGTTGTTAAGTCTGAAGCAAAAGAAGTCTCAGCTAAGGAGTACTGCAAGGGGCAGGGAGAAGCCCTGGGAAGCCCATTGCAGGCCACAACCAAGTTGGGGATGCTGCTGCAGTGTGAGCTCAGGAAGGCTGGAGAATGAAGACATGGGGAGCATACATGCACAGGGAGACTGGGAAAAGAAAATGCTGGTATATGCATGTGTGTTTGCGAGTGTAGGGTTGCCCAGGGAAGGAGGGACTTGTTATAAATCCCTTTGTTCAGTGCCATAATAACTTCAAAAAGTCATTTAACAATGGTTATAACTCAAGGACTACCTTACTAAATCCAGAGTCCACAAAGCGGCAAATTGCCATTCTCTAGCGTTGGGATTCCACCAGTTCTCACCTATTCCCTAGATCCTATTGTTAACTTTCTAAGCAGTTTGAAGAATGGGTTGTTGGAAGAAATCTTTTGGTTTTTTTCCATTTTACAGGGCTAATAGAAGGCAGGAAACACTCTGGTGGTGTTGCTAGCCTAATCTTTATTGCCCCGCTTACAGAAACTGCCTCTCCATTAACCCTTATTTCATTCTTGGCAGTATGCCTAGACTTCTCCTGAGGTTTTTTTTTTCTTTGCTGGTACTTTGCTGGGGCTTGACTTTCTTAAAGGGGAAGGGTTGTTTTAAGCTTTTTACATTGCTGTTGGGAGGAAATACTCCCCTTTTGGAGTTCTTCCAGCTGGGATGCAACGATCAGCACTATATGAAGAAATAATTAAATAATAAAGCAGACCTGCCAGAAAGAAGCTTTTAATGACAAGGAAGCTACAAAGATTGAAATTCAAACATGAGTTTACATATCCTTTCTTAGTTTCGGTCTAAAACTGGTTTTGGGTGATGTTTAATTTTGTGCTTTAATCCTGTGTTCATTCATGGGATAATTTTCCCTATTCAGCTTTGTTTGGAAGGGAAAAGATTAATCTCTGTTCCTGAAAAGAAACTGGGTTGAGAAATCTGGCTAGTTCCTGTGTCTATTTGGTCTAGTAATTGGTTTAACAAGCAACAGCTACTGCTGTGATTTAATTATTTGTATTGTATTTGAATTTTTCCCAATCTCATGGTTTCTTTTTATCTATTTGGGGAGAGGGTCTTCCTTCATGGTTTTAGTGATTCCTGAAACTTCCCTTTTGGGGTGTACTTCCAAGAGGCAGGATGCAAGCTTGGCACTGATTTTTTTACTGCCTTTCTGGGGGCATGTGTTCTTTCCTTAAATCTGGATGATTTCCTTAGGATATCTTGTGAGGTGATTGAGACCAGATGGTATCTTTAAGCAGTGCAAATGGATCTAACGATTGCTTCTCCTGGGTGTGCTCTTTCTGGAAAGCTTAAATGATCTCTCTGATAAAGGGTTTCACTTTATGAGCAAGAGTTGGCTGCTGATAGTTATCATCGCATTTTAACTATTTTAATTCCTCAAGGTGCTCTGGCACCCTGCCTGATTTGTAACTTCGGCTTGCAGATATTTTTAATCTTGTGATTGGTATTTAGGATAGCTTTTTGTAAGCAAAAAAGCTTTTTGTATTTTTGTACAGGTAATCCTTGACTTACAACAGTTCATTTAGTGGCCATTCAAAGTTACAATGGCACTGAAAAAAATGACTTATGATCATTTTTCACACTTACAACTGTTGCAGCATCCCCACAGTCACAAGATGCCAGGCAAGGAGAAGCGCCCCTTGATATGAATGATATTGAGTTGGCCACGCCCATCCATGTCACATGACCACCCAGCCATGCCTACCCAGCTGGTCATTAGGGCAGAGAACCAGTTACTAAATTATTTGAATCTCACCCCGGGTTACACAGCGCTACCATTGGATGGGACAGCAGAGCTGAAGTTTTGAGGCCCTCTGTTTATTTGGAGGATTGTAAACATGCATTAGATTGGAAGAGAAATAAATAGTAGATATTTTGCATGATATTTGTTCTTTAAATACTCAGAAAATTGCACTGCTGAAGGTTACTTAATTTTAATAAGTGTAATTTTGGCAATTTTGAGAACAAAAATTAAAAAGGGCCAGGGACAAAAACATCCAGTAGGCTGCCCAGTCCTACTTAATCCTAAAACCAGCATCGTACAGAGCACGGTGGTTCACAAGGTTAGGGTGTTGGGCAATGGTGGGATGCTGCCAGTGTAACTACCGGTTTGCTAATCACGTACTTTGCACATGTGCATGCCTGACATACACTGCATGCGCATGCACAGCTTTCGAAATTACTTACCTTCAATATTACTTCAGGGAAGTAACACAACTGAGGCACGGCAATCAATTCTGCTGTGCAAATCAGCTGAGCAGATATAGGTGAGTATAGCTCTGGGGCGGGCAGGTGGGCCCACATGCTTGTTGGAGCAAACCAGTTTTGAGCCAACTATCATTGGAGCTAGGGGTCTGAACTGGTCTGAACCAGAAGAATCCCACTCCTGATACTAGGCTGAAAATTGGCAGGCTTGCATTCAAGACCCAGTTGTTGCTCTGGGATGGTGTGAAATCCCATCATATGCTCCAGCTCTTGCCAAACCAGCAGTTTGAAAATGGGCGGCCTTATGTAGGTATTTGCAGGTACTTCAGTGGGCAATTTAAAACATGAATGGAATCTCTCACTGGACATCCCCTGGGCAACAGTGATGTCATCAATCTTTTTAACTCTCAACACAAGTATAGTGGTAGTAATAGCAGTAATTCCAGTCTAGTATGGTGGTTATTTTGGGGGTGGGGTATTGAATAAGGAATTGCCAGGAGGTGTTTTGGAAGAAAGATATGATATAACAAGCAAATATCTCAATAGCATAAAAAGCAAGAGATTGCCAAAAATTCCTGATTCTCAATTGTTTATTGGCAATAGTAGAGAAAAATGTTTTTTCCTAAATTAGGATGTGAAATTAAGAAAGGCTGTAAAGAATTGGACTTATTTGAGCTGAAACTCCCATCCTGATTGTGAAAACCAGATGAATATGCATGTTGAGTAGTATGTTTCAAAGGGAGAGGCACATACAGTATTTCTGTTCAAGGACAGTGTTTATTTTAGGATATCCTTACATTGTTGCACCAAACAAAAATTATCCTTGTGGGAAACAAAATAGTAATATACAAAGCATATGAAGAGCTTGGAAATAGGATATTCTGTATTTATTAAAGAGTGAGTGACCTTTGCCTGCAGAGACTCTTTCACCTTTGTTCATCTGAATTAGTAGTTCACAATTTATCCACCTTGTTTCTATAGGGCAATTGATCATAGCACTGGTTCTGATTTAATGGTATTTTATTTCATTCCTAGTTGGCAGATGCCCTAAAGGAAAGGTGAAAGATCAGAGCCCCAGCCTGATGGGCCTTGTGGTAGGAAGCTAAATAAGCCTTATGATTTGTGAAGGCCTCTGTTCTTTAAGGTAAAGAAGGTTGCCTGGTGAAACAAGGAGATAATGGTAGCTCTTGCTAAATAATGCAAGCCATCTTTTTCCAAACCCAGAAGTATAGTGGGGCTGGCTAAAGGATAGGAAGTGAGAATGGCATGATGGAGTTGGAAGGAATCCCAGAATTGCTGGATCCTGACTGGGCGATCCCCTAAAACCCACACTCAGTACAAGCACAATGTAATACATTTTATGGCTTCAATGGCTAGATAATTTAGATTTGGGATTTAATGGCTTTAGATGGAAACAAGTTGGATCCACAGTTATGTTGAGGAAAAGCCCACTGTAATCAGTGAGACTTAATTCTTAGTCACTTGAGTTGTGTGATAGTAATAAGCTTCTTATTAACTGTGCAGAGTTCAGTAAAGATTAAAACATTGTGGAAACCTAGTGTTGCTGAGCTGCCCCTAGATAAGAAGTAAAAAAGATCATAGACTAAAATAATGTATAATAATGCATCCTTGCCCAGAAAACAAGGATGTGTCTTAATAATTATCAAGAGTCTAGGTCAACTTGGGGGAGAATTTATTTTTTAGTATCTCATGTTTATTTTAGTACAAATATTCCATGTTTTTCCATCCAAGTTGGATAGTGCTTATCCTGTGGATAGATTTAATTTATCCTATACTTGATCTTTCTGTAGCCTGAGTACCATGAACCTCTGGCTCTATTCTTCTGTATCCTGCATTTTTGATACCCAAGGTGAACAATGTAGGTAGAAGTTAGAATTAGTAGACTGCCTATGAAAAAATGAAGGAGAAATAAGGTTGAATAATTTTCAGCTTTGTGCAAAACATGTTACAGTACATAGATTTCAATCCTGTTTTCTTGATACTTGGCTTGGCTAGCTCTCTGGCCTATTGATGTCCTCATCCTATCCGTTGATGCTTTGGTAGAAGGGAATGAAAGAAACATCTCTCGTTTCAATTTGTCTGCCTGTAGCAGGTATAGATTTCAGGTTGACCTGACTTTACCTCTGACTACCAAATAATTTAATACCTGTCATATGATAGAAATACCTGTCATATGATAGAAGCAAAGTGGAAAAGTGGGGAAGTGAAAAGCCCAGAAACTAACTGATATTTGGTAGAGAGAATAGCAATTGTAATAGCACTTGTATACCATGCCTTAGTGCTTTACAGTACCCTCTGGGATACCTGAGAATTATTCTTGCATTGGCTGCAAGAATAAACAAACCAGGACAGAAATCCTGGCTAGCTGCAATACAGTATTTCTAAAATACTGAATGATCCTAATGTTAATTCAGACTCTGCACATTTCTCTTACTTCTGGGAATTGAAGTCCATTCGTCTTAAAACTACCAAATTGGAGAAATACTACATGACACCAAACTAATTCTTTAGAGGAATTATGCTAAAATTCCCATTACCTTTCATTTTTGCTTTGCTATTAGTAATTAGCTTTTTTGATTAATAAGCATAGTAAAACATATAAAGTAAAGTGGAAGAAAACGAAAAAGAAAAGTTCAGGATATGCAGAAAAAAAGTTGAAAAGAAAAGAACAACGAAGACAGTAATGAATTGTCTTTCAATTTTCATTACACCAAACGTATCATAATGTTTCACTTCTTTTTAAAGTTACAAATAAAAAATTCTCTTTATAATCTTTTCTATCTATATGCAATCCAGAAATTATCTTTTTAATCTTAGTTCAGCAAAAAGTCTATGAAGAATTATCAGAGGTATCAAACAAATACTCCAACTTTATATTTCTTTTTTTTTTGCTCTGCCCAATCTTGACCTTTAAAAAATTCCCATGGCATTCCATTCATTATGCTTTTCATTTAGAAGATATCTTCAAAGCTTTCACCAGCCTATTTTGTAAATCCCACAAAGAAGTATCATCCAGAATTTCTTGTTGCTTCTGTTGCAGGTCCAGGTCCTTTTTTAAAAAATTTATCTTTTGTACCCCCATTTTGGTAATCTCAATTTTGTTGTCTTCCATGCCTTTAAGCTCTACAATGTCTATGTCAACTAAAAGGTTTTAGAAGTTTTTCACATCACCTTCCAAAAATTTATCCACTGCAATTTTTCCTGAGATATCTGAGATATTATTAATATTTCTGTCCATGTTTCAAAAATCTAAGAAACAGTGATAGTTAATTTAGCCACTTTAACTCTTTACCGCCTGGCCTTTAGTTCCCTCTAGTGTCCATTTCCAATTTTCATCAAGCTTCAATTCCTAATATGGTTTAAGTTCCATTTCAATCATTCAGTTCCACAAGCTTCTTATTCGATTATAATTTATTTTTCAATAAATTATAGCAAATACAAAAAATATTCTAAATCTTTCTGAACTTCCAATCTGTTTAAAACTTTCTTACATCAAAACCCTTTTTTGTCAATTGTATATTTTAAATTTTTAAATTTGTTTAAAATTTCTTAAATTTAAGGAAAGCAATATTCACCACGTGAGTCAAATTTACCATTTTGAAGGTGTCTAATATCCATAAAGTGGTTAAATTGGCCATTTATGAATGCAGTTAGAAAGTGAATTTGGTTTAATGTCTTTATGAAACACTGCTGATGTTGAGCATAAAAAAATATATCCCTTGACTCATGCTGTTCAACCTGTGGGAGATTATTATTTTATGGTGTCCTCACAAGGAACTGCCATTCAGAGTACTTTGGACAATCCTCCCATTTCGCCTCCTACCAAGAGATCTGAAAGAACAGTCTGTCTCTGTTCTTTTGTTCTTCACAGCAATCATCATCTCTACTCACTTGGTGCGGTGTCTTCAGTCTGCCATGACTCACACTGGAAGCTTGATCCTAGTAATTATTAACCATTCTCTAATATGATGGAAAAATATATAGTAACCAATTTTACTCAAACATATTAAAATAAATGAAATATGGGATCAACTGTGGGGACAAAAGAGAGAATGGGAAACAAGGTATGTGTGGATGTTGTTGGGAGAAGCCAATATAATTCTTTCATCAGGATGGCACCATACTGAGGAAGACTACAATAAAGACACCCACTTTTTGGGTACCCGCTATGAGTGAACAATATTCTTGCTGCTCAGGGGAAGAATTTCTCCCTCCCCCCCAGACTATCCTGGCCAAATGTGTCCTACATTATAGTTCAAGTCAACCTTCTTTATTTTCCCCAGATGCTGGGCAGATGGTCCTTTGGGGGGGGGGGGATTGCCATCCCATATTCATTGCATATTTCATTGCAATTTACCTGATTATAACAGTTCAGAAAATTTGGGTTCGACTGCTTTGGGTTAACGGCTGTAGATTTTGGAGCATAGTTTCTTTTTTAATCAGAGAAAATTAAAATACTATGCTTGAAGGCTACTTCTAACCCTCAGCATGCTTCTGTTTCTGCTGTTGCTTTTTTGCCTGGGGCTTGTAAATTTGTGGCATGTGAAGATTAAATATATCCCAGCATCAAGAAAGTCAGATAATTCTTTATGCTGAAACAATTCAGTTAAATAGATAATGCTTGCAAGCTTTTGAACTGTGCAGAATTATCTTGCCACCAATGAAAAAGCCTCCTGTGGAATTCAAAAGCTCTTAGTCTCTTTTGTTTTAGTCTCATATGATAAAAGGCATTTTGGATTCTGACTATGGATCATCTAAGTTTTCAGATATTAAATGGAAACAGTTGGAGGAAATTATGCATGGTCCTTGAAGAAAGCCATGAGGTAGAACAAATCACTCATGCAAGTACAATTGCCATGCCTTCTTCTAGTAGTATTAGAATATGTGCTTTTTGATGTAGCCCTTCATGGTTCATTTCTGAGCACTTCTGTCTCTAGCTCTGTGACCTGCAGCTTCTTGGGCCAGAGACAACCTGGATGCAACTCTATAATTGAAGATATCTCTTGAGACTTTCAATAAAATGAGATTATGACCACATACTCCTTCTTCCACACATTTCTCCCCTTTCCTAAGGCAGAATTTCCCAATCTCAAGAACTTTAAACAAACTTTAGCATGTGTAGACTTTAACTCCCAGAATTCCCCAGCCTGTAGTTAGAATTCACCCATCTTGAAGTTGCTGAGGTTAATTTTAAAGCTTATATTAGCATAAATCCTGAGCTCCTTCTAAAAATCAAGTTCAATCCAATTGTCCTTACTCCATGCTAAAAGTTAAAACATCATCCAGGAACACCAAGTGGCTTTCAATGGTGGCTCCTTATAGGGAGTTTTCCTTTGTTCTTGATCATCCCAGCAGAAGTATTTATTTTGCTCAGCTTTTCCTACTTTATTTTTTCAATGCCTTTTCAACGCAATGGAATTTGCCTTAATCTGTTTTTCCATGCTCTTGTAATTGCTGGTTGAAGTTTTAAATTAATTGTTCTTTTCACTGATGTTCTTATTTTAATTGCTTAATAACTTGTGAGTCATGAATGAAAGAGCTATGCAGATATGGTATACAAATGAATAAGTCCTTTAGTTTTTCACTGCTTTGCGTATTACCCTGTGACAACAGCAGAGGTATGTAATGGAAAGGGTAGTGGCTACATCTGGTTTCTATTCTTGAAAAGTACAGACAAGGCAACAGTTTATAGCTCTATTTATTTCATCTGACAATTCATGGAATGTCCATGGTTCATATTGGTGGGGGCTCATGCATAGCTCTAGTAGCTAAATAGCCATGCTAGAAAGCCAGATACCATGAGTTCTAGTTCTGCCTTAGACATGAAAAGCCAGCAAGTCACTCTCTCTCTCAGCCCTATCCACCTCTCAGGGTGCAGGAGGCAGGTGTGCTGGATATTTGCCATCTTGAATTATTTTTTAAAATACAGTAAAGAAAGGCAGGACATAAATTAAATAAATAAATAGCTTAAGATCCGAGGACATTTAAAACCCTAGGAAGGCTTCTCAAAGACCAACAGAAATTGTTAATAATTAACTTTTCATATAGAGAAAATAATTAAATACATGACAGGATAGTAATTATATTTAAATTTAATTGAATATATATGTATATAAAATGAAATTGAGTTTAGATTTTGCCTGGTTTCAGCCACTAATTTTTGGAGTGAAGCTCTTCTATTATTCCACAGACAAAAATAGCCCCCCAAAATCATATATTTGTGCCACAATCATGATTTAGAAAACATCACTGGAAAGGTTAATGTCACAAACAAGTGGCCCATTGTGACTTAGCACACTGTATGGATTTAGTAATGGAAATGATAATTAAAAGTATATCCACCTGCAATGTGATTATTTCAGTCTTACACTGAGTTACTGACCATGTCCTGTTCTTGTAGTTATAGAATTGGAATTAAAATAAAAATAATCCTGGGATTGATCTCGTTAAAATTTCCCGTAATGGACGATGCACCATCACTGCAGAATGCTATGGGAACTATAAATTTTTGTAGTCTTTTCTAACAATGAGCTGAGGCAGACATTAATGAACGATCAGTATTTATTGTAACAAAGAAACAGGTTACCCGTGTCAGCTGATATGTTGCTGAACTGGCTAGCTGATGGGTAACAGCTGATGCCGCCTGATAGCTCCCTTTTATAGTTCTCTGTCAGGCTGCTCAGCCAATAGGAACACACAGAACTCCTGCTTAAAATGCAGACCAACAATGGAACTTCCGTAGAATGCAATACTCCTTTTCCCCAGCTAGGACCATGTGTAATCATTTAAATTTATTTATTTTTATTTATTTATTTGGTTTGTCAATTGCTTACAAGATAATTGGTATAAGTAAAAACATAGTTATGAATACATGGATACATATAAGAAAAATAAAAAAAAATAAAAGAAACAATAGGACAGGGATAGTAGGCACGTTGGTGCACTTATGCACGCCCCCTACAGGCCTCTTGGGAAAGGGGTGAGGTCAATAGTAAAAAGTCTAAGATTAAAGCTTTTGGGGTTTGGGGAAGAAACCACAGAGTCAGGTAGATTATTCCAGACATTAACCACTCTGAAGTCGTATTTCCTGCAATCTCGCACCAACCTGCACAGTTCAGTCTTTTCAGCTGGTTAGAATGGATCAGCTGTCACCAAACTCTCTGGAACTAGCAGCACTGGACTTCTTGCCGAAGATGACTCAGAATCTCTCAGGAACTCTTCATCAGGTAGGTTTGTTTCAGCACGTGTATCGCTCATCAGTGTTTCGAACTCCGGTTCGTCAACTCTACAACGCATTCCCTCTGTTCATTCCCCTCTGAGTTATTTTGGAATAGCCCCAATGACCTCTCAATTGGTCAATATGGCAGCACCATATTCTGCCATCCTGTAACCCAACAGCCACCACTTGCCCTGGAAGCCAAAGAGGATTAAAATTACCCCCCAAATTCCTAGCATATACAGGGTCATTTACCTGGAACTACCTCACCTAGCTAAAGGAATCTAGGAGAATTGAAGGAGAGTAGCTTGGATGGAGCCTTTCTAAATTATTCCTAAGCCTCCTTCCCATCAGCATCTCTGCTGGAGAATTTGTCACTGAGCTGGGGGTGATATGTTGTGATAGTAAATAAGTGGCTAATTTTGACTGCCAATCTTCTCCCTCAAGTCTGCCTAAAACCTCCTTGGCTGCCCTTATGGCCCTTTCAACTTGACCATTCACTGCTGGGTGATATGGGGCTGTCAGAGCATGCCAGACCCCCTTCTCAGGTAGAAACAATTCGAAACTAGCTAATGCAAATTGTGGACCATTGTCCAAAACAAGAACATCTGGAAACCCATGAGATGCAAACAAATGGTCTAATGCTTTTATGACAGCTTTTGAAGTTGTACAATGCATGAGGGACAACTCAACCCATTTGAGATAAGAGTCCACTACAATTAAGAACATGCAGCCGTGGAAAGGGCCTGCCAAATCTATGTGGACTTGTAACCATGGGGAGTTAGACAATTCTCATTCCCCTGGATTGGCAGCTGGTGGGGCAGGCCTTGATAGTTGACATGCCTGGCATGTCCTCACCCTAGTAGTTATGTCTCGGTTTATGCCTGGCCACCAGACAAAACTTCTTGCCGGTGCCTTCATTCTGGCAATACCCAGATGTCCTTCATGTAAACTATCAATTATCCCAGGCCTCAACCTGCTAGGAACAATGACATAACAAGCCCATAATAAACACACCTGCTGGGTGGACATCTCATGCTGCCTGGCTCTAAAAGGTAAGAATTTGGTGTCTAATATTCCTTCGGGCCAACCCCTTCTCACCCAGTCCAAAATTTGTAATATTATTTGGTCCCTCAATGAACACTGAGCAATATCTGCTGTAGTCAGAGGTAATTGTTGATCATCCAAAGAGAACACAGTTAATGATGGTGCAGGATCAATTATAGGGGTTAGTAAGGGACAATGTCTCAAAGCATCTGCATGACTAAGATGCTCTATGTATTAATGTATATGAATAGGCAGCAAGGAATAGTGTCCACCTAGTCATTCTTGGAGACAATACTGTAGAACTTGGATGATCCCCAGACAAAATGCCTAATAAATGTTTGTCACAAACTGAAAATGGTGGCCGTAGAGGAACTCATGAATTTTTTTTAACAGAAGCGACTGCTACTAGGGCTTCCTTATCGATCTGTGCATAATTTCTCTCAGTACTTGATAAAATCCTGGAGAAATATGCTAGCGGCGCTTCCAGGCCATTTAGCAATTTGTGTGCCAGCACTGCGCCTATCCCAAAAGGCGATGCATCGCAGCATAGTACCAAAGGTAAATCCCTGTCAAATTGTATTAACATACTATTGGATGACAGTAGAGCTTTAACAGCATTGAAGGAAAAGTCCTCTTTGGGCCCCCATGTCCAAGAAGCATTCACATCCAATAATCCGTGTAACGGTTCCACCACTGAAGCCTTATGAGGGAGAAAAGAGCTATAGAAATTTAGAAGCCCCCCCAAAACCTGAAGCTCAGTCTTGTTGGATGGTGTAGGGGCATCCTTAATGGCTCTTACCTTGGATTCAATTTGATGAATACCTTTAGCATCTATGTGATATCCCCAAAAATCTACTTGGTTGACTGCAAATTTGCATTTGTTTTTCTTCAATTTCAAGCTTGCTTGTTTGAAACACATTAGGACCCTTCTGAGATGTTTGAAAAGTTCATCTTTGTTGCATGTGGAAATAAGAACATTATTAAGTAGAGTACTATCCCTGGAATGCCTTGAAGTAGTCTTTCTATAAGGCATTGGAATAACCCTGGTGCTACTGAAACTCCAAATTGTAATCTTGTACATTTGAAAGCACCACGATTGGTGACAATAGTCTGTGCCTCCACTGTAAGGTTGTCAACCGGTAACTGTTGATAGGCTTGGGCCCTATCTAGTTTTACAAAAATAGACCCCTTTTCCAGTGAGTAAAACAGATGTTGAATTATTGGTACTGGGTAAGCATTGGTTTGCAAGGCCTTATTTATGGTACAAATCCTGATAGAACCGTCATGCTTCAAAGGTGTCACAATAGGGATTTTCCATTTTGCAAAATCTGTGGGTTCTAGAACCTCTTGGGCTATTAGTTTACCCAACTCTCCATCGACTTTAGGTCTTAATGCAAAAGGAGCTTTTCTAGGTTTTAACCTGATGGGTGCTATATTAGTGTCCAAGGTAAATGAGATCGTAGTTCCTATATATTGACCTAATTCATCACTAAATACCTCTTTAAAGTCATTTAATAAGTAAATCCTGATCCTGAATGGAATGTATTCCAGATACTGTAAGTCCCAAAGATTTAAACCAGTCTAACCCTAATAGGCTTGGTAGGGTGCCTTCTACTATTGTGAGAGGAAGTAGTCCCTCAAAATTTTGAAATTGGATACTAAATTTTCCTGTGCCAATTACTGGAATAAATTGCCCTTGGTAGTCTTTTAGGGACAGTTTGCATGGCTGGAGACATTTCTTTGTGATGGCAGGAATTAATCTTTTTAAAGTGCTCCAGAATACAATGGATAGCGATGAGCCAGTAACAACTTCTATTGGACACTGCTTTCCTTCTAAGGAGTCAATTACACGAATTTTGTTAGTGTAAATCTGGTTAGAAAAATTGTTAGGTGACTTAGAATTGTAGGAAGCCCTAGTAATAGTAAAACATTCTTTTTGTTTTTGTGATTTAACTTGAGGCTGGTATTGTGGATTAAAGTTTCTTCCAGATTTGCAAGCCCTAGCTATATGTCCCTATCTTTGGCATTTTAAACAAATTACGTTTCTAAACCTGCAAGTGGATCTTAAATGATTACCACTGCAATTTAGGCAGGTTGTTTATCGTTGCATAGGTTTGTTATCAGGAATCCAATTCTTTCCCTGTGGTGGGGGCTGTCCTCTGAGGCAATTTACATCTTTGTCGGTTTCAGAACTTTCGTCAGGGAAACTGTCATCATAATGCACGGCAGCACTCAGTTTGTTTGTAGCATTGCTATTAGAGCCTTGTATCTCGGCAGCAGAGAGAATTGACATTTCTGCCACTTGAGACTCCCCAACAGCCATCTTAAAGGTTAAATCGCCCTTGGCAAGCAAGCATCTTTGAAGCCTGAGATCTCGTACACCACATACTAATTGATCATGCAATTGATCCTTGAGATCCCGGAACTTGCAATGTAATGCCGCTTTTCGGAGGGCGGCCATGTAGGTACTGATAGTCTCTCCCTCAGCCTGTACTTGTCTCCTGAATGCATGCCACCTCACAATCCTAGATGGTTTAGGAAAGTAATGATTACTTAAAAGTTCTTGTAAATCTTCCCATGATACCAACAGGGCTGTGGCAGTATCAAAAACTGCGGCCCTGCAAAAGCTTAAGAAATATGCTTTTTTCCTATGGTTTGAAATCTCAGACAAATCAGCAGCATCTAAGAAACAGTCAAAATGATTAATACAATATTCCCAAGTTACTGACATTGGGTGGAGGCACGGGAATGATGGAGCAGTTGACATCTTGTCTTTCCTGAGGCAACAAAAAGGAACAACAATACCACTGACTCTGTTCTTCCCCAGCTTTCAGATAGGCATCCCACCTTCGTTGCCAGTTTTGTAGTCTTTTCTAAGAATGAGCTGAGGCAGGTATTAACAAATGATCAGTGTTTATTGTAACAAAGGAACAGGTTACCCACGTCAGCTGATACGTTGCTGAACTGGCTAGTTGATGGGTAACAGCTGATGCCGCCTGACAGCTCCCTTTTATAGTTCACTGTCAGGCTGCTCAGCCAATAGGAACACACAGAACTCCCACTTAAAACGCAGACCAGCAATGGAACTTCTGTAGAACACAATATAAATGATAATATAAATGTGTAATATATATATACATATATGTGTGTGTGTGTGTGTGTGTGTGTGTGTGTATGTTTGGTTATTCGGGTTTTCTCCCACGTAAGATTGGAAGTATCTAGGCAACGTTTCGATGAAGTCTCATTTATCATCTTCAGGCTTGGTCTTCAGCTCTGTGCTTCTCAGAGTGATGTGAGCCCGCAGCTGCCTCTTTCCTTTTAATTGCCAGTGGGGGTGTGACTTGATTGGGTGGGGGCCTGGCCGTGTTCTGATTGGGTGGGGGGGTGTCCTCATTGGTTGGGGGCCTGGCTGTGTTCTGATTGGCCGGGGGGTTGGCTGTGTTCTGATTGGTTGGAGGCATGTTCTGTTCAGGTGGGGGCCTGGCCGTGCTCAGGTTAGTCCTAGTTGCTGGGGGACTTGAGTTGGTGAGCTGTGATCTTGCTAGGTTTTGTAGAGGTGAGCCTATGGAGCTGACTATGGGTCTTAGTGGGGTTCCTTCTTTGTGTATCTTGGGAAGACCAACCACTGCCTATCCAATACATACTTCACCTACAACAGACAAAAATACAAACAAATAGAAGGAGCACCCATAGGATCACCCCTCTCACCTGTCATCACTAACCTCTACATGTAACACTTTGAAACACAAGCTCTAGAAAAATATGATCACAAACCCAAACTCTGGCTCAGATACGTAGATGACACCTTCATAATCTGGCCACATGGGAAAGAAAAACTGAACGACTTCCTCACACACCTCAACAGCCTACACCCCAAAATACAATTCACCATAGAAACAGAAGCTAACAACCAACTTCCCTTCCTAGATGTCTTGGTATACAAAAAATCCAATGGCTCCCTAGGACACACCATCTACCAGAAGAAAACACATACAAACCACTATCTACAAGCACTCTCACACCACCACCCAGCACAGATCAATTCCGAAGCCGAGACACTCATCTCCAGAACAAAATGCTTAGCCGACGAACAACACCTAGAGACCAGACTACACACTCTCACCAGCGTGCTGACAGCCAATGGATTCCAAAGAAAGAAGATCACCTAATCCAAAAAGAAACCCCAACCAAAATCCAAGACAGAGAACAAGAGAAAGGCAAAGCCCTCCTCCCATATATAAAAGGCACTACAGACAAAATCAGCAAGATCCTCCAAAAAGACAACATTAAGACAGCATTCTGCACAAAGAGAAAGATATCCACCATCCTAAAAAAACCCTAAGGACAAAATCGAGTTAGAAAATCAAGGAGTATACGAAATCCCTTGCACTGCCTGCCCCAACACATACATTGGACAAACTAACAGAAGAATAAGTGCACACATTGAAAAACATAAGAACTCAATCAAAAAAGAAGAACCGACCTCTTCCCTGGTCCAACACCTCAAAGCCACAGGACATGAGCTTGACTTTAAAATACCAGAACTATCGCCAAAACCGAACACTTCAGCAGCAGAATCATCAGAGAAGCCATAGAGATAGAAAAATGCCCACACAGCATGAATAAACGAGATGATACCTCCCGCCTACCAGCCATTTGGAAACCCGCCCTCATTAACAGATGAGTACCTAACATGAAGAATGACACCAAACCCACACCCCTGAGAGCCACACAAGATGCCACCACCACACTTCCACGTAGAAAGCAGACTCATACCCACACAGAAGATGAAACACGACCACGGACCAGAAGTCTCATTCATCATCTTCAGGCTTGTGGCTTCAGCTCTGTGCTTCTCAGAGTGATGTGAGCTTGCAGCTGCTTCTTCCTTTTAACTGCTAGTAGGGGTGTGACTTGATTGGGTGGGGGCTTGGCTGTGTTCTGATTGGCTGGAGGTGTGTTCTGTTCAGGTGGGGGCTTGGTTGTGTTCAGGTTAGTCTTAGTTGCTGGGGGATTTGAGCTGGTGAGCTGTGATCTTGCTGTTTGACTTTGAGTTCGTGGTCATGCCACATCTTCTTGGTGGGGGTCAGTTCGCTTCATGTATGGCTCGGAGGGGTTTGAAGTGGATAGTGATGCAGCTGCAGTGCGGCTTCTGGTCCGTGGTCGTGTCTCATCTTCTGTGTGGGTGTGAGTCTGCTTTTTACATGGAAGTGTGGTGGTGGCATCTTGTGTGGCCCTTGTGGGTGTGGGTCTGGTGTCATTCTTCATGTTAGGTACTCGTCTGTTCATGAGGGTGGGTTTTCAAATGGCTGGTAGGCGGGAGGTGTCATCTCTTTTATTCATGCTGTGTGGGCGTTTTTCTATCTCTATTGCTTCTCTGATTATTCTGCTGCTGAAGTGTTCGGTGTTGGCGATAGTTCTGGTATTTTTAAAGTCAATCTCATGTCCTGTGGCTTTGAGGTGTTGGACTAGGGAAGAAGTCAGTTCTTCTTTTGTGATTGAGTTCTTATGTTCTTCAATGCGTGCACTTATTCTTCTGTTAGTTTGTCCAATGTATGTGGTAGGGCAGGCAGTGCAAGGGATTTCGTATACTCCTTGGTTTTCTAACTCGATTTTGTTTTTAGGGTTTCTTAGGATGGTGGATATTTTTCTGTTTGTGCAGAATGCTGTTTTAATGTTGTGTTTTTGGAGGATCTTGCTGATTTTGTCTGTAGTGCCTTTTATATAATGGAGGAGGGCTTTGCCGTTCTCTTGTTCTCTCTTGGATTTTGATTGGGGTTTCTTTTTGGATTAGGTGGGTAATCTTTTTTTGGAATCCATTGGCTGTTAGTACATTGGTGAGAATGTGTAGTTCAGTTTTTAGGTGTTTTTCGTCGGCTAAGCGTTTTGTTCTGGAGATGAGTGTTTCAGCTACGGAATTGATCTGTGCTGGGTGGTGATGTGAGAGTGCATGTAGATAGCGGTTTGTAAGTGTTTTCTTCTGGTAGATGGTGCGTCCTAGGGAGCCATTGGATTTTTTGTATACCAAGACATCTAGGAAGGGAAATTGGTTGTTAGCTTCTGTTTCCATGCTGAATTGTATTTTGGGGTTTAGGCTATTGAGGTGTGTAAGGAAGTCGTTCAGTTTTTCTTTCCCATGTGGCCAGATTATGAAGGTGTCATCTACGTATCTGAGCCAGAGTTTGAGTTTGTGATCATATTTTTCTAGAGCTTGTGTTTCAAAGTGTTCCATGTAGAGGTTTGTGATGACAGGTGAGAGGGGTGATCCCATGGGTGCTCCTTCTATTTGTTTGTATTTTTTTCCGTTGTAGGTGAAGTATGTATTGGATAGGCAGTGGTTGGTCAGATCTAGAGTGTGCTTGGGGGGGTGTATTTGTTTTGGATGGCTGTCAAAGCTTTTATTGGCACTTGGGTGAAGAGGGATATGACATCGAAGCTCGCTAGTAGGTCGCTGGGTTGTAAGTTTTGTTTCTTTATGATCTCGATGAACTGGAATGAGTTTCTTACATGTGAGTTGATGGATTCTGCATAGGGCTGTAATTGTTTGGTGAGAAATTTGGCTAGGTTTTGTAGAGGTGAGCCTATGGAGCTGACTATTGGCCTAAGTGGGGTTCCTTCTTTGTGTATCTTGGGGAGACCATAAAGCTTAGGGCATCTGGATGATTTATCTCTGGGTATGATTCTTTGCTGGATTTCTTCACTGATGGGAGAGGCTTTTATTTTGAATCTGGTGGGTCTTTTTCGAGGTAGGTGGTGGGGTCTGTCTTTAGGGGTTTGTATGTGGGGTCTTCGAGTAGATTGGTTAACTTGGTTTGGTAGTCAGATGTGTTCATAACCACTGTTGCGTTGCCCTTGTCTGCTGGTAGGATTATTGTGCTGGTGTCTTCTTTCAGGTTAAGTAGTGCAGTTTGTTCTTCTTTGGATAAGTTGCTTTTGGGTGGTTTGCTAGTGCAGAGGATGTTGGTGATTTCGAGTCTGATTCTATTAGCATCATCAGGGTTGGTTTTAGTCAGGCTGGTTTCAACTCCACATATCAAGTACATTCTGAAGGGCATCCCATACAGTCACTGTTGGGGATAACATTGGTTACCTAACTTAGTTTGGGTAAAAATAATATATAAACTATATTAGTGAGTTTAAGTGTATGTATAACTTTAACTGTTAAAACATGTATTTTGGGTGCGGTTGTGAAATCACCATAAGAGGGAGCAAGAGAGCTCACTGTTTGCTGGCTTGTACTGGAGAGCTGACAATGTTGGATTGATGGTGATAACTGCGTGTGTTTCCCTGCTGTTGCTGAGAGAAGAAAAGGGGTTTGATTTTCTTCATATCTCTGACTGCAAAAGAGATATATTGCTGGACTGATTATATGTAAGTTTACTGACCTCTATTTTCAACACCGGACTTTGCAACTGATTAACCCCTGGATGGACTGAACTAGTTTATGACATATGGACTGTTTTGACTATGCTATAACTCTTGCTGGAATAAAAAACTATTTAACTGGCACAGTGTATCTGTCTTACTGAGTGTAAACTACAACAATGTTTATCTTACATCATTTGCCTGCCTGCTAGACTGCCGTTGCACATTCTGCTAGGGTGTGTATCCCTAACACTGGTTATGGGCCCAGGAGCACAGTCAGACTAACCAGGATATAACAGGCTTAGATTAAAGTGAGAGTTTGTACAGTTACACAATAATGTAAACAGACAGCTGTGTTTTATTAATTATAGTTTTAATATCCAGATAAAGATGGCACAAGTTAATTTACAAAGTTTGTCTCTAATATCCAAGCTGGATGGAACAAACTATGTCTCATGGTCTATGAAATGTAGCCTACTTCTACGCAGAGAAGGTTTGTGGAGTATAATTCAAAATCCACCAGAAGTAGATGCATGGGATCCAGAGGATGAGGATGATGCCCAGAAAATACAAAAATATCAACTGAAGAATGAGCAAGCTTTCTGTATAATAGGACTGACACTCTCTGATGAGCAGCTTGTACATTTTCGAGGAGAAGAAACAGCTGCTAAATGTTGGGAGAATTTAAAGAAGATTTATGTTGGAGACTGTGTATAAATCTTACACGGAAACTGTTCAGAACACATCTTCAAAAGAATGGAGATATGCTGAGTCATATAAATATAATGAAGAGAATTTTTCAGGAACTGCATGAAAAAGAACTTATCTTCACAGAACTACACCAAGTTTATATAATTTTATCTTCTTTAGATATTAGCTATGATGACTACGTAACTTCACTTGAGGTTCTGCCAAAAGATAACCTCACATTAACTGACATTACTGGCAGATTAATTGAAGAAGCCAGGAGAAGGCTTGAAAGGGATCAACTCAGAAGGGAACAACCACAATGTGAAGAAGAGAAAATATCTTCGTCAGCGTATACAATTAGAAAATGTTTTAATTGTGGAGGAAAAGGACATTTGGCAAGATTCTGCAAGAAAGCAAAAAGCCAAAATGCCAGCCAGAAAGATAAAAGGCATCAAAAGGATGAAAAATGCTTAGAGTTAGCCCTATATAGCAACGAAACTGTGAATAATAATTTATGGGTTGTAGATAGTGGAACACTGCACTGCATAACGAAAAATAAGAAAAGATTTATTAAGATGTCCATGAGTTCACAGCAGATATCGTTAGCTAATGGATGGAAACTGAAAGCTAAAAGTCAAGGTATATCATATTGTTCTTGCATAAGAGAAAATGTAAAAATGTTATATGTACCACAACTTAAGTTTAATTTGCTTTTGGTTAGAGTTTTGGTTAAACTAGGTTATGTAACTACCTTTAGGGGAGACAATTGCATAATTGAAAACGAAGGTAAAAAAGTGACTGCAACTTTAAGAGGTGAATTGTATGTGCTAAATGATGATCATTCAGAAGCGGCTAACACAGTTTATAATAATGTTAACCTCATAAGGAATGCATACATTTGTTACACAGACGTTTGGGGCATATAAATTTTAAAATGCTTAAACAAACAGTAGAACTTGTTATGCCTGGGCCCATAACCAGTGTTAAGCCTGGGTTCCCCAACCAGGGTTAAGGAGACAAGCTAAACAGAATGTGCAGCGTTAGTCAGATAGGCACACAGATAAATGAGTGAGATAAGCTTGTATGTTTGTTAACATACAATAAAAATAACAGATATGCTTGCGCTATCAAAAATATAGTTTATTCCATTGAGTTCATAGCATAGTCAAAATAACAGTCCATTAGTCATGCATCATTTAGTCAGTCCATTCAAGGATATTCAGTTAGCAAAGTCCGTGTAGAATATCCTATGTCAGTTCACTTACAAATCAGTCCTTTGTCTCTCTCCCGTTGGAGTAAGGCAGTCTTGAGTCCATGCAGTAATTAGGGATCATCAAAGCCAGAGAGAGAAAGCTATGCTCTTGCTTCTTTTAAAGTGCTTTCACAACCACTCCCTTAATTACATTCCTATATTTAAAGTTGCAGACACTTTAACTTATAAACTATGATTACATATTTATTATTTTACCTAAACCAGTTAGGGTAAACAATGTTATCCCTAACATTCTCCCTTTTTAGGAAATAATAATAAATATAACTATTTACATCTTTAAATCATATTTGTTACAACTCTCTTTAAACTTAATTACTCCTTGAGCTTTTGTAAATTGGTCTTCAATGTTTTCTTCTGTCATGCATTATTCCAATTTAATTAGCCCATTCTTAACAGATTCTCTAACATTTAAGTATCTTAAATCAGTATGCTTTGATCTAGTTTTTACAGCAATATTAGTAGCCAACTTTATGGCTGCCTGGTTGTCCTCGTACACAATAATGGAATCTTTAACAGTTATACCCATGTCTAATAATAACTGTTTGTACAAAATTAAGTCAGTGCATAGTAATGACAGACATGAAAATTCCGCTTCCATCGTGGACAAGCTGATATGCTGTTGTCTGATTGACCTCCACCCTATTAGTGTCTTACCAAATAATATAGCCATCCCAGATATTGATTTTCTAGTGTTTATGTCAGTTACAAAACTTGCATCTGCATAGGCACTAAGACTCAAATCACCCTTTGGTTCTATATACAATGCATGGTTCATTGTTCCTTTAAGATATCTTAAAATTCTTTTTAATGATTGCCAATGACATTGATGTGGATCTGAATTAAAACGAGCCAGCTGATTAACACTATAAGCTATATCAGGCCTTGACCAATTGCTGATATATGATAAGCTACCAATCAAAGATTGATATATGGACTTATGAAATTTGGGACTTTGATCATCAGTTCGGCAAACTTCCTGACTCATTGGAGTCTTTGCCGGTTTACAAAGTTCCATTTTATACGTTTTAATTACTTGGCAAATTTAATCTTCTTGAGATATCTTAAATCCATTTTTTGTTTTGTTAATTGTCAATCCTAGATACTTTTTAATTTCACCTAAATACTTTAATTTTATCTTTTTGGCTAATAATGATATAATCTCATTAGCTTCATTATTAGTCTTAGTTATCAAAGCAATATCATCTGTAAATAATAACAATAATGACACCGTTCCATTATTTTCTCTTTTAAACACACATGGATCTGCTAAACCAGATTTAAAACCTATATTGTTTAACTCTTTCACAATATATTGGTTCCACTGATAGCCAGATTGTTTCAATCCATAAAGACTCTTTTTGAGTTTCCAACAATCATTACTATTTACTTTATTGTCTTTTATAACAATTGGCTTTTTCAAATATATAGTGTGCTGCAATGGTGCATGCAGACAAGCAGTTTCTACATCTAAATGGTTAATGACATAGTTTTTCTTAGCTGCCCACACTAATGCTGCTCTTAAAGATGTTGCTTTAAGACTTGGTGCAAAAACTTCATCGTAATCAGATGCAGTTTGATTAAATCCTTGAGCTACCAACCTAGCCTTATGGGTAACACTCCCATCATTTCCAGTTTTTACTTTAAATATCCATTTGCACCCAATGGATTTTTCTCCTGGAGGTAATATAGCATCTTCATAAACTTTCATTACCTTTAATGAATTTAGTTCTTTTTCCATTGCCTTTTGCCAATTCTCCTGATCCTTAGCAGGATACATCTTAAGTTCATCTACACTAGTTGGAACCTTAGTTACTTGGCAAACTATACTTGCTTGATACCTATCAGGTGGTCTAGTTACACGTGTAGTACGTCTAGGTATTACAGGACTTACAGGTGGACTTTCCTTTACTACCTGTTCTTGATTATCTAACTCTTCCTGAACAACTGTTTCCTCTTGTTCTGGTCCTATTTGCTCTTCATGGACTTCTTCTTTAATTGGATTCTTCTTATAACAATTCTGATCTTTCTGCCTTTTGTAGGGTTCAATAATTACTTCATTATTTAAATCTTGCTCTAATCTATTCCATCCTACATGTTCTAGGAATTTAGCACTAGCACTGGTGTAAACTCTAGATGTACCTGGTTCCCAGAATCTATAAAATCTGTGATTAGATTCATATCCCACAAAAAATAATCTTTTAGCTCTATGCTGTTCTTTTTGTCTAAGTTGTGAAGGGATATGCACCCATGCTGGTGCTCCAAATGTGTGCATGTAATTTAAATCAGGTTTTGTACCATGCCACAGTGTGAATGGTAATTCACCTGTTGTTGAATTAACATTATTTAATATATGATTACCACACATTATTGCTTCTCCCCATAAATTGTCAGGTAATCCTGAATCAGACATCATAGTTTGTGCCATTGATTGTAGTGTTTGGCCTCGTCTCTCTATAAAGGCATTATGTTGTGGCCTGTATGGTGGAGACTTTTTATGTTGAATACCTAACATTCTAAGTCTATTCTGGAATTTATTATTTGTAAATTCCATACCATTATCTGTTATAAGAGTTACTAATTTCTTTTTAGTTTTCCTTTCAGCAAATTTAATCCAATTAAAGAGATTTAGGTACGTTTCAGTTTTGTTCTTCATTAAATAGCAGAACCCATATCTAGAATAATGGTCCATTATACTTAGTATATAACAAGCTCCTCCTACACTTGGTTTTTTCAGACCTATTAAATCTGCAAATACTACTTCTAAAGGCTCTTTGGTAGTAAATCCATCAACTCTATTAGCCGGTGTGACCTTGCTCTTGCTTTGATTACAGGCATTACATTGCAAATACTTATTACAAGGTTTCAAACTTATTCCCTTAGATAATTCAACAGTTTTCTTAAGCATTTTAAAATTTAAATGCCCTAGCCTTCGGTGTAACAAGTGAATACATTCATCATGATGTTTCTTATTATCATAAACTGTGTTAGCCACCTTAAAACCATTATCATTTAACACATATAATTCACCTCTTAAAGATGCAGTAATTTTCTTATCTTCTTTTTCAATTATGCAGTTATCTCCTTTAAATGTAACTACATATCCTAGTTTAACCAAAATTCTAACTGAAATTAAATTAAATTTAAGTTGTGGTACATATAACATTTTTACATTCTCTTTTATAAAAGAACAATATGCTTTACCTTGACCTTTAGCTTTCAGTTTCCAGCCATTGGCTAACAATATCTGCTATGTACTCTTGGACATTTTAATAAAATTTCTGTTATCATTTGTTATACAGTGGGATGCTCCACTGTCAATCACCCATAAATTATTTTTTACAGCTCTGTTAATAAACATGGCTAACTCTAAATTTTTATTTATCTTTTGATGACTTTTAGTATTCTGGCCAGCGTTCTGGCGTTTTGCTTTTTTACAAAATCTTGCCAAATGTCCTCTTCCTCCACAATTAAAACACTTTTTAATTGTGTATGCAGTAGGAGATTCATTATCTTCTTTTTGAGGTTGCTCCCTCCTTAACTGGTGTCTTTCAAGTCTTCTTCTTGCCTCTTCAATCAATCTGCCAGTTATATCAGTTAAAGTTAAACTTTCCTTGGGCAAAACTTCAAGGGAAGTGACGTAGTTGTCATAACTTTCATCTAGTGAAGATAGAATTATGTAGACTTGGTGTAGTTCAGAGAAAATAAGCTCTTTCTCGTGCAGTTCTTGAAAAATGCTTTGCATAGTTTTCAAATGACTCAGCATATCACCATTCTTCTGGAGATGCGTCCTGAAAAGCTTCTGTGTTAGATTTATGTGAGCACCAACGTTATCTCGAACATAAATCCTCTTCAGCTTCTGCCAACACCCAACAGTTGTTTGCTCTCCGTGGATATGAACAAGTTGCTGGTCAGTTAATGTTAATCCTATTATGCAAATAGCTTGTTCATTTTTATGCATAAAATCTTCTATTTTTAGTCTATCTTCATCATCCTCTGGATCCCATTCCTCTACATTTGGTGGGTTTTCAATTATGTTCCAGAGACCTTCTCTTCGTAGAAGTAGACTACATTTCATAGACCATGATACATAGTTTGTTCCATCCAGCTTGGATATAAGGGACAAACTTTGTAGATTGACTTGTGCCATGTTTTCTTTATATGGATATAAAACTATAATTAATAAAACACAGCTGTCTGTTTACTGTAATGTGTAACAACACAAACTCTCACTTTTTACATAAATCTGTTTTATCCTAGTTAAACTGACTTTGCAGCCTCTGGGCCCATAACCAGTGTTATGCCTGGGCCCATAACCAGTGTTAAGCCTGGGTTCCCCAACCAGGGTTAAGGAGACAAGCTAAACAGAATGTGCAGCATTAGTCAGATAGGCACACAGATAAATGAGTGAGATAAGCTTGTATGTTTGTTAACATACAGTAAAAATAACAGATATGCTTGTGCTATCAAAAATATAGTTTATTCCATTATAAGTTCATAGCATAGTCAAAATAACAGTCCATTAGTCATGTATCATTTAGTCAGTCCATTCAAGGATATTCAGTTAGCAAAGTCCGTGTAGAATATCCTATGTCAGTTCACTTACAAATCAGTCCTTTGTCTCTCTCCCGTTGGAGTAAGGCAGTCTTGAGTCCATGCAGTAATTAGGGATCATCAAAGCCAGAGAGAGAAAGCTGTGCTCTTGCTTCTTTTAAAGTGCTTTCACAACCACTCCCTTAATTACATTCCTATATTTAAAGTTGCAGACACTTTAACTTATAAACTATGATTACATATTTATTATTTTACCTAAACCAGTTAGGGTAAACAATGTTATCCCTAACAGAACTATCTAAAGGTATAAAACTGAAGCCTTGCAGTAAGTATTTGCACTGCAATGCATGCAGACAGGAAAAAACCAAGCAAATGCCAGCAAATAGAGTTAATGGATTTAAAACAAAGGAGCCTCTAGAGGTCGTATTTGCTGTTATTATAGGTCCTAAAAAACCAAGTGTGGGAAGTGCTCGTTATATACTAAGTATAATGGACTATTATTCCAGATATGGTTTTTGTTATCTAATGAAGAGCAAAACGGAAACATATCAAAATTTCTTTAATTGGCTTAAATTCGCAGAAAGAAAAACTAAAAGTAAGGTAATAATTCTTACCACTGATAATGGTACGGAATTTATAAACAATAAATTTCAAAATAAACTGAAGATGGCAGGTGTTGAACATAAAAAGTCTGCACCATATAGGCCACAACATAATGCCTTTATAGAAAGACGAGGCCAAACAATTCAAGCAATGGCTCGTACTATGTTGTCAGATTCAGGATTACCTGAAAACTTGTGGGAAGAAGCAATAATGTGTGGTAATCATATATTGAATAATGTTGTTAACTCAACAACAGGTGAATTACCATTCACATGGTGGCATGGTAGAAAACCTGACCTAAGCTACATGCACACATTTGGAGCACCAGCATGGGTGCATATTCCTACACAACTGAGAAATAAGGGGCAACATCGGGCTAAAAAGTTATTCTTTGTTATGAATCTAATCACAAATCATACAGATTCTGGGAAAAAGGAACATCTAGAGTTTACTGTAGTGCTAGTGCCAAATTCCTAGAACATGTAGGATGGGAAAAACTGGAACAAGATTCAAGTAAGGAAGTAATTATAGAAACCTACAAAAGACCAAAAGAAAAAATCAGTAATAAGAAGAGTACAATTAGAGAGGAAGTACAGGAAGAGCATATAAGACCAGAACAGGAAGAAATACCAGAACAGGAAGAAATAGATAATCAGGAACAGGTAGAACATGAAAGTCCACCTGTAAGCCCTGTAATACCTAGACCTACTACATGTGTAACCAGACCACCTGACAGGTATCAAGCAAGTATAGTTTGCCAAGTTAGTAAAGTTCCAACTGCTGTTGAAGAACTAAGAATGTATCCTGCAAAGGAACAGGAAAATTGGCATAGAGCAATGGAGAAAGAATTAAATTCATTAAAAGAAATGAAAGTTTATGAAAATGCTAAATTACCTCCAAGTGAAAAGTCCATTGGTTGCAAATGGATATTTAAGTTAAAAAGTGGTAAAAATGGGATTGTTACCCATAAGGCTAGGTTGGTAGCTCAAGGATTTAATCAAACTGCATATGATTATGATGAAGTATTTGCACCAAATTTAAAGGCAATAACCTTGAGAGCAGCTTTAGTGTGGGCAGCTAAGAAGAATTATATAATAAATCATTTAGATGTAGAAACTGCCTATCTGCATGCACCATTGCAGCACATTATATATTTAAGAAAACCAGTAGGTATAAAGGATGATAAAAATAATAATGACTGTTGGAAACTGAATAAAAGTCTCTATGGATTGAAACAATCTGGTTATGAATGGAATCAATATATTGTGAAAGAGTTAAACAATATAGGATTTAAAGCAGGTTTAGCTGATCCATGTTTATTTAAAAAAGAGACACATGGAACTGTATCATTATTATTGTTGTTTACAGATGATATTGCTTTAATTACTAAGACTAATAATGAAGCTACTGAGATAATATCATTATTAAGTAAGAGAATAAAATTAAAGCAATTAGGAGAAATAAGACAATATCTAGGATTGACAATAAACAAAACCAATAGTGGATATAAGATATCACAAGAAGATAAAATTTACCAATTGCTAAAAATGTATAAAATGGAACTTTGTAAGCCGGCAAAAACTCCAATGAGTCAGGAATTTTGCCATACTGATGCTCAAAGTTCAAAATTTGATAAGACTATTTATCAATCATTAATAGGTAGTTTATCATATATAAGTAATTGGTCAAGGCCAGACATTGCCTATAGCATTAATCAATTGGCAAGATTCAATGCTGAACCCAATGAAAGAACTGGCAAGCGCTAAAGCGTATATTAAGGTATCTTAAAAAGACAATGCACTATGCATTGTATTTGGAGCCAAAAGATGATTTGATTTTAAGTGCATATGCTGATGCAAGTTTTGCAACAGATATAAAAACTAGAAAATCAACTTCAGGTATGGCTATACTATTAGGTAAAACACTGATTGGTTGGAGGTCAATTAGACAGCAACACATAAGTATGTCCACAATGGAAGCAGAATTTTCATGTCTATCTTTATTATGTACTGATTTAATTCTGTATAAACAGTTATTGTTAGATGTGGAAGTAACTGTTAAAGATGCCATTGTAGTTTATGAGGACAATCAAGCAGCCATATGGTTGGCTACAAATATTTCTGTAAAAACTAGATCTAAACATACTGACCTTAGATATTTGAATGTAAGACAATCTGTAAAAAATGGTTTAATGAGATTGGAATATTGCATAACTGATGAAAACATTGCAGATGGATTTACAAAAGCCAAGGTGCAGTCAAGCACAAAGAAAATTGTGAAAATTATGGGTTGAGATTGTAAATATATATATATATATTATTATATTACCCCAAAAGGGAGAATGTTAGGGATAACATAGGTTACCTAACTTAGTTTGAGTAAAAATAATATATAAACTATGTTAGTGAGTTTAAGTGTATGTATCACTTTAACTGTTAAAACATGTATTTTGGGTGCTGTTGTAAAATCACCATAAGAGGGAGCAAGAGAGCTCACTGTTTGCTGGCTTGTACTGGAGAGCTGACAATGTTGGATTGATGGTGTTAAGTGCGTATGTTTCCCTGCTGTTGCTGAGAGAAGAAAAGGGGTTTGATTTTCTTCATATCTCTGACTGCAAAAGAGATATATTGCTGGACTGATTATATGTAAGTTTACTGACCTCTATTTTCAACACCGGACTTTGCAACTGATTAACCCCTGGATGGACTGAACTAGTTTATGACATATGGACTGTTTTGACTATGCTATAACTCTTGCTGGAATAAAAAACTATTTAACTGGCACAGAGTATCTGTCTTTCTGAGTGTAAACTACAACAACGTTTATCTTACATTATTTGCCTGCCTGCTAGACTGCCGTTGCACGTTCTGCTAGGGTGTGTATCCCTAACAGTCACAATAGAATATTTTGATGAATCCATTTCAGTCTTATGCCAATTAAATCAATTTAACATTTTGTACAACTTGCAATCACTAACATTCCATTACTGGATATTCTGATTTTTGTTCCATATATTAAAAATGACACTGATTTCAATTTTAAAAATATTTTATTATTATTTTAATGCAATATTGGTTTAGTTTTGGAAATGGATTCCTTCAGAGAAATAAAGCATCTCAAATTTCAAGTTGAAGCATCAAGTTAAAGAATCTGGTCCATATATGCTTGAGTAAACTATATTATTGTTGTTTACATTACACGCTTATCCACGGTTAATTTAACTGTGGTTTTCTCTTTCCAATTTCTTGAGTTCATCTGACAATAAACTTACCACATGAGCTTAGTTTGCACAACTTATTAAGAAAGTAATTGTGTAGTTTATAGTTCAGGGCATTGTACAAAAACAGCTATAGGATCCTATGAGAAGCTGAATATTAATTTCTTTAACTGTTTCATTGCCTACTTACTGCATCTGATGAGGAGAGTATGCAACATTTTGTTCTACAGATTTTAAAGACACAACTAAATGTGTCCAAGTTCCTAATAACAAAGAAACGGGATCCTGAAAAAATGACTGAGCTGCAGAAAACACTAAACTAGAAGGTTCTACTAATGCATCCAATATGTTTACACCAGTGTTTTGTGTGAATTGTAGAATTAAAGTCATTGTGTAAACCATGATTAATAAACACTGGGATAGAGTTACATGAAAATAGCTATTTTACACTGCAAAATGAATGACTTGTTTAGACTTGTTTAGTGTCCCTTATCACTGCTATATCAGAAGTCTGTCATATATGATCCTCTTGGCTTTCCTTTGCAAATCATTGCCTCCAGTTTTATTGGACAATAATCTACAAGTATGACAGCTATGCTATAGTGGGAGTTGTCATAGTGGGAGTTGTCATCTAAGACATCTGGAGCATCCTACTAAGAAGAATTACCAATATGGGCATACTTACTGCTCATGATGCACATTGTCCAAAGACTTGAGATATGGTAGAGTCTGCATTTATTTATTATTTTGTACCTTTATCATTTTGATAAATAACTCAAGACAGCTAACAGTGCCACAACATGCTAAAAGTCTCTAGGGAGCAAATGGGTACAAGTTTCATTGATTTGTTGTAGGAACACCCCTTTCCTAAGAGGTTTGTAAGGGGCGTGCATAAGCGTACCAATGTGCCTACTGTCCCTATCCTTTTGTTTTATTTTTCTTATATGTATCCATGTATTCATAACTATGTTTTTACTTATACCTATTATCTTGTAAGCAATTGACAAATAAAATAAAATAAAATAAAAACAGAGGTGAAGTTCCCAGTTCTCCACTAGAGCTTTTGATTAATAACATCTTCTAATAACATCTTTTATTGTGATGCCAATAAAACTGTAATAAAGACACTTTATATTCATGCCACTAGAAGGTTTTTAAATCACCAGTGGGGAAATTACCTGAGCTGAGGATCTTTCTTAGTTTCCCCATCCTACAGTGTGACCTTCAGGCAAGGGAGAAACCCCCTCCATTTTAAGTTACTTATAGGTCTCCTTTTAATGTCACAGTTTAAATCATTTGCCCAGGAAGGGTTTGAAACGTTACTGAAAGGAGATGGGATTGTGTGTGGGGGGGGGGAACGGGCATTCGGAGCAGTAAAATCCAGATGCCGCATATATTGCTAAAATGAGTTTTGATTTCTAGAAACAATAAAAAGAAGAAATAGAACATGTTCACAGTCAATATGACTGAAGTTAAGGTCCATGAACATTTTAGCGAACACAACTAAAGTGGACTGCTAACAAACATAGTGCAAGATCTGTTAGGTCTGGAGCATGGGTGCGAATGATGGAGACGAGCCGGTAAAAACAGTGAACTTCAAACTCTTTATTTACATATTGTGACAGCTCGAACTGGAGGGCTGCTATAGCCTTCCTTATATAGACAACTTATTAACTGTTCAACCAATAGCAAACCTGGAGTGCTAGCTCCATTAACCAATAGGAATGGCCTGTTAATGGCCAATCACATGCTCCTGAACGGACCAATCCGATCCTGCCATTAACAGCCAATCAGAAGTGCAGGGCCAGAACCCTGCACTTGACTTCAAGCTCAAGATAACTTTATTGGTATTATTCATTCACAACACCCCTTTTCCCCGGCTTCTGCCCACGGGGCGTGGTTACATAGTCCTTAAGGTAGGACAGCTGTTTTGTTAGTCTTTTTGATTTTCGCAAAGTGCCTGGCGGTTGGCTGCACTTCTGCTGAGGTAGATCATTGTTTATCTGTAGGGGTGCCTCTGGTTCCGAGTTGGCGTTCCCGTTGTCACCAATATCACTGGCCACTCCCTGAGGTGAATTCACTCCGGTCTCTGGTTCCTGTTCCTGCGTTTCAGTCCCATTATCAGTTTCTTCAAAAAGGTTTCCCTCAAATTGCAATTCGCTTTCCTCTGTATCTCCCCCCCCCTCAGTTTGGTCATAAGGGAGTTTGGAAGTGTGCGACGGTAGCCGTGATCATAGTTGATCTATGTGGCGCTTCCAAAGTCTGTCAGGGCACTGAACGAGGTATGAACTTGGGCTGGTTACGCGAATTACGATCGCTTCTACCCACAGCGGATCGCCCGATAAGTTTTTAGCGAATACTAAATCACCTACCTGGAAGGTATGGCATCAGCCGCTGGATCTGAGTGCTTTTTCCGGTTTGTAGGCTGGGTGTAGCCGATCGAGGTGGGAGTGGAGCTTTCGTCCCATTAGCAGCTCGGTGGGAGTTTTGTTGGTGACGCTGTGAGGTGTGATGTGTTGTAGGAAAAGGATCCGGTTGATTTTCTCGTCGATGTTGTCGTAGCCAATCTTTTGAATAGTCTTTTTGACGAATTGTACCATGCGCTCAGCCCTATCATTGGCAGCAGGGTGTGCAGGTGAAGTGAGCGCATGTTGGATACCGCGGTCAGCCAGGTACTGCTCAAAAGACAGCGCGGTAAACTGGGGCCCGTTGTCGGATACCAGAACGTCTGGTAATGCGTGGGTTGCAAACAGTCTTTCCAGTCTTTTGATGACCACATCAGTGGTCATGTTGCTCATTCGGTGAATCTCGAGCCAATTCAAGTAGACGTCGACGGTTAGCAAAAACGTGTGGCCTTTGGTTGGCCCGGCAAAGTCCAGATGGATGTGGGACCAGAGTCCCTGCGGCATCTCCCATTCAGTTGGGGTTGCCTTTGGTGGAGCGTTGTTTACTTCTTGGCATCTCCTGCAAGTTTTAACCCACAATTCGATTTGTCTATCGATGCCTGGCCACCATGCGTAGCTTCATGCGAGGCCCTTCATGCGCACGATGCCAGGGTGGCCATCGTTCAAGGTTCTTAGCAATGTCTGTTGGAGTCGTTCTGGGATAAGTTGTCCTTCTGCAAGAACAACTCTGTTTGACGACTTTTGAATGGTGCAAAGTTGTCTGGTACTTGGTACAATGGCCATCCGTGTTCCACCCATGTGAGGACTTGTGCTAAGATGGGGTCGCATTTTGTTTCTCTCGCGATGTCACGGGCCGTTAATGGTGGTGTGTGGAGTGTCTCGATCTGCAACACTGTCATCGTTGGTGCAGGATCGTTGATAGTTTCAGGGAGTGGTGTACGGCTCAGCATGTCGGCGTGGGGAATGGCTTTACCAGGACGATATTGTAGCCGAAAATTGTAGGCAGCCAAGAATTCTGACCAGCGGGTCATTCTGGGAGAAAGTATGTAGGGAGTTGGCTTGTCCCTAGCAATGATCCCCAGCAATGGTTTGTGGTCAGTTACAATGGAGAAAACCCGGCCGTACACGTACTCATGAAATCTTTTAACAGCTGATACGATCACCAGGGCTTCTTTATCGATCTGGCTGTAATTTCGCGATCACCAGGGCTTCTTTATCGATCTGGCTGTAATTTCGCTCGGTTTTCGAGAGCGTCTTTGAGAAGTAAGCAACAGGGGCTTCGTTACCGTTAGGTAACACATGGCTCAAAATAGCGCCCACTCCAAAAGGCGATGCATCACATGTAATGTTTATTGGCAAAGTCTGATTGTACTGCATTAGTACGGCGTCCGAAGTCAGTAGTTTTTTCACATTACGGAATGCCTGCTCTTCTTTGTGACCCCATACCCAAATCGATTTTTTATCTAATAGATGATGTAAAGGTTCAGCGACAGTCGCCTTGTGCGGCAAGAATACATTATAAAAATTGATGAGGCCTAAGACGCCTGGAGGTCGGTCTTGTTCTGGGGTCTGGAAGCGTTTTTTATTGCTCTCAATTTGCTATTGGTAGGGTGAATACCCTGACTGTCAATTAAATACCCTAAAAATTCAACACGATCGGTACACAGTTTGCACTTATTTCTTTTGACTTTCAAGCCTGCTTCCTGGAATTTTCGTAATACCAGTCTTAAATGCTCCTGTAAGATTTTTGGAGTGGGGGCGGCAATGAGCACATCGTCAAAATAGGGGACAACTCCCTTGATCCCCTGTAATAGTCTCTCCATGAGGCTCTGAATGATTCCCGGGGCCACACTGACTCCGAATTGAAGCCGCGTACACTTAAAGGCACCTCGGTGTGTTACGATAGTCTTTGCCTGTGCCTTTTTTCCATCAACCGGCAGTTGCTGATAAGCCTGAGCTAAGTCTAGTTTAGCGAAGACTTTTCCACCCCCCAGGGAATGGAGGTGGTGTTGTACCACCAGCACCGGATATGGGTTCTGTTGCAGGGCGTGGTTTAGGGTGGCTCGGTAGTCCCCACAAATTTTAATGGAGCCGTCCGGCTTAATTGGTGTCACAATCGGCGTTTCCCATGGGGAGTGGTCAGTTGGCTTTAACATTCCCTGGGCAATCAACTTATCAAGCTGCTCGTTGATTTTTGGCTTTAGAGCGAACGGAACTCGACGAGGCTTAAGGTGGATGGGAGCTATCTTTGGATTAAGGCTAAAGGATATCAGGGTCCCCTTGTATTTGCCTAGCTTTTCCTTGAAGACGTCCCTGAATTCGTGGGCGAGGTCTTCCTCCCAGTCACTGCCGCCGATTCGGTTAATGCCAGCCACTTCAATGCTGAGTGGTGCGAACCATTGCAGGCCTAACAGACTAGGCCAGTCCTTATCAATCACCGTCAGAGGTAAGTACGCTGTGCGGTTCTTGAATGCAACCCGGACTCAACTGGATCCTACGACTGGAATTTGGTTCCCCTGGTAGTCTTTTAACACGAGCCGTTGGAATTTAAGGTCTTGGCGCCAGATAGTGGGAATGAGTTGCTTGAGGGTCTTCCATGAGACCATTGAAAGAGACGATCCCGAGTCAACTTCCATTTTCAATGTTCACGTTGACCCAAATTTCCTTAGTGTCTAGTGAAGAGGCATGGCCAATAGTGTGTTTGGTGGGCCTCTTCCAGTCTCGCTAGACGATTCACTGGTCGGTTTCTGTAGGAGTGGTTTACTGGTTCTCCCCTTACAGGGTGATTCCCTGTCGATTGGCGGAGATTGGTTCCTTTCGAGGTCTGGCTGGGTCCAAGGAGGCTTCTGCAGACCCGTCTGATGTGGCCTCGTTTCCCGCACTCGTGGCAGAGTGCATCGCGGAATTTGCAGTCGGAGCAGTAATGGTTGGCCCCGCAGCCAGCGCACGGTTGCTGGGACTTCGGGTATTGTTTCCAATCGGACCGCAGGCAATGGACCTCTTCTTCGTCGCTGTCTGATGACGAAGAGAGGTCCTCATGGTGGGCTGTCGGTAGCTGCCCTTCTGCGTAAGGTGAAACTTTGCCGGCTGGTGGGTGTGCTGGAGCGCAATTTCGGTGTAGCTGGGCAGCCGACTCCTTGGTCGCCTCCGCTGCTGTAGCTTCAGCTATGGCATCTTTAAGGGTGATGTCACCCTTTGCCATTATTTTGCTCTGTACGTTTAGAGCGTCTAGCCCGAGGACTACTCGGTCTCTCAAGGCCTCTTCTAGGTCAGTGAAATCGCAAAGTCCTCCCAAGTTCCGGAGGTCTGCAACGAAATCGGCGACGCTTTCTCCTTTCCGCTGGTTTCTTTGATAGAACTCGTGTCATCTTACGAGCGTTGGGACGGTTGGTTCATAGTGGGCCCTTAGTAGCGGTTTGAGGACGTCCCAGTCCATGGCCTTCACTTCCGCTGGCTTTGCTAATGCCTTAGCCATTTTGAAAACCGCCAGGCCACAGTGCGTTAGGAATACCGCCCGTTTCTTCCTGGTTGTGGCATCTTTCAGATTATTCGTTTCCAAAAACATTTGAAAACGATCCATGTAGGACTCCCAGTCCTCTTGAGCTGGATCGAACGGAGTGGGTGGTACTACGCTGCCGGACATGGTTCCGCCATTGTGCGCTTCAGCCACGTGCTTAGTTGTCTTAGTTGGCTCTGATGTCATCCAATCCCACCTTCGTCGCCAGTGTTAGGTCTGGAGCATGGGTGTGAATGATGGAGACGAGCCGGTAGAAACAGTGAACTTCAAACTCTTTATTTACATATTGTGACAGCTCGAACTGGAGGGCTGCTATAGCCTTCCTTATATAGGCAACTTATTAACTGTTCAACCAATGGCAAACCTGGAGTGCTAGCTCCGTTAACCAATAGGAATGGCCTGTTAATGGCCAATCAGATGCTCCTGAATGGACCAATCCGATCCTGCCATTAACAGCCAATCAGAAGTGCAGGGCCAGAACCCTTGCACTTGACTTCAAGCTCAATATACTTTATTGGTATTATTCATTCACAACAAGATCAATGAAAAAGATCCCTCTTACATTGACAGAGTTCAAATCATTTAGTATAATCTAGCTGACTGCATGGATGATTTTATGATACAGATAGTCCTTGATTTACAACTAGTTGCTTAACGACCATTCAAATTTGTAATAGATCTACCTGGGTGGTATTTATGACCCAGATTCAAAGTTATGACAGCCACTCCATATGAACTCACTTTAGGTATCTGTATTTACAGTTCTTTACTGTGTTCCATAATCATAAAACTATGTTTCATGACAGTTTTGCTGAAAACTGCCATTTACTTTCAAGTTTTGGCAAAATTATGAAATAGAAATCCAATGATTCATTTAATAACTGCCACAAAAAAGCATAAAATCTATGTTTTATGATGATCACAAGTTATGATGGATAGACTCCATTACAATCATAACTTGAGGACTACCTGAATGCAGAATCGTTAGACAATCTATATGCAAAATATTTTTTTATTTCTTATTGGCTAGTCATAGTTGGTAGGTGCAAGCACCTTCTCATAAAGTGGCAACCAAACTTTTTCACAGAATAATTGGGTTCACACATAATGTTGAGCCATAAGAGATTAACTTCAGACCATTATATGGTCTTTTTGTGTAATATGTACCCAGCCAATAAAGGGATTAATCTTTAGGCTAAGATAAATAAGAACCCAGAGCTTCCTTTCTACAGTTTTTGCTCCCTACTCCCAAATCTCCCTCTGATGTTGCGGCCAAAGTTTGTGTTGTTCTAAAAGCCAAAGTTAAGAAATGAAAGATGAGGCTGGAGTCTACGCTACCCTATGATAGAGGGTATGCTCCTGGCTCCTACTTACCCTCTAGGTTTCCTTCTGCCTTGTTCCACTTTCTCTCAGTGCTTCCTGCTGCTACTAGTATCTGATGATGAGAGTAAAACAAGAGTGCTACATACCTCTTGTTACTCCATCCAATCAAGACCAACACATCCCTTCCAATGCAATCTGGCAGTGAGAACAAACTGCTGCCTATTGCTCCCAGGATGAAAGAAAATGTAGGGTATGACAGGATTTTTTGTCATGTTTGGCAGATTAATATGGCAAAATTAGCACTTTAGGGTGCAATTTTACACCCACTATTTCCATTATGCCGTTATAGTGAATGTAATTTTTGAATGAAATCTATAGAATTGTGTTAATTGCATAAGAAATTTCTTGGATCTCTCCAGTCCACTAAGATCTTTAATTAATTTAGTTAAACATAGAAATCTGAAAGCACACTGGAATTGTCTCTGACCTAACACTGTAGTAGTAGATAATGTTTAAATGTTTGGCTTTTCCTTATCTTTAAATCATATATAACTCCTTCCCCTCAGGTGTACGTTTCATGCTTACATAATTCAAATCCCTATCTTTGATAATTCACAGTCAAAAAGTAACCATAAAAGAAGAAAAGAAAACAAGGGAAGGGGGAAATCTATGCAAACATGCAACAAATACTATTATCTTATCAATTGGACAAGAAGACCTCCAAGGTCCCTTCAAACTCTGCTATGCTCTGCTGTGCTGTGCTTTGCTATTCCATTCCATAGATAATTTCTTGTTCCCATATTAGAACTTTGGAAGAGTAAAATAAAATGTGACAATAGGCATTGTCTTTACTAAGACTGGTTTAAGAATTACAAAGAAAATACATTTTGAACTTGACAGATTACTTTATCCAGCCTTCTAAAGAATCTTCTTGTTCAGTTGCTAAATTGTGTGTTTCCCCTCACCCCACTCCATGGACCACAGCATTCCAGGCACTCCTGTCATCCAGGGTCTCCCAGAGCTTGCCCAAATTCATGCCCACTTCATCAGTGATGCTTTCAGTATTTCCCAACATCAGGATCTTTCCCAATGACCTTCACTAAAGAGTTAGTGAACTATAAAAGTGTGTGTTCCTTTATGCTTTCTTAGTTGCATTTTTTACAGCAAACCAATGACAGCATGAAAAGCTACACCTGGCAAAAACTTTCCCTTCTTTGCAACTTTCAGAGGCACAAGTGCTCTCTCCTACAAGTGGAGAAATAGCAACCTGGAAGAATCATAATGGCAGAATCCCTATATCAACATACACTTTCCCTCTGCCACCTGGCAGGGGTGCATCTGAGGTTGGCTGATAATGCCAGGATTAACCACACAATAGAAGCAATGATAAGATCTTGCAGTTGGCCTCATCCTCCCCCCTTTTGGGCCCCAAGGGGATTTGCAAAGTTGGCAAATTTTCTACCATCATGAATATGTCCAGGAGAAAAGGATTAATAGAACCATGTGTAAAACCAAGTGTGCATGTTAAAGGCAGAATAAGGGGGTATGGTATGGTGAGGCAGAATTTACTTCTGCAAAGCACTCAAATGGAAAAGTTGAAAGCTGGGGATGAATTCCACAAGCTACATCAAGGTCCTTTGAAAGACCAAAATAGGAAATATCCTGCAATAAAGCACGTTCATCTTAGAAGACTGGTCTAGGATGAACACTAAAAGGTGGAAATAACATCAGCCCCATCTGTTTTCTTTCTATATAACATGACTCCATGCTAAAATTAGGTGGTAGTGAAATAACTTCATCTGTTGAATTTGCTCTTACTCTTAAAAGCACAGAAAAATTAAAAGGGGCAGTGAGGGAAGAAGGATTGATTGATTGATTTGTTTATTTATGGGCACATCTCATTTTTCTGGTCAGTATGTTTTTCAAAGATAGAAAATGCAAAGTGTAAATATTTTAAATACAGATGAAGCTTAATCAGATGAAAACACAGCATATCAACCAACAATTCTCCTTTACTAAGTAACTCTCAGTAACCAGTAACTCTCCTTCAATAATCTAAACTCACCAACATGTAAATGTTGCTGAAATAAAAGTGATTGCTTCTGCTAGAAGGCATGGTGCTAAAATGGAGCTGAGCTGAATTCAATCTCCTTAATTTGGGAAATTCCACAATTTGGAAACAGTGACCTTATAGAAATGACCGGATTCGAGAAAGACTAAATCCAATTGCAAATGGTATAGTTCTTGTTTATGGGCTTATGGGCCTGTGATGTTAGACTCCAAGCATATTTACTCTCTTTTTTTCAGTTCTCACAATATCACAGAATGCTAGCTAGAGGGGCATTATGGGAAATTAGTAGCTAAATCTAGTAACTACATCAGAACTGTGTCTGTAGGATCCTGGGTTTGTAACAGCTATATAATGGAATTTGGTGAAGTGATCAGCCTTGATTTCTGGATTGACAAGAAGTAATGGGTTTTAACAAGATAAGTAGAGAACACAGGGTCATATTTCTCACTTCTAGACAGCACTCCTTTATGGATCTGGATAAATGATGTTCATTAATTTGCCAAAAATAAACAAACTCTACAAGGTATATTTTCATTCCATTTGTAGACATTGTCCCCTACTGTACACAATAGGAATTACAACATTTCACTGAGGCTTAAATCTTGTCTTTCTAACACACAGCTTCATGGGCTTAAGGTTACCAAAATAGAGAGGGAAGGTGGGAGGAAGAGGAGAAACTTGTGCTTGTATAAGAAGCATTATATGATGTCCTACTTAGCCAAAAGGTTCAGCTTTCCTATATAGTATGAAATTATACAGACCCCCTTTAAAAACAGAATATTATAAGGGCCTTCTTTTTTTGAGTCATCAGAAATTGCTACCTCCAGTTGGCATTCAATTCCACTTTGGGCTTTTCCCATATCTAAGCCAAGAAGGAGGTAACCCCCATTTCTCTCCTTAGCCCTGTCTTATGTTTCAGGACAGAACTATTCTTAGCTACCAGAAGATGCAGCTTGTTTATGTTGGAGGAACAAGTTTGGCCTCAGCTGACAGGGAACCACATGTGATTCCCTAAACCCAAAGTTAGCACAAGGCATGGCATGGGGTCAGGTAACATCGTGAACTTTCTTTGCTGCCTACAATGACCTCTCCCTTGTGGCTCCACCTATCTCTAGCCCAAACCATCCATTACTAAAGACCTATGTTGAGCTCTTCCTTGTAGCAGCATTAACATACATTCCTTGTGTCCTTCAATTGGCAGAAAAATACGTCAACATGCCATCACTTAATCACACCTTGAAAATGTGGTCTGGCAATGCTGCTGCCCTTACAAGAAACTGTGGGACATTTCAGGACAATTCATGCAGTGCCCTACTTTTTACCTAGCACTACTTCCTAAAATGGGAAAAGCAATCAGCAATTGTTCTTCATATTGGTGTACAGGGTGGGCTTGGGGGCTTCCTCCAGGCTCCTCCTGCACTCCTGATATGCCTTATTTATTACTTATTTATTTTTACTTATTTACTTTGAACACTGACCTGTATCAGTGGTGTTCAAACCACAGTCCCAGAAGGAAATCAACCTCAGCCCACTTAATAACAAGCAAGTTGTATAAGCATGATCCTACTCTCACCTGCTCCTCTCAGAAATCCTGTGACAAATCAACTGTACAGAACTAAAAAGAAATATTTTTATAAGCCTGCCCAGTTCCCACAGGACTGATATTTCCAATCCGTCCGGTGGAGACAGAGCATTTGTGAGCTGTGTAAGATTGCGTCCTCAACCTGCCCCCTGGCATTTCCTACTACCTACAAACACATGTATTTTTCTTTTTCAGTTTTTCACATATTCATATTATTATGGCAATCTCTCAGGAAACTAGTAGGCCAATGTTAAAAATCTGTAAACATTTAAAATGTTAAAACTGGCACAGAAATAAAACTATGTTAAGGAATGATCTCATTACTAGCAGGACCAGAAAATATTCTGTACATATGCTCCTTTTGGAGAATCAGCTGTCTATTTAAATATGAAATATTATTAACTACCAGGAAATTAATAAACCCATATTTAAAAATAGAAAATTTATAGAGTAAAACTGAATGTGGAGTTTTAATGAATATAGTGATTGTTGTTGCAGTGTTCTAATTCCCCAGAAGATCAATGTTCCTGTTAAAAAACAGAAAAAATAAAAGTGATGCAGAAACCAAGTATATGAATTTTCTCACCATTTGAACAAAATACCTGTAGATGTGGGGAATGCTTTTAGTAGGTTTAAGCAGCCCACAGAATTGGGCAGATGCCTCTCCTGCCTATGTCCTTACCATCTCTATCAACAAGTCATTGTAGATGGTTCATATACGTGTCAGAAGAAAGGGGGAAGCACCATTTTAATAGGCAAACAACTAAATGGGATTTCTGCTTCTCACTGACTTAGTCTGGGGATGAGATGGAAAAAGTGATATCATGAAGATGTCTCTAAAAAAAAAGTAAGTGGGTTATCATATATGCTATGATTAGGACTCATAGATGAGTCTTTCACCTTTAGTATATAGTGTATTAGGATAGATAGGATATTTATCCTAATACACTATATAGGATATTTGGTGTGCATTATCAGGGTGACTACAAGATGGGCACAAAGTGATAAAATTTTCAAAGCTATTTAGTATTTATCTGGATTTTGGTAACCCAAATATGCTAACCTTACAATCTGCAGTTCTAATAAAGAATTTCATATTAGCTATTTACACAAATTTTTAATAAGGAACTAGATTTAAACCATTATTTTTCTTTAGATATTAGGAAGAACTTTTTGAGGATAAGAGCTGTCAACTCCTTCAAATCCTGCTATGTTGCCTTACTGTGGCTTGAGTTGGGAGGGGTATTTCTGGGAGGGATGAGCAAACAACATCAGGAGTGTATACTAAGAATATATATTCCTAATAGGGTCACTGAAAATGTGAAGGTCATCCCAACTGCCTAGCTAAAGCAAGCAGACACTGGCTAGACATTGGGCAGTAGCAATATAGAAAGATGGTGAGGTTGATCATCACTTCAAAGGTATCCTTTCCTACTAGATAGAATGTGAGAACAATAAATAATTCCTATATCAATCAGGAACCTATATCAATCCTGTCAACTAGTGAAAATTGTCTCATAATGTATCACTTTATTACTGAAGCTCCTTCAAGGCAGGTTAGGTATCTATCTAAACTGCACCAGCAAAATCTTTATTAAGCTAAAGTTTGAACTTGATTACTTTTGAGGTCGCTTCTCCTTCTGATTTCATTATTTATCTCACATTAAATAACTTTGCCTGGTCCCTGGAATCAGGAAATAGATTGGACTCTAGAATCTAGTGGATTTTGGAGTAAAACACCTAGAGGGATATAATTTCTGTATGCCAGCAGGCTGAAGAAAAAGCAAAGATATGGGGAAGGGGAGCAAAGTGGGCAAAGGTGGATCTATAGAAAATAAAAGAAAAACTTCTTTCCAATAATTCATAATTTTTCTTCTTTCTCACACTTAAACATTTTGGTTTTATAGACATGGTACAAATTGTGAAAAGATTAAGATCCTAAAAACAACAGTAAGTCATGATAATAATATGTTACTTTTTTATGTACACACCTTAGTTCAGGTTCAATCTCTTCCAATAGGGTTTAATACTGTATACTCACCATAGATATCTGAATTTAAAAGTATAACAAGGCCGTTTGTGTCCTAAGGCAGTCTTCAACTGATCTCACCCCAAAGGTTGAATTATTTTGCAATTTGATAAACACCTCTTTCCTCTGTAATAAAATGGCAACATTTAAAAAAAAAATACAAGGCATGGTTGCCTCATGATATTAAAAATCTGTAAGATGAGATAGGGTATGATTTTGCCTAAAAACAGGATTGGCTTTGTAGTCAAATTAAGATCCTCAAGATCTTAATCCAGCATAATTTTTCATCAATAGTCCATCCAAAAAAATTATTTTCAATAGAGCATTAGCTTTCTGTTCATGCTATTCCCACATAGTACTTTTTAATGCCTAGAGTTAACTTAATATTTTACTTCTCAGTCATAGTGGTGTAAAGTCTTTTTTTTTTTTTTTTGGCTTGAGCCTGTCTGGAATTCAAGCTGTTCTCACAGCTGATATTTAAACTTTGCTACCTCAGCAGAGCGGAGTAGATGACTCAACTTCCAAGACAGTTTATAACTTGAGAAAAGAAAAGGGAGTTGTTGAGTTTGACTGAAAGAAGTTCATTATAGATTGCTCCTGAACTAATCAATGGCCTTGTTATTTGCTCCACCCTCCAAATCAGATACACATTTGCACTGAAATACAGTGTTTTGGCTTAGCCTAACATTTCAAGCCAACTGCTGGAAATTATGATTAAGCATACCATATCCTAAGGTAATAGCAGAAAGACTGGATGAGAACAGTAGTTAAACTGTTGGAACAATACTTGAACAACCAAGATTCAGGTCCACAGAATGCCACAGAAGCTCATTGGGTGATTTGGGGACAGTCACTCACTTTTAGCCCAAATTATCTCATGACGTTGAGAAGATGGAGTATTCTATATGCTCTGAACAAAGCAAAACAAAAAACATCAGGATATAAATCAAACAAATAAATACTTGGTCATTATATTAGAGAAAACATTCTGCATTCACCCTCTATTTTTCAGTAAATAACCATTTACTTGTAATTTATTGTAGATTGATAAAGGAAGCATATCTTCATAACAGCATACATGATGACAGCTGAAAAATTATATGATCCTTTATAGTAAATGGCAAAGTTCTGTAACAATCTGTTTCTGAACATCCAGAATTCAATTAAGCCTTGCTGCATGATTCAGAGGTATCTGGTTGGATCTCACTGAATAGATCCAACATGTAAACCTTCTCTTCAGATAAAGTTATGACCTAGAAACCAGTTTTGATGAAGAAATTTAGATTCATCCCCAATATTGATGATTCTGTTTGTACAAAAAATAATACATGATCCTCTTTCCTCATTTATCAAACACATTTTCATTTTTTAAGAGGAACTTATACAAGAGGTCCTGTTTTGTATTAATCAATGGAATTTCAATTTTCATTCCAAAACAGAAGGAAGAAAAAAAAAACTAAGCTAGATGTGAAAAAGACAGGGCAATTTATCCATTTTCTAAAACAGCAACTGCTAACTATATAGAAAAGTGTCATTTAACCAAAAATATCATAAAATGACAATGCTCCTTGACTTTTGCCTAAATATCTGAAGATAAGGAGCCTTCCTGAACTACCTCTGCTGGCAAGATATCAGAACTATTTGTAATTAAATACCTTGAAAAGTTGAAGACTCAAGAAACTAAGTGAATTATTGATGAATATCTGTCAACACTTAAGATTCATTTGGTTAAGTGATTAATGCAAGAAAAGAACTCTTTGTGACAAAGAATAATTTAAGGATCCTGAAGATCCTATTTATTACTTAAATAAGGGTTGGGTCAGAATTGAAATCAGTGAAGAAATTTCCGGTTTGTCGGCTTCACCAGCGGCAGGGTTCCGCGATCCTGCCGCGCTAGTCGTTTTGGTGCCTCTGACCCGGACGGGTTTGGAGGCTAAGGCTGCCCCTCAGAGGCAGCCGAAGATAGGGGGGAGCTGGTGAGGGGTTTGGGGGTGCTGCAGACCCCCTCCCCAGCCGGCAAAACCCCCTTTTCTCAAGGCAGTCAAGCGGCGGTCTGTAATGGCCGCCACAAAGAAGCTGGCAGCTGGGTAAGATTGAGCAGGAGGAAGAGGGGAGAAAGTTTTCAAGAGAAAGTGTTTTGGCTGATCCAGGACTTTAAGAGGCGTTTAATCCTGAGAACTATGACTTTTTGAAAAATACTTGGTTTCCAGAGGAGGATTTCAAGTGGCAAAATTGAGGTGCTGAAAGGAAAGTTTACCCTCCTTCCCTATGGAATCAACAAATGGCCATTGAGAAACCTGTTGTTCTTTATAAAAGGTAAAAATTTGGCTTCTTGTTATAAGTGGGAAGGGAGAGGACAAAAAAAAAAAATATTAAGATTTTGCTGGAGGAGATGCCTTGAAGATCTTGAGACTAGAAATTGATTGCAACAAGGCTGTAAAATACAGACTGGGCTTTTTTTCTTTTCCCTTTTACTGATAACACCCCAGGAAGAGAAAGTGAGAACTTTGTGCGTTGTTTGGACTGATTGATGTCTCTGGGACTTTGAGGAATTGTTTTATTGCTCTAAGAAGAACAAAGAATGGCTTTATCTGATGATGAACTTAGAAAGGAATACCAAGAAAGTAAGGACACTGTGAAAGAAGCTTTCCTTTCTTTAGAAATGGCGCTTGCTATTTATCAGCAAACACAACAACAGATGGAGGAAATAGAAGGAGAAGAAGAAAAAGAAGAAGAAGACGCCATCTTCAGTGAATCTAAAAAATTAACTAAGAGAGAAAGGAGAAAGAAAGGAAGGAAAATGAAGGACTTAAGACTGAAAAAAACACTTAAGAAAGGAAAAAATAAGATGCAAAACCAACTCAATGTTACTGAGCAAAAGGAGAAAGGATTACAACAGAGAGGGAAAGCTAAAAAGGCGGAGGTTAATAGAGGGGAGGGGTTAAAAAGGCCAGGGGGGATAAGAAAGGAAGGGAAAAGGGAGGGAAAAGCCACAAAGGTATGAAACAAGATGGAAAAAAAGGATTTTTTTTTAGGGATAAAGGGTAAGGTTTGATTTCTTTAAAAAAGAAGATTCTGCAAGGTACATAAGATGGTATTATGTATTAGAAATAGAAAACTAGAATATTATAAGAATTAATAAAAGATTAAAATATTGAAATGTTTAGCAATGATAGATTTTAAAATTTAATAAAATTGTAGCACTCGTTTTTTGAAATAGACAATCAGAATGTTACAAGATTTAATATTTAGATTTATTATCTAATTATATTAATTATTATGAACTTATTATTTTTTCTCTTTAAAGGTTAGTAGGTAGAATGTACTAAGCAGAATCAGATTGGGTATCAGGTGTTATTTTAAATATTAATTTAGGGGGAGGATAGAAAGGCATCATACTCTGATCAGTGATTTCAGGAGAATTTTTTTTTTTTTACTATAGGGAATGAGATAAATGGATAATCTGGAAAGAATGGACAAAAAATACAAATATAATGATTTAAATTAAAATGAATTAAATAAAATAGAAATAAGAAGAACGAAAAGCGGGGAGAAGTTATATAGAAGATATAGAATGGTAAATAAGATAGTAATGGTATACAAGATGAGCATGAATTTAATTGAAGTCCATACAAAGAGAGGTAATCTGGGGCCAAACTACTTTCTTAAAAGAAGTTTTATATTTTTGTGTTTTGTGTGTCTATGTTTTGTTTGAGAATTAATAAAACCTTGGAAGAATGTTGGATGAGAATAATGATAATCAAGTCAGAGAGGAATGAAAATGATGATTATAAACTGGATAAATATAGAAAATAATAATAATAACAATGAAATTGAATACGAAAAGAGAAATAATGAGAAATTTGTTAAGAGATACCTATATGTTTATATTGAAATGGTGTAAAACAGAATTATGTTGCATAAAATAATACTTGACTTGTAAAATTAACAATGGAAAGAGCTTTTATGTATTTAATGGTTAATGATGGTTTGTTTGTCTTTAAAATCAATAAAATTTGTTTTTTTTAAAAAAGAATTGAAATCAGTGGAAAAATTGGCCCTTTCCTCTTGTTTTCTGTTGGTCCAAGATGTAGAGGGACAGATTTCAAAAACACATAAGTCCTTATTAGTTAACAATATAGTGGAAAAGCTGCATGGTAGTAACAACTTCTTTTAATTTAACAAGAATTCCACAATCAACCTTTATTACTGTGTACTTTTACTTTTTTCCTAATTAATGTATACCTGGCCAAATAGCATTCAGATACTGCCATCCTACCTATACTTACTTGAAACAAATCTCTCTGGGTCCAGTATTCTACTTCAGATAATAATACTTAACATATCTCTACTAGAACCAGTGAGTACAACAGGATGTACCTTATCTGCCATGTTTTATGGTTAAAATCTATTATGTTTAACTTTGAAGAACCAATCATTTAAGCAGCTAATTCTCAGATTTAAAAAAATATATATATATAGAATAGGGATAGGGATGGAGTAGATTTCTGATAGGGATGGGGATGGAGTAGATTTGTTATTAGACTCATTTCTATGGCAGGGAGTGCTTGTTTTTTTTTTTTTTAACACACACACGGTTTTTCTGTTTTTTTCAGTGCTGGGAAAAGCATTGATTGAATTTCTGATTGTTCTGCAGTTATTAGTTATAAACTTTTTAAAAAAATCTGTCAGCCTTGTTAGGGATAACATTGTTTACCCTAACTGGTTTAGGTAAAATAATAAATATGTTATCATGGTTTGTTAGTTAAAGTGTCTGTAACTTTAACTGTAAGAATGTAATTAAGGGAGTGGTTGTAAAAGCACCATAAAAGAAGCAAGGCACCGCAGCTTGCTCTCTCTGGCTTGATGAACCCTAATTACTGGATAGACTGAAGACTGCGTTTTTCCCCTACTGGAACGGGAGAGAGAAAGGACTGTTGATTTATCAACGGTGAGAGGACTGATTATTGTAAGTGAACTGACATTGGATATTCTACACGGACTTTGCTAATTGAATATCCTTGAATGGAATGACTAAAAAGGATACATGACTAATGGACTGTTATTTTGACTATGCTATAAAATTCTAAGTGGAATAAACTATATATTTTTTTAAACAAATTTTATTAATTTTACAAAAACAATACACAATCCAGGCATAACAACTTGAAAAATCTTTTCTAGAAAAAGATAATAGTAATAATAATAATTAAAGAAGAAAGCCAATAGAACAGAAATAGAAGAAAGCCAATATTTCCAAATTGTAATATCAGTATTTACGTTATCTATTTAACTTCATATCTTATCCAGACTTCTCCTTTTATCCAAATTATATTTCTTGCTTATTAAAATTTTATTTCCTTTCATAAACATACAAAACACAGAACATATAGCAACAAAACTAAAACATCTTTTCTGAAGGCTGCCTGATCCCGGGTTAAAACTCTTCACACAGACACAAATTCAAACATCATATTCATTTTATATATCCTTCCATATCTTATTATCATTTTCTTTTCTTTTCTTTTTAAAAACCAATTTTATTAATTTTACAAAAACAGTGCACAAACAATCAAGGCATAACAGCTTATAACCATTTTCAATAACATTCTTTGTCTGTTCTATTTCCAACTATCCATTCATCTTTTTTCTTTTACTATACTATACCCATTGTCTCCTATACACTATTTGGAGTGACGCCTTTACCCTAACTTAAAAGTATTTCATATAACACTTAATGTATCTTGGGATTCTGTTTAGTAGATTCTAAATTTACACAATAAATTTTATACTCTAAATACACATATAAAAACACAATCTTATGTACCTTCCAGAATCCCTCTTTTATCCTTAATTAGATTCACCCACTGTCTCTAAATAAACTTTTTTTCTTTAGATCTTGTTTCCCATCATTGAGGCTTCTCCTCCCCCCCTTTCTCTCTTGCTTATTCTTCTCCTTGCCCTTTTTACCCCTTTGTCTCTCCTCCTCCCTTTTCTTACTCCCTTTCCTTTGCTTTCTAATCTTGCATCCACCTTTTCTCTCATTTTTCTTTTTTTTTGGGTGTTTTTTCAACCCTTAAAATCCCCTTTTTCTTATCCTCTTTCTCCTCCTCCCCGGAAAAAACCCATTGTTCATCAAAGATGGCTTCTTGTTCTTCTTCTTCTTTGTCATTCTGCTGCATAATCAACTTTTCATAAATACATACCGCCATTTCTAAAAATTGAAATAAAGTGCCCAAAGTATCTTTTCCATCTTGTTCTTCCTTTTTATATTTTTGATATTCAATCTTTAGTTCATCCACAAGCGATGCCATCCTGAAAAGAGAAACTTTCCCCAAAACAACCACCCAAGTATTTTTAGTCAAAAATAATTCAAAAAAAAAGTTCCAAAAGTTAATACTTTTCTTCCTTCTTCTATTTCTCTTTCTGGGGTTACTGTTTAATCAATGAGGTCCAATTACCATATATCTTTTTTAAAGATTTTTGGCAATCTCCTCCTTTTTCCACTTCTGCTCCAGTATTTTTCCTCTCCCTTCCCACTTGTAACATCAATTTTTAAATAATCAGAAATCCATACCTCTAATAATAGTTTTCCAATTTCTTAAATTTTTAAGTCCAATGTCCAAGCAACTTTCAAAATAGTTCACCTTCAGTGCCCAAACAAATTTCAAATCTTCTTCTGCTTTTTCCATGGGGTGGGAGAGTAAAGAAAAAAAAAGTTCCCTTTAACAGCTTCTCCGCCGCTTTCGTTCTTCTTAGGGATACAATGTATCCTCCAGCAATTCAAACAGCTCAATTCCAGCAAATTTAAAAGGTGTTGATTGACCCGGCTCAGCCAGCACTTTCACTTTTCTTGCTTCCTCCAGCACAATCTTACCCGGTTGCAGGCTTCTTCGTGGCAGCCATTGCTGACCGCCGCTCCACCGCCTTGGGAAAAAGGGGTTTTTACCGTACGAGGAGGGGGTCTGTGACACCCCCAACCCCCTATCCAGCTCCCCTCTCTCTTCGGCTGTCCCTACAGGGCAGCCATATCCCCCTGACCCATTTGGATCGGGGGTATCTCTGCGGCTAGCGCAGCAGGAATCGCGAGCGGTCGCGAATTCCTGCTGCCACCGAAGCCACGTGAAACCGGAACCGGAATAAACTATATTTTTGATAACACAAGCGTATCTGTTATTTTTACTGTATGTTAACTAACATACAAACTTATCTCACATATTTATCTGTATGCCTACCTGACAAACGCTGCACATTCTGTTTAGCTTGTCTCCTTAACACTGGTTGGGGAACCCAGGCTTAACAAGCCTTATTTACTAAAATAAGTACTCATTACAAAACCAGCTTCAGCTATATGTAACTCTTAGATCTGAGGAGTAGGAAAGTTGGTTTCTGCTAAGTCAAATTGTTTTGACACTTTCTAAACCATGCTCAGTTGGATTGACCCAGACTCAAGAAACACATAAGCCCTAAATCCTACATGGGTGTTTATTAAAAATAAACATAAAAATATGAGTGCTTCCTATAGTCTGTCCTATGGCAATCACTATGCTATTATTACTTTATTAAAATTACTGTACTATTATACCATTCAATATATTATACTCTTATTACTTTTACCTATTAAAGGTAAAGCTTTCCCTGTCCAGTTGTTTTCAAATCTCAGGGGCAGGGTTCATCTCTGTTTCTTAGCTGAGGGAGCCAGTGTTGTCTGAAGACAATTTCCATGGACATCTGGCCCACATGGCTATACCCCAGGTGCATGGAATGCTATTAGCTTCCCACAGAAGTGATCTGATTGATCTACTCGCATTTGCATGCTTTTGAACTGCTAAGTGGGCTGGGTAATGGGAGCTCACAGCATTGTGCAGGTGAGTTCCCATTACCCAGGTGACAAACTCAGCATTGTGACCCCATTACTTTATTACAATTTATAGGTAGTCCTCAAATTATAACAACTGGAAGCAGAATTTCCATTACTAAGATGATTGTTTAGTGAGTTATTCTCAATTTTATGACCTTTTTTCCAGTTTTTAAGTGAATAACTACAGTGGTTAAGTGAATCACATGGTCATCAATTGTCTCTCACTGATTTTGCTTGTCAGAAACTGTCTGGGAGAGTTGCAGATATTGATCACATGACCCTGGGATGCTGCCAAGCACTTGATTTTTTTTATTCTGTGTCTGTGGGATGCTATGAGGGCTGCAAGTGGGCGTGTGGTCATAGGTAACTTTTTTCATTTTAATTTGAACAGTTGCTAAACAAATAGTTGTTAATCCAGAACTACTTGTAAACTATGATCTACACTAGGGGTCTCCAAGCTGAGGAACTCTGGAAGTTGAAGTCCACAAGTCTTAAAGTTCTCAAGCTTGGAGACCCCTGATCTACACTATTACTATTATGGATCAACAATGGCCAGCATGTAGAATATATTTTACCATTTTTTTTATATTATACTTTGTCTTGCTGGGCTTCTATATATTTCTTCTCTATTCATTTTCTCTCATTTGGCTGCTTGTTTATAATTGCTGATGGTTGCCAAGTTGTAAGATATACATTTCCTGTGCCCCCTCCCACTTTCCCCACCTGTAAGAAAATAACAATAAGAATTGAAAGGGACCTTGGAGGTTTTCTAGTCCAACCCCATTCTAGCAGGAAACCTATACTATTTCAGACACATAGTTGTCCAATCTCTTCTTAAAAACTTCCAGTGTTGGAGTATTCACAACTTCTGGAGGCAAGTTGTTCCACTGATTAATTGTTCTAACTATCAGGAAATGTCTTTTTCATTCTAGGTTGCTTTTCTCCTTGGATAGTTTCCATCCATTGCTTCTTATCCTGCTTTTAGATGCTTTGGAAAATAGTTTGACTCCCGCTTTTTTGTGGCAGCCCTGAGATATTGGAACACTGCTATCATGTCTCCCCTAGTCCTTCTTTTCATTAGACTAGACATATCCAGTTCCAGCAACCGTTCTTTATATGTTTTAGCCTCCAGTCCCCTAATCATCTTTGTTGCTCTTTTCTGCACTCATTCTAGAGTCTCAACATCTTTTTTATATCATGGCAAACAAAACCAGATGCAATATTCCCAAGTGTGGTCTTACCAATGCATTATAAAGTGGTACTAACATTTCACATGATCTTGATTCTATCCCTCTGTTAACACAGGCTAGGAATGCATTGGCTTTTTTGGCAGCTACAGCACACTGCTGGCTCATATTTAAGTAATTGTCTTCTAGAAGTCTGGGATCCCTTGTGTTGTTATGACTATTGAGCCAGGTATCACTATGCTATTTCTGTGCATTTGATTTTTCTAGACTAAATATAGAGCCTTATTTTTCTCCTCATTGAATTTTATTTTGTTAGATAGAGCCCAGAGTTCAAGTCTGCCAAGATCTTTCTGTATCTTGAGCCTATCTTCTGGAGTGTTGGTTATTCCTGCCAGTTTGATATTGTTTGAAGTTTTAATAAGTTCCCCTTTTATCCCCTTGTTAAAGTTGTAGCTTTACTGGCAACTCTGGCTCGGCCAGCATTTCCCAACCTTAGCCAATTTAAGATATCTGGACTTCAATTCCCAGAAAAACATTGATGGCTAGAGTATGGTAGTTGAAGTTCACTCATCTTAAGATGGCTAAGGAGAAAAAGAGGGCAACACAAGTACCTGCAATGTTGTTCAAGCCACATGCTAATGGCTTCTTTGTTCTTTCACATGATAATAATGGCTGCAGCACTACAGGCTTTCAAGCAGGTTTTCCAGTTGCACCCAAAGTAATTGAGCTGAGGTCTGCCTGAAAGATTCTGGTACCCACCTCCAATGTAATTTTAATAGGGCATATATAATGCATGATAACATTTGACACTGATACTGATGAACCTGTCAATCCAGTTTAATCAAAGAAACCAAAGAAACTATAGACAGACACATTTACTTTATCATTATAGAAGAAAAGGTTAGCAAAAGCTAGTCCAGTATCCTTTTTCCATCAATGCCCAATTATTATTTGCTGGGAAAAAAAATGTAGAGACTTCAACATTGATGGTACTGGGCAAAAAGAGGGGGCACTCTACATTATACTGCTGGATGTAAAGTTTATCAGTCTAGCAAATGTGGAGCATCCCTAATGACTTTTTGCAAGGCGCATCATGAGGAATGCTGGAAGTTGCCCTTTAGTAACATCAGAAGGGCAACAGATTTCTCAACCCACATCCAACAGGTGTTTATAATTACCTCATTATCCAACAAAAGCTATAGCAACTTCCATCTGGATCCCAGCTTTGGAATGGTTACATATGTTAATTTCTTCCAAATATTTTCTAAGCTTTTAGTCTAATCCTATATACATAATGGTTGAGTAATAAAATACAAGTACATTTCTGGATGGGACCATTTATAAATATAGTCACCGTGACTGTGCTTAGCAACTACAGTGCAATTGTTTTGGTCATAAGTTACACTAGTTACTGAAATTATGCAGAGAAATTACATGCTACTCAAAATGTTTAAATTACAGCTGGCCTAGACAGTACTCTATTTGTCACCTATGTTCTTGGCAGAGGCACTATATGTCTAAAGAGCTACATGATATACATACTGTATCATGTAACTTTGAGATTCCTTCACACAGAGCATTTATGAGTGACAAGGTAGCAATTCTCACCAGAGTAATCCTTTTCTTTTGAACTCACTTTCATTGTAATAAGTATGCCTTTGCATAATGCACAGAAGGCAGATAGCTGTTTCTTCTCCTCTTACATACACAATGGTGAAATATGGGGCTATCCAAAGAAGTCAACTTGTAGAAAATTTAGGACAAATAAAGATAATTTCTTTAGACAATGCTTAACTAATCTATAGAATTTCCTCCAAAAGATATAATAAAAAGTCCTATTTTAAAAAGAGACAAATTTATAAGCAGGGTTCTCTTAGTACATTTAGCCATAGTGTGTTTTATTTGTCTTATTTTTCAGCAACAAACACTATTAACAAATCTTCTTTTAAACATAGTTTGTCATTAAGTTTAAAATTATAATTCTATAGTGTTTTTGCTCTGCCCATTTCTTTAGTGTACTAGTAGAAAACAGGAATTATTTTAAAAACTAAATTATATCACTCATATGTGACAACTCTATTAAAGCGTTGGTTTACTGCCAAGTCAAGCCTTGCTCAATCAGGTTTTTTTTTTTTTTTTGAAACACTGGATATCAACTTTCAAACTTCCCAAGTTTTATAGGAGCCAAAGTCCAACTTACTCAGACAGCACCATTACTGAAAACAGATACTGGAGTAGATGGATGTTAGTCTGGTCCAGCAGGCTCTTGTTATGTTCACTCTGGCTGACCCATTCCATTTGCTGAACCTTCCCCTTCCAAGAGGAAGATCCAGGAATCCTGTCTTCTTGGCACTTCTTCACCGTACTCTGCCCATTCTTTTTAACAACATATTCTACATAGCACTACTTTGTCACTATATTCCTGATTTAAGAAATGGGCAGGAGGATAATTTAACTGTAGCTATAATATTTTTAAACTTACAACATTATTCACTTACCAGCCATTTCTATTGTATTGCATTTCTGTTGAGATATTGGTAGCCTCTGTACTCACTCACACAACTCACACTATTGTTTAGATTCACTTATTCACTACTCTGTTCTTTAAGCTTAATTGAGCTCAAGAAGCTTTTTTATTTATATAGTTCTTTTTGCCCTACTTTAAGATAAAACAAGTATAATTAAGAGAAAGTGCTATTGTTTGACCAAAAATGTAAACTCTTCCCTTTCTCTCATTTTAAGACTAGTGTAATACAAATTTTATTAAGACAAGTAAAAGTTTCTGGGAAATGAGAGCTAGAGAGATCTTTCTCTTTTTTAGTTTAACTTTTTCCCAGCTGATGGTTATTTATTATTAAGACTTTCAGAACCACCCTTATTTCCATTCCCTATGAATATTTCATGGGATAACTAAAAAGGATTTATCTTTAAAGTTTAAGCCAATCATTCCCAGTCTAGTGCCCTCTATAACTATTGGTCTACAGGTTTAAAAATTCCAGCCAGAAAGAATAGAGTTGTAATCTAGTGAACATGGAAGAGATAAAGTTGGAAAAAGTTGGTATTTTAAAACATGAAAAGAAAGTGCTTGAGAATAGCTAGCAGAAGGTTAACTTGAATTAACAGTTATCTAGCTTTTGATGGGAAAGGTCTGTGTTCTCCCTGAATGAATTTGACAGTGGTTAAATTGAAGCAAGAGGGTTTTTGTTCCATAAGTATAAAAAGCAATGGAAGAGCACGATGAATTGTGCATATTTGTAAAGAAAGACTGTTGAGTTGTCCAGGAACAACTCACAATTTTTTGGCATCATAGGTAAAAGAAACAATAGTGCTGAATAAGGGATTAAATAATAATCAGTTGCTGCTCTTTAATGATATTCTAAGGAGAGTCAGTTTGTGATTAAAGCACCAGGCTAGAAACCAGGAGATTTCTGCCTTAGAGATAAAGCCAGTTGGGTGACTTTGGGTTAGTTCTCTTTAACTCTAGGAAGAAGGTAATAGAAAACCATTTCCAAAAATCTTGTCAAAAAACTGGACAGACTAATCCTAGTAATTAATATGAGTCAATGCTGTCTCAAAGATGCATATGTGTACCCACACTGTTGCTCAATCTAAGCTCCTTTACCCTGCTTTTTTAAAGTTGAGCTGGTTTGAGGTATACTGTAGTTAACAGGGTTGATCTTGGTTTTAATGTTATATTAAATTGTTGCTTTTCTTTGTGGAGGGCTGAACATGGAAGCCAAAGAATGTGCTAAGAGGAGGGCTGCACTAAATTTCAGAAATAATAAAGTAGTTTCTAAAACACATTATACAACTACTACAATTTTGCTATTGCTTAAAAAACAAGAGCAAGTTTCAAAGTAAATTTCCAGAAGCATGAAGACAATTTATCTGTTGTATAATCTAAGTAAAGAAGTCCCATGTTAGGAAAGTAGGCTGATGAAAAACCTGTGGTAGTGGTAGTAGTAGTAGTAGTAGTAGTAATAGAAGTAGAAGTAGTAGTAGTAGCAGCAGCAACAGCAAGAGCAACAGCAACAGCAGTACAGCAACAGGCCTTCTCCTAGAGATGTATTTACAGTTCCTTATTGGTATGATGACAATGTTGCCTGTAATATCCTGAAACAAAAATGACTGCCTGATAGCACTCCCTTATTTATCCCCACACTTGCTATTTGGGGTCTGCTTGTCCTGGGTATGTTTCATTGAATGATCCAGCAGATGTAACCCAAGAACACAGTACTGTGGTTTCAGGAAGGCATCTTCATGCTCTTTTGAGTCACATAAGGATGGGAGGTAACAGAGTAAAGGGAAATAAAAGAAGCAGAAAGAACCTTTTTTGATTGATTGCAACTCCAAATTAAGAAAGAACAATATGGCAGAATATGTGTTTGTTGAACTGCTTCTTTGCAATTCATTCATTTTTCTTGCTATGTATAAAATCTGATCCTTTGGCAGCCCATTGTAACTTGTCCCATTCCAAACCCTCCCCTCTAAATCTCTGAACTCATTACTAGTTTTAAGCACAACAACAGATCAGACTTCTGGCTCACAGCCTTATTATGCAGAACTTTCAAGTTAAATATGCTGAGATGAAGTAAAGAAAGGCATGTAGCAGACAAGAATTGCTTGGGCAGATGAGATGATCACACTTGGGTCACAAGACGTTTGTTGGGCACTTCTGAATTGCCTGTAGGCACCATACCATCTAGAAATTCTGAATTGGGTACAATGAGTTCTTTGTTGCCATGTTTCTCCCTATGTAGAGCTTTCTCATGGACATGAACTTTCCTTTGGATGGCAGCAAGTTCTGGAGATGGTGGTGGGGTATATGGACATGTTGTAATGTGGGTATATTGACCTTGATCTTCACAATCAGTTTCTCGGTGATAAAAGTAGCTGAAGTTGGAAACAATGACAGGTACTGGAAGCGAGATAGTGAGTACTCCAGCAATGGCACAAAGAGACCCCACAATTTTGCCTCCCATAGTTTCAGGGTACATGTCACCATATCCCACAGTCGTCATGGTAACCACAGCCCACCAGAAGGCAGCAGGGATGCTGGAGAAATTTGACTTGTCATGATCAGCTTCTGCAAAATAGACAGCACTGGAGAACAAGATGACTCCAATGAAGAGGAAGAAGATGAGCAAGCCCAGTTCCCTCATGCTGGCTTTAAGCGTCTGACCTAGGATTTGCAATCCTTTGGAGTGTCTGGAGAGTTTGAAGATTCTAAAGACTCTCACCAACCGGATAACTCTGAGGATAGCCAATGACATGGCAGGTTGGCTTACCCCACGTTGGCGTGCAAACTCTGTACCAAGGGCAACAAAGTAAGGTATGATGGCTATAAAATCAATCATGTTCATGATATTCTTGAAGAAAGCTGGCTTACTTGGGCAGGCTATGAATCGCACCAGGAGTTCAAAGGAGAACCAACAGATGCAAATGGTTTCCACAATGAAGAAAGGATCTTCAGAATGAGCCTTTGTTGGCACTGCATGTGACACACTGGTATTCAAATGATGGTAGACAAGCTGTGGAAAGGAATAAAAGAAAAACAGAATGACTTGGTTAAAGTTGCTTAATTAATCTGAAGGAGATAAAAAATGAGTGTTATAGTACAAAACATTGATTTCAATGAGAAGAGATGGATTAAATTGGTGAGCATACTAAAGCAAGTTTTTTCAACCTGGAAATGTTAAGCTGCGTGGTCTTCAATTCCCAAAATTCAGGGAGTTAAAATACATCAATCTTGAAGTTGAAAAGTCTGAAAAACATCACTAGAGATTACAGTAGAAACATACTCAGAAGGCTCTAAAATTGAAATGGCTAGGCCACTATATAAGTCTTTCTGAAAACATCAATATTCTTCCAAAGAAAAATATGCCCATATATTGAAGTCTTTGCAATTGTCACATTATCATCATAAACACTGCCCTTGAAATTATATTTCCACTGCAGAGGTAGTCCTTGATTTATGACCACAACTGAGCCCAAAATTTATGTTGCTAAGTGAGACATTGGGTGAGTTTTGACCCATTTTACAACTTTTCTTGCCACAATTATTAAGTGAATCATTACAATTGTTAAGTTAATAACATGGTTGTTAAATGAATCTGGCTTCCCCATTGACTCTGCTTGTCAGAAGGTCTCACAACTTGATCATGTGATCCCAGAGCACTGCAACTGTCATAAATATGGCAAGCATCTGAACTTTGATTACATGACCATGGGGATGCTGCAATTTTTGTAAGTATGAAAAATGGTCTTGTCACTTTTTTCAATGCCATTGTAACTTTGAACAATCATTAAACAAACAGTTGTAAATAAAGGACTACATGTAGCAGTTTTCCTAGGTCATTCTCACTAGCATGGATTGTCCTTTGGTTAGAAAATAAAATTAATAAGGATAATAAAAGTTAATAATCGCAAACAATATTACTATGATCACTTATTTTTCCCCAGTTTAGTGGGTCATAATGTCTGGGACTGTGTCATGCTCCTGTTGGAGTTTAACTCCAAGGGAAAGATGGAACTGCTGACAGGGAGTGGGAGTGTGGCTCTGATGGTTGTGGAGGAAACTGGGGAAGGGCACAGGCTGTATCGGCATTCAGAAGAAGACCCAGGCCCAACCCCTCTTCATCCTAGGGCACGCAGGGAGTAGCAAATAAGGGAGAAACATGAGTGGCGTGGTCTAAGGGGGAGGAAGGGGCCCTGATCCCCTTCATGGGCTGCAGCTGGGAGGACTGGTTAAAAGGACAAACTGTGCATGGCAAAGTTGCTGAAAGCAAAGCATGCATTCTTGTCGGAGCTTATCTGTGTTTTGGCTTCCTTCCAACTGTGGTTTCTGTGTTATCTGATAGAAGTCTGCAATTAATCATCCTTGCCTGCTGTAGTAATTCCTTCAGTGTAGAGTGTTGGGTTTTTTATTTCAAATTAACTTTACTTTGGGTGCAGACTGCATTTATTCCTTCCATAAACTGTTTTCTTTAAGAGTTTGATATCCTGCCAAGGATAATTGGACATTGGGGCCAAGTTGGAGGTATTAAGAGGACTTTCTTCTATTTTTGTGACTTGGGTTTTTTTTTTTTGGATAAAAGTTTTATTGATTTTAATGACAGACAAAAAACATATAAGACATAAAACATGACATAAAAAAATAAAAAATAAAAAAATTATAACATTCTTCATAAATTTACAGTGTATCGGTTGGTTTACCACTCCCTTTTGTGCATCCATTTCATAGTCATCAGATTAATTATATTACATAATAACTCACATTATCAATCATCAATAAAATATCCCAATATCATTATTGAACAATCATTTGACTATAATTTTACTAATTCATACTTAAGCGAGATAACTATAATTAAGTTAAATTATTTTATAACAAATCATAAAATCATACCAAATCTATCTTAATAAAATATTCTTAAAAATTATCAAAACCAAGAAAAATTATATATTCATTATTTCCTAAATTTCTAAATATTCTATTATTATATTGTATTATCTAACCATTGATAAAAAAGAGATCCCAAACTTCATAAAATTGTTTATCTTCTTGTTCTCTAATTTCAAATGTCAATCTACTCATTTCAGCACATTCCAATATTTTCTTAATAATTTCTTCCTCTAATGGTATTTTCTTACTCTTCCAATGTTTAGCAAATACAATCCTAGCTGCTGTTTATCAGATACTTTAAATTTTTATTATATATATCAGGTACGATTCCCAATAAAAAAATCTCTGGTTTCAAATCTATGTGTTTCTTTATCATTTTTTCCAGCCATATGCGAATTCTAGTCCAATATTTCCTGGCCTCCTCACAAGTCCACCACATGTGGTAATATGAGCCAGGTATCTGATGACATTTCCAGCACTTTTCAGATTTATTCTTGAACATTCTTGCTATTCTTGTCGGGGGAAAGTGCCACCTGTAAAACATCTTATACAAATTTTCTTTATATGCTGTTGTGACTTGGTTATTTTTGTGTCATGCCCCAGGTCATCACAACTGCTTTCTTTATCACTCCCAATTGAAGTTGACAGAAGCAGCCAATCTTGCCCATTTAATAACCTTTCTTGCCACAGTTGTTAAGTGAATACACAATAGTTGTTCAGTTAGTAACATGGTTAAGTGAATCTGTCATATGCTAAAACAACAACAACAATAATAACAATAGAATCTGGCTTCCCCACTTGTCAGAAGGTCACAAAGGTGATTTTGGGTTCATTGCAACCATCACAAGCTGCCAAGCATCCAACTTTTTATCAAGTGACAATGGGGATGCTACAATGGTTGTATAAAAAATGGTCACAAGTCGCTTTTTTCAGTGCTGTTATAACTTTGAATGGTCACTAAATGAATTATTGTAAGTAGAGGACTATCTGTATTTCAGCATGCCTAAATATCTTGCTATTATCAAGGACAGAGGGCTGAAATGAAGTCTTTCAAGCATGTACTAAATGGAATATAATATGCTTCAACATTTAAAGACAACATTTAAAGAGGACTACTATCACATTGCTACTACTTCAAACTCTTTCTGTTCCCCCATCTAGAGCTATCCCAGAAAAAATCCACTATTTTCATCACCCCGCCACATTGTTCCTGAATCTAAAGATGAAATCGGGATAGTACAATATTTACATCGCTGACAGAAGGGCAAGGTGAAGTTCGCCATATTGTATTCTCTTCATGGCTGTTCAGAGTTTTGGCTCAGGCAACGAGGTGAAAGGATGGAGGATAGGTCAGAGATAAAAAAAAAAAAGCTTTGATTTACCAGAATGGATTCTTGGCCATTGTTGCATATAATATAGTTAATCTACTGGAAAAAAGTCTGAATTGTGAAGCAGAAATCCCCTGTTTGATGAATCACAGTCCTGCCACTAACTTTAGGAGTAGCCCTATATGCATCTGTCTCTTTACCAACTGCTATGTGGGAGATTAGAGTAATAATGTAAGATTATTATCAAATTTACAACTAAATCATGCAAATGCAACATTTTGAATCCTGTACAATGCTATACAAATATTAAATAATATTTTTCACTCTAAGCACTTCTGGATGGGTTTGTGAGTAGCATTAAATTTGATTAGACTCATATTTTTAATATACCTCCTATACAAAAAAATAGGAAGATACATGGTTTGGTTTGATGTTTTTTTTTTGTTGGAATACTTATAACTTTGGCAAGTAAGGATAGCACAATAATTTCATTTGCTAGACCAATTCTCGAATAGAGCTCATCTGTCTGGAACCCGCATTGCATACTGGACATTAATACAATCAAGAGAGTCCAGAGATATTTCACAAGAAGAGTCTTCCACTCCTCTACTCTCAACAGAATACCTTATGCCACCAGACTTGAAATTTTAGGCTTAGACAACTTAGAACTATGCCACCTACAGTCCGACCTAAGAGTAGTACATAAAATTATCTATTGCAATGTCCTACTTGTCAATGATTACTTCAGCTTCAGCCACAATACACAATAGATACAAACTCAAAGTAAACCACACCAAACTCTATTGCAGGAAATATGACTTCAACAACAGAGTGGTCAATGGAATACACTACCTGACTTTGTGGTTTCTTCCTCAAACCCAAAAAACTTTAACTGTTAAATGGGTCCATGGGAATGAGAGTCAGGATGTGTCAGGAACAGGTAAAACTCTTTTATTGTGGAATTAAGAAAGAAGCCACTCAGCCGTGGCTGGTGCCAGATTTTATAGCCAGCGCTGTCCAAAGCTTCAGTCACTAATGGGACTTTATTTCTCCCGCCAGTGGCTGGGCCAATGAGTGGAGTCTGTTTGCTGACTCCACTCTATGGCCATATTTGGTAATACCTAACACCCATCCCCTCCTAGTTAGCGTTCCTCCAGTCAGTACTTGTGTACCTCACATAATTACGTAGGTAGGTGGGACTTTGAGGGGTGCAACTGGACCTGCACACCTCAATTGTTCCTGGGGTGGCAGCCTGAATGGACAGGTCCACTGCTGCTCTGGTCCCTGCCTGTGGAAGCATCTCAAAATTATTTGGTGGTGTGGCAGGGACCGTTGAGCCTGAGGCCTCAGATGTACAACATGGGACTTCCTCTTCACAAGATAGGTGTCCTCATGTTCTGTTCAGGTTTGATGCTAGTCCATCAGTTCTTATTCTGTGTTCTGTAGGTAGGGCCTTTGCTAGGGCTAGTTTTGCTTGTTCGTGTTGGGATTCTGGCTGATTGTCTGAGATAGGGACCCGGCTTCTGATTGGTCAATGTGTCTCTCCCACTGTTTCCTTTCCTCTGTCTCTACCTGATAGGATCTGGGTCCGGTGAGCATGGTGATTTTGGCAGGTACCCAAATGGGCCACTGAATACCCGTTTCAGTTTTGCGATGTCTGCTGCCGGACGTGGTGGGGTGGCCTCTGCTGCGTGAATGCTGGTGATGGCACGCAGAGCAGTGGTGATGTACTCCGCAACCCCCGCATTGTTTAATTCCTGGTTTCCCATCTGGCTTACCAGACTTCACCTTGTGCACTTCATCAGCTTCGTCCTCACTTGTTTCGGATGCGGAGTTGCTTTGGTTGGGGTAGCGATCAGTCTTGGTTGCATGGATCCTCCCCGTCCCTCTGATTTGCACTGCTGAGTTGTCAGATGACTTTGCGGGTCATGCTTCATCAACGGCTTTCTTGAACAAGACATCCTCCTGGACCAAGAGTTTATTTTGCAGCGCATCCCTCATTCCCAGGATGATCCAGTCTCGAAACATTCCTTCGGTGTCTGGGAACTTGCAGTTTTTTGCTATCTTCCACAAGTCAGCTACAAATGTGTTTATTGTCTCCCCCTCTCTCTGGTTCCATGTATAAAAGTCATACCAGCTTGCCAGGTAGGAGGGAGGGGGGGCATAATGTCCTTTGAGTGCCCATTGGAGTTTGTCCCAGGATACACTCCACAAGTCATCCACTACTAGGGCATCTGCCATCTTGTAGATTCCGGTGTTAAAGTAGGTCAGGAACAATGCTTTTTTTGCGCATTGGGGGCTGCTTAGAGTCCGTTGACTTCCAGGTGCAGATCAAATCAGCCCATGTATGAGGACCATTTCTCCTTTGCCGGGTCGTAGGGGATTGACATCAGGCGGTGTGTCAGGTTGGTCGAGCGTTGAGTCATGTTGGTTGGCGGGGTCGCAAATGTTGTGATGGCCGGTAAAATGGCATCCGAATCCCACAAGGTGTCCTTTGTTCTTTCTGCAGCTCAGAATCCCACCTTCATCGCCAGTGTTAGATGGGTCCATGGGAATGAGAGGCAGGATGCGGCAGGAACAGGTAAAACTTTTTTTATTGTGCAATTAAGAAAGAAGCCACTCAGCTGTGGCTGGCACCAGCTTTTATAGCCGGTGCTGTCCAAAGCTTCAACCACTGACAGAACTTTATTTCTCCCATCAGTGGCTGGGCCAATGAGTGGAGTCTGTTAGCCAACTCCACTCTATGGCCATATTTGGTAATATCTAAAATTAACTTTAGACTGTTGACCTCACCCCATTCCTAAGAGGTCTGTAAGGGGTGTGTATAAGTGCACCAATGTGCCTACTGTCCTAATGTTTCCCTTTTATTCGTATCCATTTTATGTATTAATAATCATATTGATACTTATACCTGTTATCTAATACATCCTTGACAAAATAAATAATAAATAATCTGCTGTCTTTCCCCCTAGCTAATAGCTGCATCTAGGCTGGCATCCACCCATCACTCAAATTAACCAGTTCTCTCAGAGAGGGGCTAAGATGGCTTTAAACCTATTCATAATATAATTATTTGAAGGCTTAGTGTAACTTACTGCATTCTTTGATAAAGTGACGAAATTAGTGGACCAGAGGGATGCTGTCAATAAAATTTACTTGGACTTCAGCATTTGATAAAGTAGACCATAACCTACTACTTGATAAGATAGAAAAATGTGGGTTAGATCGTATTACCACCAGATGGATTGTAACTGGCTGACCCACCACACTCCATACATATTCCTCAATGGAACTGCATCGACATGGAGGGAAGTATGAAATGGGGTACCTCAAGGCTCTGTTTTAGGCCCAGTACTCTTCAACATCTTCATCAATGATTTGGATGAGCGGATAGATGGAGAACTCATCAAATTTGCAGATGACATCAAGCTGGCAGGGATAGCATGCGCAACAGAGACCCAAAGATCAGCTGGCTGGTGGGAGGTGTGCGCGTGCATGCATGGCAGAACTGGGCTGGGGTAAGAACTAGCATGCCCACAGAGAGTGCTCTGCATACCACTTCTGGCACGTGTGTCATCACAATTATAGGGTTTCTGCCTAAGCAGGAGGCTCGATGAGAAGACCTCCAAGGTCCCTTCCAACTCTATAATTCTATTCTATTCTATTCAAAACTCAAGAAGTATACATAAGCATGTATTTATCCTACCCTACCCTTTATATTTTAAGGCCACCCATCTCACAGAAAAGTGACAATATTATACCTTCAAACTTAGGTATGTGTATTGCTATGAATGAACCAAACAGTAAGAGTGGAAGTGAGATTAGTAAGTTACATATTCTTGTGAGATATGAGGAAAGATAATAAGAAAAATGATTTGCTCCAAACTTAATTCAAGACAACAGACTGGATCGGGAGAGATATTTGGAAATGGATGGTAGAGAATGTGGGATACTATGTTGGTCCAGTTATTTGCAGAAGAAATCAAATTAAAGTGTGCCTAAAGGCTGGAGAAAAGCAGAATGTCAAGGTCAGATGTTTCTCCCATCTCTGTCCTCTGGTCAGCTCTGATTTCTTGCCTCTCTAATTTTGAGTTCTGCAGTGGGGCTACTTGTTCTGCAAAGGAGGGAAATACCTGTTAGTTGCCTGGAATTTCTAAGATCAACATGGATTTGGAAAAATCCCAGGACTGGGTCTGTCTGTCTGATATCTGTTCCTAAAACATGTTGAGAATATTTGTTCAGCACCGCTGTATGTTCATATTCCTGGGCTCAAGATATAAACGAAAATATTTTTACTTCTTTGCATTTCCCACACAGCCCTTTTTGTTTCATTAGTATTCCATCTCTCCTTCAGGGAGTTCACAGCAAATCCACTGACCCGTCACACAAGCTCTATTTATGAATTTATTTAACTCTAGCGAAGGAACTACATTAATTGCCTTCAGTCTGCTCTCTATAGCACAGATAACATTATACCCTATTTTCTATTTAGATGTTTATGTAATCAAATTGGCATCATCTATCTACTAGAGGGAGGTATTAGCAGACTTAGGAAAATGCCAGGCCTTGCAGAAATGCACTAAATCTTCTAATGATGGTCAGAATCCCCAAGAGTCAAAAAGCTCCAATTGGAACCACATATGTTAAGGTAGGGGAAATGTAAAATCCAGAATGCAGGGATAGAATGACGTATGCTAGAAAAGAGTACAATTGCCTGGCATTCTGAACAAGAAAATTCCACACTACAATATATTCTTACTTTTTATGTTACACATATTTGTTTCTGTGCTATACATTTTTTTACATTTTGTAGATGATTATTTCTGCTTCCTCCGAACTTTAAAAAACATTCCGATACATATTACATTGGCTATATCTTTTTAAATCTGCTTTATTGTCAGGGACTATGGATGCATTCTTAATTTCCATCTCCTACTGTACATTCACAAAAATTCTCCAAGGTAAACTTGAAATAAATAAGACAGTGAACACTTCCACAATTCAAGAATGTAAGGAAGACAGAAAAATATATTTTTTATTAAATTTCAAACAGATTAGCTACATTTAAAAAAAAGTTTATAGTAAACAAACAAAATATTGAACAAAATATGTATTTATTTTAAAATGTCACCACTGAAAAGAGGCAATTTTTTGCTGGAAAAATCAGCCACACTCTGAGCAGGATTATGATTGTGATGCAGAGGGTTCATCCTCATAGGTACACAAATGTGCTTCCTTCCCCTCTTTGATGGAAATGATATTGAAATTGTTCTGAATGAATAATGCCAAATAAAGTTATCTTGAGCTTGAAGTCAAGTGCAGGGTTCTGCCCCTGCACTTCTGATTGGCTGTTAATGGCAGGATCGGATTGGTCCGTTCAGGAGCATCTGATTGGCCATTAACAGGCCATTCTCATTGGTTAACGGAGCTAGCGCTCCAGGATTGCTATTGATTGAATAGTTAATAAGTTGCCTATATAAGGAAGGCTATAGCAGCCCTCCAGTTTGAGCTGTCACACTATGTAAATAAAGAGTTTGAAGTTCACTGTTTCTACCGGCTCATCTCCATTATTCGCACCCATGCTCCAGACTTAACACTGGCGATGATTGGATGGGATTGGATGACATCAGAGCCAACTAAAACAACGACAAAGACAACTAAGCACGTGGCTGAAGCGCACAATGGCGGAACCATGTCCGGAGGCATAGTACCATCCGCTCCGTTCGATCCAGCTCAAGAGGACTGGGAGTCCTACATGGACCGTTTTCAAATGTTTTTGGAAATGAATAATCTGAAGGATGCCACAACCGGGAAGAAACAGGCAGTATTCCTAATGCACTGCGGCCCGACGATATTCAAAATGGCTAAGGCATTATCGAAACCGGCTGAAGTGAAGGCCATGGACTGGGACATCCTTGAACCGCTACTAAGGGCCCACTATGCACCAACTGTTCCAACACTCATAAGATGACACGAGTTCTATCAAAGAAACCAGCGGAAAGGAGAAAGCGTTGCCGATTTCGTTGCAGACCTCCGGAACTTGGGAGGCCTTTGCGATTTCACCGACTTAGAGGAGGCCTTGAGAGACCGAGTAGTTCTCAGGTTAGACGCTCTAAACGTACAGAGCAAAATAATGGCAAAGGGCGACATCACCCTTAAAGACACCATAGCTGAAGCTACAGCAGCGGAGGCAGCCAAGAAGTCGGCTGCCCAACTACGCCGAAATCACGCTCCAGCACACCAACCGGCCAGCGAAGTTTCACCTAAGTCAGAAGGGCAGCTACAGACGACCCACCATGAGGACCTCTCTTCGTTGTCAGACAGCGACAAAGAAGAGGTCCATCACCTGCGGTCCAATCGGGACCATTACCCGAAGTCCCAGCAACCGTGCACTGGCTGTGGGGCCAACCATTACTGCTCCGATTGCAAATTCCGCGATGCGCTCTGCCACGAGTGTGGGAAACGAGGCCACATCGGATGGGTCTGCAGAAGTCTCCTCAGACCCAGCCAGACCTCGAAGGGTACCAATCTCCACCAATCGACAGGGAATCGCCCTGTAAGGCGAGAACCAGCAAGCCACTCCTACAGAAACCGACCCGTAAATCACCTAACGAGATGGGAAGAGGCCAACCAAACACTATTGGCCATGTCTCTTCACTAGATGTTAAGAAAATTCGGGTCAAAGTGGACATTGAAAATCAACCTTGCCAAATGGAAGTTGACTCGGGATTGTCTCTTTCAATGGTCTCCTGGAAGACCCTCAAGCAACTCATCCCCACTATCCAGCGCCAAGATCTTCAATTCCAACAGCTCATGTTAAAGGACTACCAGGGGAACCAGATTCCAGTCGTAGGATCCAGTAGAGTCCGGGTTGCATTCAAGAACCGCACGGCGTACTTACCCCGATGGTGATCGACAAGACCGGCCTAGCCTGTTAGGCCTGCAATGGTTCGCACCACTCAGCATTGAAGTGGCTGGCATTAACCGAATCGGTGGCAGTGACTGGGAGGAAGACCTCGCCCACGAATTCAGGGACATCTTCGCGGAAAAGCTAGGAGAGTACAAGGGGACCCCGATATCCTTTAGCCTTAATCCAAAGATAGCTCCCATCCGCCTTAAGCCTCGAGTTCCGTTCGCTCTAAAGCCAAAAATCGACAAACAGCTTGATAAGTTGATAGCCCACGGAGTTTTAAAGCCAACCGACCACTCCCCATGGGAAACACCAATTGTGACACCAATTAAGCCGGACAGCTCCATTAGAATTTGTGAGGACTGTCGAGCCACCCTAAACCATGCTCTGCAACAAAATCCATATCCGGTGCTGGTGGTGCAACACCTCCTCCATTCCCTGGGGAGCAGAAAAGTCTTCGCTAAACTAGACTTAGCTCAGGCTTATCAGCAACTGCCGGTTGATGAAAAAACGGCACAGGCACAGACTATCGTAACACACCGAGGTGCCTTTAAGTGTACGCGGCTTCAATTCGGAGTCAGTGTAGCCCCAGGGATCTTTCAGAGCCTCATGGAGAAACTATTGCAGGGGATCAAAGGCGTTGTCTCCTATTTTGACGATGTGCTCATTGCTGCCCCCACTCCGAAAATTTTATGGGATCGTTTAAGACTGGTTTTACAAAAATTCCAAGAAGCAGGCCTGAAAGTGAAGAAAAATAAGTGCAAACTGTGTACAGATCGTGTTGAATTCTTAGGGTACTTAATTGACAGTCAGGGTATTCACCCTACCGATAGCAAATTGAGAGCAATAAAAAACGTTCCCAGACCCTGGCCGACCTCCAGGCATTCTTAGACCTCATCAATTTCTATAATGTATTCTTGCCGCACAAGGCGACTGTCGCTGAACCTTTACATCGATTACTAGATAAAAAAGCAATTTGGGTATGGGGTCACAGAGAAGAGCAGGCGTTCCGTAATGTAAAAAAACTACTGACTTCTGACGCCGTACTAATGCAGTACAATCAGACTTTGCCATTAAATATCACATGTGATGCATCGCCTTTTGGAGTGGGCATGTATTACCTAATGGTAGCGAAGCCCCTGTTGCTTACTTTTCAAAAACGCTCTCGAAAACCGAGCAAAATTACAGCCAGATCGATAAAGAAGCCCTGGCAATTGTATCAGCTGTTAAAAGATTCCATGAGTACGTGTACGGCTTGGCTTTTACCATTGTAACTGACCACAAACCATTGCTGGGGATCATCGCTGGGGACAAGCCAACTCCCTACATACTTTCTCCCAGGATGACCCGCTGGTCAGAATTCTTGGCTGCCTACAATTATCAGCTACAATATCGTCCAGGTAAAGCTATTCTCCACGCCGACGCGTTGAGCCGTGCACCGCTCCCTGAAACCATCAATGATCCTGCACCAATGATGACAACGTTGCAGATCGAGACACTCCATACACCGCCATTAACGGCCCGTGACATCGCAAGAGAAACAAAACGCGATCCCATCTTAGCACAAGTCCTCACATGGGTGGAACGCGGATGGCCATTGGACCAAGTACCAGACGACTTTGCACCATTCAAAAGTCGTCAAACAGAGTTGTTCTCGCAGAAGGGCTGTATCATCTGGGGCAATAGAATCGTTATCCCAGAACGACTCCAACAGGCACTGCTAAGAACCTTGTACGATGGCCACCCTGGCATCATGCGCATGAAGGGCCTCGCACGAAGCTACACGTGGTGGCCAGGCATCGACAGACAAATCGAATCGTGGGTTAAAACTTGCCAGAGATGCCAAGAAGTAAGCAACGCTCCACCAAAGGCAACCTCAACCAAATGGGAGACGCAGCAGGGACCCTGGTCCCGCATCCATCTGGATTTTGCCGGGCCAACCAAAGGCAACATGTTTTTGCTAACCATCGATGCCTACTCGAATTGGCTCGAGATTCACTGAATGAGGAACATGACTACCGAAGCGGTCATCAAAAGACTGGAAAGACTGTTTGCAACCCACGCATTACCAGACGTTCTGGTATCTGACAACGGGCCCCAATTTACCGCGCTGTCTTTTGAACAGTACCTGGCTGACCGCCGTATCCAACATGTGCTTACTTCGCCTGCGCACCCTGTGGCCAATGGTAGGGCTGAGCACATGGTACAATTTGTCAAAAGAACTCTACAAAAGATAGACTACGACAACATTGACAAGAAAATCAACCGAATTCTTTTTCTACAGCACATCACACCTCACAGCGTCACCAAGAAAACTCCCGCCGAGCTGCTAATGGGACGAAAGCTCTGCTCCCACCTCGATCGGTTACACCCAGCCTACGAACTGGAAAAGCCACTCGGATCCAGCTGCCGATGCCATACCTTCCAGGTAGGCAATTTAGTATTCGCTAAAAACTTATCGGACGATCCGCTGTGGGTAGAAGCGACCGTAATCCGCGTAACTGGCCGAAGATCATACCTCGTTCAGTGCCCCGACGATAGACTTTGGAAGCGCCACATAGATCAACTACGATCACAGCTACAGTCATGCAACTCTGAACTCCCTTATGACCAAACTGAGGGGGGGGAGATACAGAGGAAAACGAATTGCAACTAGAGGAAAATCTTTTTGAAGGGACTGACAACGGAACTGAAATGCAGGAATAGGAACCGGAGATGGGAGTGAGTTCACCTCAGGGAGTGGCCAGTGATATTGGTGATGATGGAAACGCGAACCCTGAACCAGAGGCACCCCTATCGTTAAACAATGATCTACCTCAGCAGAAGTGCAGCCAATCGCCAGGCACTTTGCGGAAATCAAAAAGACTGATAAAACAACCTTAAGGACTATGTAACCGCGCCCCGTGGGCAGAAGCCGGGGGAAAGGGGTGTTGTGAATGAATAATGCCAAATAAAGTTATTTTGAGCTTGAAGTCAAGTGCAGGGTTCTGCCCCTGCACTTCTGATTGGCTGTTAATGGCAGGATCGGATTGGTCCATTCAAGAATATCTGATTGGCCATTAACAGGCCATTCTCATTGGTTAATGGAGCTAGCGCTCCAGGATTGCTATTGGTTGAATAGTTAATAAGTTGCCTATATAAGGAAGGCTATAGCAGCCCTCCAGTTTGAGCTGTCACACCATGTAAATAAAGAGTTTGAAGTTCACTGTTTCTACCAGCTCGTCTCCATTATTCGCACCCATGCTCCAGACTTAACAGAAATAACTCGTGCTGACCCACAGCCTGTTATTACTGCATCTTAGCAATAAGGCCAGGCCCTGAAATGTAATGAGGGGTGGCATCAAGTTAGCAGTAGGCAGTTTTTCAGTTGTCCTTCTCACTTCCTCCATTTCCTACTATTAGGAAAACCAGCCCTCCCCACCCCATTTTTCTGCTGAACATGTGCTGGACAAGGGCAGCTTGGAGGTGGGACCCTGTGCAATCAGACAGTCGGTGGCTTCAAATGGACGGAGCAACAGGGTGATCAAAGCCCCATCTCTGTTTAACACAAATCACATGGATTGCACACACATAAAACTATGCTAAAGTTCAATGACATAGTTCTGCCTGCCGTTTTGAAGCCACTCACCATCACATTGGATGTTCCAGGTTCAATTGTTATTGTTGCTGATTTAATCCATTATGTTCATGGTCTGGGTATGGTTAAAAACTTAACATTTTAAGTCCTAACCAAGAACCTAAGGCTGTTAAAGTAATGTCTTAGTATATAGGAAGTATATAGGAAGTTCCGAGTCAGGTAATTTTTTGCAAAGTCAGAATATTCAGGTCTGATAAGTTCAAAATTTCCATGTATCTGGGCAACCCTTTGGGAATTGCTCCAAGGGTTCCTGTTACAAACATTGATTTTTTTTCTCCACAATCACTCAACATCAATTTGCAGATTGTGATATTTTTTCCTCGTTGTTTCTCTTCAATTCATGCACAATCTGGTTATAATATCAATGAACTAGTCATTGCAATATCAATGAATCAGTCTTTTTTCTTTTCCACAATAGTGATGTCAGGCACTATTGGAGCCAGATGTCTGTCTGTTTGGATTCGAAAATCCTGCAACATCCTGACCTGTTCATTTTGAAAAACTTTTGACAATTTGGTGTTTCATGAGCTGTTCAGAGCATCCAGAAGTGGGGAGGTGCTTCAGTCTCTTCTGGAAAGGCTGGGCTTAAAACTCCGGGATGGTCCTCCTCCTCCACGGGACTCCTCCTCAGCGTCCCCCAGTTTTAGCTCAGTCTTCATGGTAAGAGGTTGTGAACTCCCTGACTGGAACGGTTTTCTGATTCAGGTTTGCTCTTGGGTTATTTCGGCTTGCAAAAATCTTCCCCATTTAATTTGGCTTTTTTCAGGCTTGTGCCTCTATTAGGTTGCCTCGGTCACTTTAAAAACAGTTTCTTTGTAACTAGCAGAGCCTGCCACTCCGCGGGCAGCCTGAGGCGGATAATTACCTTACCTAACTTTCCGATCGTCTTCTCTGCGATCGTAGAGGAGCACGTGCAGCTGCGGCTCACTTTGCCTTGCCGTTTCGTCTGACAGGAGCATTTAACTTGCAAGTTAAAGCCTCAGCAGCAGCGGCTCATTAGACTTCTCAGACATTAGCAGCGGAGATTCTGGCTTCCCGCCTTTTTCAACGGCTGGCTCAAGTTCGCGCCTAAATATCACAGGCGCCATTCCCCGCTGGTTTCCCTTTTTGGGGACCGGGGCAGTACCTTCCCACTTCGTTCTCCCTGGGTTTAGCTTTCCCTTGTCTGGCTGACGTTGAATAAGCAGGCTAGTCATTAAACAGAAATTTCCTTGCAATTGCCTTTGGATTATTTATTTGGAGTGAAGCCACAAGTGCCATTTTAAACAGCGGGATGTTTCGTTTTGACAGGAAATAATCCACCTCAGATCCTGTATAGCTGGTTTCCTTGTTGGGGACCAGGGATCCAGAAAGTTCTCACTTGGAGCGCTTGGGGGTTTCCTTTGTTGGGGACCTTTAGATACTGTTTACCATATGCACAGTTTTACATATAAATATAGGCACATATATATGTATACGGGTGTGTATATATAGATATATATTATATATAGACTTACTCTCCTGGAGGAGCATTCTACTTTCAACCATGGGGAATGCATCACCCCAAAGTACAAATACTACTAATAATACTACTACTACTAATTTTTTAAAAATTAATTAAAAATTAAAGTCAGAAGCAAGAGAATCAGTCATCCACAATGGAAGGTGACAATGCCTTAAAAAAAAAATGCTCCAAGACAAATAAGCCAGTGGGCCCCCAAAAGGCCTCTAAGGCGGCGGATAAGGATGCCCATAGATGGCACCTAGCTTTGGAAAGGCAATTGCAGAAACGAGCCAGGGAGGCAGACAAGATGGTTATGACATAACAATCTGATCAGGACCCAAGTCCATTGTTGGGGCCCTAGGACTTATCCACCCAGCCCAGGCAGGCTGTTTCTGGACAACCTCCCATAGGTACATCTCCTCCAATGAGCACCGCCCGGCTAATCCCAGAGGCAACCTTCACCCCCACGGTCATCAGCCTAAGAGAGGAGGAGAGATTACCTGAGCCTATCCCCATCGAAATGAGGCAGTGGATGGAGATGGCAATTCAAAGGGGCATCGTGGCTGGAGTTCAGCAATCCATCAGGACCAGACACTTCTCGGCCACTTCGGATGTGGGATCCCTGTCTGCTTGATACTTTGTGCATATGGGACAACATCAAACTCAGATATTCCCCAATTTTCCTAGCATACCAGCTCAGGGCCTTCAGGAGAAGGTAGAATTTGAGGATCAGGATGTTCCCGTGGAGGTGGGGTCGATCTCATCAGATGGACTTGGGGTTGTCAAAGGCTGATGCACTAGAACGGGGAATGTCGGATGATGAAGGCCTCATTCCGGACCAACCTACTTTTTCTGGCCTTTTTCATCCATACCTCTTTAAATCCTTACTGTTCAAGGCAAAGAACATCGCTAAACTAGGCACATCAAACCCTCATCCATTGTCAACAGGGTCTCAGGATGAATCTGAGGATCTAATATTCTCACAACCGGCTAATGAGGCGGAAACTATTCCTAACCCTACTCATAAAGTAGTACAACCCAACAGGGGGAAGATTTTATAGATTAAAGCAAGTATTGTATATAGGAAATTTTATTGTTAATGCAGCCCACACAGAATATATTGGAATAAATAATGTTGAGGTAATGAGGGTAATGGTTTTTCCATAAATTGGGATAAAAGCCATTTGATCCCCTCAACTAGGTTAGTTCATTTAGGGGCAGTGATAGATACTGTGGAGGGCAAGGTCTTTCTCTCTCAGGACAGGTTAAACAGTATCCAGCCTTTGGCCAGAAAGATCAGAGCCTTAAAGAGGGTTTCCCTGGCAGTGCTGTCTCAACTGTTAGGGAAACTGATTTCTTGTATTTCCATTGTGCCTTGGGCTCAATTCCATTCTAGAGAACTGCAATGGTTCCTGCTACCTTTCCAGCAATCCGGAAGAGCCACTTCCAATGTCCGGATAAAAGTACCGCACAATGTTCTCCGATCGCTCTGCTGGTGGTCGGAAAACACGATAAACAAGGGGTGTTCTTTCAAGGAACCTTACAGGGCAACGATCACAACCAATGCCATCCTGGTAGGACGGGGAGCTCACTTCCAATCCCACACTGCACAGGGAATTTGGACTATTTCCGAACAATCACAGAGCATCAACCTGTTGGAGCTGCGAGCAGTTCACCTGGCCTTAGGCAGTTTCTACCCCTTTTCCAATCATGCCATGTTCTGGTTGTGACAGACAATATCACAACCAAGGCCCACGTAAACAGACAGGGGGGTACCCATTCCAAACTTCTGATGCCGGAGATGGCCAATTTGTTCAAGTGGGCTGAGGCCAATCTGTTTTCGCTCAAGGCAGAACACATAGCAGGGGCCTTAAACACACAAACGGACTGGCTCAGCAGGGCCACGATAGATCAGAGTGGTGCCTACACCTGTCTGTCTTCCAGGAAGCAGTGCGGAGGTTTGTGCAACCAGTGATCGATCTATTTGCCTCTCTTCTCAAAGCCCAATTGCCCCGGTATATTTCAAGGTACCCGACTTGGGGTGAAGGCCGTCAATGCCCTGCATTGTCAGTGGCCTCCCAGACTTCTATATGCATTTCCCCCACTCCCGGTAATACCCAGGCTGATCCAGAAGTTATTGGAGAAACGAGCAGAATTGATATTGGTCGCCCCTTACAGGTCCAGGCGAATGTGGTTCACAGACTTACAGGACCTGTCGAGAGAACAACCTTGGAAAATTCCACCGTCCAAGGTTTTCCTCTCCCAAGGACCGATACTTTACCGGAACCCACAATGGCTCAGTATAACCGTATGGAGGTTGAGCGGAGCCGTTTAAGGGCCCAACAAATTTCAGAGGATGTGTTAGGGATACACACCCTAGCAGAACGTGCAACGGCAGTCTAGCAGGCAGGCAAATGATGTGAGATAAACGTTGTTGTAGTTTTACACTCAGTAAGACAGATACACTGTGCCAGTTAAATAGTTTTTATTCCAGCAAGAGTTATAGCATAGTCAAAACAGTCCATATGTCATACACTAGTTCAGTCCATCCAGGGGTTAATCAATTGCAAAGTCCAGTGTTGAAAATAGAGGTCAGTAAATTTACAAATAATCAGTCCAGCAATATATCTCTTTTGCAGTCAGAGATATGAAGAAAATCAAACCCCTTTTCTTCTTGCACCCAAAATACATGTTTTGCAGTTAAAGTGATACATACACTTAAACTCACTAACATAGTTTATATATTATTTTTACCCAAACCAAGTTAGGTAACCAATGTTATCCCTAACAGGATGCTATTGCCACCATTCAAGCATCCAGATGGTCCTCAACAAATTGTATATACGAGGCCACGTGGTCCGCCTTCTGTCGCTGGTGCCAGGGGTCTAAGATCGACCCAACTGCCCCATCAATACAACAATTATTGACCTTTTTACAGGAGGGGTTGACCAAGGGCCTATCTCCAAATACTTTACGCAGACAGGTGGCAGCTTTAGCCTTGGTGATAGCCTGGGGTGTCCTCCGGTCCATAGCGCACCATCCACATGTCTGCAGCTTTCTTAAGGGTGCTGCAAACTTACGACCTCCTGTAATTCCCTGCTATCCCACCTAGGACCTCAACAAGGTGTTAACCGCACTTACAACTGGCCCGTTCGAGCCTTTAAGAACTGATAGTCTTAAATTCCTGACATATAAGATGGACTTCCTAATTGCAATCACTATCAGCAAGGAGGATTTCCGAGTTGGCGGCATTGTCAATAAGAAAGGACCTGTGCATGTTTCATGCAGACAGAGTGATTCTCCGACTGGATCCATCGTTCACTCCTAAAGTAAATTCAGCCTTCCACAGAGTGCAAGAGTTGGTGCCTCCAAAATTTTTGTCCGAAACCATCTTGTAGACTGGAGCATCAATGGCATTGACTTGACATTCGAAGGGCCTTAAGCATCTATCTAGACCACACGGCAGCATTTTGAAAATCTGAGGCTCTATTCCTATCCTTCAACCCATCCACTTTAAGGCAAAAGGTGTTGTTGATGACCATCAGTAGATGGTTGAGAGCCACCATAGCTAAAAGTTACGAATGCCAGTCCATCTCAGTTCCTAAGGGCATTGCAGCCCACTCAACAAGGAGTGCGGCAACATCAGCAGCATGGGCCACATGGGCTTCCGTAGATGAAATTTGCAGAGCGGCAACTTGGGCTTCACCATCTCCCTTTGTCAGAAATTATAAAATTGATGTCTATGCCTCAGCAAATGCTTCATTTGGCAGAAGAGTCCTGCAGAAGGTCCACAGAGTTTAGGAGTGGATTTCGATCCAGACGGAGTCCCTCTCTATGTACAAGCCAAGATTTGGTATGTCCCACTTCTGGATGCTCTGAACAGCTCATGGGAGAAAGGGCATTGGTACTTACCTGATACACCCGTTCTCTGTGAGCTGTGAAGAGCATCCAGCCCCACCCATTTCTTTTCATCTGCTGGGATTCCGTTCCAGTCAGGGATCTAGATTAGGTGATGAGTCCCGGACTTTGCCACTCAGTCTTCGCAAAACTGGGGGACGCTGAGGAGGTGTTCCGTGGAGGAGGAGGAGCGTCCCGGAGTTTTAAGATCCATCATCTTCAACAATTTTCCCTGTCTTAACAATTGTTGCATATTTGTCAATGCCAAATTGCATCTCAGTCTCCGCTAAACTCCTCAGTGCAGCTCAATTCAGCTTTTGTTTTTCCAAACAGTTTTAAATCATCCATGTAGAGCAAATAGGAAATGTTCAACCTTTTTTTGCCAATTCATACCCATAGTTTGTTTTGTTCAAAATGCCTGCTAAGTGGTGCCATCAAAAGTACAAATAACAGAGATGACAATGAGTTGTTTGATTTCAACTTCACCAAGTTCTTTTCCACTGCCCAATTTCCATATTGCTTTCTGTGCTGGATACTGTATTGAAAATCCCCAATTCCAAACTGGAAAAACTAAAGAGAGATCAAGGCTGCATTAGCAGCAGGTTGAGGATAGGATGAATACAATGCCATGAAAATAGGTCCCTCAAAAACAGTTACTGTAGTAAAAGAACTTTGTATTATGGTAAGCAGGATGTAAGAAATTTAAATCTTATTTCTAGATTTCTTTTTTACACTTTCACAACTTAGTCTTGATTCTTTACACCCCGGAAGTGTTGTTTAATATAAATAGCCTTTGAAAAGTAAATGATGGCACTTTTGAAAGGGCCAACTCGCTGCAGCCAACTTGCCATGATCAATTCATCACGAGATAACTCATTGCAGGAGATAACTCAACAATTCAATTTAATTATTTAAAATAATTTAAAAATATTTTATTTTTTTGCCATTCACATTTCATTTTGTCTCTCCTTTTGCATCCTTTTCTCTCTCCTTTTGCTTTGATATTAGTGTAACTCTTGTCCCGCAGTGAGTTGCCCCATGGTGAGTTGGCCAGGGTGAATTGGCTGCAAGTTGTCTGAGATGATTTGGCCATGGTGAGTTGACATAGACACAACAGAAAATCATGAAGGGGGGGGGGGGAAATGGACATAATTTTCCATTAACTATAGCCTTAATCTAGATTGGGAGTTCTATCATTGCATTTTCCAAGAATAAGAAATGAAATTATTAGTGATGAATATTCTGCTAAAGATATGCCCTTAGTACATTATATAATGTGACCATCTCTGATTATAATGGCCTTCAGACTGTACATGATTGGGCAGAACTCCTAAATTTCTTTGAACACTGTTATTTTAAAGTGGTAGACAATGCTAAAAACATGTGTTCTGTGCTGTCTCAGTCATAATAAAAATAATATTAGTTCTGTCCACATTTGTCTAACTGAGAGCAATTATCCCAGATTAATGCAAGGATTAATTCCAAATAATGATTTAATGCTTTACATAATGAGATACATCAATATTACCTATTCAATGGAATAAGAAAAGTTAAATATAACTTAAATAATTATTTTAATTATGGTTTCTCCATAAACTTTGTGCAATTGTTATGCAATTATCATTAAAAGGTTTTTACAAATTATATTGATATTTTTAAAATTATATTGAAATAACAAGAACAAAAAGAAAATAAACATGTGCTTCTCTGCACATCTGACAAGTTTTAAGGGACTTTGTTTTAATTCTTTGATTGGGAAAAACAGGATCAAAATTGCATTCATTGGTAATTTGGATAATTGAATAATGTACAAAGTTTTTGCAACTAAATATGGTAGACCACAAGAGTATTTGTTTGAATTGCAGCCTGAATTATACTAGATTTCAGCTATTTATTATTCAACTGTACTAATGTTAAACCCCTGCATCATGCCATCTGTAAATGTAAATAAAATAATATTCTATATTAGGCACTAGTGTACAATGGCATCTTACTGGTATTGCAATGAGACTAATATAGAGATCTAGATACTTACCAAAAATACAGTTTAGGATTAGAACAGTTTGGATTAGTTTGTTTGAAGACCAAGAAATATCTCTATTTGAATTGTCTGAAAATTGGTCAGATCTGAAAATTATCTGCTGAAGGACTCAGCTGACACTCACACAGAGAGCTGTTTAAAAAAAATCATTTTTTCTAACTTTATTTAAAAAATAATTGATATAAAATAAAAAAGGAAAATCTTAATAAACCTGAAATTTTTGGAATGGTATGCTTTGAACTGGTAAAACGAAAAATTGAACTCTTGAGCACCAGATAAGATTAATTAGGTGGGGAAAAAAATAGGTCAAGCATTTGAAAAAAACAACAATATTTTGACAACTGTTAAGCATAAGATAGTTCTATCTTGATATGGAGTGGCAAGACAACCACTGAGATAGGACATCTTGCACAGGTTTAAAAAAAGAATGTTCAGCTAAATAATAACATATCCTAGAAACTAACGTCCCATAAGCAGTAAAAAAAAAAACCTGAAAAGAGGTTAGATGTTTCTCTGCAAGAGAACAATGTAAAACATATATCCCAATCAAAGATGAAATACTGCAGGAAAGATAAAATTGATTGACTGCCCCTCAGATTTGAATATATTTGAAAACTCTTTTGGGAGGTCTCAATCCTAAAAAATTAGCTGCAATAGAATAATTTTGCTAAGATGATTAGGAGGGAGGAATCCAAATGCAAGAATAGAAAAACTCATAAGCGGGCTACAGGAAATGTTTGAAATATTTCTACCAAAAAAAGTGTAATAATTATTGACTGCAGTGATTTCCAAACTACTGCAACTGGTATACAGTATTCAGTGCTTACTTATTATGAATCCGAAAACAACTATGCATAGTCACCATTCAAATTTGCAGAAAGAAGTTGTGTTTAACTTTCTTCAAGATAGAAATTGTATTAGCTTCTGATCACTTAGGGACTCTTGGAAACTTATAGTTTTCGGTGCACTTAAACTTTGGCATCCAAGTGCTCTTTTCTGCACAATCATGATTTAGCCAGAACTTCAGAGCAACATGAGATGCTTCCAACACATATTGAATTGTAACCCACCTAGAGTCATTGCCTGAGAAAGGGGGAAAGAAGGCTACATTGTGTGTGTGTTTTTTAAATATTTATAGTGCTTTGGAACTGTGAGAACTTGAGAGAAGCATTGGATCCAACCAACTGAACAGAAATTCCTGGGGAAATACAATTTATACTTGAAAGTAGCTATGACATTTTTAACGAAATACTACATTTTAAAAAATATGTTATTTTTTGCAGTATTACAAGTTTTGTGCTGTTAAAAACTGATGTGGCATTAAGTGTCTATGCAGTAATAAAAATCCAAAGAGTGGTTCTTAAGTTAAAAAAAAAAAAAACTTTGGAAAATAGTATCTGTTGAATTTAAAAGTAATTCATGAAAACAGAGTAGACTTCCTCTTTTGCAAATGCATACTTGGAATATCATTGGGAAAGGGCAGTTAAAGGAAAGCAAACTGTAGAGAATGATTCTGGCCTCATTGTTTCTTTTTGTGTTTCTTCTTCCCAAAAGAAGAAACAATGCCTGTTTCACTACATGTGTTATACATTGATGCATGCAACTGGCAGGTCTTCTGTGAGTCAATAATTTTTAAGAAGTGCTACAAGAAATTAAAAATATAAAACTAAATTTGAGCAATTTCCTGCTTTTAGACACAATCAAATCTTGCCATAGTGGATTTCTTCCTGCTGTCTGGCTTTACCATTTAACTTAAACTCCAACCAACAAATCTGATGATGGGTGTTATAGATTAAGCCAACGTAGCGATACAACCCTCAACAGCTTCATCTTACAGCAGACTTGTAATCCTGCAATTCTCATTGGCCCGTAGATAGCGAGTCGTGATTGGTCGGGTTTGGCCAGTCTGATTGGCTGTTAACGGGACCCCCTGATTGGACGCTTGTGAAAGCAATAGACTCAGTTCATTGGTTGTTTTGACGGCAGCAAGCTCTATAAAAGAGCTTCTGCTGCCCAGATATTTTGCTCCATTCTTTCTTGTTAATAAAGAGTTGAAGTCACCATCCAATGTCTCGTCTCCGTTCCTTGCGCCCATGCCCAGGACCTAACACTGGCGACGAGGATGGGATGCGGAGATGATAGAGCTGACTAGAACACATCGGATAAGACAGAGCACATGGCAAAAGAGCGCAACAGACAGCAAGATGACCAGTGGCGCCATACCACCCGCTCCATTCGACCCAGCAACCGAAGACTGGGACTCGTATAAAGACCGCTTCCAGATGTTCCTGGAGACCAACAATTTAAAAGATGCTACCCCTGGCAAGAAATGAGCGGTGTTCCTGACTCATTGCAGCCCTGCCGTTTTCAAAATGGCTAAAGCATTAGCAAAACCGGAGAAGTAAAGACTATGAATTGGGACACCCTCGCTCCAATCCTCCGGGCCCATTATGCACCCGCAGTACCTACACTGATACGAAGACATGAATTTTACCAGAGGGACCAACGGAAGGACGAGAGCATTGGTAATTTCATAGCCGACCTCCGGAACCTAGGAGGCCTTTGTGGTTTTGCAAACTTAGAGGAAGCCCTAAGAGACCGTATAGTTCTGGGTTTAAATGCACCACACGTGCAGAGTAAGCTAATGGCGAAATGCGACATCAGCCTTACAGATGTCATCACCGATGTACTGCCGCAGAAGCAACCAGGAAGTCAGCCACTCGAATGCGCCAAGCAAACGCACTGCTTTGTCAACTCGCCGATGAGATCCCACTCGCCACTGAGAAGCACACTACCACCACTCACCACGAAGAACTCGAGTCATCCTCAGACAGTGATGAAGAGGAGGTCAACCGGCTCCACTCGGAACGAGAGCAAAGGAACCAGAGACGTCCGCGCCAATGTGCAGGTTGTGGGGCAAACGATCTGACTGCAAATTCCTCGATGCACTCTGCCATAACTGCAGAAAAAAAAGGCCACATCACGAAGGTCTGCAGAAGCAGATGAGAGTCCAGTCCCAACTGAAGGGAGAACAACCTCCGTCGGGAGATAGGCAAACCTCCTGAGAACCGGGACCGTCTGAACCACCAATGGAACAACCACTACTACTACAGAAACCAAGCACCTGCCTTTTCAATGAGACAAGAAGAGGCCCACCAAACCATTATCATCGGCCACGCTTCATCGTTCGATGCAAGAAAGATCCGCGTAAAAGTTACTATTGAGAATCGACCATGGAAGTCAATTCGGGATCGTCCCTATCAATGGTATTCTGGAAAACCCTCAAACAGCTGATCCCTGCCATTTCCCGTCAGGACCTCAGCATGCAGTGAATCATCCTGAAAGACTACCAGGGAAACAGAATCCCAGTTGTCGGTTCCAGCAATGTCCAAATATCCTTTAAGGACCACACAGCAACGCTTCCTCTGACTGTCATCAATCGCAACCGACCCAGCTTGTTAGGGTTACAGTGGTTCACCCCACTCGAAATTTAACTAGCCGGCATACAACATACCAGAAATGACGACTGGGAAGAGACTCTCATCCAGGAATTCCAGGACGTGTTCACAGGAACATTAGGCAAGTACAAGGGGACCTCTATATCGTTTAATCTCAGCCCCGATGTAGCTCCCATTCGGCTTAAGCCCCGTCGAGTACCTTTTGTCTTAAAACCTAAAATCGATGAGCAGCTAGATAAACTGATAGCCCAGGGTGTATTGGAACTGATTGACCAACCCGCTGGGAAACCCCGATAGTAACGCCCATGAAGCCAGATGGTTCATTAAGAATTTGTGGGGATTATCGGGCCACCCTAAATCATGCTCTTCAACAGAGCACTTATCCAGTACCGGTGGTTCAACACCTTCTTCATTCCCTGGGTGGCGGAAAAATATTTGCGAAATTGGACTTAGCTCAGGCGTACCAGCAACTCCCTGTAGACGCAGCAACTGCAGATGCCCAGACAATAGTTACACACAGAGGTGCTTTTAAGTGCAATAGACTCCAATTCGGAATAAGCGTGGCACCGGGCATTTTCCAAAGTTTAATGGAGAGACTATTACAAGGCATAAAAGGCGTCGTGCCTTATTTTGACGACGTCCTAATATCTGCCCCCACTAAAGAATTATTAGTACAACGACTCAGAAAAGTCCTGCAGAAATTCAAAGACGCGGGTCTTAAGGTAAAACGAAACAAGTGTCAACTTTGTACGGAGAGAGTGGAGTTCCTGGGATACCTTCTCGACAGACAGGGAATCCACCCCACTGAAAAAAACTAACCACAATCAAAAAAGCCCCGAGACCTAGGAATAAGACAGACCTCCAAGCCTTCCTGGGACTCATTAACTTTTATAACATTTTCTTGCCCCAGAAGGCAACCTTTGCCGAGCCCCTACATAGACTTCTTGATAAAACGGCTTCTTGGGTTTGGGGACGGCGTGAAGAGAAAGCGTTCAAAGAGATAAAAGACCTTTTAACCTCCGATGCTGTATTAATGCAATATAACGAGACTCTCCCTTTGACAGTTACCTGTGATGCCTCACCATTTGGAGTAGGAGCCATCTTAAGCCATTTCCTACCAAATGGAAATGAGGCACCCATTGCGTTCATTTCAAGAACTTTGTCTAAAACCGAAAGGAACTATTGTCAACTTGATAAAGAGGCCCTCACTATTGTATCTGCAATTAAACGCTTCCATGAATATGTATATGGGAGACCTTTTACCATAATTACAGACCACAAGCTGCTACTTGGTATTTTGGCAGGAAACAAACCAACTCCCCATATCTTATCACCAAGAATGACATGTTGGTCAGAATTTTTAGCCGCCTACGATTACCAATTGCAACATCGCCCGGGGAAAACCATTCCCCATGCTAATGCTTTGAGCCGCTCTCCACTACCAGACATTATAGAGGACCCTGCTCCAACTGTAACCGTATTACAAATCGAAACCCTCAAATTGCCGCCACTAACCGCTCGAGACATAGCTTTAGAGACAAAGAGGGACCCTGTTTTGGCACGAGTCCTCAGCTAGGTAGAACGGGGTTGGCTGGTCAGTGCAACCGATGACATGTTCAAGCCATTCAGGAATTGTCAAACAGAACTATTCTCCCAGAAAGGTTGCATAGTATGGGGAGACAGAGTCATAGTCCCGGAGAAATTGCAATATAGGGTATTGAAAATGCTGCACGAGGGACATTCAGGCATCGTGCGGATGAAGGCACTAGCCAGGAGTTACGCATGGTGGCCTGGTTTAGATAGACAGATAGAGACTTGGGTAGCAAAATGCAGTAAATGCCAGGAGACTCGCTCTACTACTCCAAAAACTCCCCCAACTCAGTGGGAAACGTCTCGAGGTCCTTGGTCCTGTATCCACATCGATTTTGCGGGAGCCACAAGAGGACACACTTTCCTCTTAACAGTGGATGCCTATTCAAACTGGCTTGAAGTCCAAAAAATGAAAAGCACCACCACAGACGCAGTCACTAAAAAACTGAATAAACTATTTGCTACCCATGGACTTCCTGATGTCCTCGTCTCAGATAATGGCCCCCAATTCACTGCCTTGCCATTCAAACAGTACCTGGCAGATCGGTGCATCCGCCATGCTTTAACATCGCCAGCCCACCCTGCGGCCAATGGTAGGGCTGAGCGAATGGTTCAATTTGTAAAACAAACCCTGCACAAAATGGACCACGGCGACATTGATGATAAAATAAACCGAATGCTTCTTCTCCAACACATGACCCCAAACAGCACCACGAACAAAACCCCAGCTGAACTCCTGATGGGCCGGAAACTTCACTCGCATCTCGATCGCCTCCACCCAAACTACACACCAGAATAACCCCCGGGATCCAGCAGCAAGTGTCGGGCATTCCAGGAAGGGGACCTTGTGTTTGCAAAAAACTGCTCGGGCAACCCATTGTGGGTCCCCACGACAATAACACAACTTACAGGACCCCGATCCTATCGCCTACAAATGGCAGATGGTAAGATGTGGAAACACCACATAGACCAACTCCGTTCCAGATTAGCGCCAGAACCTCTAGCTGGGGGGGGGGAAACATGGAGGAGGACAAAGAAGAAATCAAAACCCAACAGCCCAGGGGATACTCACCATCCGAAGGAGAACCGAGCCAGGTAGCGGCCTCGCCACATGACAGCACCGCGACAGAGGCGGATCCAGGGAACCCGGAAGACAGTGCTGATGAAAGCAACCCGGGACCACAATCTTCGCCCTCCAACCCAGCTGGCAGCCCACCAGAACCAGAACTAGAACCAGAATTGGGACAGAACCCGGTGGAACAGCGCAGGTCAAGCAGACAGGTGAAGCGGCCTGCCTACTTGTGAGAATACGTCACCCCACCCCTGAGACGGAACCAAGGGGGGAGGGGTGTTATGGATTTAGCCAACGCAGCGATACAACCCTCAACAGCTTCGTCTTACAGCGGGCTTGAAATCCTGCTATTCTCATTGGCCCGTAGATAGCGAGTCGTGATTGGTCGGGTTTGGCCAATCTGATTGGCTGTTAAAGGGAACCCCTGATTGGACGCTTATGAAAGCAATAGACTCAGTTCATTGGTTGTTTTGACGGCAGCAAGTTCTATAAAAGAGCTTCTGCTGCCCAGATATTTTGCTCCGTTCTTTCTTGTTAATAAAGAGTTGAAGTCACCATCCAATGTCTCGTCTCCATTCCTTGCGCCCATGCCCAGGACCTAATAATGGGTCTACCACCAACTTTGCTTCTCTTATCATCATTATCAGGTCTGCTAATCCATAAATCATGATCAACAAACTTCAGTGTTTAGTGTTTAGAGAAGCTTAGTAACTACAAAATAGGAAATGTTCAATCAGAAAGGTATTTCTAAAAAAAAAAGTTTTCAGGAGAATAACCAAAAAAAAAGTGAGAAGAAAGTTGTTTTTTTATTGTCATATTACATATGATATGCATACACATTGCATATTTAAAGCACATTTTAAATCATTAAAAAGAAAATATTTTGAAGAGCAAAATAACAAATCAATTTTTATCAACGTTTAACAACTCTAAAATTAACTGAATTAAAATAATTACTCTGAGTTGAACACTATTATTTGCTCAACAACAAGCATGTTTTAGATTAAATGCAGTAATTACAGTTTTAATATTGTTTTGCTACTATGAGCATTTGCTGCCTGAATCAGAGTACAAGCCCACTCCTTTGAAAGGCAAGATATTCTGGTCAAATTGGCAGTCAAGCAGAAAATTAGACATGCCCACTCTGCTAAGTAAGTATCTGCTACCTTTTGTCACATAAACTCAGGCTGTCAGGGGCAACTGCCTGCTGGAGGAGAATTTTGGCACTCCATACAATTTCCAATTAAGGCAACTTGATTTCACAGCAGAGAAAATTTAACTTGATGCAGCAAGAATCATAACTCAGTTTAACCCTACCAGCTGTGATCAGGCCGTTACATAAAATAACTTGGCTCCCAAGTTCTAAGCAACCAGCTGCGGATACTGATGGTTTTGTCTAGATGAGGAGAACAAAATGAGAGGATTATCCCTGCTTTTCAGTTTCTGAGGGGGAGAAGTGCTGTAAAGAGACTGAAAATAATATTTTTTGGAAATGATCTAAGTGGGTTAACTCAATTTTAGGAAGAAAAAAGCAGTTATATTTAGTCTGCTCCCTATTTGCACCTTATCACAGGAAATAATTCATTATTTGACTCCAAATGGAAACCTTATACATTTGGGAAGAGAAGGCTTTGATTCTGGTCCCTATGGAACTCTATCTTTACCATCAGTACTGCAGTTGTTTTTTCAACACTGTCTTGGAGCTGTTACATAAAATACAATAGCTGAATTATTATTATATTTGAAGTCCTGTATTGTCTCTGTTGTGGGAGGCTTCTGGCCTTCCACTATATGAAAAGGCCATGGAAGTGTTTCATGGAATATAAAGTATATAACAATTTTTATTAAAAGCATGTAAGTGCACATGAAGAGCATTATTCAGTTTTGTGTCAGATTATTTAACCTGAACAACTTGAAATAGCTTAGAATAAAGATGTGCCTCATTAAGCTTAACTGAATGATTCACTCATATAATTCATAAATGTTTTTTGCTTTTTCTTTATATAATCTGCATTTCATCTATACTGTCATTAAACAAATCTGTTTCCCCTTTCTGTCTTAACATTTACAGCATTCTTATATTTATGTACAAAAACAGAAAAGATCCAGTAATCTTCTGGTGTCCCATATAAAAGTTTTAGCTGTTTAGTTTTTTCTACCAATAGAAAGTTTCTGCATTACATAAAATCTTGTGTACCAATGAGTAACTACAGTAACAACATAGTAAGGAATCTGGGTCTCAATGAAACTTAATGATCTGCAGTTTCCTTTATTGTGATAATACTGCACCGATGTCCAAATGTATAGACATATAAATATTGCAGAAATGTGGGGTAAGATATCATAGATTATCTTTCCACTTTCTTGAAAATGCTACTAAGTTTAGTAGATCATCCAGATTTAGGCCCAGTTCACAGAATCAAGTAACCCTGCTTTTGCCTTCATTGCACTAACAGCTTTCAACAATTTTTAAATTATAAGTTTAATATGAATTACACCATAATCTGTACTGTGCTAGATATTATTCCTAATGCCACTGAATTACTGTTATCTCATATTTACTTTAATATTTAATACTGAAATATTTCAAAGATCTAGATAATGACAATGGCCAAGTTTACTCAACAAGCTAAAAACAAAAATGTCTTCAATAGTTTTGGCATTGTATATTGTATGAAGTGGGCCATTGTGTGTATTTAATGAGAAGAGAATTAACTGATTAATTCAAACTATAGCAAAGCAAATCACAGTGTGGAATAATATGTATGAAATTTATCACATTATATGAATATATGAAAACCAGCAATGTCTCACAAGAGTAATTCTACAATTATTTCAGCTTGGTATCCTATCTAATACTATGTCAAATCAATTATTTAATATTATTAGGTGATTAAAGTTTATTCAAGCTGTATACAAACATCAGTAAGGCAGTGGATCATACTCTAGTGTTTATGTAAGTTGAAGCAGATGCTAATTAACAGATATATTTAAAAGATAAAATCTTTAAGTTAGGACAGGAGTAAATTACAGCTAACTTAATTATTTCTATTGGATGTTAATAAATGGCATAGCATAAGAATTTAACTAGCAATGAAGAAACAAAACCACTTGGTTGAGACATATTGTTGCAGTGTCATAATACACTATGGTTTACTTTCAGTTTAGTGTTAAGTTCTGAACTCAGTTTTTGTCAGTTTATTGTGACTTATTGGCCTGACATAACTATGTCAGAACCCAGTCAGTGGAGATAGTTTAAATAAAGTTCAACTATTCCTCCCAAAAATTGTATGTATTATATTATTAAGATAGAAAGTGTATCTTGTTAAAATTATCTATTGTCTGTATAGTACTAGTTCACTTAATATGTGTACTGTTGCTCACAAATGCTTTAGTCTCTATGGAAGATTAGTTATGGTGAGCATCACTTGCATAGAATACAAAATATTGATGGTTAGGAAAACAATGTATGCCACCTTGAGTCTGACGGAGATAGCAGAGGTAAGGAAATTTAGGTAGTTAGGCAGATTGCTAATTAAAATGTAGAGGCACTAAAAAAAAAAAGAACATGAAGGAAGGCAGATGTTTTCTAAGAAATGTAAATCAGATTATCATTGCCTGAGAGACCAATATAGCAGAAAAATGAATTGTTGTGTCCGCGAAACGATGCCAGGAGTCGGTGACTTAGTGCAAAGCTCTTTTATTGTAAGTTGGAACCGAACTGGCGAAAGGAAAAAGGCCTGCGGCTTTTATTCCTTTCGCCGCCGCGGCCGCGGACAATGGCACCGCTTTGAATCTCCCGCGGTCTGAACAGACCAATCGCGGGAGATTCTTAGCGAGCCAATCGGCGCGGCTCGCCTGACCAATCGGAGAGCCCCGCGCTTTGGCCAATCAAAGCGTGGGGATCTCGAGTATGTTAATGAAAGACAGAACACCCCTCCCTTCTTGGTTCAGTCCTTACGTTGCGTAGTCACGTAGGTAGGCGGGGCTCCGTCTGGTCCTACTTGACCTGCGCAACTCAGTTGTAGGCTGGATCCCGGCCGGTTCGGTCGGGATCTCCTCTGCTCCTGCTGCTGTCGTGGGAACCGGCTGGTCGATTGGGCCGGTCCCTTCTCCGTAGCTCCCTCCTGGGCCTTCCGGGTTGGTTGAGCTACGGGTTTCGCCGCTCCCGCTCGGTCTTTCCGGGTCGGTCGAGCTGGCTTGGCTGTTCCTTCCTGGCGAGGGGTCGTGATGGCTGCGTTCCGGTGAGTACTGCTGGTTTATTTTTCTTTGGATTCGGTCCCCTGGGTATTCCCTCCCCCCTTGGCTTGCGTTGCGGGGGTTGGGTTCGTTTGTTTGTGCGTCGGCGGCTTGTTGGTTTGCAGTTCTCGACCTGAGTTGGTCGATGTGGCGTTTCCACGCTCGTCCGTCTGCTGTTTGTAGCCGGTACGAGTGTGGGCCTGTTGCTTGGGTGATGACGGCTGGGATCCATAGAGGGTCTCCCGTCAGGTTTTTTGCATATACGGGGTCCCCGGGTGCGAAGGTTCGGTGTTTGGTGCTTGAGTCTGGGGGCCTCTCCGGGTTATACGTGGGGTGTAACCTGTCGAGTGGGGACCTTAGCTTTCTACCCATTAGTAGTTCGGCTGGGCTTTTACTGGTTGTGGTATTCGGGATTATGTGTTGGGTGAAGAGTAGTCTGTTGATTTTCTCTTGGATCTCCCCGTGGTCTATTTTCCGGATGGTCTTTTTAGTGAATTGGACCATCCATTCCGCCCTACCGTTCGCCGCCGGGTGCGCCGGTGCTGTCAGCGCGTGGCGGATGCACCTTTCCGCTAGGAATTTTTCGAATTCCAGCGAGGTGAACTGGGGCCCGTTGTCGGAGACGACGACGTCTGTGAGGCCGTGTGTTGAAAAGAGTTTGCAGAGTTCTTTGATCACGGCCTCCGTGGTTGTCGTCTTCATGTTGCTTACCTCCAGCCAGTTGGAGTAAGCATCAACTGTTATGAGGAAGGTGTGTCCTTTTGTGGGCCCGGCGAAGTCTATATGGATTCTAGACCAAGGTCCCCTTGGGGTTTCCCACTCTAGGACGGATGCTGTGGGTGGGGTGGGCCTCGTTTCCTGGCATCATTGGCACCTAGCTACCCAGGCCTCTATTTGTTTGTCCATCCCTGGCCACCAAGCGTAACTTCTGGCCAGGGCTTTAGTCCTCACGATGCCAGGGTGCTCCTCGTGTAGCATTTCCAAAACCTTCCCCTGTAGCTTTTCCGGAATGACCACCCTGTCCCCCCATAGTATGCACCCTTTTAACAACGAGAGTTCCGTTTGGCGGTTTCGGAACGTTTTGACCGACTCATCGTTGTCCCTTTCTGGCCACCCTTTCTCCACCCAATGCAACACCCGCGCCAGACGTTTGTCTTTATTAGTCTCTCGGGCAATGTCTGACGCGGTTATGGGCAGGTTGGGTAGAGTCTCTATGCTGAGGGTGGTCATCGTGGGTGCTGGGTCGGTGTCGGGTTCCGGTAGCGGCGAGCGGCTTAAGGCGTCTGCATGGGAGATCGTCTTACCCGGTCTGTGTATGAGTTCGTAGTTGTAGGCTGCCAGGAACTCGGACCACCTTGTCATTCGGGGAGACAGAATGTTCGGGGTGGCCCGGTTCCCTGCAAGGATTCCCAGCAGCGGCTTGTGGTCCGTTATGATGGTGAAAGTTCAGCCGTAGAGGTATTCGTGGAATCGTTTTATGGCGGCAACTATAGCCAGAGTCTCTTTGTCCAGTTGGCTATAGTTCCGCTCCGGTTTGGTGAGGGTCCTTGAAAAGAACACGATGGGCGCTTCTTTTCTGTCGGGAAGGGTATGGCTGAGGACAGCGCCGACGCCGAAGGGTGATGCGTCGCATGTGACGGCCAGAGGCAGGGTCTCGTTGAATTGTATGAGGACGGCGTCGGAGGTGAGGAGGTCCTTCGTTCTTTGGAAGGCGGCTTGCTCCCGTTTCCCCCAAGTCCAGGTCGCCGCCTTGTCCAGGAGCCTATGCAAGGGCTCCGCTGCCGTCGCCTTCTGGGGTAGGAAAACATTGTAAAAGTTCAGTAACCCCAAGAATGTCTGTAGCTCAGTCTTTGATTTGGGGGTGGGGGCTTCTTTGATGGCCTTGATTTTTTTGCTTGTGGGGTGAATGCCGTGCCGGTCTAGGAGGTAGCCCAGGAATTCCACTCGTTCCATGCAAAGCTGGCATTTTTCCCGCTTTACTTTTAGTCCCGTCTCTTTAAATTTAGTTAGGACCTCCCTTAGTCGACCTTCTAGTTCGGCTTGGTTGGCTGCCGACACTAGGACGTCGTCGAAATAAGGTACCACCCCCTTGATACCTTGCAATAGTCTCTCCATTAGGCTTTGGAATATGCCCGGTGCCACGCTGACTCCGAATTGGAGTCGGTTGCATTTGAATGCTCCCCGGTGGGTGACAATGGTCTGCGCTTCTGCCGTTTGCTCGTCGACCGGCAACTGTTGGTATGCCTGGGCGAGGTTGAGCTTGGCGAAAACCTTGCCCCCTCCCAGTGAGTGCAGTAGGTGTTGTACTACTGGGACGGGGTAGGCGCTTTGTTGCAGCGCGCCATTTAGGGTGGCCTTATAGTCCCCACAGATCCTCACCGACCCATCGGGCTTGATCGGGGTGACTATGGGGGTCTCCCACTGGGCGTGGTCTATGGGCTGCAGGACCCCTTGTTTGACGAGCTTATCAATTTGCTTGTCTATCTTGGGTTTCAGTGCGAATGGCACCCGCCTTGGTTTCAGGCGCTTGGGGGGGACGTTAGGGTTTAGGTCAAACGATATAAGGGGCCCTCGGTACTTGCCTAGGTTTCCGTCGAAGACCTCTTGGAACTCCCGGGCTAGTTGCTGCTCCCAGCCGTCGTCGGTGATGTGGTTGACTCCCGTGAGGGCGATGTCCAGCGGGGCGAACCATTGCAGTCCCAGTAGGCTTGGGCGGTCGCGGTCGACGATCGTTAGGGGGAGTCGTTCGGTGCGCCCCTTATAAGTGATGTTAAAGCTTTTGGTGCCGACTACCGGGATGCGGTTTCCTTGGTAGTCCTTTACAATGAGTCTCTGGCTGTCTACGTTCCTCCTTTGGAGGGTAGGCACCAACCACTTTATCTCGTGCCATGCAATCATGGAGAGGTAGGACCCGGAGTCCACCTCCATTTTGCAAGGCTGGCCCTCGATGCGTACCTCGACGTGGCCTTCCGGGCGTCGTTGGTGATGGCGTGGCCGATGGTGACCGTCTGGTGGGTCTCCTCTCTCCGCCGGTTGTCACCGCCTCGCGAGGATCGTCCGTTTCGGTCCCATCGGCTGTCCGAGGGGCGATCTCTGGTCCGGGGTGGTGTGCTCTCCCTCCTCCGGTCGCTCTGGTCCCATCGTGCCGGACTGCGTTTTTTCTTCAGGCGGCAAACCCGGGCGATGTGTCCCTTTTTGTCGCAATGCCGGCAGATTGATTCGAAAAACCGGCATTCCGACCTGGGGTGGTCGCCGCCGCAGCCGGCACAGTTGGTCCTCGACTTACGACCTCGCCGGTTCCGTGGGTCGCGCCCTGTCTGGAGTCGATGGATGTCCTCCTCGTCATCGGACGTGCCGGATGCCGAGTGGAAGTTGCCCTGGTGTGTTGTCGTCTCGGTTTTGGGCTCGGTCGACTTCGCCGGGTTGTTGTTTCCGCTGCGGTCCCCCGTGTTCGGTCTGCGCATGCTGTCGACAGAAGTTCGGGTTGCTTCGGCGGCGGCGGCTGCGGTGAGGGTGTCTGCTAGGCTGATGTTGCCCTTAGCCATCAGCCGGCTCTGGAGGGCGGGGTCCCACAAACCGAGCACGATTCAGTCTCTCAGAGCGTTGTTTAGGTTATCGAATTCGCAGAGCCCCCCTAGGCGCCGCAGCTCGGCGACGAAGTCACTGAAACTCTCACCCGACCTCTGGTCCCGCCGGTAGAACTCGTTGCGCCAGATCAGGATGGGTACCTCTGGAGCGTAGTGCCGCCGAAGAATGGGTTCGAGGACGTCCCAGTCCATCGCGGTCGCATCGGCGGGCTTTGCCAATGCTTTGGCCATCTGGAAGACCTCGATCCCGCAGTGGGTCAGGAAGACGGCGCGTTTCATTGGGCCGGAGGCGTTCTTCATGCCGGTGCACTCGAGGTACATGCGGAATCGGTCGGAGAACGATTCCCAGTCCTCGGTGGCGGGGTTGAAGGGGGCGGGCGGTGCGATTTTCGCCATCTCGGTGGTTCGTCTGGCTTCCGTCGGACACGTGGTTTGGTTCAGGGTCTGGATCCCATCCTCGTTGCCAGTGTTGTGTCCGCGAAATGATGCCAGGAGTCGGTGACTTAGTGCAAAGCTCTTTTATTGTAAGTTGGAACCGAACTGGCGAAAGGAAAAAGGCCCGCGGCTTTTATTCCTTTCGTCGCCGCAGCCAATGGCACCACTTTGAATCTCCCGCGGTCTGAACGGACCAATCGCGGGAGATTCTTAGCGAGCCAATCGGCGCGGCTCGCCTGACCAATCGGAGAGCCCCGCGCTTTGGCCAATCAAAGCGCGGGGATCTCGAGTATGTTAATGAAGGACAGAACATGAATAATGAAGATGGGTCAAAGTACTATACAGCTTAAAAAGATTATCACCGGACATAGAAATAGATGATATAATATATTTGGTAAGAAATGGGCATTGCACTCATGGAAACCTAAATTAGTACACCAGTAAAATACTGTAGATATAGTATAATAGTATAATGATAATATGCTATCATTTTGGATGAAATATTTATCTTCAATAAGGCATCTAACAAAGTAGACCACATTCTACTTCTTGGTAAGCTAGAAAAATGTGGGCAAGACAGCATCAGCACTAGATAGATTTGTAGACAGCTGACAAACCAAACTCTCTGTATCCCTTAATGGAACTACATATATATGAGGGAAGAAAGCAGTGGGGTGCTCCAGAGTTCTGTTTTAAGCCCAGTAGTTTTCACTGCAATATATTCATCAATGGCTTAGATGAGGGGATAGAAGCGGAATTCCTCAAATTTGCAGATGACACCAAGCTGTAAGGAATAGCTAATAACCCAGAATATAGGTTCAAGATCCAGGTGGATCTTAATGGATTTGAACACTGGGCCCTATCTAACAAAATGAAATTCAGTGCAGAGAAAAGTAAGGTTTTAGACATAGGCAAGAAAAATCAAATGTACAAGTACAAATTAGGTGAAACTTGGGCTAATAGCAATAACTGTGAGAAGGATCTTGGAGACCTAGAACACAATCACTTAAATATGAGCCAGCAGTGTGCTGCAGCTACCCAAAAAAAAACAGTGCAATCCTAGGCTGCATTAACAGAGGGATAAAATCAAGATCATATGAAATGTTAGTGCTGCTTTATAAGGCCTTGATAAGACTACACCTTAGAATATTGCATCCAGTTTTGGTTGCTCCAATATAAAAAAGATGCTGAGACTCTGAAAGAGTGCAGAGAAGAGCAATAAAGAGGATCAGAGGGCTAGAGGCTGAAACATATGAAGAATGTTTGCAAGAATTGGGTATGTGTAGTATAATAAAAAGGACTGGGGCAACATGACAGCAGTGTTCCAATATTTAAGAAGCTGCCACAGAGAAGAGGGAGGGGTGTTAAACTATTTTCTAAACTACTAGAGGTAGAAATTTCCTGATAGTTAAAATAATAAATCAGTGGAACACCTTGCCTTCAGAAGTTATGGGTACTTGAAAGCTTTTCAAAAGAGCCTGGACAGCCATTTGTCTGAATAGGGTCTCCTGCTTGTGCAGGGCATTGAACTAGAAAACCTCCAAGATCCCTTCCAACTCTGTTATTCTGTTAAATCCTGAGTTGAAATTTCCAATAGGAAGAATGTAAAAGAAATTTGCTTTCAATATAATTTGATGCATATCAATTACAGTTATTTCCTGGGAATTTACTATGTGGATGAGTAGTTTTTTCCCCCTAAATGGCAAATTTAGGTGAGATTGACCCTCGTTGAAATTAGATTTATTTCTGATTTTTACATAGTCATGCATAGGATTATAATATGCTATCATTTTGGATGAATCATTAAAGAGAAAGAAAAGAAAACCTCCAAGATATAACCTTAAAATTAGGTTTTACACCAAATGATAAATAGACCATGTTTTAAAGGAGAAAAAAGAAGTGGCTTTACAAAAATAAGCTGGAGTGCAGTAGTAGTAAGGTGACCAACCGTTCTCCTTTAGGGAGGACAGTTCTTCTTTTGTAAGTTCTGTCCTCTCTCGAAGTGTCCTACATGTCCTCCTTTTTGATATTTGAAGATTAATCTGTAAATCTCCGTATTTGATCAATGCCAATCCGATCCGTTGTGTGTGATGTGACGTATTTGTATTTGACATGATGATTCATCAAGGCTTGGTACATTGCGGTGAGACGCGATTATGAGACACATGATGCGCTCCACAAAGGAGAACTGTTTTGAGAGAGTGTATCACGCGTAAGAGTGCACCATGCGCAAGTGACTTTGTTTTTTTTTTTCTTCAATTTATGTATGTCCTCCTTCTCATTGTAAAAAAGTTGGTCACCTTAGGAGTAGAATAACTCCACTTTCATGGACATACATAGCTGGATAGCTGCACTGAGATTGGAATGATGAAGAGGGAGAGGAAATGTTATGTATGACTGAGCAAAGGATGGAAAAGGATGGGAGGATCTTTATGGTAATGTGTCCCAGAGGGATTCCTCTGTTTTCAAAAAGTACTTCTAGCCTTTAGAATTAAGAACATTCTACCAGTTTACCCTCTTTTTCTGTTGCCATCCGGATCCCTAGTTGGTGAACCCTGCAATATGGAAGATATTAATCCTGTTCATCTGCTTGCTCCAGCCAAGCTAGCAGATAATTAGCACCAGTTGCTAGCAGGAAAGCTGACGCCAAAGAAATCTTGTTGGACGAATCTGTATAAGCTATTTTGGATGAGTAAAGATCTGCAAGGTTTGAGTACAAGCTATTCAGGAAGTATGTGTAGATAAACAGGATAACACTGACCAGGAAATTCCTTACACCATTTTTTCCTGATGTGTCAGATCAAAATTTTCACCATTCCTAGTCAGTACATGGTCTCATGATATTCGGAGGGCACAACCTTCAAAAAGATGCACTAGCACATCTATCCTGAGAATTGTAAACCACAAAATCAGATGCCAGGTTGTTATTTCTTACGAGACAAATTTGGTTTAACATTTCTTGGAATGAAAATATAAATTCATATTTGACTTCTTTCAAACATAGCAAGAACTTCATTTTATTGTTCACTTTTCTCTTCACATAGTTGAACTTTATTTTTTAAAATATGACTTTTTGCACAATCATCTAAAAGTATTCCTAAATATGAAGAGAGATAGGAATTACACTAGACATGATAATAGGAAGCGAAAAGGGAAAACTCTGCATTTGAGAAACTTATTAATAGAATTGTGCAACATGAATAAGGTAAAAAACTCATTTTGCTGAAATGATGAGTTAAATCTAGAGTGATTATAATTGTGAAACATGTTTCATTTTTTACTGTGATCTCATGCAAATGGAATCCACTTTTATTGAAGCAGAAGGATTTCTATCCAACTCCCTCAAAATTTACCCTTATTTTGATACCTGAGAAAAATATATAATTTTAAAAATACTTATCATAATAAATTAGAACAGATTAAATTAAAACAAAAGAAAGAACAGAATTGATTTCTCCTTCATATTCCTATTGCTTAGCTTTGTGGTTCTCGGAATTTTGGACAGGTGGCATTGGTAGTGAAGATAATAGGTGCAGGTCCAGGTTTCCACAGCTGAGTGCCTCCTTCTTCACCCCAGCTGTGACAGTGTTCACATCTTTTTTTCTTTGTATTTGTCCCATTGAACAAATACACTCTCAGCATTCTAGCAATTCTCCTTTCCAGGCAATAGCTCTAATATTTTAGTATTTTTAGTATTTATTTGATTTGTCAATCGCTTACAAGCTACAGGTATAAGAATATAGTTTTGAACACATGAGATAGATACTTATAAGAAAAATAAAAAACAATAGGACAGGAACGGTAGGTACGATTGGTGCGCTTATGCACACCCCCTACAGGCCTCTTAGGAAGAGGGTGAGGTTGATAGTAGACAATCTAAGGTTAAAGTTTTGGGGGTTTGGGGAAGAAACCACAGAGTCAGGTAGAGTATTCCAAACATTGACCACTCTGTTGCTAAAGTCGTATTTTCTGCAGTCAAGTTTGGTGCGGTTAACCTTGAGTTTGTATCTATTGTGTGCTCTTGTATTGTTATGATTGAAGCTGAAGTATTCCTTTGCAGGTAGGACATTGCAATGTATGATTTTATATACTATATTTAGATCGGACCGGAGGCGGCATAGTTCTAGGTTTTCTAGGTCTAGAGTTTCAAGTCTGGTGGCATAGGGTATTCTGCAATGAGTAGAGGAGCAGAGAACTCTTCTTGTGAATATTTCTGGACTTTTTCAATTGTGTTAATATTAGATACATGATATGGATTCCAAACTGATGAGCTGTATTCAAATATAGGTCTAGCAAATGTTTTGTGTGCTCTAGTTAGTAGTGTGATATTACTAAAGAAGCTACGTAGGATTAGATTAACAACTCTTAATGCCTTTTTGGCTATGTAGTTACAGTGGGCTCTAGCACTCAGATTATTAGAGATAAGTACTCCAAGGTCCTTGACAAAGTTTGGATCCTCAACAAGGTCTTGACTATTTAGCTTGTATTTTATTTTCTGATTTTTTTCTGCCAATATGTAACATAGGGAATACTAAAAGAAAGGGAGAATAATCAAAAGGAAAAGTTATAGGTAAGATCTAGTTGATCAAAAATGATGTGGGCTACTTACACCAAAACCTCTGAGGAAGTAGGTGGCTGGAGGATGAGGCATTTCCACACTTTCATCTATATATACATATATATCTGACACAGAGATCTCTCAAAGATTGCTTTATTTGGATAGTAACTGATACATCTGTGGAATCCTGAATCTGAAAGTTTCAGGCTTCCTTGCAATATTCAAACTACAAATCCATTCCTCCTTGGTCGTCATCACATCACATGGTCCAATCACAATCTGTCCTAAAGTAAGATTCTTATTTCATTCTGCGCCATACTTAATGACCTTGCACTAGCAAAAGAATTTTATTTTGTCTACTTAGAGATACTCAATTGAATCCCCCCTCCCACTTTCTCAGGCTTCTGGCAGCTTGGGAGCATCAAATCTCAATATGGCTTCCAAAGCCTACATATACTGGTACAGAGGGCAGTTCTAGGAAAATGTGGTAGTGCAAAATTGCACAGGCTCTTCTTAATCTCTCAGCAGCCTTTGATACCATCAACCATGCTATCCTTTAGGGCCTGCTGTGGAGCAACATAGTTCTGTGCTGGTTTAGATCCTTTCTCAAAGGTTCTTCCCGAACAATGTTGATAGAGAGTGAGCGATCCAGCCATAAGCAAGACTCTTACATTATACCAAAGGACTCAATTTCTACTCCTGGAGCTTCAAGATCCAGGTCTCTGACATCTTTAGTTCTAGATGGAGTTGAACTATCCGGTTCAGACCCAGTGCACAACTTAAAGGTTCTTTGCAGAGCTTTGGTTAATGTACCAATTGCAACCTTTCCAAATCAGGATGCTTTGTGCTCAGTCACTCAAGCCCTAGTCATCTGTCTTCTGAATTATCATAATGTGCTTTTCATGGGGCCATCTTTGAAATGCATTTGGAAGCTTCAACTGGCACAAAGTGCAGCAGTCTTTGGAGTCCATAGAATGACCCATGATATATCACTGCTTTGCACTCATCTGCTTCATTTTCCAAAATGCAGAGTTCTGTAAAATGTGTTTTAAAAAGAAAAGTCTATCGATTCCAGAAGAAATCATGAAGGACGGAAAAAAGATAGGCTCAGGTCAAAATGAGCCCACTTTCCAGGGAATAATTTGATACAGGACAATTCAACAAATACGAAAGTTAAATTAATTTCAGTGGAACTGTGGCCAATAAATCAAATCAGAAATAGAAGAGTTACAATAATTTTAATGAAAAGATGATCACCGATAATAAAAGTAACTGAATGAGACAATACATCATTGAATTGTCCCACAATGAGAATTCCCATGGCGAGTTGGCCATGGCAAGTTGCCCTAAACTTGGCTCAAGTTGCTATCAACTCCTGGACAGATCTCATACATTTTTATACCAATGTGAAATGGTTTCTTCAAGGATTTTTCTCCAACTTCCCAATATCATTGACAACCACAGATTTTAAAATAATAACTAGATCTGATTCTATACTTTTTCAAGATCAGCCAAGGTTGACTAGTGCACAACCTGCTGTGAACAGAATGGAGAAGGAGTTAAGAAAGAAAATATATTTGTTCTATTTGTTCCTAGAAGAGAAGAGAAATTCTTTTTTTCTTTTCAAATGGACGGAGCAATCACTGTGTGTGAAAGAATAGACACAGTGGTGATATGTACTTACACTGTAGACTGATTAAGACTTCTGATTGCCTTCCCTTCTGATGAAGATTACCTGAAAGTTCCAATTCATGTAGATAAGTTAGAGAGTCAAGCTTTTCCTTGGAGATGTCCATAGGTGGTGTTAGGAAAATGACAAATTAAAAAAAAAACCACAACAGGAAGATAAAGAGGAAGGCCAATAATTATAGCAATTTTGATTGTGGCTTGACAGGAATTTATTGTGAAGCAAAAGCATAGAATTGTAGAGATGTGGAACTGGATCAAACACAAAGATCCTTTAATCCAGCCTGCAGTAATGTGTAGGAAAACTAAACCAACCATCTTGAGGGGACTCTACCCACCTTCTTCTTAAAAGCCTCTAGAAGTAGAAAACCAACAAATTCTGTAGGTAAGATTGTTACTATAGGAAGTGACCAACTTATCCCACGGAAAGGATCAAATGTGTCATCAATCTCAAGTACCGTCACATCAACAAGAGATCTAAGTCCAGCCCACCTTTAATTCCACTAACTCTTTATCAACTGCCAATTTGCTTTGACTATAAGTAGTTCAGATTTTTGTAGAGAACTAGCATGGAATAAACTTGTACTCATTTAAGCAGCCTTGGTTCCTGGTTTCTTAAGCCTGACAGTTCCACTGTTGTACTGTTCTTTTTGTCAGAGGGTTTTTCCTTATATTTAAACCAAGTATGGGCAATTGTAATGTATACCTATTATTTCGGGTCTTAATTTCTATAACAATGTATAATTGTTTCTGACAATCTTCCTTAAAGCACACTTTTATATACCTGAATGTTGATCTCATGTCTCTCTACAATCTTCTTTTTTCAATGGGAATTTCACAATTTTCTTTCATCTATCCTTATGAAGAATGTCTCATCTATCTCTGTATCATCTTTGCTGTTCTGTTTAACATTAATAACCTTTTGAAAATATGTTTTCCAAAAGCAGGTGGGGTCTCACTAGTACAGGGTAGAGAGAATACACAATTCACATGCCTTTAATACAGTGCTTCCACTGATGCATCCCAGACTGATATTAGCCCTTCTAGAAACCATTTTGTGCTCGTGATCAGATTGTTTTCAGTAGCAATATGAACCCATCTCCAATGTAGTACTTTCAAGCTTTGAATGTGTAGCCTGTATTCCGCTCCCTAAATGGAGCATCTTATATTTCTCTTAATTGAAAGGCATTTTGTCCTCTGAGCCCAATCTTCCAATGTCTTGATTAGACTGCATTTTTTTGTTTTCTATATCCTGTCAAATCTTCCAATTTTGTGTCCTTCATAAATCTGATAAGCAACCAAGCAATCCCACTATCCAGATCATTTGTAAAAATGTTGAATACTGACTCAAAGATAGACATGGCAGGAGCCCATTGGTTACAGCTCTTCAACAATGTAAAGCTATGAATGCCAAATATTTGAATGCAGCTAGCCAGCCCATTGTAGGTCCACTTTATTGTAGTGTCTCCAAATGTTATATATCCTGAGCATACAAATAACAATACTTCTCATCCAGACACCCTGCATTATTCATAGAATTTTGTGGGAGAGTACAGATAACAATGCTTCAACCTGAACCTCTCTAAGAACAAAATATCTCCACAGTACTCTTGTTGCACTAGGAATATCCATCTGAAAAGATGTATGATTACCATTTCTTGTAAATTATATTGCTTTGAAAGGAAAAAGAACAAGCTATTTAGTATAAATAAAAGTTAAAATGTTCAAGGCAACCTATATGAAAAGGTGGGGAATAGCTTTTATCCTTACAATTATGTGAGAAGTTGAGTTAAGTGATATTGAGTGATCAAAGATCACCCAATGAGCTCCATAGTTAAGCAGAAACTTGGATCTCCCCAATTCCTCTCTAGATACAGTAACAAAGTGGTTCTGAGTTAAATAGAAGGAGGAGATATTTAATATTGTATTTTGCAACTGAGTTTCTGCTATCAACTTTTCCTGGCTGAACTACTTTTCATCTCTTAAGTGTCCCAGTTTCTTCTTTCCAATAGTATGAGACTCCGAAATGAAGCAGCTTAATAAGTGAAGTATCTAGAAATGAACTCTCTCGAGTGTTCTCCTTTTATAACCTAGAGGGTAGAATTACAAATTTCATTAGCCAAGATGGAGTATTTCCAGAGATTATTCAGTGAAAGGAAAGTTTATACTTTTCCTCAATATGCTGAATTTTCCCCTGAAAATTTTCCCCTCCCAGTTGAGAAAACTTAAGAGCTGGTTGGGAATCAGACAAAAGACAATATAAATTAACCATTGGAGAAAGCATTGCATGAAGAAGAAATACATATTTATTTCATTCCTATTCCTGTACTTCTCTGCAAGTATTTTACATCAGTTTCTTTGTATCTTATCCTTTCTACAAAGTCTCAATATTCCCAATGTGCAGGGAGAATGATGGGAGTTGTAGTTCAACACATTTTGAAGCAACACATATAGCCAGGCTGCACTATTTGTACATTGATGATATATGATCTTTTGGGGACTCCATGATATGTATAGTCTCTGAGGGCATTTTTTGTGGCAGACAGAAAGACAAAGGCAAAATCAGAGCTCAGGCATTCATTGGGTCCACTATCTCCTATGTGTTACATCTTTACACCTCCTCTCCTAACTGTGATTTTTTTCAATTGTCATTGGATTAAACCCCCTTCCCCTGATCATTATTCACAGGAACAATATTCACAGGAAATGACAAGCACATTTACGGTTTCCTAAATTTTACCATCTTCTTCAATATTCAATGGCACAATTGTATTTAGTGTGATTGAAACATTCCAAAGATAATAGAGACAAATGAAATGACATTGGCTGGAGAAGGATATGGTGGAGGAAGACATACTTAGACAAACCAAAAACATATTTTTAGCTGAGACTATGCAATCTCAGTGTGAAAGATACATGAACAAGGAATATGTAAGAGATGCTATGTATGTTGACACTGTAGCAAATAATGAAACTGTATGAATTTTATATTACTATTTCAACTATCCCATTATCGACTATTTAGTGGTACTGAATCGTTATTCCGCCAACTTTTAAAATCTGGGATTTGCAGTCTAAACACATCTGGAGAATATTACATGAGTGAAAGCTGGTTTAAAAGTTGACACTGAAAGTCAAACAAATCTCTCTATCTTGCTTTTGTTTTGTTCCTTTTTGAATTCCAGGGTTTTGCAAACATAGTACAGTATACAGGTTTTAGGATTATACTTTTTGCTGAGTCAACCAGCAAGATAATCAGCCCATTAGGACAAAGGATTTCAACTTTTGTTTGGGGACATGTTTGAAATGACTGAAAATCACAGAGGGTAACCATTACAACATGGCAGCAGGTGGAGGAAGAATCAAAACACAGAATAATTAGCATTGAAAAAAATGTTGATTTGGGAGGGAATATTACCTTGTTGAGAGTTACTGTTGTCATTATTATAACTTCAACAATTTTCAGTCCCAGTGCCTAACTTTATTGCCATCCCATCACACAATATTACAGAAAATAAGGAGGCTCTGAAAGCCATGTAGAGCAGCAGTGGGTTAAAAAAATGAATTTTGAGTAACATTAGTCAAGACCATAATAGGTGAAGATCCCCACATTCTTCATGGCCTATGATACACTAATAGACAGATGTTGTCTTGAGAACAGAAGCATGGTTATTTCAACTGATTCTCTGGTTATTATGTTCACAATCAACTATGAAGTTTCTGCAATGAAAAGTACAGTCCGTTGTATTTAGAATCAAGGTGGCATTGAGTTTTCAGATGGAGACCAATAAAGTAAAGAAATGGTTGCATCATTAAGCTACTTATTTTTAAAAGAATTAAAGAAGTGATAATTTAAAATTCATATCTGATTTTTGCAAATATCAGATACGAATTAAAAGAGTAAGGGTATCAGAATGATAAACTCTAACTCTTGAATGTCAAAATACTGGTAACAATACTGCTGTTTGTATGACAGAAATAGAGGTTTATCTGAACCAGTAAGAGAATATTATATCTGAAATTCATAAAACAATTTAAATTATAATTTGGAATTAGAGTAATTGCCCTAAAAGAATTCTACATTTATTGCATTACAACTCTCATTAGCATTCGACAAAAGAGCTGCTCTTGTCTAAGATCTGGGTACCAATTGGGGAAGGGGATTCTGAAGGAAAATATATTCCGAAATATCAATAATCATCATTCAGAGAAAGTAGAACAAAGAAAACAATGTAATCAGTTATAGAAAAAAAAATCAATATAGCTTTCATTACTTACCGGCAAAGACATGTCGGTCTCATCCCGAAACTCAGGTAAAGTCTCCAGGCAAAAAATCACGATGGAGATAAGAATGACCATAACTGAAATGATGGCAATGATGCGGGCAGCCTGGGAGCTCTCTGGATGTTCAAAGAGTAGCCACACTTGTTTGAGAAATTCTCTCTCAGGCATAGGTTGCTCTTCTTCCTTAATGAATCCTTCATCATCACGAAATTTAGTGAGAGCTTCTTCACCCAGTTGATAGAATTTGAGTTCCTCCAAAAAAACATCAAGTGGGACATTGATTGGCCTTCGAAGCCGTCCTCCAGATTGGTAATAATACAGAATAGAGTCAAAGGAAGGCCGGTTGCGATCAAAGAAGTATTCATTACGCAATGGATCATAATATTGCAAGCGCCGCAGAGGATCACCCAGTAAAGTATTGGGGAACTGCCTCAAGGTCTTTACTTGGGTCTCAAATCGTAAGCCAGAAACATTTATCACCACCCGCTCACAACAGTCCTTGTGAGAATGTCCCCCACAGTGGACAATGGACTCACTTTCCCCTGCAGTCAGTGGCAATAGCTTCTCCATGGTAGAGCTGGCAGCTACAAAGAGCCTGAGATGATGTAGGAGGTCATGATTCGAAGTTCACCCAATTCTGAGGCCTTCTCCAGAGAACTCCCAGTTCAGATATTCTATTCTGTATCCTTTCCAATATCAGTCTATTCACACTATTTGTATCTCAGCTGACATCTTTTCTCCTAATCCCCCTTCATCTATTTTCACTCATTCACTCCCTGATTTAAACATATCTGCTCTAATTTCTAATTTACTTCTCTCCTCTTGCTTTTGCTAAATAATTTCCTTAGGTCATGCCATATCCTTTCTTTTCCTGCCTTTCTCTTAAAGCTGATTGTCTTCAGCCCTGGATAACCACACTGTCATCTCGACACTACTCTCAAAATTGATTTGATATTTCAAAGGGGTTATAGTCACAACTGAGATTCCCCCCTCCCCAACTGTCCTTCTCTATGTCCCCTTTCTGAGAACACCCCTGTCTTCCAGTGCCAACGTCAAGGTTTCTGCCTGTAAACACTTTCCCTAGACCTAAGGATATCAGATTGCCCCAGGACGTTACAGACTCTTGGACCCCTTGCCAAAATCCCAGCACCGCCTCCAACTCCATGCCTAAAAGCAATCCCAACAGCACTCTGATCAGAAGAGGGAAGAGCTAAAAATAACTAAAAGTGACATAGGGGCAGGCAGAATGCCCAGGGCAGAGAAAAAGGTGGGCAGACACCTTCAGAATACAGAAGACTCCCAGTGAGAACTTTTGGGCTCCCCTGTAAAGAGAAGTAATGCTTGATCCTGGACATCCCAGCCTTTCAAAGGAGACTAGGGCCTCATGAGTCTGTAAGAGTAAACAAAGATTGAATCTGGGCTCAAATAGTACTCTAGAGGTTAAGAAGATGACAAACTAAAGCAAATTTAGGCTCTATCCTTTCCAGAAACTATCAAGTCCTTTCTGAGTTTTGGTTTCAAGAGGCAACACAGACATACAAAGTGTTCCCCCCACCTACTGTATTGCTTAACAAGATTCCATATATAATTTAAACTTATATTTGTTCCTTCTTTTCTTTGGGTTTTCCCTTTCAGCAAATGCTAACATCTCACAAAAATTTCATTCTGTTGTGTTTTTACCTTCCCGTATCTTAATGCCTTATACATGGATTCTATATAGCTAAGGAAACACATTACAGTATGCTGTTGACATATATCAGAGCAAATGTAGGAAAAACAAATATAAAATAAGCAAACATATATTTCACAATACTGACATAGTCACCTATTGTTCAGGCTGCTGTTCAAGTATTGACTTGAATGTGAGTAACAAGGTGTTTATTTTTTTATGGTTCTCTAACTTTAAATTGGACTTTGACAGAGTCTCTCTTCAAGAAATAATTTCCAGAAATAGAGGGTTGTTCTTGAACATGCTTTTAGATAAAGGATGTAGAACATGTAACAACCATGCACAGAATTGTTTTTGCTGCCTTTAGATATTTAATTAGTCTCTTCTTTGACCTGCTTTAAGATCTGATCAGAAACACATTTCTCTTGCTTTTTTTTTAAGATTCTCTATTTGGTTCCTTTGATAATTGTCTTCCTCTTGCTAGCTTTATAACTGCATACAGTATGGGTTTAACCCTCTCTTTGACTTTCCATTTAGCTTACTGCAAAGTGGGCCCAACTTCTAACATCTCCCCTTTTCTCTCAAATTCATTTGACTATAAAAACATAAATGGAGTCTGTTCACATTTGTTCACATTATCCAATATAATTTGACATTATCGTTAAGATGTACAAGATAATATACATTTCAAATGTTTTGTTTCTCATTCTAAAATGTTCTATATTAAAAAGAAAACCTCCCACCCTCCAAAAGATGTAAAGCAAGGCCTTGTGTTCTGAATTGCAAGGAAAGTTTATGTAACCAGACTATGAATCAGATCATCTTCTTCAGACTTGATCTATGTGAACATCTATTTCTCCATTTAAAATATTTTGTATTTTAAAAAAAGATTTAGCTCCTTTTTCTAGTTTCATGCCTTCTACCCAGTGGTGGGATTCAAAATTTTTTACTACTAGTTCTGTGCGCGTGGCTTGGTGGGCGTGGCAGGGAAAGGATACTGCAAAATCTCCATTTCCACCCCCACTCCAGGGGAAAGATACTGCAAAATCCTATTCTCTCCTCACCCCACTAACCTGCTTTCTGTGCAGGGCAACAAACAAGACCCAGCCAATTAGCTGGGAATTGGAAGGCAGAGAATAGATAGGGACGGGGACAGTCAGAGGTGGCATTTGCTGGTTCTCTGAACTACTCAAAATTTCCGCTACCAGTTCTCCAGAACTGGTCAGAACCTGCAGAATATCACCTCTGCTTCTGCCTAAAGGGCTGTGATTCAAGATTCTTTGTTCTAGCCCATCTTTTCCACATTGATTTGGAAAAGGGGCCAAACTAGGTTTAATATTTGTGCTAGCATTCCATAGATGAGAAATGTGCAGCTTTCCCCCCCCCCCATAGGGTCAGGAACTAAGACTGATCTACCATAAATGGCTTTTTGAACAACTGCTAAGGTGACCTCTGAAATTTATTCAGAATTTTGCAGTCCATGTATAGTAGTTCTTGGCTTTTGAGTTGTGTGCTAGAGCAGGGGTCACCAACCTTTTGGACCTCAGGGACCACCAAACTCATAATTTTAAATCTCATGGACTGCTAACATGAATTTTCACTGACGGTGGCTGCAGGAAAATTTCCCAGCCCATTTTTCTATCAATTGATCATTCTTTATTTGGGATCACAGCATACCATCTCCAGCTCTGTTCTCAGGGGGAGAGAGAGACTTTTGGCTTTATGCAAGGAAAGCAGCAGAAGTCTTTCTTTCTCTCCCCTAAACTCTGCCAGAAATGAGTCTTTGCCAGCGCAGCCTCTTGAAGCAGAATTCCTTGCAGGGTCCCAAAGACTCATTTCTGGCAGAGTTTGAAGGACAGAAAGAAAGACTTGCTGCTTTCCTTGTGTGCAGTCAAAAGCAGGAGCGGAAAGAAGCAGTCCGGCAAGGCACATGGAGCGAGTGAGGCAAATTCTCCCACTCCACTCTTTGCCCCCTCCCTTCACTACTTCGTGTTGTTCACAATGCAAGCAACGCAAGCCTTGTGTTCCCATAGACCATCTGGGCGGCGCTGCCTTGTGTTCGCGCACAGCCTGAATTAATTGCTTTGGGGGATGCTTTGGGAATGACATTTCTCTGCAGACCACCAAAAATTTTTCATGGACCCCCAGTGGTCCCCGGCCCACCAGTAGGCAACCACTATGCTAGAGGCTATACTCCATAAAATTATCAGGATCTGGATAAAAACTTTAAATTAACTAATTACAACTAATTAAGCAGAGTGTAATATTTGTTATAATTTTGTTTGATGATTGTATGAAATAAATGAAACAAGAAACAGACATTGGTGTATTTTTCCATTCAGACTCCTAGGATATATTAGCAAAACCAAATTTATATCAACTTACAGTAGACTGGCAAAGGTATGCAAAAATTCAGAGAACGGTATGCCTAAAGCATTCAGTAGAAATTTTTTCACCATTACTAATCTTAAAGACTACAATAAATATAGCCAAAAACTTATATTTGGAGTAGAGTTTAAAAATGATTGTCCCAGCTAATTTTAAGAGGCCCAATATTACTAAAATATTTCATTATGCTTACTGAATTACAAAAGCTAAAAGAAAAAGTTAGTTGAGACCAAATCTGTAGCCAGAAAAAGTATGGGCAGATGACTTTCATGCAAATGGAACAGCACTCTGTGTATGTGTATATTTTGTGTAAGTGAATTTTAGATAATACTGTTCCATTTGAAAGTAAAGCCCTCCTTTGGATTATTTTCAATTTGTATATATGTATAGGTGTTTATGTGATAGTGTGTGCATGTGCGTATGTTTGTGTGTTTTAAACTGAAAACAATTGAAAAAAAATGGAGTAAATTAAAAATAAATTGGCTCAATACACCTTTAATCTTGCATGAATGTCTGTCTATAGAATGAAAGCTTGGATATTTGAAATCTCACAGAGGCCTTTTGAAAATTGACCTGGCTTTACAATTCTGCTTTGTGTAATTGCTTGACATCATTACCAATCTTCTAAGGAAATGCCTTTACCTGGTGTTTTCCCCCTTCATGTGAAAGAATAGGATTTCCACAAATAACAGTACTGGTAAATAATGAATATAATAAAAAATGAAATACATTTTATTGAGCTATTTTCTGGGCCTGTATTGTTGAAGCTTAAAATTAAAAAAAATATTACCCATGCAATCAGATTTTAAAAAAAAGGAAAAGAGAAAATGTCAAATTACATTTTCAGGACTTTTTTTATTTTAAATATTTAGTAGTAATAGTTGTAAGAAAACATTTGATAGTAAAAGAGAGAATTTAATATACAGTACATTAGCTCAAATCATCAGGTTATAAGAATACTACAAAGGATAAGGTAAGGTTTTCAAGGCAAGTTACAATAATGTTATCAGGAAAGATAGAAAAGTCAACATGATGATTCTAAGTGTGATTAACACACAGTCCCTTTATATGCAGATGTAGAAAAGAGATAGGACTTTGATCATGCTGTACCGCCTTTTTGACCTTTTTCTTACCACCAACAGCAGGTACTAGATCCCAAAATGATGAAGCTCCTTTAATATAAACTTAGCTCTGATGTACAATAAGTGCCAGGTTCCAGGAAAAAAAAACCCTAACTATTTAGTTAGCATGCACAAAGACTGTAAATATTGGAAACAATATAGAATTAATTAGCAGGCTCAGAAAAGACATTAAGCTTAGCGCTGCTCTTTCCTATTTTTTCTACTTTACTAAAGAACAGACAGCCTTTGTGTTCTGTACAGTCATTAACATACTTGCAAGCGCCGCGCTGTGATTGGCCAAAGCGCACGGCGATCTCATTGGCCGAGCGAGCCGCACTGATTGGCCCGTAACCAATCCCCCGTGATTGGTGGAAACTAATCGTGGGAGATTCAAAGCGGTGCCATTGGCCGCAACTGCCGCAGCCAGAGAATAAAAGCCGCTGTTTTTCCCTTTGAGCCCGAGCCGATCTCGGGACCTAATAAAGAGCTGAAACTGAGTCACTGGCTCCGAGTCTCCTTTCCCGCAACGGACACAACACTGGCAACGAAGGTGGGATCCTGAGACTAACCCCCATCAAGCACGTGTCCTGAGGAAGCGAGACCGACAAGATGGCCAGCATCGCACCGCCTGCACCCTTTAACCCAGCTATCGAGGACTGGGAATCGTACACAGACCAATTCCTAATGTTCCTTGAAAGTAGCAACTTGAAGGATGCAACCAGGCAGAAGAAAAGAGCCGTCTTTCTAACACACTGTGGGCCCGCAGTGTTCAAGATGGCAAAAGCTCTCGCAAAACCCGGGGACGTGAAGGAGATGGACTGGGCCGACCTCGAGCCGTTGCTCCGAAACCACTATGCCCCCACCATGCCCACCCTCATCAGGTGGCACGATTTCTACCGGCGGGACCAGAGATCGGGTGAGAGCATCAGCGACTTTGTGGCTGATCTACGGAGCCTAGGGGGCATGTGCGGGTCCTTGGACATGGGCGAGGCTTTGCGGGATTATGTTGTGCTCGGACTCAGAGACCCAATCCTACAAAGCCGGCTGATGGCAAAAGGTGACATTGCCCTCGCCGACGCCCTCACTGAAGCCACCGCAGCCGAGGCAACCCGGAAATCGGCGAATTGAATGTGGAGACCGGACACCGGGGAACGCATCGCAACCACCGAGATGGGCCAGGCGACCGAAGCCCATCCAGAAGCAAGCCACCGGGAAACCACCACCCATCATGGCGACTTCCACTCCGCCTCCGACACCACGGATGAGGAAGAAGAAATACATCGGCTCCAGACGGGACGAGATTGGCACGATCGGCGGAGTTGTAAGTCAGGGACCACATGTGCCGGGTGCGGAGGCGGCCACCCTCGATCGGAGTGCCGATTTTTTGATGCGATCTGCCGACACTGCGATAAAAAAGGTCACATTGCCTGAGTCCGCCGACTGAGAAAAGCCTAGAGCCCCCGTCAGCGAGATCACAGCAACTGGAGACGAAACGGCACCCCCCCCCCAGGGCCAGAGACCGCCAAGCCAAAAATCGCTGGAACCGAATGGACGGAACCGACGAAGCGGCGAAAACCGGCAGAAAGAGGAAACCCACCAGACGGTCGTCATCGGCCACTCATCAACCACAGACACCTGAAAGGTATACGTGGAAGTGGGCATCAAAGGCGAACCATGCAAAATGGAGGTGGACTCCGGGTCCTACCTCTCCATGGTTGCCTGGCGAGAAATCAGGCGTTTGGTGCCGGAAATCCACAAGAGGAGGTTGGAAACCCAGAAACTAATCCTCAGAAACTACCAGGGGAACCGCATCCCGGTAGTCGGAACCAGACAGTTCGAAGTGACCTTCAAGGGCCGCACAGCAAAGCTTCCCCTGACGATCGTGGACCGAGACCCCCCCCCAGCCTTTTGGGACTACAGTGGTTCGCACCACTCAGGATCGAGGTGACGGGCGTCGGCCACGGCACAGATGCCAACTGGGAAGAGCAACTGGCACGGGACTTCCAGGAAGTGTTTGACGGCACCCTGGGAAAGTACCGAGGACCCCCTATTTCCTTCAGCCTAGACCCCAGCATTCCCCCAATACACCTAAAACCACGGCGGGTACCTTTTGCACTCCAGCCCAAAATCGACGAGCAAATTGACAAGCTCATCAAACAAGGGGTCCTACAACCAATCAATCATACCTGATGGGAGACCCCCATAGTCACCCCAGTCAAGACCGATGGGTCGGTGAGAATCTGTGGGGACTATAAGGCCAACCTTAATTGCGCCTTACAACAAAGAGCCTACCCCGTCCCAGTAATGCAGCACCTTCTACACTCACTGGGGGGGAGGCAAGGTCTTTGCGAAGCTCGACCTGGTGCAAGCCTATCAACAGTTGCCGGTCAACGCAGAAACCGCCGAGGCGCAGACCATAGTCACCCACCGGGGAGCATTTCGCTGGAACAGACTCCAGTTTGGAGTCAGCGTCGCTCCAGGAATTTTCCAGAGCCTCATGGAGAGACTCTTGCAAGGAATTAAGGGGGTGGTGCCCTACTTCGACGACGTACTGGTGTCAGCAGCCAACCAACAAGAACTAAAGGGTTGTCTAAGGGAGGTACTAACCAAATCAAAGAGGCCGGGCTAAAGGTGAAAAAAGAGAAATGCCAACTGTACACAGAGCGGGTCGAGTTCCTAGGATACCCCCAAGACCGACGCGGCATCCACTCAACCGCGAAAAAAATCAGAGCCATTAAAGAATCCCCAACACCATGGAATAAAACGGAACTGCAAGCATTTCTAGGACTGCTTAATTTTTATAATGTTTTCCTGCCCCAAAAGGCGACCGCAGCGGAGCCTTTGCATAGGCTTTTGGACAAGGCGGCCACATGGACTTGGGGGAAACGTGAGGAAGCCGCCTTCAGCAAAACCAAGGACCTGCTCACCTCGGATACTGTCCTAATCCAATACAACGAGACGCTACCACTTGCCGTCACATGCGACGCCTCACCTTTCGGTGTCGGCGGCGTCCTCAGCCACATGCTCCCTGATGGAAAAGAAGCACCCATTGCCTTCTTTTCAAGGACACTCACCAAACCGGAGAGAAATTACAGTCAACTGGACAAAGAGGCCCTGGCTATCATCGCCGCAGTGAAGAGGTTCCACGAGTACCTCTACGGCCACACGTTTACCATCATCACTGACCACAAGCTGCTGCTGGGAATCCTGGCAGGAAACAGGGCCACACTGAACATTCTATCTCCTAGAATGACAAGGTGGTCTGAATTCCTTGCCGCCTACAGCTACCGGCTCACACACCGACCGGGGAAGACAATCACCCATGCAGACGCCCTGAACCGCACGCCGTTATCTGACCTAGACACTGACCCAGCACCCACAACAGCCACCCTCAGCATAGAGACTCTGCCCGATCTACCCATAACCGCGTCAGACATTGCCCGCGAGACTAATAAAGACAAACGTCTGGCGCAGGTGTTACATTGGGTAGAAAAGGGGTGGCCAGAAAAGGATGACGACGAATCGTTCAGGACATTCCGGAACCGGCAAACAGAACTCTCATTACAAAAAGGTTGTGTACTTTGGGGGGATAGGGCTGTTATTCCGGAAAAGTTACAAGGGAAGGTATTGGAGTTGTTACATGAGGGGCACCCGGGCATAGTTAGAACAAAAGCCTTGGCCAGGAGTTACGCCTGGTGGCCAGGGATGGATAAGCAAATCGAGACTTGGGTGGCAACATGCAAACGTTGCCAAGAAACTAGACCGAGCCCTCCCACAGCACCAATCTGGGAATGGGAAAACCCCAGGGGACCATGGTCCAGGATTCACATAGATTTTGCTGGGCCCACGAAAGGACATATATTCCTTATCACGGTAGATGCTTACTCCAACTGGTTGGAGGTAAGCAACATGAAAACCCCACCATGGAGGCCATGACCAAGGAACTCAGCAAGCTGTTCACAACCCACAGCCTCCCAGATGTCATCGTGTCAGATAACGGGCCCCAATTTACCTCGCTGGAATTCGAAAAATTCCTAGCGGAACGGGGCATACGACACACACTGACAGCACCGGCACATCCGGCGGCGAACAGGAGGGCAGAACGGATGGTTCAATTCACAAAAAAAACCATCCAAAAAATTGAACACGGGGAAATCCAAGAAAAAATAAACAAAATGCTCTTTATACAACACATAACCCCGAACATGACTACCAACAAAAGCCCGGCAGAACTATTAATGGGGAGGAAATTAAGGTCCCCACTCGACAGACTGCACCCCACATACAACCCAGAAAAACCCCCAAACTCCTCAAGCAAAAACCGAACATTCTCCCCAGGTGACGCAGTCTACGCAAAGAACCTTACCGGAGATCCACTTTGGGTACCGGCAACTATAACCCAGCTGACAGGTCCCCACTCGTACCGGCTGCAAACAACCGACGGACGAGCATGGAAACGCCACATCGATCAAATAAGATCGAGAACAACCACGGGAAACACAACCGACACGCAAACAGACACAGACAGCCCCCATAAAACAAACCAAGAGGGAAGGGAATACCCCAGGAACCAAAAACCAATAGAAAGAAACCAGCTATACTCACTGGCAAGCAGCCAGCTCGAAGCCTCACCAGGGAGAAGCAGCCAGGCCAGCTCAACCAGCCCAGAAAGACCAGGCAGGAGCGGCAACAACCGCAGCTCAACCAGCCCGGGTAGACCGGGAGGGAGCTGCGACAAAAGGCCCGGCGAGGCCTTCCAGGCGGTTCCATCAGCGAGGCAGAGAGCAACACAGAACCCGACCGAACCAGCCGGGAGCCAAGCAACAACTAACCTGCGCAGGTCAAGTAGGCAAGTACGAAGCCCCGCCTACTTACGGGACTACGTTACGTAGGACCGTACCAAGAGGGGAGGGGTGTTCTGTACAGTCATTAGCATACTTGCAAGCACCGTGCTGTGATTGGCCAAAGTGCACGGCGATCTCATTGGCCGAGCGAGCCGCACTGATTGGCCTGTAACAAATCCCCTGCGATTGGTGGAAACTAATCGTGGGAGATTCAAAGCGGTGCCATTGGCCGCGACCACCAAGGCCAGAGAATAAAAGCCGCTGTTTTTCCCTTTGAGCCCGAGCCGATCTCGGGACCTAATAAAGAGCTGAAACTGAGTCACTGGCTCCGAGTCTCCTTCCCCGCGACGGACACGACACTTTGAATCAGAGATACTTTTACCAATTTTGTTACCTGAAAAATCCTGCTTCCAGCAAATTCTATCTTAATCTTAGGCTGAGCAAAAATGTTAAATCTTAAATTTTCAATCTTCTTCAGATGAACTGTGAAGAGCATCAAGGCATAATAATCTCATCCAATAATTTCTACCTGATTTTAAAAGGAAAAGAAAGTTAGGGAAATCCCCTTGCTGTTTTTCTTCTCCTGCTTGAGAATGAGAAAAATTGCTGGAAGTTTGGGTCACAATAGGTATGCTTCATTTATGGATTCTATTCAGAAATGTTTATAGTTAGATATCAATTTAGCCAGGTGCATTTCGTTCAAATGGGGAAAAAACCTCTCCTCTGGGCCTTTTTTCTTCCAATGTGAGAATTTAATGAAAAAAATATTTATCCAATGAAAGGCCATAGAGCCACAGAAATGGGAATATTGTAGACATAATCGCCATTGCATTTCACTGTTTAGTATCTGATGACTATAAGTATTTTTACCAGCTGATGCTGATTTGCCAAATACAATACTATTTTAATAAAACAGGCCTTGCATGAAATTTGGCCCTAAATTTCTAAATCTTTCTCTATATTTGATGTTCTTTTTTCTTCTTACAGATTAATTTTTAATTTGTACTACAGGATGACAATCAGGATACTATCTAGTATGTCACTACATAGCTTTTCAAGGTTCTATATCAGCCTTAAATTTAGTACCTTGTGGATGACTATAGCACAAACTAGGCTGTCATATTTACACTGCAAAATCTGGATGATCAAATGACAGTAAAGCGACAGAAACTCTCATTCTTGCTATTTAAAAATTATCTGGATATTTGTAGTGCCTAATTACATATCCATTATTCCCAGTCATCATATCAAAAGAGGAAATATGTAGCTTACCTGGAAGTCTCATTCCTTGATTTTCTGCAAGGTGAAAATATTTTTTTAAAAAATATCAACAAGCTTTTTGCTTGCGTTCATTGCAGTTCATTTTCTAAACTAATTCTGCCCCTGCTCCCCATTGGCTTCACAACAACCTATGTTTGAGGGAACTGTAAAATATAATTTCATTATTCCTGGTTTCAAATGAGGAACATTTGTACGCACTCTGGATCCTATCTATGCTTTCTGACTACCTACTATATAATGGAAGGAAGGTTTATCTACTGGCATTACTTCTTTGTGCAACTTGTGAAATATATTGGTTTGTTAAGTCATATCAACTGTGAAACTATGTTGTAGTTCATGTCCATATCCTATTACATTACATGCCCATATCGTATTACATTACGCTCTTGCATGGGATTCCTATTTATATAAAATCTCAGTGTATTGTTGGGCTCACAACTGTGACTTCTATTCTTAACATTCCATGTTAAAGTGGCACCTTTAGTTATCAGAGAATTGTATTCTGACTTGGCAATTTATGAACTATTTTTGCCTAATTTATGACCTATTTAATTTGTATAAGGGTTTTTAAAGAGGTAAATATTATCTCAATATTATTATTTTTATAATTTGTCAGGAAAGCAGATCTTTCATATCCTCATTAAACTCTGAAAAGTAATTACTGCTACAAGTCTGATTATCTCTCTCACACACCTTCCGAAACAAATCTCTTCCTGTTAGTTGACCAATAGTGCCATCTATTGCCAAGCAATTCACTTTTAAAAACTCTTTCCTAACATATATAGTTTTGTTTATACATCACATTTAGAAATTGTCCATATTCCTCACAGAATGACTCTGGGCGGTATACAGTAAAAACATAAAATCGGTACATTTATTTGGAGGCAATTAAGAATACAATAATTAAAATTAAAATACAAGGAAAAGAAATCACTGTGCTAACCAATCCCACAGCTGCATGCTCCTCTGTGGGTCCCAAATAGTTCAACAGAGATAAGTCTTCAGACATTCTTGAAGGCCAGGAAAGTGGGGGCCCATCTCATCTCTGGAGGACAAGGTTTCAAAGGGCAGGGCCAATGGCATGGAAGCCTCTCTTCTTAGACCGAGATTCTAAATGTGATATATAAAAAATATTATTTTGTGCAGTTAATAAAAGCTTCTATGAGCTAAGATATCAACAAGAAATATCAAGTCAATAGGCTGGATTTAGAAACTGAAAGCAAATACAAAAAATGGCAAATCCATTAAATCAACAGGGGTTTTGATTTGAGATATTTTATTTTTCTAACTGATATTCTGAAAAAGCTGTGTGCAGCCTTTCTTCTTTTCTTCTTTTTATTTTTGCGATAATAATAACAAGTGATAATGTAGTAAGATTACAAATAGAACTCCAAATGCCTTGCTATAAAATTTTATCAATTGAGTGAGATATTGTCATAATACAAATTTGAATGGATTACTGAAGATTATTCTGTCTTTGTTTTCATGGTGATGTCTATTTCACTTATTGTATTCTCTTCCATACCTCCTTGATATTTTTTCTCTAAATAGGATGTATAATTGACATATTTACAGAGCTGATTTTTTATATCCGATTCTTTATAGAACACAGAATTTACACAAAGCTCTGAATATTTGGGGGAATTGTTCAATGACAACTATCCTCTGCTTATAAACATGGTATTTGAAAGCACATCATATAGGTAGTCCTTGACTTACCACCACAATTGAGCCCCAAATTAGTTGAGGTTGGCCCCATTTTATGACCTTTTTTGCCACAGTTAAGCAAATCACTGCAGTTATTAAGTAAAATCAAGGTGTTTTAAGCATATCTGACTTCCCACATTGACTTACCTTGTCAGAAGCCAGCTGAGGTTATAAATAGTGATCACATGACTCAGAACAGTGCAACTGTCATAAATGCAAGCCAGTTGCCATGCACCTTAATTTTGATCACTTGACCACGGGGATGCTGCTGCAATCATAAGTATTAAAACTGGTCATAAATCGCTTTTTCTGTATCATTATAACTTCAGTCACTAAATAAACAATTGTAACTATTACTAGTATTATATTATAAAAGAATGGTCTTACTAAAGAGATACTTCTATGCTCAGCATATTTTTTCCTAACCATTTAAGTACCAACTTTTAAGCTTCTTCACCCCACCTTCTATAGGCAAGAGGGAGAATGAAAAACATTTTGCTATATTGTATACTGTCTTGACACAAACTGCTATGATAGCCCCTACTCCTCATACTACAGTAATATGATGGGGAAATGGCAGATATTTGCCCCTTAAATCCTGTTTTTCAAGGCAAAATTGATTTGGCTTCTTCGTTGGGCAAAGGCAACCAAGGCTGCCATTAACTATAACCATAACTGACCTCTCTGAGTAAGTCACTTAATTCAGTTAAGTCACTTAATTCACACAAAACTAGAGAAGTCAGGAGTAATGCTGTTCCAGACTCTGCCACAAGGGAACAAAGAATAAGCGAACTAGACGTACTTGTTCGTAAATGGCAAAAACTGGCACGCCTGAACCTTGACGTGAAGCAATCCAAGGCAACCTTTCGTAGCTGGCTGGATAACCGGGGTCCAAATCTATGGGAAAACATCGGGTCAGGGAAGGCTTTCCATTCCTTGATTATTTATTACAGAAATACAAACGCAGATTCATACTCCTATAGCGTTTTAGCTAGCACTGTTAATAAGGTAATTTGGAAATTTAGCTTTCCTCTTGGACAAGCGCCCCCCCCCTTTTTTTTGTAAAAGCCTTAATAATCAATTAAAAAGGGTTTTATTTATTTGGTTGTAAGGTACAAATCAAATCTCGGGAAAGTTACACAGGATTTCCCATTGCCTTCACTTGAATCAGTGCCCAATTCAGACAGCTAGGATCAATCCTTTACCACCGCTGACTGACGTACACGTTTACATCTATAGAACAATACAGTGTTTTGGAAAAAACGACTTTCTTCCCGACCACCTAATTAAAAAGAAAAAAGAAAAAAGAACACTTTGCGCGGAATGATCAAGTGACGGCAACGAATCAAGAACCGACGCGTAAGGATTCAAGGGTGGTGATGGGACATCAATCCAAGCATGCGCAGGGTGTGCGCCCAGTAGGCCCAGCCTGAGGCGGCGGGAGGCGCCGAACAGCGGACGGAGATCATCGAGGGTCACGACGGCTAGTGAGACCCAAAGTGCGTCCGGGAACCGGGCTCGAGAATTGTTTCGTGAGAACCGAGATATGGCCGTTTTCTGGCTCATTCAAACGGAATGGAGATGAGGGGCTGCTTGGGAATAATAAGGCCGGGGGTGGGGGGTTGGTGATAGCGAGACATCTGAGGGCAGTGATTTTGCGCAACATCTCCTGGGGAGTGGGGGAACAAGGCCTGTTACCGAAGGGAGGAGGAGGAGGTGGGAGGGAGGCGAGCTTGAGCTTATGGGTTAAAAGGGGAGGGGGGGCGAAGTCTTTGCGCGCGCACGTTAGAGCAAGTGAGAGATCCAGGGGGCTGCTGGGATAACAACGGCCGCAACAATCAGCAGCACGTGCTCTGCTTGAGTTCCAAAGCCCCTCGCGCACGTTACCTTCTTGCAACGGCAGATGTCGTGGGTTTGACACTACAACCCGCCCCCCCCCCCTGTTCTCGCGAGCGAGAAAGGAGTGTTCAGCAGAGACAAATAAGCCTATGAGGTGGAACCAGATCTTGAACGCTGAGGTGGTGTAGTATAGTGGTTTGTACCAATTCCTACTGTGGGAGGGATTTTTTTTTTTTTTACAACCTATCCAATTGCACTATAGAGTACCATCCTTCTGGGATTTCTTTCATCTCAAATAATATATATGGTGGAGTACTGAAGAAAAACAATTTTCCACTTGCCATTTCAAAAAATAGAAATACAGGATACTGTGAGTAGCAACAAAGTTGAAACTGGAGATAACTCACAAAATATGTCAACTAAGTTTACTGTTTTTACCCTGTTGCAGGTAGATGTTTTTATATATAAAAAATCAGGGAGATTTTTTTGGTTTCCATGTTGAGCCATAGATTAATTGACATTGTTTTTTCAAACTTCCTGAATTTTTTTTTCTTTCATGACAGGTGTTTCAAGATGACGCAGTTCCTGCCCCCAAATTTGTTGGCGCTATTTGCGCCCCGTGATCCTATACCCTATCTGCCTCCTTTGGAAAAATTGCCCCATGAGAAACATCATAATCAGCCATATAGTGGTATTGCTCCCTACATCCGTGAGTTTGAGGTAAGCTCAGTAATATTTGTCTTGACTATTTTTGGCTTCTTACTGGAATATTGGCTAATGCTTGTGGAGTCAAATAGCTGCTGTAGCAATTACCTCAGCATCTTCTTGTTTAATTAAATATTCAGAGTTATTATAAAAGAGCTTCTCTTTTAGGACCCACGTGATGCTCCGCCACCAACTCGTGCAGAGACACGGGAGGAACGGATGGAACGGAAGGTATGTACAGCACATAGTTAAATGTGAGGTATGTCAATATTTTCTCTTCTGAAAATAGAATTAAGTAGAAGGATGTTGAACAGTTGACTCTTGAAGGATTCAAATATATGCCCTTTACGGGAATACACTGGAAAACAAGATAAGCATTCCATATGTTTCCTTGGTCTCTTTCATTGCAGAGACGAGAGAAGATTGAACGCCGACAGCAGGAAGTTGAAAGTGAATTGAAGATGTGTAAGTGAGACACAGTAGAAAGCTATGAAAAGGAATAATATACTTTTTATTATTAACTTAAAGCTAATAGTAATCCCTTTAATTAAAGATAGGGCCTGGTACTTGTGAAAAAAAGTGTATTTTCCCATTTTTACTCTTAGTTCTAATTTGATTCATTATCTTTTCATTTAGGGGATCCACATAATGATCCCAATGCTCAAGGAGATGCTTTCAAGACACTTTTTGTGGCTAGAGTTGTAAGTTATTTCTTTTTCCTTCTATCAGTGCTTGGATTAAAATACATATAAACAACCAAATATCATTATTCCCAATACCATGCAATCTAGTTGATAGCTTGCTGGGAAATGAGGATGGGTCAGTTGTTTTCTCACTATTTGGAAACAAATGCAAGTGACTGGTCAAAGACAAGATAGGCTGAATCTTACTACTTCTCCAATTCCATCCCCAAATCTGTCAACTTTCCAAGAAAAAAATTGGTAGCAGTGGCGGGTGAAGTAATTTGAATGAAGAAGGGCTTCCTTTCATTCCAGTTGGTAGAAAATATAATGCTGAGATTTGCCATACATTCGTTTTATTGTATACACTGACAATGTTGTTCACAAAAGCTGTTCAGGTACCAGATGAATTAGTTTCTTTGATTATCCTAGAGAGATATATTTGGTTTTCCATAAGTTTTATGTCTGTTCTTCCTACTTATTTTCCAGAATTATGATACAACAGAGTCAAAATTGAGACGGGAGTTTGAAGTCTATGGGCCCATCAAAAGAGTAAGTAGTTTAGATCAGTCCTCTGGAACAGTGGTCGCCAACCAGTGGGCTGGGGACCACTGGTGGCCCGTGAGAAAATTTTGGTAGTCTGCAGACAAATGACACTCCCCCCAAAGCAATTAATCCAGGCTGAGTAGGAACACAAGGCTGCGCTGCCCACATGGCCCGCCCACTTGCTGGCCCCCACCCTTCAGCTGAACACAAATCTTACCTTGAGTAGAGCCACACGAGCTGGAACTAGAAGACAAGACTAACAGCAGGGAAGGGAAATCCACCCTGGAGTGGCTTGCTGACGTTGGTGGGAAAGTCGGTCCTCTATTCCAGAGCTGCAGTAGTCACAGGACTGGCCCTTTGGTCATCCTGGAACAGCTCCTCCAGTCCATGGCAGGCCGGTGCACGCAGGTGGAGGAGCAGCTGCTCTGGGATGACCAAAGAACCAGTCCTGTGACTACTGCAGCTCTGAAATATGAGACCAATTTTCCCACCAATGTCAGCAAGCTACTGTCAGTCAAAATTCATATTAGTGGTCCGCGGAATTTAAATTTATAAGTTTGGTGGTCCCTGAGGTCCAAACGGTTGGCGACCCATGCTCTGGAGGACACCATCACAACGGAAAAAAGAGTGTATGTCCTATGTTCTGAGCATCTTTTGTGCTTATAGTCTAGTTTAGGATAATGTTCCTATTTACCATTCCAGTTTTTGCTCTTAAGGGAAGAAAGGTGTTTTCTTTTCATATGGCAGTTTTCATATGAAAATATAAAGGAATTTCAGAAGAAACAAAAGGGGATACAATATAGTTTTGGGGTTCTTATCTCAAAAATCTAAAATTTGCAAAGGCAATACCAGCTGAAGTTACAGACAACACAAAGCTAAGGAAAGGAAAGCAACCATTATCCTAAGGAATCTTCCTGTGGGAAATGCTTACCTAGGTAAATCAGAATAATAATAAACAATAATATTAAAAAGGAATGCTAGTCTTTTTCCCAGTACCCCCTAGTAATCTCTTAAGTGATGGGATTCTTCTGGTATTTTTTAGAACTCAAATGGAAACTAATATAAGGTAACAGGGATGTAAAGCTTCAGGTTTGATGGGTGGGTTTAAAAAAGAAATTCATGCATGCCAGCAAAATTGTAAGTTGTGTGTACATATATATATACACTCAGAGAACTTTCTTAAAAAAGACATTTAAAATACTCAGTTTGCCTCTTAATATCTTCAGACCCTCAAAAACATTTTGTAGCACTTTGCTGTTGCAAAACGCTGCAAAATTATCAAAGTAAATAAAAGATACTCCTTATGTTGGTAAAATTTTCTTTTTTTTTTTTTTGAACAAATTTTATTAATTTTTAAAGACATACAAAACATGAAACATAAGAACATAAAACCTTTTCTGAAAGTTATTTGTAAATTTTAACAAAACAAACAAAACATTTTATATACCATTGGCACATCTCCTTATAAACACATACATATCCTTTCAAGTTTCTCATTATTTCTCCCTTTATTTTTATTCAATTATATTTCTTTTCTATATTTATCTATTTTATATGTTTTTATTCACTATACTAATTTTTCCTTCTGACTTGCTTTCTATCTTTTATTCTCAATTGTCCTCCTCTAACATTTCTCCAAGGTTTTATTAGCTCAATCAAACATAAACACACAAAAACACAAAACATAGAAACATAAAAAACATCTTTTCTGAAAGTTGCTTAGTCCCGGGTTACAACTCTTCGTACAGACACAAATTCAAATTCATATTCATTTTTTTTTTTTTGAAAAAGTTTTTATTAATTTTCTACAAACAAACAAGACAAACAAAACATAAAAACATCAACTCTTATATATACATCCAGTGTGTCAGTTGGTTCATCATTTTTGTGCATTCATTCTGTAGTCTCAATTACAATTATATTACATAACAACTCATATTGTCAATCCAAACTTATATATCCTAATATCACTAAAAAAAGAAGTTTTTGACTATATTTTTAATCATTCATGCTTAATGAGCTAACAATACTTTAAACCAGTTTACTCTATAACAAATCATCTAGTCATATCAAATCAATCCTAAAAAATCCTTTATAAATATAATATCAAATAGCAAAATAATAGCAAAATAAAGATATTCCTTACTATCTAGCATTCTAAATAATCTATTATCGTATTTTATCATCTAGCCATTTATAAAAAAGATCCCAAATTTCGTAAAATTGTTTATCCTCTTGCTCTCTAATTTCAAATGTCAATCTGCTCATCTCAGCACATTCCAATATTTTCTTAATAATTTCTTCCTGTAATGGTATTTTCTCATTCTTCCAATTTTTAGCAAATACAATCCTGGCCGCTGTTAATACATTTACAATCAGGTATTTCAAATCTTTACTATATATATCAGGTAAAATTCCCAGTAAGAAGATCTCTGGTTTCAAATCTATATGTTTCTTTATCATTTTTTCCAACCACATGCGAATTATAGTCCAATATTTTCTAGCATCCTCACAAGTCCACCACATATGGTAATACGAGCCGGGTATCTGATGACATTTCCAGCATTTTTCAGATTTGTTCTTAAACATTCTTGCTATTCTTGTCGGAGGAAAGTGCCACCTGTAAAACATCTTATACAAGTTTTCTTTATATGCTGTTGACATTGTCATTTTATAATTTTGAGACCACAATTTCTGCCATTTCTCTAAATCAATCCCATATCCAAAATTCTTCCCCCAAACAATCATAGTTTCTTTGACTTGTTCTTCCTCTAACTTCATTCCCAGTAAATAACCATATAGTTTTTTAATCACCTTCTCATCAGTACCCATCAAGATCTTATCTAAATCAGTCTGTTTATCATAAAATCCCTCCGTTTTAGAATCTTCATCATACCTTGAGTGTATTTGTGCATATGAAAACCAATTCATCCTTATACCTTGTTCCTCTAAGTTTTGGATCGATTTAAGTTCACCCTTTTCATCCAAAAGTTCCCCATATCTAACTGTTTGTTCCTTCTTGTAGATTATAGGATAGGAAAATGCTTCAATGGTCGATAACCAAACTGGAATTTTCAAATAACATTGTCTTTTTATCTTCTCCCAATTTAACCACAAAGACTCCCGTACATAATGTCTTCTAAAATAACCCTGTGTTTTAGTTCCCTTATACCATAAAAAAGCATGCCAACCCAACAGCAAGTCATGCCCTTCTAATGTCAACAACCTATGTTTCCTTAATGTTATCCATTCTTTGACCCACATCAAAGAATGGATAACATGCAAACTTGCAGCTTGATAATACAATTCCCCAATTAGGCAGAGCAAAACCTCCTCTAATTCTAGCATCTTGCAAAAGCTTTAGCTTTATTCTCGCTTTTTTACCTTGCCATATAAACTTCAACATAATTTAATTTAAATCTTCAAAATAGTCTTTTCCAAGCCTAATTGGTATTGTTTGAAACAAAAATAAAATTCTAGGTAAGATATTCATCTTAATTGTTGAAATTCTCCCTATTAATGACAATTGCAAGTTTTCCCACTTCTTCAAATCTGTAGTTATCTGTTGTTTAAGTTTAATATAATTATTCTCCTTTAATGTGCTACATCTTGTTGTCAAATATATCCCCAGATACTAAACCTTATTTGTAACTTGAATTTTCAAAAGATCTGCCAATTCTTCTCTCTGTCTCAATAGCATATTCTTTGTCAAAATCTTTGTTTTGTCTTTATTTATTTTCAAACCAGCCACCTCTCCATATGCCTCTATCCTTTCCAGTAACTTTGGAGCTGTTTCTAGCGGATCTTCCAAAATAAAAGCTAAGTCATCAGCAAAAGCTTGTAGCTTAAATTCTTCCTTCTTAATTTTCATTCCTTTTATGCTTTTATCATCCCTAATATTTCTATTCAACACTTCCAAGGTCAACACAAATAGCAAAGGAGATAGGGGGCATCCCTGTCTTGTGCCTTTCCTTATATTAATAAAATCTGTAAGTTCCCCCTCCATCATTACCCTTGCTGTCTGTTTATTATATATAGCTTCTATTGCTTGAATAAATTTTTTAGCGAAACCCATCTGCTCCAATAATAATAACATAAATCTCCAGTTCACGTTATCAAATGCTTTTTGAGCATCTAGGAATATCAAAGCCATTTGCTTTTCAGGATGAGCCTCATAGTATTCCAAGGTGTCCAGGATTACTCTCATATTGTCTCTAATTTGTCTCTTTGGCAGAAATCCATTTTGATCTGAGTGAATAAAATTATTTAAATATTTTTTAAGTCTTTCTGCTAAGATTGAAGCAAAGATTTTATAGTCTGCATTCAATAAAGAAATAGGTCTATAATTCTTAATTTGCAATGGGTCAGTCTCTTCCTTTGGTATGAGTGTAATATAAGCCTCTGACCATGTTTTAGGTATCATCTTTTTTAACATAACTTCATTCATAACTTCTAACAATGGGATGCTCAATAATTCTTGAAATGTTTTATAAAATTCTACTGGAAGCCCATCTGGACCCGGAGCTTTCCCATTATTTTGTCTCTTAAATGCTTCATTTAGTTCCATCATTGTTATGTTGCTTTCTAGCATTTCTTCAGTCTCTTTAGGTATCTTTGGTAAATTAGCTTCCTGTAAATACTGTTTGACTTTTTCTTCATCAATATTTTCCTGTTTATATAATTGCCCATAAAAATCTCGAATAATTTCTTTTTTCTCCTTATTCCCATAACAAACTTGGCCTTGTTCATCTATTAACTTCAATATTTTTCTTGATTCCTTCTCTTTTCTCAATTTATATGCTAGCCATCTACCTGGTTTATTTGCATCTTCAAAATAATTCTGTTTAGAGTTTCTAATTTTCTGTGCCAGTTCTTCTTTCTCTATTAATTCCATTTTATGTTTGATTACATCCAGCTTCAATTTAATATCCTTTTTCTGTGGCATTTTCTGTAATTCTTTTTCAAGAATTTTATACTCATCTTCCAAGGCCTTAGAAGCTTGCCTTTTCCTAATATTCTTTTTTCTTGTATAATCTATTATCAAACCTCTAGCGTATGCCTTCATTGTGTCCCACACATTTTGCGTTGAAGTATCTTCTTTTTTATTTTCTCTGAAGAAAAAAGCCAATTCCTTCTCCATCCATTGTGTAAAATCTTTCTCCTTTAAAATAGTATTAATGTCCATCTCGATCTTTTTTTTTTGTCCCTTCCATTTAATTGTCATTGGGCTATGATCTGCCCAGGTACTTGTTTCAATATTTGTTTCTTTAATATTAGATATTAGTTCTGTTGAGATCCAAATCATATCTAATCTGGACCATGATAAATGTCTATTTGAATAAAAAGTATATTGTTTAGCTTTAACATTTCTTTCTCTCCAAATATCTTTTAAAGTTAATTCATCTGTCATTTTAAAAAAGGACCTTGGGAGAGCCTTTCTATTTTGCTTTGTTGTTGTTGCTATATAGTCCAGTTTATTGTCCACAATTCCATTAAAATCTCCCATCATAATTATATTAACATAGTCCAGTCCAATTATTTTCATATGTAGCTTTTTATAAAACTCTTCTTGTTTATCATTCGGAGCATAAATTGCAATCAAGAGTATTTTTATATTATTGTCCATTATTTCTACCATTAATACTCTTCCATCTTCATCCGTGTAAATCAATTTTGCTGGAATAGCCTCTTTAATGTATAAAACCACACCTCTTTTCTTACATTGAGTCAAAGAGGTAAATATTTTCCCTAATTTTGGCTGTAATAACAATTGTTCATGTTGTTTTTTAATGTGAACTTCTTGTAAACAAATTATATCAAATTTTAATTTCTCTAATTTATGAAAAGTTTTCCTTCTTTTAACAGCTGAATTAAGTCCATTTATATTCATTGTAATCAGTTTTTTTTCCTCCATGATTATGCTTTATATTTAGGTCTAACAGCTCTCGTGGATCTCACTTCACGCTGTTCTTTATTATCCATCTGTCCCCCTGCTGCTCCTTTCTCTTTTTCAGTCTCCAGTTGTTCATCTTGAAACTCAGTTGATAAAGCCTCTTTCTCTGCTTCCTCTCTTCTTCCTCCAAAGAATTCTGCATGAAAAAGTTCTGCTTTCTCAATTGAATCAATTCTATATCTTTGCTCTTGCCACCCAAACACTAGTCCTTCTGGAATCAGCCATCTATAATTCACTTCATTTTCCAATAGTATTTTGGTCAGAAATCGATATTCTCTTCTCATCTCTCTCACTCTTCTGGGTATTTGTTTTAAAACCATAACCTCTTTACCCTTGTATTTCAGTGTTTTCTCTCTTACTACTTGTAATATTTGCGTTTTAATGGATTTTTTAGTAAATCTAATATGGACTTCCCTGGGTAATTTATTTCTCATCGCATATCTTGTATAGACTCGATATATCTCATCTATTCCATCCATCATCTTTTCCTCTGTAATTTCCAAAACATCTGCCAAAATTTCTATCATTACCGCTGCCAAATTTTCTCCTTTTTCCTCTTCTATATTTTGAAATCTAAGGTAAAATTCTGACCTTTCCATCTCCCACCTCAACATCCCAGCTTTTTCTTGTTCAACCGCTGTTAGTCTGCTGTCAATATTTCCAATCTTCTTCTCTCTTTGTTTTCCTTCTTCCTCAATTTTTTGGAATCTCTCCTCATACTTAACCATCATTTGTTTAATATTTTCCACTTTTTCATCAGTCTTCTCTATTCTTTGTTCAATATTTTCTGCTCTTTGTTCAATATTTTCTGCTCTTTGTTCAATCTTTTCTATTCTTTGTTCAATATTTTCTGTTCTTTGTTCAATATTTCCTGTTCTTTGTTCAATGATATCTGATTTTGTCTTGAGATCTTGGATTCCTTGCATAATCATCTGTAAATTCATATTCATTTTGTATACCATTCCATATCTTATTACCATTTTTAATTTTCTATATAGCTTCTCATCTCTTTTAAATTTTCTTAGTTTTATTTTATTTATCTTATTTCAATTCAAATCATAATATTTATTATTCTTTGTCTGTTTTGTTTCCAGCTATCCATTTCTCTTTCTTCTTTAAACAAAACTTCTCTTGTACACTAATTGGAGTATGACGCCTTTATCTCTTTCCCCTATATTTATAATACTTAATATAAAATACGTAACTTACATTGGGATTCTGTTTGGTACATTCTAAAATTATACAGTATTATCAATGCCAATACAAATCTATTCATTAATATTAATATTCATTTATATCTTAAACACTTAACACATTACTTTTCAGTTAAATATCATACTTTTATGGGAACACTGATTTTCCATAGTTATTTCCCCCCCCACATCACATATTTTAAATCATTATTTCATTAGAATGTTCCCCCTTCTCCTACTTCAAATCTCTCATCTCACAAAAAATTTTGCTGGGATAACACCATCTAATTGTTAATATTAATATTCTTAAACATTTTACCCATTTCAATTAAATATCATGCCTTTATGGGAACACTTATGCTTTCCATAGTTGTTTCTCCCCCCCCCCACATCACATATTTTATATCATTGTTTTATTAAAATGTTTCCCCTTCCCCTACTCCAATTCTCCCATTTATTTCATTGCTTTCTTTTTCTTAACAAAAATTTCACTAAATTATACTGAACATTTTATCACATTTTAAATTACTTATTGTTTCCAATTTTTCTAAAATTATTTCTAAGTACAAATATAAAAATACAATCTTACGTACCTTTCCAGAATCCCTTTTTCAATAAAGTTTACCCATTATCTCTAAAAGACTTTTGTTTCTTTGCATCTTGCTCCCCACCATTGAGGCTTCTCGTCCCTTCCTTTCTCCCTTGCTTATTCTTCTCCTTGCCCTCTTTACCCCCTTGTTTCTCCACCTCCCTTTTGTTCTGCTTTCCTCCTTTCTGTTGTTTTCTAACATAGTATCCACTTTTCACCTTATTCTTCTCTTTTTTGGTTGTTTTTCCAAGTCTTAAAGTCCCCTTTTTCTCTTTCTCCTTTCCTTCCCCAACTAAAGTCACACGTTCATCAAAAATGGCTTCTTCTTTATCCCAGTCATCCTGTTGCGGAGTCAGCTTTTCATAAGTACAAACCGCCATTTCTAAAAATTGAAAAAGAGTGCCAAGAGAATCCTTCCCTTCTTGCTCTTTTTTATATTTTTGGTATTCAAGTTTCAATCCATCCACAAGTGATGCCATTATAGAGAGAAAACGTTTTTCCAAACAACCACCCAAGTGCTTTTAATCAAAAATAGTTCAGAAGCTCCACACCAAGCAACCCAAATAAGCTGTTTCTTTTAAGTACTTTCTCCTTCTTCACTTTCTCTTTCTGGGGTTAGTGTTTAGTCACAAAGTTCCATTTAAAATATATCTTTTAGAAGTCTTATTGATGTTTAATAACTCTTTAAAATTCTAGGCAATCTTCTCCTTATTTTCAAATTCTGCTCCAATTCTTTTTTCCTCTCCCTTCCCACTCACAGCAAAAAGGGTTTTTTTTAAAAAAAAATGTTCAGAAATCCTTATCCCTTCAGCATTTAATTACCTCCAATGCAGGTTTTCCGATTTCTCTTATAGTTCCATCCATTGTCACGTTAGGAAGGAGAGTGAAAAGAAAGAAAGAAAAAAACTTTCCCTTTTTGAATTCAATTCGCCGCTTGTAACTCTCTCTGGAAACAATTTATCTTTGGCAGCTTTCAAATTCCAGGGTACTTTCTCTTACTTTATCCCAGTCAAAAACCACTTTCACAATTCTTCCGACTTTCTTCCTCCTGCACAATCTTGTCCGGCTGCAGGTTTCTTTGTGGCAGCCATTACTGACCGCCGCTCCTCCGCCTTGGGAAAAGGGGGTTTTACTGGCTGGGGAGGGAGTCTGCGACACCCCCAAACCCCTATCCGGATCCCCCCGTCTTCAGCTGCCTCTACGGGGCAGCTGTATACCCCAAATCCAAGCGGATCAGGGGCACCTTGGCAGCGAGCGCAGCAGGGATCGTGCAGTATTGCGAATCCCTGCCGCTGCCGAAGCCTTGCAAACCGGAAGTCCCATTTTGGTAAAATTTTCAACGAACCACTTGAAACCCAATATGACCTTCAAGTTGAAGGAAATAAGACTGCTGTCATATGTACTTCATTGAGCTTATAAGTTTGTTTAATTATTCCTTTCTAGATCTACATGGTATACAATAAGCATTCCGGCAAGCCACGTGGCTACGCCTTCATTGAATATGAACATGAACGTGACATGCACTGTAAGTTCTTTTATGGGATGATTTTAATATTTTCTGAATGCATATTTTGTACTAAATTATTATAAAAGCATGTTTTTTAAACATCCTTAACTATTTTAAGCCCTTAAGTTATTTGAGGGCCTGGGTTTTCCCCCAACAGGTAAGTACAGAGTGGGGGAGCCTAGTTTGGTTTGGCGAGCACCCAAGTTCCGTTAATGTCATTCACATAGTATTTCAACAAAGTAATCTAAAAGGAAGGAAGGAAGTTTTTATCCCCTTCTCAACAGATTTCATAATTCTTGAATGATATTGTATTGGGTCTCTCTTCTTGTAGGTAAGATATTTGTCTAGGAAGCATTCCCTTCATTCCTTGTCTTGTTTTGGAAAAATCAAATTAACGTAGCTGGGGTGCCGCAAATTTAATATGTGTGCTAAAGTAACAGGCAACAGTTCCTCTCCTTCTAAATTCCTATGTATTTGGGATGGATCCCTGTAATCTAAGGGTGGGAAACGTCAACATCTTCTGAGGCAGTCTAGAGTTACTGCTTGCATAATGGGTCCCAGGAAAAGTTGCCCCTGCGTTCTGAACTGTTGCCCATTCTTTTATGTTTTTTTTAATTTTTAAAGAGGGAGAATGAATGCTATGAAGAAGTTCTTCTTCTGAAGCAAGTGTAACTTTGACCTGAAGTTGTGTTTTGAAAAGATGCTTTTGTTGAGAGGCTGTTGTGAGCGGGTTGTATTAATTCTGTGTTCTTATTGTCACTGCAGCCACCTTTCTGATGGCTATTGCCACTGCTGGCTTGCAGCTGATCCTTATGCTTCCCCTTTACAACATCTCATTGTATGGTTGGTATAAGGGTTTGTATAATTGGTAAGAACCTCAGTACCCAACACACTTCTATACACAAGCCAGGTCAAAGGCAGATGCTAGATAATGCGGTTGAAATGGGGGTGGAGGGAAGAAAGGAATCTATTTCTCTTTTGGTTTCTGTACAATTCTCTTGCTAAATAGAAAGAGAAAAAGAAATAGGTTCCTCATGGCCTAATGTTAGTTATAATTGTTCAGCCTGGATTAAAAGGAAGGGAGGGAACAACAGGCCAGCCATTTCTAGCATAACTCAAATATCCAGAGTAATTCTTCCCTCCTTAAGTCACACATGTGCCATTTTACAGTATTTGGACTATGGATTGCTTTCTCTTTTTGTGGCATATGAAACTGATAAGAGTAATATATTTCATATTGCCTAGTCCAAAATAAATATTTCTTCTTAATCACAAATTCTAATTGGATTGTGTCCATGTTAACTATGTAAATCCATAATTTGCATGTATTGCCAAGTTCTAATGTAAGGTCCACAAAATAAACAAGAGTTCCTATCTGAATGAGTTTAGTGTTCCTCAGAAAAACTAAGACAAAACTAAATTGTTGCGAATTACTCCAAAGCACATAAAATATGTGACAGTACCATTGTAATTTAACATGATTAATTACCTGATCATTTAAAGTCACTGAGGGTGTATCTTCATAGAAAGAAATTGCACAATTTGCACAATTTCTATAGTGCTTTCTTGGTTAACATAGTTAAATATTTTGTTGTCTACTTGCACAAAACAACACTGTCACTTTTAAAACAAAGCAAAACTATGGAGTTTGTGCATCTTGCTGTTAATTTTGCTATTCTCGTAGAAATACTAATTTACCTGGGAGGAATGGCTAAATAGTAGCTGGGTTTGAAGAGCAAAGATTAATTTAAATGGAAGTTGGCAGTCATCTATGGGTGTTTATTTGTACATTGTATGATACCTAGGTTGAGTGAACATGTTCCTAGAATCTGTTTTTGAGTTAAAGTTTCAGTTTAATGATGAAAACATTCTTTTCAGTGTTTAGATTATCTGCAAATATTAGAAGGTTTTTGCGTGTTTTATCCTTTGAATTCTGTATTTAGGAAGTTTATTACCTCTATGCAGATATTTTAGTTAGAGTAGATACAGCCTATTTTTTGGTTAAACTTGGGATAAGATAAACTCAAAAAGTCATAATATATACACTGATGAGCTAATATGTGTTTCTTAAGAGGGAGTGCATACTTTTGCATGCGTCCTGAACTTTCAGTTGATTTAAAGCAACACTGAGGATATTTGAGTTATGCTTTTAGATAGTAAATTAATGGGCAATTGTACTTTTAGTCTTAACTTGGGGCACAAAGCTAAGTAAGTGGATTTTCTTTAGCTACCCCCTGGTATGGCTTGCCAAGGCCATAATTAATCTTTAAGCGGGACATGGTTGGGATGTCTGCCTCAACAGAGATTCTAACTCATTGTTCCCTTAAATAAGGGTTTCCACATGAAAGCAGGCAACTATACAACTGTTGCTGGGTTCCTGGATAATGGTAGAGGGGGCATTTCAGACACAATACACATTTCTTGCTGTTTTTTCTTGTATCTTTTTTCTGTCTGGCTTCTTTAGCTTAGCTCTTTCAATTGTGTAGCATTCAGAGCTTTCCATTCTGCCTGAAGGAGGCTACAGCTAGGAATTTTAAGAAAGCTCATGTCTAACATTCTGGACTTATTTGGCCTCCCTGAATTTGTAGTTGTAAGGGTATCTTCTGTTAGATATATTCAGTCACTGGAATTGGGATTTTAAAATAAAGGAATTAAAGGAGGCCGTTATCAGCTTACCTTTCTTTTCCAAGTTAAAACTGAATCTAGAAATGCCTTTCCCAGCCTTAAATCTTTTGGATATATAAGTTTACAATCCTTATTATTCCCAGAGTATTCTCTTTGGCAATGATACTAGTCCCTATTTTTGGGAACTATTTGGAAAGACTGACCAAAGCAAGGCAAGGCAAAATGGTGAACTCTAAAGACTGACATTCTCCATCTTAGTTTTGTATTAAGATACTATAGAGCAATTAAGATACAGTCCCAGCTTTTTCTATGAAAATTAGTTGCTGGACCCTGAATCTAGGGAAAAATTACAAGTTTTATCCTCGAGTCCCACACAGGCAACCCCGCCCCTCAAACTATCTGTGATTTCAGTATTGAGATATAGCATGATCACTTTATAATGATTCTTTGAGGGACTATCTAAAAACTTAAGTACTCATGGAAACTTTCAATTCTATAATTTTCCTTATTCAAACCAGATAACCAGCTGTGCTAATTATGAAAAATAAATAAATTGTCATGTAACAATCTCCTTAACAAGACCATGTCTTGAATATTTGTTTTCATAAAATATGCCTTCCAATAAAACACATGAAAGAAGTGGAAATCAAATGTCTCTTCCCTTGTTAGTATCTATTGATACTTACACATAAGCATATGGAAATTGGAAGAATTACAAGAACTTCTCTTTTGAGGATGGGATTTCTGTGTTAAAAGTGAATGTTTCATATCATCTTTTGGAAGTCCGGTGGCTGACCTCTCAGATAAGACAATAATTTGAGGTTCCAATTTGGTATTCAGAAGCTTAGAATTATAAATTTACTGCCATTAGTAGAATATAACGGCTTTGAAAATAACTTTTCAGGCCTAATTGTATGTAAATCAGAGAATAGTTCCTCATTAGTTGCCCCATTCATTCCACTTAGTATTGTTCATATCCCATCAGAAGTCTTTGAAGCTCTGAAAAAATCAGAGGAGCTTTTTACGATAGGCCTGTTCTGTTTTATATAAAATGTTCTAGAAGGTAAGATTCAGTACAGAGGGTGGTTTCAGGTAAGCATGCTGCAATTCTTCTTGCCTTGGACTGACCTCTTCATTGGAAAAAAGTGCAGCTTCGTCTCCTTTCAACAATAAAATGGTGGTGGATTAGTGACTCTGATCTATTGGCTACCTTATCTGGAGAGGAGCCATGAATTTAACTTTGTTTGTAACAGATGATGGTGAGTCATCGTGTCCAACATCAAACTTGACTGATTCTCAGCCTGATGAGTATTTTCAAAATACAGAATAATCTCTTAATTATGGGAAACAATTTTGTGATGACAATTCAGTCAAGTTCCATGTTTCAAAATTCCCTTTTTTTAAATGGTGGAGGGAGGATGACAGACTGTTGGGAAATGGATCTCTCATCAAAACTTGTCTTAGAAAACTAGACAAGATGAAAATGTTCTCAGTGGTAAGAAGTTAGTGTTAGTATTTATTTTGACTTTTGCCCAAAACTATTTTTTTTCAATATTTTTCTGACTGCAAGTCTATCCGCTAGAATCCAGTTTTTGAGAATTGCCATCCCCAAAGAGGAAATGGGGAAGAGCATATCTGTATTATTTCTATGTACACAAATCAGGGGATAAAAAATTCTTTGTATTTCGTTTATATGTTCCATGAGTTCATTTTTCTTCAGTATGTGTATAACTTTGCAAACCTTAATACTTTTAAATATTTGTGAGTTTTTCAATCAAATCACAAATATTTCACTTGCAATTTTGTACAAACACTGTTTTCTTTCTAGTCTCAGGCATTTTAATTTAGCCATTACATTTTAATAAATGTCCCCCACCAAAAGAATAGTTAAAGAATCATTATGATTATTTCTCATTATTGATATATTTTCTAAATCATCTGAAGTAGAAAGCTATTTTTTTTTTCCTAAAAAGAAATACTTCTGAAATGTTTAGGTTGGATATTTAACTTTATTATTTAATTATGTGGCTTTTGTAGTACTTACAATTCATTGCCACATACAAATGGCTTCTGTAGGTTTGGATCTGTAGGGTGAGATATTCCCAAGGCTTGTGAGGACCCCTAAAAGATGAAATGTGCCTAAGCTCTTAAAAGATTTTATTTAGTTTGGGGAAATGGATTGAGAATGGGGGAATTGGGCAGGGGCTGGCATGGGTGGGGATCTGAGTGTCCGACTTCTGCTGCTGAGACAGGTAAGGCAGGGAAGGTCGGCTCAGCAGCTAAAATGCAAAACCCAAAATACCGCCCCAGCCGGGGGCGCCCGGGCAGGGGGGAGCTGCGCCTCGGGCCCCAGCGCTAGCAGCCCGATGCAGTGAGTTTGAGGAGTTAAAAGTTGCAATGGTTTTGTAAGTAGTTTCTCCAGGTAAATGCTTTTATTTCCTTATTACATATTAGATGTACTCGCCCTACCCTTCCTTTAGCAAGTTACTTCAGAATATTTCCCTTCCCTAAAAAATAACCTAGAGATTTGCAACTGGGTAATAGTGACAAGGGTGGTATCGAAAGATAAAGTGGGTTGGAACTCTTAAGGGAGGGTACCAGCCAGTTCTGTAGAGGATTCTTATTCTAATTTTTTGGTGCATATTTTTTTCCAGTCAAACTTTCCACATAGAAGAAATCTGTTTCCCTTTTCACTCCCCCCTTTCCTTAAGCTATTATTTAGTTTAACCACAGAAGCTCTCACTTTGAGTGAGGGATTTGGCCTAGGTTTTTTGGGACTGGCTGGTTGGGGATACTATTAAAAGAACAGCAGATCCTGGCCCACCCTAAAGTGAGCTGGAAGGGTTGGAGGAAGGAATTGTTTTTACCCAGAGTTTTTTCCTCTGGGCAAATGATGAATGTAATGTGAATGTCTTGACTGCTCAATAACATTTCCTTTTTTTGCAGCAGTAGAGTCTCGGGTGAGGGGTTGCATTATGGGAAGGAACTGGGCTTGCTCCACAATCTGAAGATTTATATCTGTTGTGGCCACTTTACTCTTGAGATATGCTCACTGCTTCCATTATTCTGCAGTAATGTAGATTTTGTTCCCGGCAAGTACTTGTATTTAGGTGTCCTCCTAGAAACTTTAGGCAAAATTTCCCAAAGCAGGTGTGGAGCAATCCCTTATCCAAGGAGTCATTGGAGCCATAGGAGCTGCCTCTCCAAATCCTTTTCATAAAATTAGTTTTGGGGGAGGGTGGGCTTATTTATGTGCATTGTAGATAATGGCAATTCCATTTGCCCTTCCCTTTCCCCTGGATATTGCTCCTAATCTATTGCAGCGGCATACAAGCACGCCGATGGAAAAAAAATTGATGGGAGGCGAGTGCTGGTGGATGTAGAGAGAGGACGGACGGTGAAGGGATGGCGCCCACGTAGACTTGGTAAGCATGTGGAAAGGCATTATATCAAAGGCATATGCTCTAGTTCAGTGGTTGCCATCTGGTGTGATCCGTGAGAAAATTTTGGTGATCTGCAGAGAAATGTCACCCCCAAAGCAATTAATCCAGGCTGTGCAGCAACACAAGGCTGCACCACCCACATGGCCCCTCGGGAACACAAGGCTTGCATCACGTTGTGTACAACACAAGGTACTGAGGGGAGGGGGGAAGAGCGGAGGGGGGAAACTTGCCCCATGTGCCTCACCTGGCCACCGGGCTGCTTCTTTCTTCTGCTTTTGGCTGCACACAAAGAAAGTAGCAAAAGTCTTTCTTTTTCTCCTCCAAACTCCGCCAGAAATGAGTCTTTGGGATTCTGCAAGGCATCCTGCTCCAAAAAGCTGTGCCAGCAAAGACTTGTTTCTGGTGGAGTTTGGAGGAAAGAAAAAAAGACTTCTGCTTCTTCTGCTGCTTTCCTTGCATGATGCCAAGAGTCTCTCTCTCGCATTCCCTCTCACCAATGTCAGCAAGCCACCGCCAGTTAAAATTCATATTAGTGTTCCGCGGGATTTAAAATTATGAGTTTGGTGGTCCCTGAGGTACAAAAGGTTGGCCACCCCTGCTCTAATTGGTTCCAAATGCCATCTTTTTTAACAGTTTTGAATAATGTGCGGGAGTACTGTGTGTAGTTCAACCTCCCACATTAAGTTGTTCATATTCACTAAAGGTGGAGCAAGTCTACAAAATGGTAAATAAAGTTCAGTACAATGAAAGGCAAGGAAATTAGTATTTTTTTCTAAAAAGAAAACATGCATACCGTTGTCAGCAGAGTCAACTCAAGCAAAAGATGATGCATTCTAAATAGGCTTTTGTTCAGCTAATTGAGGTACTTAGTGATGCATTCAGACAACATTAAGCCATAATTTGGACTGCTTTGTTGAATACATTGTAATATTTGGGATTTACTTACCCCAAGCCATGAGTATGCTGACACTTCATACTAAGCAAAACTGAATTTCATTATGGTTTAGCATTAAATATTAACCATTATTAACAAAATATTATTTCTTCCAGATTCTTCTGTATTAAACAGGATTTCCTTAACTTTTTCTCCTGCTTCTAATATTATTTCTATTGTATATACAATTCAGATGGTTTGAGTAGGTTAAATTTGAATTTCTGATAAGGTTGTTTTCACTAAATTTCTAAATTAAACTGATTAAGGATTTCTACTAATTCTATCAAATTCCAAAGAGTCAGCTTCCAAAGAGAGAATACAATTGGAAACAACTTATATTTTCTTTTCATATGTAGGTGGCGGTCTCGGTGGTACTCGACGGGGAGGTGCTGATGTAAATATAAGACATTCAGGTCGAGATGACACTTCTCGGTATGATGAACGGTAAGCTGGAATGTATTAGAAAAAATAGGGTGATATTTGTGCCACCATTCCTGATCTTAGGAGTGTTAACTGTGTTTCCTTGTGAAAACAACTTAAGAAGTAACAGTCTGTTTGGTATGGTGGTTAAGGTACAAGGTTAGAAAGCAGGAAATTGCCTTCTAATGCCATCATAGACATGAAAGCTGGATGGGTGACTGCGCCAGCCATTTTAGGGTTGTTGTGGGGAAGACAGAAGAAAGGTATTAGGTATGTTCACTGCCTGGAGTTATTTATAAAAATAATAAAGGCAAGATAAAAAAATTGAGTAAATGATTGCTCTTTTTCAAAATTTTATGTAATTCTAGCTGCATGTTAAGAGGGTCCACAAAGCTGATAGTGAGAGGGAATCATCTGATATTTAAGATTTGAAGATTCTTAATTGTAGCCTTTTATTTGATTAAAAAATACATAATGTAAGAGGTAGGATAGATTATTTTTTATTTACAGTAACTTTGTGATTTCATTTGAAGTCTGTTGATCACAATGGAAGATTTATTTTTTCTTAATGAAGAAACCAGATTGTATTGCTGATATTCTGTGCTCAGCCTGATCATTTTTTCATTCTGCTTGTCTGATGCTTATTTTACACCTTGGTTCTCTCAGGGATAGGGACCGTGAACGTGAACGTGATCGCCGAGACCGTAGCCGAGACCGTGACAAGGAGCGGGAACGCCGTCGCAGCAGATCCCGGGAACGCAGGAGGCGAACACGGAGCCGAGAGAAAGAGGAGCGGAAACGCAGCCGGGAACGGAGCAAGGATAAAGACCGTGAACGCAAGCGTCGAAGTCGTTCTAGAGATCGCAAGCGAGATCGGGACCGGGAGAGAGAAAAGAAGGAGGAAGTGCCAGAAGTGGGAGAGGCTCAGCCTGATGAGGCTGCTCTTGCTGAGATAGGGGTAGATGGGGTAGAGGCAAAGCCTGAAGGGGAAGAGAAAAGTAGAGAGAGGGATAGGGATAGGGAGAGAGAGAGGGACCGTCGGCGTGGTCATCGTGAAAAAGATAGAGATAGGGATCGTGATAGAGAGCGTCGTCGTGATAGGGATCGAGATAGAGACCGTGATCGTGAGCATAAGCGTGAGAGGGCTGAGCGGGGTGGAGAGAAACGGGAGGAGAGGGGGCAGGACAATGGGATGGGAGGAGCATTGGAGGAAACCAGTCAGGATATGTTCCTGGACCAAGAATCCATACAATCTGCTGATGGCTACTTATCTACTGAAAATGGATACATAATGGAGCCCCCACTGGAGTGATGAATGGAGACTCTTCCTGGTCCAGCCAGGTGAGGCTCTGCTTCCCAGCCTGCTAGCCAATGAGGCCCTGTCAACCAGTTGAAGTAACTGATTTTAACTGGCTTTGTTTAGAAGGGTAAGTGTTTCAGGTCTGTTTGTCCCATTCCATTTCCTCTTAACATGTAACTTTCCACCAATCCCTTGTGTATTTGAATATTTTTGTTTTAAATAAGAATAAAGTGTTAAAATATTTTCTTCTTCATGTGCAATGTATATGATACTGGAATAATAGAGATACTTCGCTGATTCTTGATTACTAGTAAGTGGGAGATCTGTTAGAGGTATTTATTTACATGCTAAACCACTACCGAAAACACTGATAATCGGCGATCCAGGGTTTTGCTTGTGATGCTTTGAGAAAGGAAAGAGGCTGGAACAGGGAGCAATAAGTAGAAAAGCATCAAAAGGTAATGAAAAAAGTCAATTGTGTGCCATTACCAGCTGGGAGCAAAAAGACCAAGTGCTATAAATAGAGCTCAAGTTTGCTCTCTTTATCAGTGGAGAATGATAGTGTGGTTTTAGCAAACTTTAACAAGATACACTGAGATCAACCCAATTTACCTCCATTTGACTGATGTGGGAAACGGCACTAAAAGGAATATTTAATTGGAATTACATTTATAAAGAGAAGAGAATAATTTCAAGGTAAGCAATACAATTGGAAGATTGCGCCTCACAACTTAAGTACATTTTTAGAGCTTATTTTATCTAATTCTGCATTTTAAAACCTATTTTACCTTGCTCAATCTATACACTTAGGAAAGGGATGCACAAGGAATTAAGATACTAAATATTTATTTTCAGTTATTGGGCATGGTTCACTATGCTTTTGGCATAAGGTTTTGAGTAGTATCTCTGTATTTTCAACCACATGGTTGAAGTCCCAAAGCCTAGAATTGCACTTGTTTTTTAATCATGAAGTGAAAGATTCTACATAGAACAAAACTGCACTAAATACCGTATTGAATATAAAATGCCAACTTGACTCCTGGGGACTATGTGATCAAGGACATTTAGTTTGGCTCCCATGAAATTCACAACTTTCCATGAACTTACATAGTTAAAAACTAAAATGTAAGTATTAGTTTGGTACAAAATTGTCTGGAAAATTGCCAAGATTGAATTACTACAATAGAAAACCACAAGCAAAATATTTTCTTTTCAATAGAAGGGGAGAGTATAGAGTAATACTCAACTGAGATGACACTCCCTCTGCTTCCACTTGTATAACACCCAATACTGAAAGGGAGTCCATGCTTATTTCACAAAACAGTTTCTCTAATGTGATTTAAATGATGGGCAAGTTCTTGCAAGTAAATATAGCAAACGAACTGCAGCAATTGTATTTGGGCCTGAAAGGGAAAAAATTGAGAACAGAACAGTACATTAAGAGAAATAAATGCAGAAACTGATGGTCGTTGGTTTGCGCCGGAACTTTTTCATACTAGGGTGAATTTAAACAGAAATTTACTGGATTAAAGTTACTGACTTCTTGGAGAATTGATTCCAATTCTGTGATTTCCCTCACTACACCGTAGGAATAGTTTATCACCTTGATTTGTTTGCCCATGCATACTTTTGTATGATACGCAAAGGCATTTTTACATGATTAAACTATAGTCTGCTACATGATAGTAATGTACTATTAACTATAAAACTTCCTCAAACAGCTTGACTCCTGGTGAATTGGGAACAAGTGTTCATTTTTTTCTGGTATGACTACAAGAAGTGGTTTACCATTGCTTTCCTAAATTGCCTATATGCTTGCTTTAAACTTCTCAATATAGTCTCTTTCCATTTCTAAAATTGAGCTGGATCCTGCTTAGCTGTCAAAGCCAAATAAGCTCGGCAAATGCAGATCTTTACTGAGATAATTTTGCAAAACTATACTATTGCATAATTAAATCACAAGCAATGAGTATTTGCTTACAGGTCACAGCAGGCTCTTCTGAAACTCATTTAGTAGTAGTTGGAAATGAGTTTTCAATATAACTAAAGGCTGAGTTAAAATAAAAATTTGTACAAGAGACTGCTTTATAGCAGAAAGTTGGAAATTCTTCCTGAGTACAGAAATGAGTTCAACCGGCTGGTACGCCTGCAAAATAAAAGGCTTGGCTGATTCGATGTCATGGGAAAGGCAGGCTGGATGGGTGTACTTTGCTTACGTAAAGATTCATCCAGCGGTTCCAAGCACGTTCGACGAGAATCCATCTTACATTCAAGGGAAAATTCGGCACCTGCTGCTTATGCGCTGTCGGCTCTAAGCCAAATTATGGAGGAGGCATAGATTTAGCATCTATGAGCGTTGAACGTCCATCTAGCGGCTTACGGGATTGTTAGCGCCTTTCCTTTTCCTTTAGCAACAGAAAAGGCTCCTACCCGACCCGCCCGGGAAGCAGGGTCTTCAAAACACGTGCCCAGGCAGACACGCGCAGCAGTAGCCCGGAGGCAGGGCTGCGTGCCGGCTTGCAAAATCCTACACGCATTTCCCACCCTTCCGCTTTGACGCGCGAGGCGGCGGTGGGGTTCTCGGACGTGAAGATGGCAGCGCTGGCGGAGCCTCTAGGGCTGGAGAGAGGTAAGGATGGAGATGGCTTTGCCTCAAAATGGATGTTCGCATCGAATGAGCCTGGCGAACCGGAGAGAAGAGATAGGGCAGCCTTTGGAGCGAAGGAGGGGATATGCTGGCTAGAGAGAGGACGGAGTATCTGCAGACTTCTGGGGAGGGCTGGTGACATAAGAGTCGCCGGGGGTTCGGCAGCAGAGGAGCAATGATGAGAAGATGAGGACATGCGGTACTTCCTGCTAGAATAGGGTGGAGAGTGCTGCTGGATTTCTTTTCTGGCCAGGGACCCGGTCGAGAGGACCCGATCTCTTCGTCTCTCCCTTTCCCTAGTTAGTGAGAAGCAGCGCCCAGGAACGGCGAAGCCAGAAGCCGTGGCTAGGTTACACTCTTCCTCCACTCGCCTCCACAGTTCCGTCCCAAATGCCCTCTAAGACTCCCGATTCTGTTTCTTTTAACATTATTATTATTATTATTATTATATTATATTTTATTTATTTATTTTTGTAGATGTGGCTCGAGCGGTCGAATTGCTGGAGCGGCTGCAACGCAGTGGGGAGGTACCCCCCCAGAAATTGCAAGCCCTTCAGAGGGTACTCCAGAGCAAATTCTGCTGTGCCATACGGGAGGTGAGACTGGAAGTTTGTCCTCCTTCCTTCTGCTATCTTCCATATTTCTGTTTGTGTTTAACCTTTCCTCCCCACTTCAGGGATGAGCATTTTTAGAAAGATGTTTGGGAGTAGGGGAGGTGGAGTTAAAGATGATGGTTAGCGTGCCAGTTTTACAAAATATGTTCAGCATAAGTGCTGACTGGTTTCTGCCCTATGCTTTGGCTGGGCTAAAAAATGGTTGGGAAATTTTGTTGTTCATCTTATCATGAACCAGGCCCATGTTAAGGGGCAGAATGTATCAGATTTGTCTGGGTATAGACTGCTACATTACAAAACACACAGCATTTGTTCTGAAGGCCCTCTCCTCCTTTCCCAGCATAGTCACAATTCTTCATCACCTCCTAACATGTAATTTGTTGTAATTGCACAGTTGGTGTATTGCTTATCATTGTAGGATTCTCATTTCTCATTTCATCCATCCCCCCACATACACACCATCATTTCAACCTTTTACTCTGCCATTCTGCATCAGATTCTCTCCAAGAATTTAGCTTAACCTCTTCCGTTTCAGTCTGATAGTTATTTCTGATTGCTTTAGTCTCCCTTTTCCTTTTATTACCAATAACACCTGTCTGGGTCTTGAATTTTACAGACTCTTGCCATTGAAAAACAACCTTCTTATCCTCTCTTGTATTTCTGGATAGGTTTATGAGCAGCTATATGACACTTTGGATATCTCGGGAAGTGCTGAGATCCGGGCACATGCTACTGCTAAGGTAATTCAACAATCTTGTTATGGTGCCACTACTGATAGCACTGCAGAAGTTTGGATCTGTGTCTTGCGCTTTGGAAATCTAGAAAAAAAACCCTGCTTTAAAGTTGTTACTAACAAGTGCCATAAGCACATCCATATGCTTTCCAAATCACCTTTCCCCCTTCAAACATGCATCTCTTCTCACCTTTATTAACCTTTGAATGGTAAGCAATTCAGTGCTCTCCAAATACCTTATCTATTGACTTTTTAAGAATTCAGGATCTACTAGATTGGGTAATGAATTGGATTTGAATGTACAAAAGTGTTTTGAGACATATGGGGGCAGTCAATAATATATGTCTACCTTCCACAGTTGCAGCACAACATGAGATATGATGTATTTGATTTCAGACATGTGTTATGTGCCTATACCTAGTGGGTATGAGTAGGCAGGGGTAATGCCATAATTTTGCATGTCTTTCAGAAAGGAAAGACATCTGGCATTAATATATGTGTGTAAGTTATCTGCTCATGCCTTAATTTTTAAAGCATTTGGAATGCAAGCAATGTTGTGCCTGCTTTATATTATAGTTATTTTTTTCTCTTTTAATTTTCTAATCATTACTTCATTGTGTTCGGCATAATTAATATTTATTCATGTTTGGTCAAATATTTTGAGATTCTTTAGAATGAAAGGTGGTTTAGGAATTTTTGAAACTATTATTTTAAACACTGGGAGAATATAGTGAACAAAATAAAATGACTACCTATATATGTATATATATATATATATATATATATATATATATATATATATATATATATATATATATATATATATATATATATATATATATGTGAGTATCAGAAGTAGGTCATTGGTAATAATTCATCCTACTGAGTATAAATGTATTCTTGGGACTCAAGGCTAAAAAATTTTCAGTGTGACTAAAGAAAAAGTACACCTGTTGTGAGAAATAGTCCCACATCCTTTAAAACTTCTGAAAAGGAAAGGGATGCAAAATATCCCTATTATACTCATTTATTTATAGGCTTCCCTGCTCTTCTACCAAAAACATTCTCTGAGGGGTTACATAAAATTAATATAAAAATAATTCTAAAATAAGTATTTGCAAGATTCCAAATTAAGGGATATGCATAAACAATGACCGCAGGATGAAAAATAAAAGTTATTAAAATATCAAATTGATACATAATTATACAGCATATTGGCTTTTTAATATATAGGGAATGCATTGCCTTTTCCCTAACATTTATAAATTCTCTCTCTTTTTTGGGGGGGGTGTCTTCTCCTTCCTTGCTTTCTGGTTCTCTTCCTCCCCCGCTTTCTGATTCTTCTGAAAAATGAAATAAAGCAGATATGGTGGCAGCAACCATGCAATTAAAACCTCACTGCTTTTTAAAGTGTATTGTACTTGCGACACACATTGAAAAGGAGGCAAAGCTTTCATTGTGTGATTGCAGTTGCCACTTTCATTCTTCTTCCTACCATACCTCTATATTTGAAGCAAAGGGGATTAGAAGGAGGAGGAAAACGAGGTTGGAAGTTTACACATGTTGCATGTGTGGAGGAAATTCATTACTTCATTACTTTACTACTTCATTACTTTAATTATCTCAAAAAAATAAATTTCTTTAAAATAATTAATTTTTATCAAATGATTGATTTATTGTTTTTATTGATTAGTATGATTGAGTGTTTAGTGCATATAGTATAATCACTGAATATCTGATTAGTAAAACCAGTGATTTAGTGAATTTAATTGACCAATGTGTTTAGTAATTACTGTAATAAATTAGGCTGTTTGTTGCTTAGCAAAATTATTTGATAAGAGTGATTTGAATAACCAATTGATTGATTGATTTTTAGTAATAAGTAACCTTACTTTTGATTTGTTCTCTAACATATCAATTAACATTTATTAATTACCAACATTCATTAAATAACTGTCTACCTATCACATTAACTAGCTATTGTAATTGATTACTGTACTGACCATGCCAGCCAAAAACTCCAAACCAAAACAAAAGAAAAATATCTCTATCAGTGACTTCCCAGGCTCCTGCACATGTTTCAGATGTCTTGAAACTATCAATTAAAGTGAAATTTACATCAAATGCCACCTATGCGATAATCTAGCCCACCCTGCCTGCTTAAATGCAAACAAAAGCCTAGGTGATATGATTAAAAATTCAGATACATTCTTTTATCTATGTCCATCATAGATAAGCTAAACAAACTGAGTACCCTACCTGACAGAGTTAAAAGAATCACTTATTCACTCAATAGAAGAATGCTTAGCAACAACTCTACAAGCAAAAAACAAATTACCCATAACAATAAGGAAGCTTCAATACAAAAAGAAATCACTTTGGCGGAAAAACAAATCTGATCACGTTGCCAACTTCAAAAGCTGATACAAAAATTTATGCCATCAGATAAAAACAATGCACCAATTATCACATTAAACAAGAAGAAAACCTTCTATGCACCAATTCCACCTGCACTTTCTACAATTTTGTAAATAACAAACTAAAAGACACAAGGTCCATCCCACCTTTGAAAGGACCTAATGGTCAAGCCAACCTCTTTAACACATTCTTTGGCTCAGTATTTGTAAACAGCAATGGATCATGCCCAGTATTTCCAAGTCGAACCACAGATAACTGCAATGATCTAATACATATTGATTTTACAGAAGACAATGTTGAAAAAGCACTACGGAATCTAAAACCATCTCTATCTATTGGAGCGGACGGAATATGTGCCTACTTCTTAAAAAAGCTATCCACTGCCATAGCCAAACCTCTAAGCATAATCTTTGAAAAATCTTTCAGGACCAGCTCCTTGCCAAAATTATGGTTACAAGCCACGGTCACCCCAATCTTCAGAAAGGGAGACCCCAGCCTAGTTGAAAATTACAGACCAATCTCTTTATGCTGCATCACCTGTAAAGTCATGGAATCAATTATTAACCAATCCATCATCCTCCACTTAGAAACAAATAACCTACTCTCTAATAAACAATTTGGTTTCAGGAAAAAACTATCCTGTAATCTGCAACTCTTACACTGCAAAAACATATGGACTACACAATTCGATTAGGGCAAAGCACTAGACACAATCTCCATAGACCTCTGTAAAGCCGTGGATTTAGTGGTACATGACAAACTATTCCTAAAACTATAATCTTATGGTATCTCTGGACACCTGCATAACTGGATAGAAGCATTCCTGTCAAACAGACAACAAATGGTCAAAATTGGAAACGTCCTATCAAATTCTGTACTTGTCAACAGTGGTATCCCCCAAGGCAGTGTACTAGGACCAACTCTTTTCATACTCTACATAAATGACCTCTGTGATCATATCAAGAGCAACTGCGTTCTCTTCACTGATGATGTAAAACTATTCAACACCACAGACAATACTGCTACCCTTCAAAAAGACCTTGACTATGTATCAGAATGGTCAAACAAATAGCAACTTCAAATCTTAACAAATAAATGCTCTGTCTTACATATTGGCAAAAAATATCAGGAATACAAGCTGAATAGTCAAGAACTTGTTGATGATCCAAACTCTGTCAAGGATCTTGGAGTAGTCATCTCTAATGACCTGCTAGAGCCCACTGTAACTACATAGCCAAAAAGGCATTAAGAGTTGTTAACCTAATCTTACATAGCTTTTTCTCTGGTAATATTACACTAATAACTAGAGCATACAAAACATTTGCTGGACCAATACTCAAATACAGCTCATCAATCTAGAACCCACATTACGTATCTGATATAACACAGTTGAGAAAGTCCAGAAATATTTCACAAGAAGAGTTCTCCACTCCTTGTTGCAGAATACCTTATGCCACCAGACTTGAAATTCTAGACCCAGAAAACTTAGAACTACGCCACCTTCGGTCCGATCAAAGTATAGTATATAAAATCATACATTGCAATGTCCTACCTGTCAATGAATACTTCAATTTCAACCATAATAACACAAGAGCAAACAATAGATACAAACTCAAGGTTAATTGCACCAAACTTGATTACAGGAAATACAACTTCAGCAACAGAGTGGTCAATGTCTGGAATACTCTACCTGACTCTGTGGCTTCTTTCCCAAATCCCAAAAACTTTAACCTTAGACTTTCTACTATTGACCTCACCCCTTTCCTAAGAGGTCTGTAAGGGGCATGCATAAGTGCACCAACGTGCCTACCGTCCCTGTCCTATTGTTTCTTTTATTTTTTTTAATTTTTCTTATATGTATCCATGTATTCATAACTATGTTTTTACTTATACCTATTATCTTGTCAGCAATTGAAAAAAATAAATAAATATAAATAAATAAATAAAAAATCATATAGTTGCTACATGATATGGATTTTCTTTTCAGAATTTAAGCTCCCTTTTTGTTTTTAAACACATTTCCAAAACCAACATATGTAGAAAATTTTAATGCATCCAATTTGGATTAAGTACAAAGGGAGCTATTGGAAATGTAGAATTGAAGGAAACTATCTAATTTCAATATAAACTGAAATGAATAGAGCTGGGTATCTAGCCTAAAATGGCTACATTTTAGATCTATTATCTCTACAATGTTATTAGATGTTCAACTTTCGCTAACAGTCGTGCTACAAAGCTATGTGCCAAATTGTGATAACGGCATAAAAGTAACATCAAATACAATTTCTACCCAGAAATTTGTTTACGGTATCAGAACTAGAATGTCTTTAAAATCTGTACTGTTTGTTGACTTGGAGTCTCCTGGTCTTTCTTTTGTGTGTGCAGGCAACAGTGGCGGCCTTTGCAGCCAGTGAGGGCCATGCGCATCCCCGGGTGGTGGAGCTGCCAAAGACAGATGAGGGCCTAGGCTTTAACATCATGGGGGGCAAGGAGCAGAACTCTCCCATCTATATTTCTCGCATCATCCCAGGGGGTGTTGCTGATCGCCATGGCGGGCTGAAGCGTGGAGATCAACTGCTGTCTGTCAATGGTGTGGTAGGTATTAGGTAAGGGGAGACATGGGACCTTCTCTGTCTGTATGGCAAAGGTGTTGAGATGTGCATGGTATTTTTGGGCACTGACTGACAACTTCCTGATTCCAGTGAGTGGTGAACCTCAAGTGCGTTAGGCAGACAAAGTGTATTTCAGCAAATAATGGAGTAGAATCTGTTGCAGAGTTGAAGGGGAGGCAGAAAAGATTGGCTGATCTTGAATTAATGATGTGGAGCAAGAGCCTAAAGAGTGATCCTCCCTAAAGATTCATGTGGTTTTATCCATAGTTTCTACAGCAAGTGCCTTAGTTTGGCAAAATTCCCGTCAACAGGTGAGTAGCAATAAGCATGGTATTCTGCATCATTTCTGCTTCCTTGTGCTTGACAAATAGAGAAGCGTGTACTTTCTGCCCATCTTATCTAGTATCAGGTGGCCTGGGAATAGGGAAATTTTAATTTCCTACCATTCTTCCAGACTTGCTCCAGGCCACTGTGGAAAACGATAAGCTGCCATTTTAATTTCATAAATACTTTAGCATAATGCTTCATTGAGCAAATAAAAAAGGCAATTCTCCCAGATTCAGCTTCTCTTCACCCTTCGAATGTTGGAAAAAATACTTAAAGCTCAGAATAGGCATTGGGTATTAGGATTTACTGAGGCTTTGTAGTGTTGGGAAGTGCCCAAAGTGTCCTCTGCTTACATTACGTTTGGGGTTTAATAGGTAGGCTGATTAAGGATTTGAGAGCATTTGAATGAGCACAACCTCCATTTTGGATAAATAACTTTTAAAAGTTATGACATTTTTAGCAATTGTTAAGAATAGGAGCAATTTATGCATGAGGAAAATAATTTATGACATGACATAAATCCACAGATAGATTATATAAAACACCAATCTGTATTACAGGATATATAGTAGTTGAGATGATCCTCTATTCTGTCCTCCCTTAAACTGGCATTCTCTAAAACCTAAACTGGCACAATTATGTGAACTACAATCCCAATATGTCCAGAGGGCATCTATTTTAGAAGAAGCTTTACATTAACTGCAAATCTTTAAGAAGCCAAAACAAAAGAATGCATACTCTTTAATAGAATGCATTGATTGGAATATGGGTCCAAAAGCATCTTTTTGTGAAAAGGAACACTACTGTAAGTTGCAGCAGAACCTTCTTTCATAAATCCCAGCTCAGTGACAAGGACCATGCCAAAGAAATACAAGCCAAATATGGAAAAGTTGTTTGAAGGATCTCTTTAGAGGTATTATTGGCTGAAAATCTGAATATCCGCCCTCTCTTCTCTGTAGCATTTTTGTCTGATGTATCACTTGTATAAATTTGTAATTTAAGGTAGAAAAGGTGGCAGTTGCTCACTGGCCCCACCAGTGATGGGTAAGGTTGGGCAAGAGTTGCCTTTTTCTGTGGGCAGGATTTCAGAGGAGCAGCCCTTCTCCCCCCTTCCTTCCTCCCACCCTCTAATGATCCTGCCTTTTTGTCTCCCATCTTGTAGAGTGTGGAGGGTGAGCAGCATGAACGGGCAGTAGAACTTCTGAAAGCAGCACAAGGCACAGTGAAACTGGTTGTGCGCTACACACCCAAAGTACTTGAAGAGATGGAGGCGCGCTTTGAGAAGATGAGGACAGCACGGCGCCGGCAACAGCACAACAGTTACTCGTAAGAATGGACTCTGAAATGGGTATTGGGAATCAAGGTACCCAGTAGGTTGCCAGCTTTTGTTTCAGAGGCAAGAGAAGGAGTTGATGGCTTTATAGGACCCCCCCCCCCAAACTCCCCCAGTAGAGGGGGTAGAGTAGCTGTCCCCAACCTGTCTGGCACCAGGGACCAGTTTCGGAAGAAAAATTGTCTTCCACAGACTGGACTGGATGGTTTCGCATGCAACCTAGACCCTGTTCATGCACAGATGAAGCTTTGCTTGCTTGTCTGCCTACTTCTCTATGGCCTGGATCCTAACAGGTCATGGACTGGTATTGGCCTACGGCCCACAGGTTGGGGACTGCTGCCTTAGAGGATTGTGATATCTTCTAAGGCAGAAATATTATAGAGTGGATGGTTAATTCTGTGAGTATTTAAAAACATATTGAAAAGAGAGTGATGTTTGTAATGCATCTTTTAGTAAAGCAGGTTTTAAGTTCATTGGGTAACTGAGAAAAAAGCTTATTCAGTCAGTCAGTCATTTTATTTGCCATCCATCTCTCTACAGTGTACAACAATAAAATGGAAAAATGATTAAAAAAATAACAACAGTAAAGGAACAAACCAATAAAAATAAACAGTGGAAATATGAAATTAGAAAGATGAATAGAGGGGGGAGCAAGAAGTGTAGGATGGAGGTAGGGTCGCCAGTTAGTCCAGCAGCCATTTCCTGTGTTGTACTCTGCTATTGGGTCCCCAGGCCAACTGGCAGAGCCAAGGCTTCAAATTTGCTGAAAGGTAGGGTGGAGGCAAACCTTACTTGGGTAGGGTGGGGTGGAAGGAAGCTTCAGAGGCCCAGCATTATAACAGAGAAAGTTCTTCTCATGGATTCCATTGGTCAGAGTTCCTTGACTGGCGGGATCCTCAACATGCTTCCTCTGCCAGTATGGGTAGGGTGGGCTTGTCTTAGGGGGACAAGACAGTTCATCAAATAGTGTGGACCTATGCCATGAGGTAATCACCATAACTTGAACTGCACTTGGAAACAAGGTGGCAACCATGCAGCTTGTGAGGAAGTGATGTAACATGGATCATTCTACGGGCCCCAAAGACCGCTTATGATGCTGCACCTTACATCAGTTGAAGCTTCCAGCTGCATTTCAGAAGTTGCCCCAGGTAAAGTTCATTAATCCAGATGAGGGGTGACTAGGACCAGAGTGACCAAGTACAGATCCAGGAAAGATCACTATTGGTGCACTGATCAAAAGGCTCTTCTAAACACAGCTGCCACCTGATCTTCAAGCAGAAATTGCAAATTCAGGGAACTCCTAACTGGTTTAGGACTGGGTCTGAATGGGATACTGCAACCCTGTCCAGTACTAAAGATGATAAAGACCTGGATCTGGAAGCCCCAGGCACCCAAAGCCACTATCTTGCCATGGTTCAGACATAACACGTTGTCCCCCTACAGCTTCTAAGCACCATAGAGGGTAATGGCAGCATCACCAAGTTACCAGGTGGATATGTAAAGTTGAGTATCATCAGCATATTGATGATATTTCAATCCATGGCAATGGATGATGTCACCCAGGCTTCGTGTACATGTCAAAAATGAGTGCACTGAGCCTGAGTCCTGTGGTAAGACATAAGAGAGGCTGGATTTCTTGCTTCCTATCAATACTGATTGAGACCAACCTTGGAGAAAGGAGCTCAACCAGCACAAAAGAATGTTGCCAAGTCCTAAGCTATGTAGCAGGCCTACAGGATATCCTGGTCAATGATATTGAAGGCTGCTGAAAGGTCAAAGAGAGCCAGGATGATTGCACTACCACCATCCTGCTCTCGACAGAGATCATTCACATGTGTCATCAATGTGTTTTCGGAGGTTCTTCTTGATACAGAGGTTGTTCCTTGGGAGCATATTTCCTCTTTCCAATTAATTCAATTGGATCTATGATTCAGGTTCAGAAGATGGGGAATGGAGCCGATTTGTTCCAAGCCAATTGCGTGTCTAGTTTGGCTCTCAGTGCAACTATCAGGCAAGCATTCAGCTGGGGACTAAAAGAAGCTGTATGCAATCCAAACGCTGTAATCATTTAAATCATTGTTTCTCTACAACTTTAAGGTATATATCCCAAATAGGTTTTTTTAGGAGGCAACTGAACTTTCTTGTCTTTTCTTTTGAAGACATTTTGATTCTCATCCAAGAAGCCTCTTTGGCTCTGACAGAATAGTGGGGAATGGAAGAAGCTTCTCTCTTTTTTTTAAAGTATATGTTTTATTTTTTATTCATAAACATTTTGAATACAATGTATTGTATCATTTACAAAAAAGCAAGACAAAAATAAACAAGTATCAACATATATACTAATAATGATAGTGTATCAAAATAATTTTAACTACATTTCTTTGTATTAGCCTATTTATAGTTTTGTTAGTTATATTAACATGTTTATGATTATCAACCCTCTTTGTATTTAATTCATACATAACAATAATCTTTCTTCAGCTAATTTCTACCTCTTATCTCCAACCACTTGTAAAATCTGTTCCATGTTAAGTAGTGTCTTCTTTGTCCTTTATTTTTAATGTCAATCTATCCATCTCTGTACAGTCTAGAATTTTCCGAATTATATCCTTATCTAATGGGGTATTCTCATTTTTCCAATATTATGCATATACAATCCTTGCAGATGTCAATGCATGCAAAACTAAATATACAGTCCCTTTATCATATTCTTCTGGGATTATACCCAGCAAAAAAATTGTGGTTTCAGATCTATGTGTTGCTTAATCATATCTTCCAACCACATGTGTATTTTCATCCACTATTTTCTTGCTTTCATACAAGTCCACCGCATATAATAATAAGTACCTGGAGTTTGATGCCACTTTCAACATTTGGCAGACATGTTGCTAAACATTTTTGTCAATCTTGCCAGTGATAAATGCCACCTATAAAATATTTTATAAAGATTTTCTTTATATGCAGTAGCCATTGTCAATTGTCAGTTCCTATCCCACAGTTTTTGCCATTTGTCTAGTTCTATTGTATAACCAAAAATGTTTGCTCATACAATCATTGTTTTCTTTGATTTGTTCCTCTTCCATTTTATAACTTTTGTGTATGTGTGTGTGTGTGTTTCATCTGTCCCTAGTAATATCAAGTACTGTTGGTTCTTTAAAGAAACTCCTTGTTTTTGCATCTTTCTCGTATCTTGTTTGTATTTGCAAATGCAGCCACCCTGCTAAATCCACCCCTTGGTTTTGTAATTGTTATCTAGTTTTAAGTTCACCATTTTCATTTAAAATGTCTCTATAGACAACAATTTTTTCTAAATTAATAAGATTTTGATGTATCAATGCTTCCATTATGGAAAGCCAGACTGGTATTTTCATATAGTTTTGTAATTTAATTTTTTCCTATCCCTAAAGTAAACCATTTCTCACATAATGTCTTTGAAAATATCTATATATCATATTCCTTCCATACCATAAGAAAGCATGCCATCCTAATTGGAGATCATGTCCCTCTAATAGTAATAATCTGTATTTCAAATTTATCCATACCTTTACCCATGTAAGTACAGTTCCCTGATAGTATAACTCCCAATCTGGTAATCCAAACCCTCTATTGTTTTTAGATTCCTGTAACGGTTTCAATTTTATTCTTAATTTTTCCCTTGCCAAGTATAATTCAAAATTGTTTTATTTAGTTCCTTGAAGTATTTTTCCTCTATTCTTATAAAATAAAAAAAAGTAGTTTTGGTAATGTATTCATTTTTATAGGGCTATCCTCCCTATCAGCGATAATTGAAAATACTTCCATTTCTCCAGATCCAGCTTAATTTGTTGCATTAGTTTTGTATAGTTATCCTCTTTAATTGTTGCACATCTTGCTGTTAATTGGATGCCTAGATATTTAACTCTTTTTACTATCTGCAAATCTATTTTCTGTGTCAATTCTTTTTTTCTCTTTATCTGTGAGATTTTTAACTATCATTTTAGTTTTTTCTTTATTTTCAACCCTTCCACTTCTCCATATTCTTCCATTTTTCCCTATCAATTTAGGACCAGTTTCTAATGGTTCTTCTAATATAAAGACTAAATCATCTGCAAATGCTTGTAATTTATATTTTTCTGTTTTGATCTCCATTCCTTTTATTTCTTGGTTTTGTCTAATATTTCTAATCAAAACTTCTAGAATTAATGTGAATAATAATGGGGATGGTGGACAGCCTTGTCTCATACCAGGAGAATGGAAGCACCTTCAAAAGAAAAAACAAGAAAGTTCAGTTGCTTCTTGAAAAAAAAGCACCTTTGGAACAACCATGACCTGGATGATGAGAATCTCTACAGACTTTAAGGTATTTGAGCGTCACTTCCCCAAATTCTCCAGCTAGCCTGCTGGGTGGAAAATTATGGGAATTGAAATGCGTGTATCTTAAAATTGGTTGAGATGGAGAAACACTGATTTAAGCCACAGCAAACAGATCTAGCTTCAAGTTCCAACAATCTGAAATGTGGGTTTTCATATATTCTGACTATTAGATATCCTTATGAAAATCTAAACTTTTCAGATAGTTCTGTCTATCTGCCTAGAGACTTCTGAAACCATTGCCTGATACTTCCAAGTATTGCCTTGTCATTGCTGCAGAACTGAAGGGGCTGAGCTAGTTATATGGAAGACCAGACGTTTGACTCTATCAAATTTATAGGCTCTGGGAATAGGGAGTACTTAATACTGGTTCCTGCTTGACTCTACATAGTATCCATGCCCTGTTGCTATCAAAATTTGGGGTTTTTTTTTTCTCTTTCATTCCTACAGATCCTTGGAGTCCCGGGGATAAATTTGCACAAGAGTTAATTGGGCAGCTGATGAGCCTGATCCATCCTCCCTATCCTTTGGAATGGTTTTATCTGTATAGCGGAGACATATTTATCTAGTCCCCTTCCCAGAGTTGGGAGGTGGGCTTCAGTGTACAGTATTTATTATTTACATTCCTCTTATTTAAAAAGATGTTCAGTGTAAACAATTCTATATGTTTGTGCAAGGCCTTATCCTTTGTAAAGCTGGAGACAATAGTTACAAAACTACCAAGAGAATCATCCAAGCCTCTGATATATAGAACTATGAAAGAAAAATATACCATGAGAAAACCTTAGAGGTGTTTTTACCACTGTAGGCAAAAAAATCCTCCGCTTATCCAATTTCCCCCCAATTCCCAACACCATTGCTGCATTCTATGGGAAAGGTTTTGGTGTTAAATAAACAGCCCTATTGAGACGTAATTCTAGATAAAACATTAGACATATTATGTATTCATAACATTGTAGGTGTCTACATTGTTCTTTCAGTCTCGCTTCCATGAACAGTTATTGTGAGGCAAAAATAACAAATGTTATATGTTTATAGGGAGAGGCTGATAGTAACAATAGCAACAATTTGGGAGGGAGAAGATAATCTGAGGTCATTAAGATAATATCGTAGTTAATTGAAACAATTTTCTTTAGCTAGTCCACATTAGAACATGATACAGTATTTTCAAAAGACAAATATAGGAAACGTCAGTTTCAGCCCACTTGATTGTTCCTCAGTCTCCTGGTCTATAAAATAATACAATTGCCCAGGATCTAAAAGAGTTGGAGTAAAGTTCCATGAAAGAAGCAATTATAAGAGTATTTCTGAGATGCAAAATACTATAAATATATGCATAAATGAAGTGTATTCTACTGTATTGTGGTATGAAAGAACAAAAGTCCCCACTCGCCCGGTAACATCAGAATAGAATCTATAGTATGTTTCTTTTATCAGCTGTTTCCAGCAGGGTTTTTTCATCCTTGGCAACTTGAAGATGTGTGGATGTCAACTCCCAGAATTCCCCAGCCAAAATGTTATTCTAATCTGATATTTATTTGGAAGCAAATTTCTTGGGGACCACAAGCAAGATGTAAGTGATAACCTCTTAATTTTTTTATGCCTTTCTGTCGCCCCACTTTTCACTGTCTTTAAGACTCTAGTTTATTCTCTTCCTTTGACCCCTCCTTTCTACCTCCCCAGTTGGTGGCCAAAGGAAAGGAACATTCTTCTCATCAGCAGCATGAACAAGGTGCTTTCAGACAGCTTTTGTATCAGGTTGAGCTCCAGAGATTTTCTATCCTTCTTCCTTTTTCATGGCAGAGCAGCAAAGTATGGAATGAAGGAACTACTGTAGGAGGAAATGTGGTGGTTTTTATCTGTCTACCAGCAGGGGGGAATATTACTACAGCAAGGGACTAAAAATCACACTTCTATAAGATAAAAATAAAAGACCCAGCAAGCTAGATTGCATTCTACAACACACACAACCCAGTTCTTGTATTAATCCACTGTCTCTGCTTGCACTATCGAATACCAGGCCAATAAATTAAGCCATGAAAAACTAACCAAGAGGGACACTAATCAAGCTGCATGTGTAAATGCAACTGCTAGATCAGTGATTCCGTAAGTGTGCGGTACTGCCCCCTGGAGAGGATGACTTAGAGGGGTGATAAGAGGCGGGGGGGTGGCAGAGGAGTGCTGAAGGTGGACCCCTCTCAGGGCACAATTCAGCTTCCCCCTCACCCCGCTTGCCTGGCTAGAGGAAGGTGAGTCAGGGCTGATCCATAGCACCTTGGGTTCTGCCTGGATTCTCTGCAGCTGCAGGGTCTTGTCTGCTAGAGGTGGGGGAGTGGCCAGGGAGCATGATGCTATGCCTCCCGCATCACCCCTTCCCTCTGCCGCCCGCCAGTCTGCACGTTTTGGCTGGATGTGAGCCGCCGCTGTGAGAATGATGTGAGTCAAGCCTCACAAGAGCGGATCTTCCACCCATGGAGCTTGCATAGCGGCGGCCCACACGCTCAGAGGGGCGGCTGGCAGAGAGCCAAGGCAGGCAGTGTAAGCCTCATGTTTCCTGGTTGCCTCCCACATTTCCCCTCAGCAGCCGCAACCCATGAGCCACAGCTGCTGATGAGATGTGGGCTGGCAGGGAGCTGAGTAGCAACGAGTCTGCCCTGGCTGGCTCACCTTTCCCTCTGCCACCAGCCATGGGAGAAAGATAAGTTTATGGGCAGTTTGGCCTTTCCCAACTGCCTACAAACTTACCTTCCTCCCACAGCTGAGGGAAAGGTGAGCCAGCCAAGTTGGGCTGGTTCACCTTTCCTGCAGCTCACTTCTCTTGCAGCTTCTGCCGTGGGCAAGGCTGCAGTCTCGCTTGAAGTTCCCAGTCCTTTCCCCAAAAGAGGGAGGGGTGGAAGTCCCACCCACGGCCCCTTTGTTGGACCTGGAAGCCTTGCCTGCTGGCTTTTCCGAGCAACGCGGGACCGGGCGTGAACGGACAATTGCGCCTGGTCCCTGGGACTCTGGGACACTTGTCACAAGTGACACTCCCAGGTGACTACCTTGTTGGAAGTGTGTGTGTGTGTGTGGGTCTCCTAGCTTTGGAGGAGAGAGTGAAGAAGGAATGGAAAGGATAGAGAGAAAGAGAGGAAGAGACAAGAAAGTAAAGAAAGAAGGGAAAGAAAGAAAAGGGGAGAGAGAAAGGAAGAGAAAGGAAGAAAAGGGGTAGACAAAGAAAGGGTAATGGAAAGAAGGGACAGAAAGAAAGAGAAAGAGGAAGGGAGGAGAAAGCGAATGGGATATATGGAGGGAGGGAAAGAGAAAAGGAAAAGAAAGAAAAGGGAGAGAGAAAGGAAGAGAAAGGAAAAAAAGGTAGACAAAGAAAGGGTAATGGAAAGAAGGGACAGAAAGAAAGAGAAAGAGGGAGGGAGAGAGGAGAAAGCGAATGGGATATATGGAGGGAGGGAAAGAGAAAAGGAAAAGAAAGAAAAGGGGAGAGAGAAAGGAAGAGAAAGGAAGAAAAGGGGTAGACAAAGAAAGGGTAATGGAAAGAAGGGACAGAAAGAAAGAAAGAGGGAGGGAGGGAGGAGAAAGCGAATGGGATATATGGAGGGAGGGAAAGAGAAAAGGAAAAGAAAGAAAAGGGGAGAGAGAAAGGAAGAAAAAGGAAGAAAAGGGGTAGACAAAGAAAGGGTAATGGAAAGAAGGGACAGAAAGAAAGAGAAAGAGGGAGGGAGGGAGGAGAAAGCGAATGGGATATATGGAGGGAGGGAAAGAGAAAAGGAAAAGAAAGAAAAGGGGAGAGAGAAAGGAAGAAAAAGGAAGAAAAGGGGTAGACAAAGAAAGAGGAATGGAAGGAAGGGACAGAAAGGAGGGAGGGAGGAGAAAGTGAATGGGAGAGAGGGAGAGAAAGAAGAGACAAGAAAGAAAGAAAAGGGAAAGGAAGAAAGGAAAAGGGAGAAAAGGGATAGACAAAGAAAGAGGGATGGAAAGAAGGGACAGAAAGAAAAAAAAAGAATGGGGGGGAGGAGGAAGTGAATGAGATATCTAGTGCAACCACCTGCTACAACAGGGTTAGAAGTGTGGGTGTGTAGGTGTAGGTGTGTGCATGGCTATCAAAACTCCAAAAACAGGTCAAGTAACTCTGGGGAGGTCAGTAATAAATTAGAACACTTGCTAAGCAACTGGCCATTAAGGGAGGACCACTTGTGTTTAGTCACATGGTACCTGGCCACGCCCACCCAGCCACATGATCATCAAACTACCCACCCAGTTATGTGGCCACCAAGCCACACCCAGCCAGGAAGCCATACCCAGCCAGTCATATGATCACCAAGCGATAACAACAGAACCAGTTGTTACGAAATTTGAATCCCACCGCTGAGTAGATGGCACTGAGGATGAGTTTGTAGCACCAAGGGGGCGGTGAACTGAAAAAGTTTGGGAATCACTGTGCTAGATTCTTTTAACTCACCTGGTCAAGCAGGTGTATCAACATAACCAAAGAATTTTAGCCTGAGATAGCCACTGCTGGAAGTTGACATGAAATCGGTCAAGATTTAAAGTCTTTAAATGATCATGAAATGCGATGCTGAGGCAGAGTCGGTGTATTGGCACGACCAAGACCTCTGATTCACTCTGATTTTCATGGAGGAGCATGAGACAGATGCGGTCTTCAACCTTATGTGATCCTTAGGCCCAGTTCGGGTAGTCCTGGACTTAAACCATTTATTTACCGACAGTTCAAAGTTACAGCTATACTGAAAAAGTGACTTATGATTGGCCCTTGTGCCTATGACTGTTGCAACATCTCTGCGTTCGGGTGATCAAAATTTAAGTGCTTGGCAACCAACATGTATTTATAATGGTTGCCATGTCCCAGGGTCATGTGATCACCATTTGCTACCTTCCCAGCCAGCTTGCAGTAAGCAAAGACAAAATGAGTGGGGGAAGCAGATTGGCTTAACAGACATGATTTCACTGCTTAACAATCATGGGGGGAAAAGATCATAAAATTGTGTCCAACTCACTTAACAATCTAACCTCTGTTTAGCAATAGAAAATCTGGTCCCAGTTATGGTTGTAAGTTGAGGCATACTTGTACTGCTGCCATAGCACCTACTTATTTTGCTGCCAAATCTTGGTTGTGTATTCCGAGGCATTTAGTAGTGCATTTTCTCTCTCTCTTGTCCAGGATAAACCCATTCCTTATCAACATGGTAAATAACTAAAAAAAGTCCTTGCCCAGTAAATGGCTCAGCAGCTGTTTAACTCAAAATGCAATATAGAACAGAGGTTCCCAAACTTTCTTAATTTATGGCATCCTTTGTGGCTTTGTAATTTTCTCATAATACTCCAAGGCCAAAACTGTGAACTATCTTAAAGTAATAGTTTGCATGCTGTCTGACAGATGTGAAATATCATTGTGTTCTCCTTAAAAATTAAAATATTCCATAGTGCCCTTGTGATTTTGTTGCCATATCCTAGAATAGAAATAATGTTCAAACCTAACCTTATACTTAATTCTAGAGGAACTCTGCTTCTAAAAAATAAATCATAAAACTTTGGGGGAAGTTGAAACTATATTCCAATAAATCTGTTTGCATTCTTCAAAAGCCTCTTGAGAAAAAAAAATGTTGCATCTAATAGTGGAGTTTCATAACAATCTATGCAGGAATGTATCATCACAAAAAATGAAATTGGTGCAAGTGAGGATGTTTCTGATGGAAATCCTTTGGATCCATACTTTGCACGCAGTGGTTTCCTCACACTGTGCCAGTAATGTTCCCTGTTGAGGATATGGTTCATATGCAGCACTACGACCAGAAGTAGGCATAGTTTTCAGTGTGTCAGCTAAGAACTTAAGCAATCACTAGAAAGCTTGATATTTAAAAGTTTTGAACTTGTAAAAATGCTTGTTATCATGTTCTATCTTTGGTAGGTACTTAAGTCCCAAGAAATGTAGAGGACTCCTGGACATTAGTACTGTGTGCCTCATTATTTAACTCTTTCCTCTTGGGCTATCGTAATGAAACCTCCACTACTGAAAGTGCATTGGTTGGGAATACAAAGAGTGTGGTTCCACTCCAATCAAATAATATCTTTGGCTCTCTTTTTTTGCAGAGAATGAAGAGGCACTAACAGCTCTGTTCTTGCTAATTATCTGTCTACCAGTTGATGCTATTTGTGCTTTTTAAATCCTTGTTTTATCCAAAGATGCACTTAATTAGTTTAGCCCTGACAAGGTTTCTTGAGCACTTGATTATTTAAAACCTCACCCAGCATTAGGCTACGGCTGATGTTTAATTATTATAGTCTGCCCTATGTTAGTATAATAAGCATCAGTAAGAAGGATTCAGAATGCAAAGAGGTACTTTAGAGATACTTCCCTTCAAAATCTCCATTTGCCTATGTGGTTGATATGCTTGTATTTATTATATCATTTTATGGCTTGTCTTTAAATCCACCTTTGTCCTGTCCTTTTTGGGAAGATCTCTTTTTTCTTCATGCTGTTGTTGACACTGGTATTTGTCAACAACCTCACCATACAGCTGCTTGCAAATAACCACCTTACTATCATTGTCCCTGACATACATACTGTACATTAAATAAAAAAGGACAAGGAAGTTATTTGGCTGGGACACACTGACCCTAAAGATCACCTGATACCAAACTAGGTAGTCTTCATCATTCTTGGAGTGAAGAAGAGCCAGAGATCTCTGTGAAATTGCAACAAATTAAAGATGTGTGTGTACATTAGTACATTAGTAAATGAAGCATGATATTTAAGAAATCTGGCTTGAAATGGTGTGTAGCAATCTTTTCTCTCCATGTTGAAAATACTGTGGAGGCAAGTGTTGGCATGCCAACTAAAAAATTATGATACAAATGTATGTACCAATGCTTGAGAAGCAACTTATGCCCAGAGCTTTGCCTGATCAAAGCAAGATAAAGTTATTGTCATTTACATGGAAATATACTCTTGTGTTACATTACAGGCTGGTCAATTCTACAGCAGGAAGGCAAGTGAAGAGAAAAAAAAATGAAAATAAAATATAAGAAAATGAAATTCTGTCTCTGTGGGAGCATGATATAGGGGATATGTGGGGATATTCCTAGAAGCCTAGAAATGGATGACTTATTTTACTAGTTGTATTACTTTGAGAATTTTGCAATGGACTGCATGTAGAGATGTGATAGCAGTGGCTTGTTTGTGTTCCTGTTCTCACTCACTTCAGATAAATCCATATACCACGAAAGCAAGTGGCAACTCCTTTCTGCAAATGGTTGATGTGTCAGGGAGATGTGTGTTCTCACTGGGAGCACCAAAGGTTCATTAAGAATTTAAAATCATTATTATGTATAGTAAGAGATTTAGGAGAAAGTGAAAAGAAAGGAGAAGGACTGAACTTTTTTATTTTTTTAGTAGGCTGATTTCAAACACCTCATGAACAATAATTGCTCTCTCGGTGAGGCTGTCATCTAAATACACATTTAGGGAACATGTCTATCCAACCCAGATCTCACTCCATAAAACAGTATATTGCAACAAGTTTCCCTGACCTTTTCTAGCTGTTGAAATCCACTTGGTTTTAGGCCACTGGCTGTTGGCTGGGGCTCTGCCCTTACCTTAACTTTAAAGAGGAAAACAAAAAAGACCAGAACACCAAAATGGGGAGCATTGTGAAAACTCATCTGAAAGGGAAACCCACCCTCCTGTTTGGCTCCTTAATGTGGCTCCTTAATGCTCCTTCATAGGCTTCTGTGTTCTCTGCCCATTAACAATCATCTGGGATCAATGTCAGCTACCTTTCCTTTATTTTAAGAATGCAAGCCCTTGAGTTAATTCTCCCTAGGGATCAATATTATTTTTCAAGAACCTCTGCAGCTGGGGTTGCTGTTTGGAAAACACAATCTCAAATTTTAATGCCATTGAATGGGCTTTATATTAGATGTTGATATATTTACATCAGTATAAATGTCTGACTTACGATTTGGTGTGTGTGCATACTTGTCTACATAGTTAACATAATGGTTAAGGTGTTAAACTGAGACCCCCCCAGTTTGAGTTTAAACTTATTCCTCTGAATTCATCTGACTGACTTTGGCCTCACCTTCTTCACGCAACCATCCCAACCTAGTCCAATTCACAGGATTCCTGAAGAAATAAAGTGAGAGGTATACTTTGTTGAATTCTGAGAGAAAGATAGAAGTGCAATAAATAAGTAATGTCTTGTGCATGCAGTGGAAGTTTTCATTGGTATATGTGCCTGTCAGGATGATCTAATGTTAGTGTTTGCCCAGCAACAAGAAGTCTTTATAAAATGTTGCCCCATCATTTCTGCCAGAAATCAATCCAGTTTAAACAATTCAATCCAAATATGCCATTTCATCACGAATGCAGCTGAAATTGCTGCAGGTAGGACCTTAACAACACAAGAATTTTAACAGAAAAATAATTGTTATTTTTTTACTACTTGTCATCTATTTTATATATGCTATATCCATGTTTGAGATTTTTTTTTTAAATATCCCTTCAAAAGATAAAGGCAAGTGAACATTAAACATCAAACAATAATGAGAAAAGAAAATCCTATAAATATGCCCAGATGTTAAAACCAGTTAAGCAAGCAAGTAAGGCTACTTTAAAAATTAAAAGCATCTGACAAAACAAGCAACCCTCCAAACCACCAGAAGAAACAATTCATTTTCATCCAAGTCTGAAAGGATTAAGGGCTCAAGTAGCTACTACAGAGAAGGTGCAGCATTCTTAAAGGCCCCTTTTTATAGACTATTAATCCTCCAAGTGATGCTCATGTGTGCTGCTCATTTTCTTGAGCAAAATAAGAAATTTCAGAAGCAACATTAATGGGCTGATTTTCTTTTGGATGGGAGAGAGAAGTCCAGAGGCTTACGCCTGTCTAGTTGATTTATGATCATGGCACAAGCAGCAGAATCGGAGGTTAGCAGGTACTCCTACAAGGTAAAATATCAGTGGAAAATAATTTGACAATGAACTCTCCTAAACTGCACACTGATCAGAACTCCTATCTCTTGTGCCCCTAAAAGAACTGCCAATTGCATATATTGCACAAATTGGCTCACAATGTATATTAAAGCTACATTTAAATTCAAAGTAATAAAAATGGTTCATGTACCATAGTGTGCCCAAACAAATGGATAGTACTGTGGTTTAACCCATAATTTGATTCACTGACATTAAGGCAATGTCCTCAGAATTCCAGTTTAGCCTAACCTTGTGGGCCACCTGGATCTGGTTGCAGAGATGTTTGCGAGTGTCTCTAATGAGCACCTTCTCCAAACTGGTGCCCTTCAGATGTGTCTTGAAGAACTCCCAGTTCTATGCTCTAGAAATGTTGAATGAGCACTAGTATTGCCTCTAACCAACGTAGCCAATCATGTTTTTGATTGTATCATGCAGGGGCGTCACATTTAAGGCCCGTGGTGCTTCGATGCTTAGACCTGGCCCTGCAGGGCTGCCCTGGAAACATCAAAGGATTGGCCAGCGGTACCTCTGCCAGCAAATCCAGAGATCAGGAGGGCTTCATGTGACCCTCACAAGCTCTGTTTTCACTGATGGAGGGTTGCAGGAGACTGTCAGCAGATGAAAATGGAGATTGGGCATCTGTTTTTAATGGCATAGCACTCGGGCCCCACAGGCGCCCCCAACATGAGTGAGGTCAAACACATCCTGATGCGGCCCTCAGTGAAATCAATTTTGACATCTTTGGTATAATGGGACTTTAATTTTATGTAAGACTTTCTTCAGAAAAGCTCAAGCTCTCAAAAAAATTGAGCTAGTTGACTTTAATAATAATAAAAACTCACAATTTACCTACTGGTCTTTAAAGGCCAATCAACATTTTCCTTTTGGTCCATTGTCAGTCTGGGTAACGTATCAGCTCTTAGGGCAGATACAGGTGGTCCTCGACTTACAGTTTGCTTAGTAACCATTCGAAGTTACAACGGCACTGAAAAAAGTGACTCATGACCATTTTTCACACTTATGTCCATTGCAGCATCCCCATGATTGATTGATGTGATTTACATTTGGATGCTTGACAACTGACACTTAGGATAGTTGCAGTGTCCTGAGGTCATTGATTCCCCTTTTGCAACCTTCTGACAAGCAAGGTGAATGGGGAAACCAGATTCATTTTAACAACCATGTTAGTAAGGTTATTAATTTAACAACTGCAGTAATTCACTTAACAAATGTGGCAAGAAAAGTTGTAAAATTGGGCAAAATTCACTTAACCATTTTCTCTCAGCAACACAAATTTTGGGCTTAATTATGTTCATATGTTTAGGACTACTGTAATGTCTTCTTCCCATTCCCAGCTCATTGCAAATGTACCCTGCTCCTGTATTTGCCAGATCTGATAATGGAAACAGGTATTTTCCAACCTGAGCTATCTTAAGTCCTTCAGCATACCTTGTGACATCATGAACTTGTTCCATTCTAGAATAATAATGGTTCTGATTACCTGCATGGCCTGGCCTGCTTCCTTCCTTCTTTTGCTTGGGAAATCTGGCTATATGTTTTCTTCTGGCCAAGAGTTTCTTTTTTGTTTTGTTTGGAATAATATATTGTGATTGATGTAATGATGACCCATTGAGTCCTATCCAGAGGCCTAGAACCTCAGGCTCCACTCAGTCCTTACTTCTCCTTATAAGCACTGTTTCCATTTCTGTTCAGGTTTAGCAAAGCCTGCTTCCCTTGCTTTCCCATTGCCTTTATTTTATGTTTGTTAATATCTGTAAGTTTTAAGTTGGGAACATTTCTACCCTATTTTTATTACACTGACCTATCAGTTCTTCCTTGTTCCACATTTTCCATGGACCTACCAAAGCGAAAGAACAACCTGTTCCTACTGCTTTAGTTATCATAGTACCATGGTACCATAAGGGAAAAAAATAAAAAAAGGTTTGTTATAGAGTTCAAAATATGTGGGAAAGAGGTGTAAAGAAGCGTTTGTGAAGATCTAGAAAAGCAAAAGAAAAGCATGGAGATAATAATTCCTAATAATTCCTAAACAGAAAACAGCAGGCTTTGGTAGCTTTTCCATATAGGACTAAACAAGATAGGATTGACTTCCGTGCAAAGAGAGAATGGGAAAGAAGCAGGGGAATGACCAATCAGGTCTTCTGGTAGCTTTTTAGAACAGGTTAAGCACCAGCCCAGCCCCACTGCCAACTCATTGCAATCTCCACAGGAATTTCTGAAGTTGGCTTAAGAAACAGATGGATGCAGTATGGGAGACCTCCAACAGCTTAGGATGTAGTGCAGTATGGCAGGAAGAATCAAAAATATCATTGACCAATTTGGTTTGACAGACTTCAGGTTCTGAATAGCTTATTCAGGTTCTGAATAGGCTGTTTAACTAAAACACCTTCCCCTCCTTCATTCTGTAAATTTTCCTGCTTTCATCAGCACTGCTCCCAACCCAAGAAAGATCATGGCAAACAAGAAGTCTGAGCTGGTTCAGTAGAAATTGCATCACTTGAAAATGACAAGCACCACACCCCTTGCTTTCGTTTATATTCTAAACCTCACTTATTTCATAGACCAGGGGTGGGCAAACTTTTTGGCTCGGGGACCTCATTGACTTTTAAAATTTGACAGATGGGCCGGGTCAGCACAAGATATTTTGCTCCCCCTTCCTCCTTTCTTCTCCTCCTTCCCCTCCCCTCGGAGGCCCCCTGAGTCAGGAATTGCTACCGCTGGCGTGGCTCCACGCGGCTCCAGTCCTGTGTTGCCTCGGGAAGGGAAAGGCAAAAAGGAAGAGCCGCAGCAGTGCTTTGCAATGGCAGCAGCGGCACCAGAGGCTCAGGCTCAGCAGCTCCTGGTTTTGCCTTTCCCTTCCCAAGGCAACGTGGGACTGGAACCGCGCGGAGCTGCGCCGGCGATAGCAACTCCTGACTCAGGGGGGCCTCCGAGGGGAGGGGAAGGAGGAGAAGAAGGGGGAAGGGGGGGCGAAAGGGGGGGGCAAAAAATCTTGTGCTGATGGGCCTGACAAGCCGCTCACCACAACGGTGGCTCCCAGCACCTGAGCAACTTCCCAGCAACTTGCGGCTTGCTTTTTCCTCTTGGGCGCTCGGGCCTGGCCCCAAGCTGCGCGGTGGAAGGGAAACCCGGAGCGCCGACGGGTCACCTCCTCCAAGCAGCCCGCCCACCCACTGGGTGGAACCTTTCCCGTTCCTCAGCGGGAAGACACTCCTGCCTGCAAACTTTGCCTGTGCAAAGTTTAAGCCTGGAAGCCCCGGAAAAAAAGGGGGGATCGGCGGGGACTCACCTTCAGAGAGGTTGCACTCAAAGGTGATTTCAAACTCCCACCCGAGGCCTTTGCAAAGTTCTTTTCTTTCCTACCCTGAGAGCGCTCCACACTGTTTTGCAGCTTTGGGGGCCACGCGGTGCAGGGCAATACAATTTTTTTTCAGGGGCCCAGTGATTTTTTTTTCAGGGGCGGGCCGGATTGGACAGACCAACAGGCCGGAGTGGCCCGCGGGCCGTAGTTTGCCCACCCCTGTGCTAGACCAAAGAAGATAGTAGAATTCTGCTCTACCCTGGGTTTACCACCTAGATATTGAAATCTCATCTTGCATCAGAGGAAAAAAATCCAAACCAGAATGAAGACTGCTCCCTGCCCAGCAGCTGCATGAGTCATCTCTTCTGTCCTTCCCAGATTGGTTGAACCAGTTGGGTGCCCTTTATAGACTTCTCCATTAGTATGGATGGCAAAAGGGGAGGAGTCATGCCTCATTCATGGGATCTCACAAAAAGACTTGAATAGTTGCTACAACCAAAGCAGGCATTTTTGCTGGGCTCAGTTGAGTTTCTGCTCCTCTGTATCACAATTTTAGCATGCTGCCTCTTTATAGATTTATTTGTATCACAGTAGCTTTTTAAAAATAGGTTTTGTATGAATCATAATGCAGGAATATCATGGATGTCTTACAATAAGCTTTGCTATTCAAATTCAGCATTGAGTTTGGCAGGGATAGTGTGGATTGGGATTTATCTGCTTATTAAATTGATAAAAACAGCCCACATCAATCTCAGGGATTAATTCATTAATAAGGAAAAATATTACAGTTGTGTAAATGTACTATGCTAAATTGAATTCTGACTTTTAGAGGATTAGATCCAGGTAATCCTTGACATACAACCACATTGGACCAGAATTATTGTTGTTAAGCAAAGCGATTGTTAAATGAGTCATACCCAGTTTTGATGATTATAAGTAACCTTTTCAATACCATTGTAACAGAACAGTCATTAAATGAATGGCTGTAAGTTGAGGAATACCTGTACTTGCAAGAAACTGATAAAGCCATAAAAAGTAAGAATACCACCTAATGCTCTTTGAGGTATTTTTTAAAAGAAAGAAGAAAAATATATTAAAATTTTCTTTGAGTATAGTTCAAATTCTGGTGACCGTGGATAGAGACATGGCCCGCGGGAACCCTCCCTGCCCACTCACTCCTTACCCAGTAAATTTGCCTGCTAAATTGCTATTTTTCCTTTTTCCGACCATCAGCTGTTCTGCTGCGCCAGGAGATTTAGATTAGCTAGAAAGCAGGAAATGGTTGGATTTCTTGCTTTCTAGCGAAGCGCAGCCCAACCTCCCTTAGGACTGAAGATTTGCTTGCAAGCAAATTCAGTGCAGACTCACAGCAAGCAAATTTGAGAGACTAAGCTAGCCGACGGCAGATAGATAGATCACTCAATGATTCTGTGAGCAACTCAATCTGCCTGTTTTGCCTGATTTGGGGTAAAAATTGCTCTTTTTAAAAAAATAAAAAAATTCAATATTTACATTCATGGTGTGATGTGAGTTAATTTTGTGAGTTTGCTTGCTAGCAAATTTTATGAGTTTGCTTGCAAGCAAATTTTATGTGACAGACTGAGCTAGCCAATGGCAGATAGATCTCTGAATGAATCTGTGATTCTGTGAGTAACTCAACCTGCCTGCCTACTTTGCCTGATTTTGGGTAAAAGTTGCTCTTTTTTTATAAAAAGTTCAATATTTATATAAATATAATATTTACATACAAGCCATGCCCAGCCAGTCACATGGCCCTCCAAGCCACACCCACAAATTAGACCACACCCACAGAACAGGTTAGTGGTCCCTGGGATCTAAAATTATGAGTTTGGTGGTCCCTGAGGTCCAAAAGGTTGGCAACCCCTGATATAGAGAACAGAATGTTCTGTATAGAGAACAGAATAGATGGGTTGAGAATAGAAGAGGAACTCATCAAGTTTTCAGACAACCGGAGCTGGTAGGAATAGCTAACACCCCAGAAGATATGTTCAAGATCCAGATGGATCTCAACAGACTTGAACACTGGGCTCTCTCTATTAAAATGAAGTTCAGTATTGAGAAAAATAAGGTTTTACAATTAGGCAAGAAAAATCAAATGTACAGGTACAGATTAGGTGAAACTTAATAGCAGCAACTGTGAGACAGATCTTGGAGTCCTAGTGGGCAGTCATTTAAATACATGCCAGCAATGTGCAGCAGTTGCCAAAAAGCCAATGTAATCCTAGGCAGCATCAACAGGGGGATAGACTCAAGATCATGTGAAATGTTACGACCACTTTATAATGCCTTGGTAAGGCCACACTTGGTTGCCACAATATAATAAAGACATTGAGACAGTTAGAAACTGGAGTCTAAAACATACGAAGAACAGTTTGTTTGTTTATTTATTTATTTATTTATATTTATATTTATATTTATATTTATATTTATATTTATATTTATATTTATATTTATATTTATATTTATATTTATATTTATATTTATATTTATATTTATATTTATATTATTTATATTTATATTTATTTATTATTTATTTATTTTGTCAAGCAATTAGATAATAGGCATAAGTATAAACATGATTATGAATACATGAAATGGATACATATAAGAAAAAGAAAAAAGAAAAAGAAACAATAGGACATGGATGGTAGGCAAGTTGGTGCACTTATGCATGCCCCCTACAGACCTCTTAGGAAATAGTAGACAGTCTAAGGTTAAAGTTTTTAGGGTTTGGGGAAGATTTCACAGAGTCAGGTAGAGTATTCCAGACATTGACCACTCTGTTGCTGAAGTCGTATTTCCTGCAATCAAGTTTGGTGCGGTTAACCTTGAGTTTGTATCTATTGTTTGCTTTTGTGTTGTTATGGTTGGAGCTGAAGTATTCATTGACAGGTAGGATATTGCAATGTATGATTTTATATACTATACTTAGGTCGGATGGAAGATGGTGTAGTCCTAGGTTTTCTAGGTCTGGAATTTCAAGTCTGGTGGCATAAGGCATTCTGCAACAAGGAGTGGAGAATTCTTCTTGTGAAATATTTCTGGACTTTCTAAACTGTGTTAATATCAGATACATGTGTGGGTTTCAGACTGATGAGCTGTATTCAAGTATTGGTCTAGCAAATGTTTTGTACGCTCTAGTTAGTAGTGTGATATTACCACAGAAAAAGCTATGCAGGATTAGGTTAACAACTCTTAATGCCTTTTTGGCTATGTAGTTCCAGTGGGTTCTAGCAGGTCATTAGAGATGACTACTCCAAGATCCTTGACAGAGTTTGGATCATCAACAAAGTCTTGACTATTCAGTTTGTATTTTATTTTCTGATTTTTTTTTGCCAATATGTAAGACAGAGCATTTATTTATTGAGATTTGAAGTTGTCATTTGTTTGACCATTCTGATACATAGTCAAGGTATTTTTGAAGGGTAGCAGTATTGTTGGTGTGTTGAATACTTTTACATCATCAGTGAAAAGAATGCAATTGCTCTTAATATGATCACAGAGGTCATTTATGTAGAGTATAAAGAGAGTTGGTCCTAGAAAACTGTCTTGGGGGACACCACTGTTGACAGGTACAGAATTTGATAGGATGCTCCCAATTTTGAGCATTTTTTGTCTGTTTGACAGGAATGCTTCTATCCAGTTATGCAGGTGTCCAGAGATACCATAAGATTATAGTTTTAGGAGTAGTTTGCCATGTACCACTGAATCAAAGGCTTTACAGAAGTCTATATAAATTGCATCTATTGTTTTGCCCTGGTTGAGTTGTGTAGTCCATATGTTTTTGCAGTGTAAGAGTTGCAGATTTTTCTGAAGCCAAATTGTTTGTTAGGGAGTAGGCTGTTTGTCTCTAAATGGAGGATAATGGATTGGTTAATAATTGATTCCATGACTTTACAGGTGATGCAGCATAAAGAGATTGGTCTGTAATTTTCAACTAGGCTGGGATCTCCCTTTTTGAAGATTGGGGTGACCGTGGCAAGTGAGAATAGGAGTTGGCAAGGAGTTGGTCCTGAAAGATTTTTCAAAGATTATGCTGAGAGGTTCAGCTATGGTAGTGGATAGCTTTTTTAAGAAGTAGGCACATATTCCATCCAGTCCAATAGATAGAGATGGTTTTAGATTCCGTAGTGCTTTTTCAATATTGTCTTCTGTAAAATCAATATGTATTAGATCATTGTAGTTGTCTGTGGTTCGACTAGGAAATACTGGGCATGATCCATTGCTGTTTACAAATACTGAGCCAAAGAATGTGTTAAAGAGGTTGGCTGTAATGGTGTCATCATTGCAGTCTTTACCAATAGATTCTTTCAGGGGTGGGATGGACCTTGAGTCTTTTAGTTTGTTGTTACAATATTGTAGAAAGTGTGGGTGGAATTGGTGCATTCAGTTTTTATCTGGTGACATAAATTTTTGTATCCGCTTTTAAAGTTTGCAATGTGACCTGATTTGTTTTTCTGCTACAGTGATTTCTTTTTGGATTGAAGCTTCCTTATTGTTATGGGTAATTTGTTTATTCTGGTTTGGGGAGTTGTTATTGGTACATATAGTTTGATGAATCTTTTGATTTCAAGTAAAAATATGTTGTAATGTTCTTCAACAGTATTGCATCCAGTGAATAGAAATTGCCAATCAAGGGATGAGAGATCATTGTCTATAAGATCATAGTTGCCTTTTCTGAAGTTATAATTGGGGATCCCATCATTATGATGTTTTTTGTGTGGATGTATGTTGAGACAAAAGTCAATCATTTTTTGATTTTTTTTAAATTTTTTGATTGAATTGAAGGAATTGGGTAAATCTATCTAGTGAAAAAGAAAGACTGCAGTGGTGTGATAGCAGTGTTTCAATATCTGGGAGGCTGTCACAAAGAAGAGTGGGTCAATGTATTTTCCAAAGCATCAGAAGCAAGACAAGAAATAATGGATGGAAACAAATCAAAGAGAGGACCAACCTAGAACTAAGAAATTTCCTGACTGTGAGAACAATTAACTATTGGAATCGCTTGTCTTCAAAAGTTGTGGTTGTTCCATCACTAGAGGCTTTTAAGAAGAGACTAGACAGCCATTTGTCTGAAATGGTATAAGATCTTCTCAGGGGTGGGATTCAAAAAAATTTTACTATTGGTTCTGCGGGCATGGCCTGGTGGGAATGGCTTGGTGGGCATGGTAGGGGAAGGATACTACAAAAATCCCATTCCCTCCCCATCCCAGTAACCTGCTTTCCAGCTCTGTTCTTCTGTGCAGGGCAACAAAAGAAGACCCAGCCGATCAGCTGGGACTCAATGGGAGGCAGAGAATAGATGGGGTTGGGACCAGTCAGAGGTGGGATTTGCTGGTTCTTCAAACTACTCAAAATTTCCGCTACCGGTTCTCCAGAACGGCTCAGAACCTGCCTAATACCACCTCTGGATCTCCTGCTAGAGGAGAAGATTGGATTAGGACCAAGGTTCCTTCTGACTCTGTTATTCTGTTCTGTGCCTAATCCTGACAGATAAATGCAGAAACACCTACACTTAAAAGCTATAATACACACACACACACACACATAGTTCAACATAATTTAAAAATAATGATATAAATAGTAAAAATAATATCTCCAAGATCAATACTTTCTTCAGCAACCAATTAACACCACAAGTATGAACTGGAGTGCGCTTTTTTTTTTTTTTGAAAAAGATTTTATTAATTTTCTACAAACAAACAAGACAAACAAAAAACTGGAGTGCGCTTTGAGGCCCACAGCCCCATGAACAAGGCTCGCCTTCCCTCCCTCCTTCCCTGCCTTTGCCTCCTAAGAGGATGACCCTGCCACTTAACAATGGGTGTATCTTTTCGGATCCAAAGGGCGCTCTGGGAAAACTTAATCACACAGAATGACTATTAAATCTGGCAAAAAAAACCCAAAACCCTGCACATGTAAGTGCCTTTCGTGGAACACAGCAGGCTGGGGGAGAAGGTGTGGTACCACAGAATTCGCCAACTATATTCACTCATTTGACGTGGTCCTGGCTTCAGGAGACCTGGGCATGCAATAAGATATCCCTTACAGGGTGTACAGTCATTTTCTTGGTCACCACCAGACAATCTACGACAGGAAGGCCTAAGGGTGGTCTAGCTTGCTTGGTCTCTACTTCTTTGAAAGTGGAGACAGTGGAGCTGCCCCCCTGTGACTCTTTAGCTATGGTGCTCCTAATTAAGAGAGGATGTAGCAAACTGTTAGTGTTCAACGTTTATCTTCCCCTGACAATGAGGCAAGCTGATACTAAGGCTCAGTGGGGCATGCTAGAGAATTACATTACTTGTATGGAAACTAAATTCCCAGCGCTATACATCCTTATAGGGGGCGACTTTAATGCCCGATTGGGACTCCAAGTTCCCCCATCGATTGAGGCAGTCTACTCCCAAGAAACCCTCCAGGCCATAGGACACCTGATTTCAGCCAGACATTCTAAGGATGAATTAATAAATTTTGCTGGCATTCAGTTAGCCCTTTTAGCAGCCCAATACAATAAGATAATTCTTAATGGGAGTACCCTCGGTGATCTAGCTGGTGAGTTTACTTTTAGTTCCTCATGTGGGAGTAGTGTTATTGATTTTGTGCTGGTATCCCAGCTTCTTAGAAAGGCAGTCCATGCTTTCTATGTGGACTGCCTTACGGAAAGTGACCATTACCCCCTGGTTACAATCATTGGGCTTTCCTCAAATATACATCTCCCTAGGGGTCCCCCGATATTAGATCCCTATGGGGCCTCGTATACAAGGAGGATCAAATGGTCTTTTAATACTGAAAGAAAGTTCCACTCCTTTTTATAATCTCTGGAGTGTCTCAGTCTATACAATCAGGCCCTAACAAGTAGTGGCCCAGGGACAATCTCGGCCTTTGAATCACTAATTAATAGTGTTCAAAGGGAGCTAGGAGCCATCCATAAGCCGAGAGGTCCATATCATTCAAGAAGTAATTCTTGGTTTGACGAAGAGTGTCTGATCCTCAGGAACCAGATTAATCGGGTTTACTTGCTCTATCGTAATCGAGGGGATAAATGCCTACCAGAGGAGTACCATGGCTTGAAGCGGGAGTATAAAGGACTAATTGCTAAGAAAAAGAAAGCTAAAGAGAGAGAGAAGTGGGATCTACTTCTCTCCATTCAGCAGAAGAACACTTGATTATTTTGGCAAATTGTTGCCAGCTCCTTGCTGGGTCATCAAGAACTCCCTCTCTGCTGTATTTCCAACAGAGATTGGGAAAACCATTTCTTGCAATTTTCCAGGCGTCAACAAGTTTGACCATGCTTGGGCCACAGCTGCCTCCTGCAGTTCCTGACTGGCAACCCGTGACTCATGCTGAGATTACTGAGCTTATCTCTGAACTCAAGTCAGGCAAAGCCCCTGGCCCTGATGCTATACCCCCTGATTTGCTAAAATGCAATCCCGAGTGGTGGATTCCTCTCTTAGCAAGACTGTTTATGCATATCAATACCTCTGGCAGGATCCCTACCTCCTGGAGCTTAGCCATTATTGTTCCAGTTTTTAAATGAGGAAATAGGAACAACCCAGCCGACTATTGGCCCATAAGCCTGCTCTCCATCATTGGAAAACTGTATGCTAAATATCTCCAACGTTGACTCCTCACTTGGGTTGAGGAGTCTAATATTATTGGCGCTGAACAGATTGGATTTAAAGCAGACTGTGCCACACTGGACCACTGCTTTGTCTTAGTGCACCTGGTCGATAAATATACTACCATACCAGGTGGCAAACTTTTTACTGCTTTTATTGACCTAAAGTCAGCATTTGATTCAGTCCCTAGGGGACTGTTGTGGTCAAAACTGCTCAAAAGTTCTATTGATAGACATCTTCTGTTTCTAATTAGATCCTTGTACAACCAGACCTCTATTCGGGTCAGGTATGGTTTGCAGGAAGAACTTTCAAATTCTATCCTGATTAAGAATGGAATAAGGCAGGATTGTGTTCTGGCTCCTCTTTTGTTTAATTTATTCTTATCTGACTTGGCCTTTCACATTGGACGTATTGAGTCCCATGCCCCAAAGCTGTCAACTATGAAGATCCTCTTCTCCTTTATGCTGATGATGCAGCCCTCCTTTCATTGTCAAGGCCAGGTCTGAAAAGATTACTTTCTGCATTTGGCTCTTACTATGCTGAGAACCACTTGTCCATTAATTATGACAAATCCAAAGTATTGGTGTTCTCTAGAGCCCGGAAATTGTATAACTGGGCTATCAATGGTAATGCTGTTAAGCAGGTTTTCCATTATAAGTATTTAGGTATTCAATTTTAGAACACCGGTGCTTGGACTAGACATTGAACCAGGTGCTGAATTCGGCCTCCTGTAGTCACCAGCAGATTTTAAGATATTTTTATACTCAAGAAGGCCAGTTTATTCCTTTTGATCTGCATATTTACAAAGCCAAAACTTTGGCTCAAACTCTTTATGGAATTCCCATATGGATATGGGGCTTCAAGGATTGTACTGAAAGAACCCAGGCTGTATTTCTTAGAAAACTTCTGGGTCTTCCTCCTTGTGTTGGTTTTGCTCCGATGTACCTGGAACTGGACACTCGATCAGTCGAATGTATGGCGTGGATTAACACCTTTAAATGGTGGTTTGGGGTGCTTTTTCTGGCAGTTCCTGGTAGCTACCTCTCCTTGGCATTGGCTGACTCTCATATTTCTCATTGGGAGAGGGAGCTGATGAAGAAATTACATCTGCTAGGTTTTACGGGGGATGCCCTGGGAGATTATGGCCTTAAGGACGCCCAATTTAGGGGAGTCCAACGGCTTGTGGACATTGACTTGAAATATCTACGAACCAGAGCTAACAAAACTTGCTCCCCTTTGATCTTCAGTCAATTTAATAATTACATACTGAGGATGGTTTCCTATTTTTAAACTCTAACCATTCCCAAGTATAGAAGAGCTTTCTCCCTAGCTCGCTTTAATGTTTTGCCCTCAGCACTATTGGATGGGCGATTTAAGAGGCTCCCGATGAACGAGCGGCTATGCCCCTGTGACAGAGCTAAGGTTGAAACTGTGGAGCATGTCCTTTTATATTGCCCTATGTATAACACAGGCAGATCTAAGTTACTGTCTCTCTTTGAAACAGACCCTTCTAGACCCAATGTTAGTAATTTGTTCTTATATTGTCTAGGGCAGGGATCCCCAACCACCGGGCCCCAGACCGGTACCGGTCCGTGGATCACTTTGTAGTGGGCCGCAAAGAAATAAAAAATAAAAATAAAATAAAAATGGTGGCTTTCTTTGCCTTCGGTGAATGCTGCTGGGATCAGGAATTAAGAACACAAAGGAGAGAAGGGGAGGGAGGAAGCAACCGAAGCCTGTCTTGCTCTCCGGCTCAGCGGCTTCGGTTTCCTCCAGCCTCGTTCCTCTCTCAGTCGCTCTCTCGCTCCTCCACCTGAGGGATGAGGCTGAGGAAGGCAGGGCGAGAGGCAGGGCTTCTCAGCCATCCTGCAGGGACTTGTCCTGAGCCGCGGAGACAGCCATAGGCCGCCACCGTCCAGCGCACAGTTTTGAAGGCGCTCCTCAGCCAGGTGCAGTTCCTGAATCTGCAGCTGAAATCCTCCGTTTTAAATGTCCCAATAGAAGAGAATATCTGTCACTCAGGGTTGCAATGAGGAGGCATTGGTGCTTCCTGAACTTGGTGGTTTGCTGGCAGATGTTTTATTACCCGACTAGGTAACAACATCAGATGTTACCTAGTCAGGTAATGAAACGTCTGCAAGCAAACCACCAAACTCGGACCCCCCCCCCCCGGGTTTTGAAAAAGTGTTTCTGTGTGAAACTGGTCCCTGGTACAAAAAAGGTTGGGGACCACTGGTCTAGGGGATGGCTCCTCATACATCACTTCTCAGGTTTCCAATTTTTTTTTAAGAACTGTAACCATCAGAGGAGAACACTGTAATTCCCCTTAGTCAAGTTTTTGGTGACCAATTGTTCATGATTAATTTTCCGATGTTCTTCTTTTGTTGTACTTGTGTTTTGCTCTGTGACCGCAAATAAAGTATTATTATTGTTACTTTCTTCAGTCATAAGTGGAATGAATAGAACAAATAGAGGCACAGAATAAACCAATGGGAAAAATCTGGTCAGACAGAAAAAAATGACAATCTTTGTACTTTCATTTTTTGCTGCTTCTGTCTGACTAGGGCAAAAATCCAGGAATAAGTCTTCCAAATAAATATTTAAGAAATATTAAATCTAATTTCAGAAGACACAAGAGCAAGGAGTAGTGATATACTTTTCATCTGAGACTAAATTGAGTTTAAAAGTGAAAGGCTGTGATAAGATGTACTGACGTGATGGCATATTAAAAAAGATAGTCTATATTTTTTCAACTGTAAGTCTACAGTTGAACTCTAAAGGGTCTTCATTACCTTTCAGAATGCAGTTTTCCCAAGATCTGAAATTTAGAGTTCAGTTCTGAATTTTTTTCCAAAACTATGTGAAATCCGGAAGGCATTTTGAGGTCCCATTTGATGGTTTTGTTTTTTGTTTTTGCTAACTACTATGTTGGGTATTGATGGGACAGTATAAATTGGGTACCATTGGGAGTAGAAAACTTTTAAAGGAACTGAATTCACCAGAGGCAGATTTAGTTCATAGCTAAACAAAATATTTGAAATTGGCACATCCTATTATTTTTTTCCCATGCAACAAAATAGTTATTTATTTTAGATATTATAATCCTATTATCCCATGCTTTGCCAACACAATTTGTTTGGAATATAGTTTGTTATATGATCTGTTCAAATGTGGGCAGACGGCTTTGTTTTTAACCTTTGGGATCAATATTCTTAAAAATCAATTAAAATTGTGTCTCATAAATGAGAAATTAAAGTAAGTCTACCTCTTTGCACATTCACACTGCTTCCAAACATGATGTATTTTTTTAAATCTCATCATCTTAACATCAAACTTCCCAAGTAATTTCAAGATGAAAGTGTGGAAATGCCTCATCCTCCAGCCACCTACTTCCTCAGAGGTTTTGGTGTAAGTAGCCCACATCATTTTTGATCAACTAGATCTTACCTATAACTTTTCCTTTTGATTATTCTCCCTTTCTTTTAGCATTCCCTATGTTACATATTGGCAGAAAAAAATCAGAAAATAAAATACAAGCTAAATAGTCAAGAGCTTGTTGAGGATCCAAACTTTGTCAAGGACCCTGGAGTACTCATCTCTAATAATCTGAGTGCTAGAGCCCACTGTAACTACATAGCCAAAAAGGCATTAAGAATTGTTAATCTAATCCTACATAGCTTCTTTGGTAATATCACACTACTAACTAGAGCATACAAAACATTTGCTAGACCTATACTTGAATACAGCTCATCAGTCTGGAACCCATATCATGTATCATATCACAATTGAAAAAGTCCAGAAATATTTCACAAGAAGAGTTCTCCACTCCTCTACTCATTGCAGAATACCTTAGGCCACCAGACTTGAAATTCTAGATCTAGAAAATCTTGAATTACACTGTCTTTGGTCCGATCTAAGCATGGTATATAAAATCATACATTACAAAGTCCTACCTGCAAATGAATACTTCAGCTTCAATCATAACAATACAAGAGCACACAATAGATACAAACTCAAGGTTAACTGCACCAAACTTGACTGCAGAAAATACAACTTCAGCAACAGAATGGTCAATGTTTGGAATACTCTACCTGACTCTGGTTTTTTTCCCCAAACCCCAAAAACTTTAACCTTACACTGTCTACTATCAACCTCACCCTCTTCCTAAGAGGCCTGTAGGGGGCATGCATAAGTGCACCAATCGTGCCTACTGTCCCTGTCCTATTGTTTTTTATTTTTCTTATAAGTATCTATCTCATGTATTCAAAACTATATTTATTCTTATACCTGTATCTTGTAAGCATTTGACAAATCAAATAAATACTAAAATACTAAAAATGTTGACATCCACAATTTCCTGGCACCTCCTAAACTAGCCTTTTGGTACTAAGACACACCCTGCTCAGCTGGCTGTGAGGTTCTCTTGTGTTCCTCTCTAAAATAATTGCTGTCAACTCTACCTTTAAGCATTTTGATGGCAATGAGAGTATTTGAGCTGACTTGGCATCATCTTTGGTTAATCACTACTCATTTATATGTCAGTTCATACTCCTATTTCTGTGAGAGAGAGATTGTGAAGAAGCTGTGAGAATAATGGAAGGAATATTAGACATAAATATTCAAGAGACAGAATAAGAGACTGTTGGTAGTTTAACTCTTAAATAGCAACTGAGTCCAGGTGGTAAGAAATCTGGAAAGAAATACTCCAAAATGTTTCAAGATTTTTGAACTAAATTAACTCACTAATGAGACTAGAAAATTCATCCTCCAGTTTCTAATATTCTGTATTTATCCTAAGATTAATATTAGACATCTTACTGAAGTTTGTATAATTCTTACCTCCTAAATCTGTCTTATCTTTCTTTTTTGTTTTAACATAATTTGGGTTCAATTGTTATGACACTTCTACCTTCTTAACTCAATCAAACAATCAAAATAATGCAGAATATTAGAACAAACACAAATTTGTGAGCCTATATGTTTGTTTCCCTTTGGTAAATCACAGCAGAGAATTATTAGAAATGCACAAGCAAACGTAAAAACACAAAGTTCCATTCCATCAGTTTGTCATTCTCCTTGGTAACTAACATCGAGTTGCAATTCCTTATTTATATTTACCATTTTTATTGAACAAGTCAGAAACAACCTTAAAGAAAAACAAAGTATTAATGTAATCCAATTATATTGCAGATGAAACAAAGGCCAATTTCTACAAAGGCCAATTTCTAAATTGTTCTCCCTATGTTGCTACTCTTTTCTTGCATTTCTGCAGATTGGCAAAAGTCTTCACAAGCTAAAAACAAGCCAGTCCACCAACAAAACTATCACCATCATGAAGAAGGGAACACTACTTTCTAAGTACTTACCCTGGACCAAATTCATGCATTGGCTTTCAGATTGATATGCTTCATTGTCCTTTTTTTTAACTTTTACCCTTGGGTTTTTGAATGAAGATTTGAAAAATTCCCATCTTCCCCATCATCACAAGAAATAATAATCCAGGAAAGGGATTTCAACATTATAGAATGATTGTTGTGTGCACTATCTAAAATTAACCTACTGCTACTATGGAGACTGGGTGTGGAATAAAAAGGACATTAAAAATATTCAGATATGTACAGAAATAGAATCCAGCACGAAGTCTCTGGAAAAATAACAGAAGCTTGAAATTGGAAGGGACTAATAAGATTGTCCAGTGGTGCTTCCTACTCCAAGCTGCTAAACATAGCATCCCATACAATTGACTGTCCAGCCTTTATTGGTTTGAACGTTTAGATAATTGAATCCATTATTGAGTTGCTTTTCCTACTATAATTCCTCCCATCCAATCCCTAAATTAAATTGAAATCTGCCTTCTTCTACCTTAAATCCATTATTATATGTTCCTCGCTCTGGAAGAAGAAAGACAGAGCAGGCATACATCCTTTCAGATATATACCTCCTCCCCAATTTTTCTTCTCAGTCCCTTCAGTTTTATTTTAATGGACTGAATCTCCAGTCTTCTGATAATCCTCAGTGAGATGCAGGAATGATCAGATAAAAGATGTTGTATCTTTCTATGCAGAAGTATTCAGATATCATTTCTGATATCTCCAGGCAAGGCTAGAATAATCCTTTACTGTCATTGGATCAATGGCTTTATCCAGTAGAAGACCATTCTTATGTTTCCTACTTGGTATATATGAACAAACATTAGAAACAGAACATTCTTCCATACTGAGGATTGAGACAGAGAGACTAATAAAATCAATGAAGGCAGGACAAACAGCCATTTTCTCAATTAGAGGAAGCAGCTTGGCAAGTCAACCTATCCCTTTGGACCAGCCCTTCCTGTTTGACACACTGAAACTGGAGAGACTGGAAATTATTTGATTACATAGCTTCAGTACACAAAGTGTACATTATAGAGTGATAATGCAGCTCCTCCTCAATGGAGAATATTTAAATGTGCACTGAATTGCAAACAGGAAATATGTTTGAAGAAACATTTCTTATAATTTGCTTGTGATTTCCCCAGAAAATTTCATGAGTATCAACCATGTGGGACAGAAGTTTTCCTCAAAAATTACCTCAGTGGGGGGGAAAAAAACAGGCTAGGTAGTACTGGAGAAAACTGCCTCCTTTCCAGCAGCATTCTGTTTGCCAATGAATAAAATTTGGTTTAGACCAGGGGTCTCCAACCTTGGCAACTTTAAGCCTGGAGGACTTCAACTCCCAGCTGTGCTGGCTGGGGAATTCTGGGAGTTGAAATCCTCCAGACTTAAAGTTGCCAAAGTTGGAGACCCCAATTTAGACTAAGGATCTGGGGGGGTGATTCCATTTTGCTGATGGCAAAATTCATAGTCATTTTTTGGAGATTAAACTGCAAAATCTTTTTTTATAGTTTTGGAGATTAAACTATAAAAAAAGCAGGTCTGAAGCAAGCAAATCAAACCCCAGAGGAGTTATTGTCAACTTTTCTCTCTTTGACACCCCTCCCCCACTTTTTTCTTCTCCTGATGACATTTTCCTGCCTCTTGAATCCTTACATAGAAGGTTATCTGCTTGGAAGAGGTGACACTTTTACCAGAAGGCTAAACTGATTGCTTAGATGATACCAAGACAATAGTTGAGTTCCTGTAACCAGTTGAATTAAACACTATCCACCAAGGCCTATTTTAGCATAGTCCAATACATAAATATAGCCATAAAGGGTCATCACTCTCCGCTTTTCATTATATTCTCAGCAATAAAGCATAGACTAAAAATGGAACATTCATTCTTTCAAATCAAGAAAGCAAAACAAGGAATTTGGCAAGACCTCCGTGCTGTAGAAACAATTGGGGCACTAAAACCCCCATGCTGGTTGAGGAATTTGGGGAGTTGGAGTCCATAGGTCTTAAAGACAATTGCTTATAGTATTTCCTTTACTGCCTGGAAACAGACCAAGTGCAAGAGGAATGGTCTATCTCTTACAGCTTCCCTTTATCTATGATTGTACTACTTTATAGTTTTCACTTTCCACAGATTCAAGCAATTTATCTCAAGATGTCAGGATTTTACAGCCCAAACTCTATAGCTCAAGTTGCAGAGGATGATTATAAGGTTCTTTAATTAATATACTCTCAGCAGCTCAGCGTATGAAGAATGAAGCTTAAGACTGGAATATAGTGAGAGTATCTGGTGAGATTCTAATTTTTTTTACTATCGGTTCTATGGGTGTGGCAGGGAAAGGATACTGTAAAATCTCCAGTCATTTGCTGGTTCTCTGAATTACTCAAAATTTCTGCTACCGGTTCTCCAGAACTGGTCAGAACCTGCTGAATATCACCTCTGAATAGTAATTATTTATGTGTACATACATACTCATGATGCTATTCACATTTCAGCAAGCAATGTTATGTAGAATACAGAAAAGAAATGGCAAGTTAAAGAAATTAAAGACAAATATTTTTTTAAAAACCACTATATCGCTTTTTTTCTATCCTAGCAAACCATTCTTGCTTCTTTCATATTCATGCATAGCTTCTTATATTGGTTTCTTCCATAAAAATTTCATCTTTGTTTTCTTGAGAGTGTTATCAATTCTACCCAACCACAATCTTCACCCATTCACTTTTTATTTGTGTACATGCATTTTTTTTTCACTTGAATCATTCTTTATCTCCATATTACCAAACCAGCTCAACATATTTCTTTCATACTAGTCATTTTGCATACTGGTCATACTCAACTGTCATCCTGGAGTAAAAAAATGAGCAGAAGCACACTCTTTTACAACTCTTTTCTGACAAGTAACAGACTATACTACTACTCATTACTTTTCTGCAAGTGTTTATGTGTCTTAAAATGTCTCCATCTATTCATCTGCCTTTAGGAAATCAAGATGTACAATTAATATAATTATTCCACTGATTCTCTTGCTATGTATACAAAATTTGTAATTATTTGTTCCATTTTCCTCACCAATCACACAACTTTCTCAGATTAACATATTTGCTAAAGAGAAAAAAAAAAATTGTATTGCAGTTCTTGTCTGGGACTTCTCAAGTTTTGCTCATAGTAATTTCCTGTATTCTTTAAGGCAGAATTCTGCTGAACACTTTTCTAGGTATGTTTGCCAAACTACTTCCCTCTACTAGTAATTCTTGCATTCATTCTTGCTATCTTTCTCCTTACACAGAGAAACAATAACAACAATCTTCCAATATTAGGCACAGATACAGTCTTCATACATATGTCATACCAGCTACATAGGCAGCCTTTACATTTTTCAACTTTTTTACAGCACTACTTACTTTTTCATAACTTTTCCTTCAGCACCAATATGTAGCATAGCATAGCTTAACGTACCATAACATAGCGTAGCAGAGCATAGTGTACTAGCGTAGTTTAGCATACAATTGGTTTATAATATTGTATATTTCCACTATTCAACATATATCCTCACTGTAATTTCATTCCAAACCATGTCATTCCTTTCATTTTTAATCCCATTCACTCTGCTGGAGGTTCTTTGTTTAGCCCTTTTATCTTTTTCCAAAGCAAATATTATTTCCATCAATATTACGCTGCACTTTTTTTTCTTTCCTCCTTAATTTGGCTTCTTAATCTCTTTGATTATATTTCAATTGTTTTCTTCTCTCTGAATAAAGTAGATACTTTTATCTCTTTCTCATGTTTTTTCTTACATGAAATCTTTATCTTTTATGTTTTTTTTATCCAATCCACAGCTTCCTTCACTGACAATGTATTTTTTTTAATATAATGTTCTTAAATTTCAAAAACATGTAAATATGTAAAATGTAAATAAGAAAAAAAAAAGACTTGAAAAGAAAAGCCAAGTTAAACAGAAAGCAAGACAGAGGTGTAATAAAAGAAAGAAAATAAAAAATGCATTAAAAAAGAATAAAAAGACATCCATCTCTTACTCTAAAATTAACAATAGTCTATATTATTTCTATAATAACATATTCCAATCATCTTTCACTGACAAAGCAGACCAGGCTTGATTTTGCTTTGAGGGTTCTTCAAAACTTGGCATAGAAGAAAAATGTTCTATAAAATGATGCCTCAATAAGGTTTTCTACTGATGATGTCCTTGCAACTTTAACACAAAATAGTTTAAGGGGATGAGGCTCAGCTGAAGGGTTTTATCACCTTTCAAGTTGCCCTAAGTGTCAGGTCATTGCTATGGAAATGTTCCATGAATGCTGATCATTTGCAGTATTGCTAAACATGAATCTGGTGCTTGTCTGGAAAAGTGTTATAAGATATATTTTTACAAAATAAAGCAGCATGACTGATAGGCCATCATTTGGACCCAGGATTGTGCAGAAGAAAATATTTGATACATACTATTAAGTGTAAAGCACTGCTGGCCATGGACAACACAATTTAGAAATGTCAGAGGTGTGTGTAGTGCTTGTTTTTTTTTTTTTGTTTCTTAGTTTAATATAAGATTTTTAGCTTTTCCCTTTTTATTATATAGCTTTTAAGTGATACGTTAGATTTCTTTTTTAACTTACATAGTTCTCTCATACAATAGTAACATAAAACGACGGTTGTTATATTAAGTTGTGTTTTTCTGAAAAAAAATCAGTTGCAATGTTTTTGAAGTTTAATCAATTTTTTTAAATAAAAAGTGAAAATGGGAATGCCTGAAGCAGGCTAAGATGGTCAATAAAGCTGAGCAAATCCTATACCCAGAGCCATATCATCATCTCCTATAATGAAGATTCATCCAGCAAGACTTGGGTTGGGAGAAAGTAAGAGTATTGAAACACTGCAGTGGGCTGGGATAAGGCAAAAATGATATCATGTAGACATCTATTTTTAAAATAGCTTCAATGGCATCCTTCTGCTTTAATTGGTGGGATGAATCCTCAGGTGTAGAGCTACTCTATGCTCTTTAAGCCCATTCTAGCCATTATGTCACAAACACAACCCAAACTTGATTTATTTCAAGCAGTACCATCTATCTTGCAAGCCAATGTGTTGTTGCTTACTTCCCACGAACAATGAGGAAGACAAGTTGTTCTGACACATAGCATATGGGATGTACAATTTTCCAGAATTAACTCTATCTAGATGTCCAAAGGCCCCCCCTTCCTTGGCTCGGTTCAGTTTTGGAAACGTGCTTACGTTATCAGCAATGTGCTATTAATTAATTAGACTTCCTTTTATAGAAGTACACTTTAGCTTAATTTATACACATTTAAAAAAAACAAGATCCTCTCTTCCCTCCTGGCAAACTTCTTATAACCACTTGTCTGTTTTTCAGCTATAATGATGGACTAGGTCAAGGTGATAATCTTTTTCCCTGTCAAATGTGCAGTAGAAGAAAAACTGCATTTCCATCCAAAATTTTCCTCCCTTTTATAGATGAGGGAAAAGGCAGGAAAAACTTGGGGGTGGAAGAAAAATTAAAAGAGAAGTCAAGAAGCTGCAAGAGAGGTAAAAAGGCCTCTAGAGGGAATTTTAGTTTGATTGATGAATACTTTATGGTGGACACCTTCCTATCACAGAGGAAACCTCTGGAATGCTCCTTTATTATGAAAACAGCCAATGCATGCTTGAGAAATATATACATTGTTACCCAATTGTTTACAAAATTTCTTGTCTTCTTATAATAATAGAAGACTGAAACCAGATTTCAGTAAATGGATTCTAAAGAATAGCTTTCAACATTTATGCCGTGCCCATCTCCTTAGCTCCCTGGGAATTTTATAAATGCATGAATCCAGGGCGTATACATAGTCCCTATAATATTTTGTTGTTGTTGATTGCATAAGTGGGGGGATACAGATTATTTTTTAGATTACACTATATGGCAATAATGTATGTGTTTTCTCAGTTTTTTTCTGCACCTATAATTGTAATTGTAAGGTGTATTTTATTTTGTTGCTATGTCAGTGTCTGTGGCCACACACTGTAAATGAAGTTTTCTATTATTTCCCAGGTTTATCTTCCTATATGGAATTATCATTTTGAAATCTGCTGTTTAATACATTTATTTGTGAATTAATATTTACTGAGGTTTGCTGGAATGCTTTGTTTATTATACTATTTTTGCTTGCATGTGTTAACATAGCTTGGATGGTTAGAATCCTGTTGATTATTATCTTGGGATTTTGGTTATATTAAAAGTGTAACTTATTTAGTCATCTCTCCTCTAAACTGCATTTCCTTTAAAGAGGAACCATGTAGCACCAGCCCTTAAAACCACTACTGCATCCTCATGCTGTCTTCTAATGCCACCAAGGTATGTGCCTGCATAAGTACTGTACCCAATTGGCTTGTAGCCATGCACCACTGAATTTTAACTAAACAATTACATTTAAAAAGCTGAGTACATGCCAAACCTTTTGAAGACAAAATTAAACATAATACACCTGTCCTTTTGTAGTATTGCCCTGTCATTTGTTGCCTATTTTGTATTCATTGTCTCTTTAAAAATGTTTAATGAAGGAAGGAAGTGCACATTTGTCCCATTTTTAAAGAAAATGTCAGGAAAATTAACCTCTCTGATCTTCCAGAGCATTTATGTGGGGAGAACGTAGTGTGCTCTACTGCTATTGATTCAGCGCTAGCATTTATATAGCACAAAAATTAAATGTGTTATTCCCCTCCACCTCACCATCTGGAAAGGACTTTAATGATGCATGTGCTGCCTCTCCATCCCTGGGTTGTCTTCTGTGTTGCACTGATTTGCAGTTCTTTGGCTTTGTGCATTGATTTTTGCATTTTTCCCTACAGCATCTCTTGATATATTTCCATTTCTGGGCTGGTTTCCCTAATCTAACACATTTCATCCACGATGCCAGCAAAGAACACCTTCCCTTCCAGGGCAGTAGGTTCATGTTTTGTTCTTGAGAAGATTGTTATATTTTCCTGCATGAATTTTCCTCCAGAAGATGAAGAAACATGTTCCCTGAGCTAGTTCCTTCTCTCCATCCATCCATGCTTTTCTCAGAGAATCTTCTCCTCCTCTGAGGTATAGGACTTCCACTCGGTTAAACAGACTGATGCATCATTTTCTTTCATAGTGGGCGGCTTGATTAATTCCTCTTGATGTCGCATGGACTGGTGCATTTCCTCGACTGCTGCTTCCCACTTCATAATACATGCATGAAACGATCCTCTTTTTGGGGTGGAGTTGTGCATCTTCAGGATAAAGTAATGTGCTTGATGCTTTCTCCAGACTGCTGCATTTTCGCAGGTTCAGGTGTTCTTCCAGGTAATGCAAGTAGCCAGTCCCTTCCTGAATTGTATTGTTTATGCCAATGGAAGTATTGGTGCCTTTTGTACACTTGTCGAAGTCTCTTTCTTTTTAATCTCACGACCAGGTTCCCTTCGATTAGTTGGGAATCGGGATGTTTATTTGGGCCAGGACCCAAAGACTGCTTGCTTTTTTTATTACTTCGCTCACCGGTTTTACCTGCGATGCATCTGATTTTTCTCCTCCTCTTCTTCCTCCCCCCCCTTTTTTTCCTGAAGAACCACTGAATGACATCATCCTAAAAGTCAGCCCCGCCCTCGGGCTTCCCCAATTGGTTTCTCGTGTTCCCCTCCCGCCCACTAGCTCCTCCATACATTGGTTTGTCCTCCTTGCCACTCGGAGTATGGTTTCCCCTCCCATCTCCACGAGTGGGCCGTAACTCAGGGTCTCCCCCGAAGTATGCGGGTAGCTCGTTGGACAGAATACATGTCAGTCAGGACTTTCTTAAAGGAGCAGGGGCACCGTAGCTTTGCATTGGGCAAAGGGGCGGGATTGTCTCCTCCTTTTGCTCTCTGGATCTGCTTGGGCGGGCTAGAGTGGGGCGCCAGGCGGTGGCCGACCGGCCGGCCGGGAGGGAGGGATGCCGGAGCTGGGGAGTGGATTCTCCCGGGGGGAAGGGATACATCCCTGAAAGCCGGGAGAGGGGGCTAGGCATCATCCCCCTTCCCCCGGCTGACTCCTGCATCCCTCTTGAATCAGCACATCACCAGCAGAAGCAGCGCCGTCTCCCCCGCCTGCTGCAAAGGCAGGTAAGAACCGGGCTTGGGAGCTCCCATCTCCTCCCTGGAAACCTGCGCTGCACCCCGCTGCTTCCGCCCTCTCTGTCCTCTCTTAATATGCCTCACCTCCTCTAGTACCGGTTGTTCCCCGGCTGCCGTTGAAACGTCTACTCCTTCTCCCTTTCGCAACATCGCTATCCGAAATCGTCCGGCTCCGCATCTCTGCTTCCCTCCCCCTCCTTAGCTCGTTTGCTTCAATGTCTCACTGGTTTCCGCATCCCCGGGCTCCCGACGGCTTCCATTGCTCTCCACCCGCGCCGCTTCACTTTCACCCGTCTTGCTTTGCACCTAGAGCACCTGCGTCTTTCCCACGCACTCTGCACCGAGCCTCAGAAAAAGAAAAAAAAAACCCCAATATATAAACGAGATCTCATAAGCCATAGCATTTTCTCCCTCAGCCATCCGGATTCTCCACCAGGCTCTGGGCATCTCCATTTTTTCTGTCCAATCAACCACCAAGGCTTCTGAGCCTGTTCCCATGAGACGCTTCTTGTTTATTCTCTTTTGCTTAACTGGCCCTCCCCAAGCCATGTTGTCTGTTACCCCCTCCTATCCTTTTCTTCTAAAACCAGTAGCACCTAGCCCATTACCTCTCTGTCTGTCCAGGCCTTCTAGTTCCCAAAACGGAACTGATTCAGGGGCCCAACCCAGGTCAGTTCCATGAGGCGCCCTATGGGAGGGGGCTTCAGCTGCTAGCATCCCTTTGAATCACCCTCTGAAGGGCCATGCATCACACCCATTTGTCTCATGTCATTAGCTCAGCAAAAGTCCTATATTTTTCATAGGTGACTCTCACTTTCCACATCCCCTTAGAAATCTACCTGTAAGGTAGATCTTTAATCCATGAGAAAAGAAGCTGTTTTCAGTAGCTGTTCACTGTTTTCTCACTGGCCTTGCTTGTGTTCTGCTCAGCTGTCAACCTCTAAGCTCTCACCTACCTCCATAGAGAACTTTTGGTTTCTACCCCGCAACTGCATTCCCCAATAGCACTCCCCTTTTCTGATGTCATCTTATCTGGGCCTCCAAAGCCTCCCAGACTGAAAGATAGACCCAAGTTTCAACCTCGTACTTATCCACTACTTATACTTTGTCTCCCACTTCAGTCAGTGTCTCCTTACTTTCCTATCTCCATTTGGCTTCAAGTGCAACACCCACATTTATGCCTAAGCAGCCTCTCTGCCTGAAGGGTCTACATCTATTTCAGCTTATACCCTCTTGCACATATGACCTCCAAGTCCAAGTGATGTTGCATTCGTAGCACATCCCAGGTTTTCATCATGGTCTTACTCCATTATTCCTGTCCATTTCAGCAACTTTTTTCCCCTGTACTCCACAATTACCAATGCTATTTGTTCCCCAAGATTACATCCATTCAAGACATGTACCCCTAGATGCTCCTGCCTTCTACTCCATGGCAGGATATATACAACACATTAAGCAATTATGTGATTTGCTTGGTTGAGCTGAGTCTGTTGGATGAATGCAAACACTGTAATTTATCAGCCATGTTTATGACTTGCTGTGTTGCTTGCTGTGTGTTATATAAGTCAATAATTACTTATGTAATAAACCATGGTTAATTATAGTGTAGTATGAACATAATTCAACTTTTGATTCCACAACCTTACTTGCATCTAATTTCTTCTAAAAAAAAAAGCCTCTGCTTCCATCTCAGCATCCACCTACTAGTTCATTTTTCGCTTCCTCTTTTGGCCCTCCATATGTACTGTATCAATACAATATTTTGATCATTCATTTATTATTCAGTCAGTCAGTCAGTCATTTTGCTTATTCTTCTTTTATCTCTCAAATATCTGCATTGAATTCTCTTCAAATGTAATTCCTATTTCCCAGATGTCTGCCAGGAAAACTCTTTCTTGCATTGACAAACCAGACAATGTGTTTGTTGGATCAGCTAAGACTCCCTCTTGCTATATATCAGGCTACTGTACCATAATATATGGAAAAAAGATGTATGAGGCTTTGATAGCACAAAATACTATGGGTTATGCATTAAAACTCAGGAGCAGTCAATAGATTACAATCTCTTGTCCAAAGCCTAAAATTCTTTATATAAAGTTAAAAGTTGGAAAAGTCTCCTCTTGTGGTCCCAGGGAGTTACATTTTCTATCCTCATTGCACACCTATTGGAAGAGTTGATGGATTTGCTGTCTGCTTCTTATTTTTGCAGGTAAAAATTTGACAGCTTTCCATAGTTATTTTTGATAAACTAGAAGATACTGTTTAGACACTTGCAGACAGACTCATAAGCATATTTCATGCACCACCTTCGTTTGGCAAATGTGCTCATACAAGTTGTTGATAATAAATATTTCTAGGGGAATTTTTCAGCTATTCCCATATAAATTTTTATGTGAATTATATCTGCAGAGAGGACATTTTTCAATTTTGTGGGTAGAATACAGATTCAAACTTACGTACAACACAGATTCAAACTTACATACAACAGTACCCAGTGTTGTAGAATAACACAATAATATTGCACAAATGTTTGAATGTGCATTTCTGAACAGAAGAATTATTCCTTCACATACTTGCAAAAAGTGTAATGTACTTACCCATTTACCAAAATGTTGGAGATGATGTGGTAGGGCTGGACTTCTGTTGTAACATGTATGAGCAGAGACATTGGAAAATATTTTAAAAATACAATCAGTGTTAGGAGTTCAAAGTTCTTTTCTGTGCATATTTCTCCTGGAATCCGTACTCAACATGGTGTCTGCCAGGACTGTAGATTCTTGTCTCTACCCCTCAGTGTGACTGTGGTGCTCCTCAACAAAACATCCATCACATTGTGTCCGAATGTCCATCAAGAGCTTACACCAGCCCAATGTCTGATTTTTTTTCAACGTAGACCACCCTATCATTGAATGGCTGGATGGACTAAACATTAACATTTGAACCACCATGTATTTGCCATAGGCTAAATAACTAAATGTCCTGGAATATACATGTTTTCAGATTTATGTCCATATTAGATGTGACATCCATCTTATATGTCCAGGTACATGTAATTGAAAGATATTTGGTTCTGAACATTACTGTATTTGGTAATGAAATCAAAATATTGTTTCTTGTATTTGTCTAGAATCACAGCAATGGATAAATTCTCCCACAATAAATGTACTATTTTTAACTACATAAAATAGTTTTCATGCTTTACTTCTTCACCAAAAGTGTAGTTAAACTATGAAGTTCATTGCCATCATCTATGGTTATGGCTTTTAAAGGAGACTAAACAATTTCATGGAGGAGGGTAACACAACAAGTAATCTTCAGGACTGTTATACGCCTTCTTAAAGCACTAGAGACATATCTTTAAGTATAGCTGTTGGAGACCAACCATGGAAGAAGATTGCTTTGTGGTCCTACTTCTGATTTTCTCCATTGCACTAGTTTAGCCCTTGAGTGGCACACAATATTGAGCTAAAATGCATTCTTGGCTGGACCCACCTGTATTATTCTGTTTTTTATACCTTTGCAATGACCTGTAACTTCATTGACATGCTCCAAGACATGCTTCCCCAAACTCATAAATAAACATGAAGACTGTTCCTGGATTTGATAGGTGTTATGTTGGTTCTGCCCATATGGTTATGAATCCAACCTGTACTGTGACAGCAGAGATGTTCTGGTGGAGGCAAATGGAAGTTGGCATTCCTGCCCCAATCTTTATAGGCTAAATGTGACTATGATGAAATTGTATATTAAGTTTCAAATATATTGAAGTTCTTCACTCACAATAAACTCATATTATTTTTGTTTTATATTAAACTACCGTGGTTTGGATTGGTTTTACTGCTTTCCCCCCTTATAATTCCATAGGAAAAAGTTTCTAGATTTTGCCATTGACAAACAAAAAGATGCAGTAACTGAGTGAATTAATGCTCTGCAATAATAATTTTATAAGATAAGTCATGTCCTCTCGATTTCTTCAATCCTCACTTATACAGTCACATGACGATGCGAGTTTGATACCCCTGATATAGAATGTCCCTGTGATATGTCCTAATGGGCAATGTGGTTTCATCTGCCTGATTATTTGAAGAAGGCAACTGATGTGTCTCACCTATAGATTGCTACACCTGCTTCATGGATTTTTAATGTTGGAGGCGAAGAAGAGGGACTGTATGGAATGAGCCTTTGAGTGAAACAAGATACTGTAAATCTTCACTTTCTTTGGTGAGCTCTTTCATTGGCTTGTGGTGAAGGACAGCCATTGAGACTCACTTTTGATTTGTACTGCTTTCCACTTCTCTTTTGGTGGGGTTTGTTCTTGGTTTCCTCTGAGCTCAGCTTCATAGTTATGATTTATAGTAGGGATTGGGCTTGAATAGCTGAAGTATTCTTTACTAAAGCAAATGCATTCCCTTCTTCTGAGTTCTGCCCGTATTTTTTTTTTTCAGACAGGTTTGGAAGATCATAAAATAGAATATTATTATATCAAGGAAACAAAATTTCTCCAGCAACATGAATCATACCAAAAGGAGGTTGGATCTCTAATAACAGTGCTGAAATGTGTTGATTGGCCAGGAATAGTATCAGGAGCTAAATCTTACAACTCTTTTGTCCAACTGGAGAGAAGGTGTGGCTTTGGAGAGACTAGGTGCACCTTTCTCTCACCTGGAGTAGATTTCTGAACAGTGATTTAAAGAAACGGTTTTTAGATCAAGGAAGGGTTGATTGCGCTTGCAATATATAGTATGTGAGAGTATTAAATTTAAATTATTGTGTATTGAACAAAGATGTGTTGAAAAGGGGCAGTGAGATCTGCTTTAGCTCTGTACTATTTATTGTATTGCAGTGTATTATTCTTTAATTTTATTTGGAGCTTTATTTTTGGTCCACTTAAAATCCTAAAGATAACTTGCACAAAATACTAGCCTAAGCTAACATTGAGTAGCATAGTTTATGATTCAGCATGCTGTAGGAACCAGGCCATCCATTCAGCCATAGTATTTGGAGATGAAGCTTATAAAACACATACAGTTGTTTTGTTAACCTGGTTTTAGTGTGGTATGTGACCCCATCCATTCTGTGACTGAAGGCAGGAGGAATAAATGAAGCTGCTATTCTTCAGAGTCATCCTTGTTCTGTTTATTGCACCATAGTTTATAGCTCTGTGTATATAAAGCTTTATATTTACAGCTGTATCCTTCTCTTATTTCCCAGAGCCCCTGTCCCCATTAGCTATCTGACTACCCATTCTGCTTTATCATGTCCTCCCTACAATGATAGGGATTTAACCTGTTGATTGAATCCAGCTAGGATCTACTTTATTCCCTCTACTTAATATTTTTGTCTCCATTATTCTAGCAAAATATTCTGCTTGGGGTCAGCATTTATGTGCATGTATACTCTCGTGTCTTTGCAAAAAAAAAAACCACAATCACAAAAATATATCCTGTTATGCAGCGCAGTCATGTCTTTCCATCTAAGGCTGTGTGGCTTGGCCTGAAATTACCTAACTGGTCCAGTTGAAGTAATATTTGAATCAAAAGCTTTTCATGGAAGCAAACAAAACAAAAAGAATAGATATGAAGATGTAGTTTCTGCATTAGCTTTGTGGAAGTGGCAGGTTTTGGGAAGGGCTTGAATATGGTGGCTGTTCCAGACCTATAGCCTAGCTTGGCAGAAGATGAAGAAGCATGAATATTGTAGCAATGGTGCTGGAGAAAATTTATGAACTAACAAAATGGGAGGTATTTTAAGACAAAGACTCAATTCAGCATCAACAGAGATAGCAATTTTTTAGAAGAAGTACCATGCTTACAATGAATTAGGTTCCCTATCCAGCGTTCTAATGATCACATAAATAAAAGGAAAAGGAGGATACTGATAACAAGAGCCCTAATTCACAGAAGACGGTTGCCTTTTTGAAGGATTGTTGTTCTCAACCTGGTTTCACATGAAAAGATTTGTGAGAAAATGAAAGCCTTGAAGCTGCCATTACTAGCACTTGGATACCTTCCTCAACTAACTTTCCTATGGTGGCAAGGTATCTTGTTTGTTTATTTAAATTCTTTTTGGATTGCATTTAAAAGATGTTAGTAATTGAATAGTTTGTTCTATTTTATGATGTATCTCCTTCCTTTTGCAGGACATAAGCATCACTCTTCTTGAAGAGAAGGTAAAGGGCAGGACTTAAGGAATGTATTGAGGGGCAGAGGAAATGATTTAGGAAGATGTGGCAGATGAGAGTTAGTCCTTTCATTCCCGCCCATCTTAACTGAGCTCACATACGGTACTAAGAATATTGTATGCTTTGTGCAAGCTGATTCTGAACCCACTTCCTATATTGTAAGGGACTGTGGGAAAGTAAAGTAAAAATATTAAACTTTATGATGTATAAGGAATTGCCCTAACACTCTTTCCAAACTCACTTTCTTCCAAAGGAGTTAGATTTCAGTCCCCAAAATGGCCATTTTTGGAGGGCATCAGGTATGTGTGGGTGTGTGAAAATTGTGTTGGATTATTTGTTGGTGTAATTCATTATGATCTGAAGTAGACATATTTTACACTTTTAGAACCTCTGGTCATGAATGCTTCTGACCATGACCAAATTGGGTGACAACCAAACATTTTGCAAAATTTTTGCAACCACTCATGAACAAATACTCAGGTGGTGATCAAACACAGCCGCAGCGATTTCCCCTTTCGCACCATTTTTTTGTACATGCATGTGCAGTCATTCCCAAATCAGGTTGCGACTAAAATCATAGAATGATTTACCGTCATGACCGGAGTTTTATTGTAACTTCTTTTTGCTTGTACATTTTACTGTAAAATCCATTGATCAAAGATTGACTAAAAATTAGATTGCAGAAGGAAAATAGAAGACCTAGAGAGGTTTACAGGTTAGCAACTAGTCACATAGTAACAATTCAAACTTATAATGGGTCCCAAAAGGATAGTTTTGAAATTCTGATAGCTATGTACTCCCCCACACCATAGTCACATGATTATATTTTGATTGTATATAGGCAATCACATAATCATGATTTTTGCTGCTTTTTGCTGTTTTCCATTGTTTTCAGTTTCCAGCAAAAAAATCTCCTATTGAATAAAATGTATTTGTTTAATTGTTTCAGTGTTTGCTTAATAACCACCACAAAAATGTTAAAATCAGACAGAGTGACCTACTTAACAACCTCCACAATGTACAACAATAATTCCATGCTCAATTATAGTTGTAAGTCAAGGACTACTTATATTCTATTTTACTACTTTTGTGTGTGAATAGAAGCTACATCTAAATTATATAGATTGGGGGATTTGAACACAAGACTCCCCTAATCTTTGTAGTGTTCCAAAAATAATTAAGTTTAGTATCCTAAGTAATATAGGATTAGCATAAAACTACACTTTGCAGATGTTGTTTAATTTTCCTTTTTACTTGCTTTTGTTAAACTGCTGATAAGTCAAAAACTTTGCTGATTTACTGCATATCATCCAAATACCTACCAGTAAATCCTGTTCTACCTTCTGTGCGTATTTGATCTATGTATGGTACTAACACACAGAACAGGAATGACAGCTCTACCCAAATAATTGGCACAGGATTAAATTGTACAAACCTTTGAATCAATAACATACTACATTGTTCCTGAAAACTTCCCTATACTCTCTTAGATGTTTATCCCATCTGTAATCAAAATATTGCACTATAGACCACATTGTCTTGTAATTTTCAGTCAAGCCTTTTTCCACCTTTATTTCTACTATTTACTTCTAGGTGTGTTCACACAATAGACACTACCACTATTAACTTGTCCATGATTTATCAGATTTTGAATTTATATAGCACATAGTCATAAATTAACTGGATGGGTTGAATTTGCCGCACATGGTTGATTAAAATATGATCAGTGAGTTTATGGTTCTATGAGTTGTATGAACACAGCCATTTATACCTTTACTTTCTACAATAGCTGATACAATTTTACAGTTTCAGGGTTACATTAACATTTTTGTTCACCTTAACATTTGAGAGCTTATGATGGCATAATTGAATTATTTTTATTGTTCTATTTATAACAGATGTTGCATTTTAATTTTTTCATTTTAAATATACAAAGCCTAGAAATCAGATGAGGAGTAAATATTTCAAATAAATAAATAATAACATGTAAAATGGTAAAAGTTCAATAGAAAAAAATAAATGAAATTAAATTATGTAGCATGTAAATCAGCAAACAATAGTAATCCTCTTAAAAGCTGAATTTTATAAAAAAAAGAAAAGAAATATTTCTGGCTTTTTTTTAACCAACTAAAAGGTATCAGTCCTCCAATCCAAATATTGTGGAGTGCTTGTTGCAATGTTTTGCAGAATCTAGTATATTAAAAAAAAAATTAATTTTATTAAACAAAATTAATAAAAATTTTAAGATTAGATACAGAATAAAACCAGTTTGATGGGTTTAGTAAGCATCTTGTACAATATTTATTACTCAGTACAAAATTTACAACTCTGTAATGTGCTAAACAAAAATAATTCAATTCTTTGACCATCTTATTTGTCTTTCTAAACTTTTATCCTATAGAAAGGCACAATTATTACTATTATAAACTATACATCATGTTTTGAATATTAAAAAGATCTATATGAATCCTAAGCAATCCACCTGTTTTAATAGACAGGAAGGAGTGTTTGGTTCGTTGTTTGTTTTAACCCTACTTTGCTGAACCAAGATATGAATTTAGAGAGATATGGCTACTCGGCTATACTTCTAGAAGTGAAGGAATGGCTGCATAACTCTTGGAAATTACCTAATTTGTGGCACATAGAATCAAGACTGAATTGGCTCTAGGACACTTCTCCAATCAATTGCCTCCATCTATTTTAGATTATAAAACCAATCTTCTCCTAGGTATTATGGCCAATTTTATTGATTTCATTTATATTGCCACCTATTCGCCCATGGCGACTATAGTAGTGATAAGAGTTGCTGTTGAAAGCTTTCTGCACAGGATGGAAAGATGAGTCTAGAGATTGACTTGCTCTAAAATGGGGTTGGAAATCAAAGCGGGGGTGAGGCTGGACTGGTTTCTGGCATCTCTAGTTCCCCAACCGGCTGAACTTCATGCCTGCCACGTGATTTTCTGCCTCTCTCCATCTGCCCACAAAGTCAATTAAATTATTTCAAGCTCTCTTATCTTCCTATTCTTCTTCTCCATTAGCAGCTCAGTGTTGAAAAGGAACTGATATTTTCACTTGGGAGGTGGTGACGAAAGTGCAACACTGAACTGTGGTAACATCCCCATCCCATTATTCCCATTTGTAATAAATTAGCAGAAATATGTGTGTTGTCTTGTCTGCTGATTCCAGACCCTGTGGCTGTAAGCGGCTTTTCCATCTCCCCCACCCCACCAGCTATACTTCTAAACTAGAATTTATAGCTGTCTGAGTTCAATTTATCTTGCCACGTCAAATGCTTCAAGCTATGGTGGGTTTTGGCAACAGGCTTCAAGCCTTCCTTTTTTAAGAGTCCTTAACCCTTCTTCCTATTCCCTAAAATATCCTCTGAGTATCTATTTACCACTTTGGGATTCCGCTTCCTGTATCAGCTCAGACTATCCTAACCCCACCAAAAATGATCTGAATTTAAGGAATTTTCTCTAAATAAAGATTGGACAGAAAGAGCCCATCTGTCATTATTATGATATTGTCAGCAAATCCAGTTCTCATGCTAACAGTTCATTATGTGGGAAAATCACTGAGTCTTCCATTCAAGAGACCCTGAAAAGTTCTTGGTATAAATCAGGGAGGAAATCATATGGCCTGTTTGATTTTGTTCAGTTTCAATTTCCAATAGTTCTCATTGGCTTGACCAATAGTGAGGAATGCTGTGAATTGTAGTTTATATCAGTTAGAGAACTCGACTTACAGTTCTTATAGCTCAACTTGGTCAAAGCGATTGTCCCAAATGGTGATAACAGCGCTTGGTTTTAAGGAATGCCTTCTTCTTCCATTAGTTTCTATTCAGTCCTTTTACTCAAATAGCCTGCAATTAAGCTTGGGACTCTCATTGTGCAAAGTAAAAAATTCTTATCTTAAACTATTATTATCAGTGGCTATCTGAAATCAACATTCTGGTTTGACTCTTTTTTACAGATTCTCATTTTCCCAGGTGATATTTTAAAAAAAATTTATTTTCTTTTTTCAGAATCTAGAGGTACTGTTCCTTCTAGAGGAGCCCTCAGGGCATCCCTCCCCATTTAACTTGGCATGATGATGTGCGAAGTGATGCCAACCATTAATGAGGACAACCGCCGTGGTTCGGCCTATGGGGCCGATGATGCCAATTTCGAGCAACTCATGGTCAACATGTTGAATGAGCGAGAACGACTACTGGAGACTTTACGTGACACCCAGGAAAGTTTGGCTACCTCCCAACTCCGCTTGCGTGAACTGGGTCATGAGAAGGAGTCACTTCAGCGTCAGCTCAACATTGCCCTCCCACAGGTCAGGAATGGGGATGTGAGAATAAAAGCTGGAAGGCTACAAGGGTTTCTTGGGAGAACTGAGTGGTAGGGATCTCAAAATCTTTACTGGTTGGAAAAACTGGCATCCAATGGGTGGTCTGAATGTACCCAGTTTTTTTTAATATAAATTTTATTTGGGTTTTCACAAAAATGTAATACAAATAAAACATCTTTTTTTTGAGAATAGCATGATCCCCGGTTATCACTTCTCCATACAGACACAAACTCAATTTCATATTCATCTTTGTGTTCTATTCCATATCTTATTACTATTTTAACATTTTCTCCATAATTTTTCCCCTCCCTTGGTTATCTCAACTTTATTTTTAATTATCTCATACCTAATTTAATTATATATCTTTTTCTAAGTTTCAATGTCTTTCTAATCATTACATTTATGCTTTTGTCTGTCCTGTTTCAATTTCATATTATCTTTTCTCATTAAACAAATGTTGCCCTGTAGTTACTAATTGGAGTATGACATCTTTATATCTTTTAATTTTATCCATTCAACTCTTATTTAAACTTCAATTTATGCCTTTAGAATTATAACATTCAATATAATACATAACTTCCAGTCGAATTCTGTTTGATACATTCTTAAAATACACACTATGTTCATATATTTGTATGTATGTATGTATGTATGTATGTATGTATGTATGTATGTATGTATGTATGGTATTCAGCTTTATTTGGGTATTTTCCCACATCATTATAGTTGTGTTTTTAAAGTTGTAGCAACGTTTCGGCAGAATCTCATCTGCCATCATCAGACTTCTGTATAGTGTTCATCTGTGAGTCAGACTTTCACAGCTGTTTCTGTTTTAAATTTGGTGCTAGCCTACGCTGTGCCAGAATGGTTTTTTCTTCATCCTGATTGGTTGGGAGTCTTGGTCTATGTTTATTGGTCTTAGATTTTGCTGTGTTCTGCTTGATTGCTGTTTCTAGTATCTTCTGTCTGTTTCACTCCCTTCACTTGACTTCAGTGCCACCAAAACCCTAGCCACTATAGAAAACCCCAGCTATAGAATTATCATAGAATCCATAGAGATTGAAAAAAGACCTGAAAGCATGAATACAAGAGATGACTCCACCAGATTGTCAATTATCTGGAAGCCTTCACTCTCAAACAAAAAAATCTCCACACCACAAGCCAGGCAAACACCTGGGCACAAACAGATACCCCCTGATACTCCCAGCTCAAACACACCCCAACCAGGAACCCAGATGAAACCTAGCTTCCTAATAAATGATAGCTGTCCGTTTACTCGGAGCCAAGCCACACTACAAGCCTCCAATACAAGAAACACAATGTTGCCAGCCAGTCAAGACAAAAAAAGCTACAAAACAGACAGAAGATACTAGAAACACCAATCAAGCAGAACACAGCAAACTCTAAGACCAATAAACACAGACCAAGACTCCCAACCAATCAGGATGAAGAAAAAACCATTCTGGCACAATGTAGGCTAGCACCAAATTTAAAACAGAAGCGGCTGTGAAAGTCTGACTCACAGATGAACCAAATACAGAAGCCTGATGATGGCAGATGAAATTCTGCCAAAACATTGCTACAACTTTAAAAGCACAACTATAATGATGTGGGAAAATACCCGAACAAAGCTGAATGCTATACATACATATATACATACATACATACATACATACATACATACATACATACAAAACAATAGTAAATAAAACACTTATTCCATTCCAATTCAATTCTATCATTAATATTAGTTAGAATCTTAACATCTTTAACAATTCTTTTCAGTTGAATATCATACTTCCTTAGGAACACTTATAAACTTTCCATAATTAATTCTTTTTTTTCCATATTTCTCTTCACTTATATTTTTATAAATCATTAATAATAATTAAAATGTTCCCATCCTTTCCTAATTTCATTCTCTCATTCTCTTTATTTCATTTATTAACAAACATTCCACTGCATTACCGTAAGTATTTTATCCATCATTTTAATCACACATTGTTTCATATTTTCTAAAATGATTTCTATTTCTAAATTAACAATACTATCTTATGTACCTTTGCAGAATCCCTTTTTCAATTAAATTTTCACCAATTATCTCTAAATAGGCTTATACTTTCAATCCTTATATATTTTCCCTGTTTCTCGATATCTTGTTTCTGTCTTTTATAATTTCTTTTCCTTTCCTTCTTCCCCCTCTTCTCCCCCCCCTTTTTGCCCCTTTGTCTCTCTACTTTTAATTCTCTCTTCTGTAATCCTCTCTTCTGTTGCTTCCTAATATTGTAATTATTTTTCAAACTATTCTTTTTTTGGATTGTTTTTTTCAAATCTTAAAACTTTTCACTCTTTCCCCCCCTTTCCTTTTTTTCCCTCACATAAAGTTACTTGATCATTAAAAATGTATTCTTCTTTGTCCCAATCTTCTTGTTCTGCAAGCGTTTCTTGTTGTTTCTCATAGTTCCAGATCTCCATTTCTAAAAATTGAAATACGAAGCCAAAAGAACCTCTTTCTTCTTGTGCATCTTCTTTCTGTTTTTTTAAGTTCCATTTTCAGTTCTGCTAAAAGTGATGCCATTTTAAACACTTTTAAACAATCACCCGATTTATTTTAGTCATTTAAATCCAATAGCCAAATATCCAAAAATTGCCAAGTAATCCAAATAATCCAAAACTGTTTCTTCTTGCTTCTTTTTTCCACTTTCTCTTCCTGGGGTTCTATTATTTTGTTACAAAGTTTCAGTTAGAATGTATCTTTTAGAAATCTTGTTAAGGTTTCACTATAAGTTCCTTTTAGTTCCAAGCAGTCTCCTGAATATAGTTTTTGAGGTTCTTTTATAGCTTTGGCAAAGTATAATTTGTACTTGCATTAAGTGATTTATTCAGTTATTAATTTGAAATATTTATCCTACTTTTTATTGGATAAGGCTTCTAGTAGAGTGACTAATAGAAGTTTTGGTGTAATAATAATAGTGTGCCATTAGTATAGTCATAAAAATAATGACAGTGATGTTTGCCTGAACTTCCTGTCTTTCTCATTGGATAGTGGATCATAATGGCCTTCAAGAGGAGAAACAAGCAACAGTGATGGAGAGGAGAGGAGAGGAGAAATGGAATAGTGGGGAACATTCTTGAACATTTCCTTCCTAGATCCCTGTATTTTGCACATTCCTATGAGAAGGCAATGATGGCAATTTACTGCATTGGCTCAGAAGTCTTTGGAGGAAGATAGAATTGCTCTGGGCAATTACTCAGAGGCAACTCCATCCAAAATATGATTTAATATTTGGAAAAATCAGATAAACCAGAGGCCAGAAATTTTTCATTTGAGGCAGAGAAGTTAATCAGTTGAAATGTAAATCCCAAGAATTATTTCTGCACATTGGAAATCCCCACACTTGCAGTTTATTTTGTCATTGATTTCAATGGGGGGAAAAAAATGAAAATATATTATTTAGATATAAGATATGGTTAGAAGAAGTGGGGTAATGCTCTATGAACATTCTTCTTCCACTACATTTTGTGCTGGCTTTTTACTCCAGTGCCTCTGCTGATTTTTGTGAAGGGTAGAGAATGGTCTTATTAAATAACAAAAGAGGAAAGCAGTTGTGGCTGTTGTCTTGACAAGTGAGGATCAGCAGATCTGAGACATTTATATGATTTAGATTTGGAAAGCCACTATAAGGATCTTATTTTTGTTTTGTTAAGTTGTGACCTGTTCTGAACAAACCCCGGAAAGTGGTTTGCTATTGCCTCCTTCCTAGGCTGAGAGAGAGTGACCCGCCCAAGGATTCCTAAGAGATTTTGTGCCCAAACAGTCTCCCAGTTTCTAACTTAATGCCTTAACCACTAATTAAACTGCCACTCATTGTAAAAGTAGCTAATGACAATTTCCTTGTGTCAGAGGAAAATAGATTGAAAAGAATACAATAGGTGAAAAGTTTTTTGTTTATTTGGGAGCTCCAATTATAAATGGTAAGAAAGATTTAAAAAAAAAAACAATGTTTGAATTATAGTGATTTCTTTGTTCTACCAGAGGATGTATTTTAAAACTGCAAAACTGTTCTCCTTAGGCTCACTATACTTTATATTCATTCATATTGTACTTTACAGTAAATTTAAGAATATTCAATTTTTGAAAATATCCCTTTGGATATCCTGTCTAATGCCACAAATGGGCACATATTGGATTGTGAAAATAAACTATGTAACAGTCTTTTTCTTTTTAAAATAATGCATGTATTGATACCTTCTTTTTCATATCTTCTTTTCTTTTGATATCTTCTTTTCCTATTAAGGGCCTACAGTGCAGTTCCTAGCAATTAGACAAAAGTCTTAATACATGAAATGATTTTAGAAGAAAACAAAGGAAATGTAACAGCCAGCAGTTTCAAAGCAGTAAAATTCAGAAAATGCTTCACAAAATAAAAATATTGTGATGTTATGCGCTGAAATTAGGGTGCTAGATATCTGAACATGCAAAGGAAATGACAATTGGATAAGAGGTTAAAGGTGGGAGTGAGATTAAAAGGAGAAAGCACTAATTATTTTTCTTTAGAAATAAAAATTACCATGAAATACAGCAAAAATGTACTCATAATAGGTCTACATCTAGATTATTATTTTTTCCAGCATCAGAAAGACTATTTTTTCAGTCACAATTTTCCAACAAATCTTTATTTTCAAGATCACTCTATATTATTGATTCTATATTAATATAGATTTGACAATGATGCACTTTTAAAATTTCATCATAGAAATGTATGGCAAGTCATGTGATCTACAGACTATAGTGATCATAGATTTGAAAGGGCTGGATTGAAGCCAATTGCTGGAATCAGGAAATAAATAATGTAAATCTAGGCTGTCAAGTCTATTGATGTACGATAGAACAAACAGACAATTTACAGAGTCATACTATTAAACAAAAATTGAATGACTGCTGTGAAAACAGCATCCCTCTCAAAAGAAATTCACCTTCAAAGAAACTCAAAAAACTGGACAATTGATTTTAATGCTGTGGCTATGGGACAAAGGACTCGAGGGGGAGAAAAAAGGATATGTGGTCCTTTTGCTGAATGTCTGGTAAGTCTACTTGAAACCAATAGCAAACCAATAGTCAATGCTGACACATTTCTGAAAGTAGTTTCCCATCTATGGCCCCCTGCATTATGTAATGGCTATATTTAATTGGTTTATAAGTGAAATATCTCTAATTATTATAATTCATGATGGATTTATATCCTCCAAATATAAATACCAATATCTACCCACATACAAATGGAAATGAAGAATGACAGATCTTGAATTTAACAGTTATGGAAGTCTGAAGACTTCCCATCTCTTGACATACAAGTAGTCCTCAGCTTAACAACCACTTCTTCACAATGGCACTGAATGAAGGAACTCACAGCTAGTTCCTGAAGTTATGTGATCAAAATTCAGGCGCTTGGCAACCTGCTTGCACTTACCACCACAGAGGCACTTCAATTCTCCTCACCCTGGCTTTCAACTTCTTGCTTTTGCTGCTGACCAAAGATGTCAGGCCTGCTCCTGCAACACAAGCTGTTTTCCCAATATCATGCATGGCAATTTCCTTGTGAGATCAGGGGAGGATAGCCTCATGTGACAAGCAGTTGCCTCATGAAGGACTGTGGCAGGTGTGCCTCAGGAGCACAAAAATGACAAAAATGAGCTAGAGCAGCAGAGCGCAGGACAGCAGGGGCTTCAGACTGCATGACAATAAAGGCTGCTGGGATGGGCTAGGCTTGCTTCCCAAGACTCAGTGATTTTTGTGTCACACTGCTGGGCCAGGCTGGACTTCACATGGTGCAAAAGGCCTCCCTGCTGTACTGCAACTCTAGGCTTTCCTTATGGTGCAAAGGGGCTTTGTGGTACACTGTGACTTTGGAGTTACAAAAATCTTGTAGCCCCAAAGCCAAGAATGCCAAGAAGCCCCGAGCCCAAGCTTTCTCCAGCTTTTCTGGGTTTCCACTGTACCATGGCACCCTGTTTTTGCAGCCCAGGCCTCCCTCATGCTTCCATGTCCTCCCACTTTTTTTTACTTGGGATTCCTGTCTCTTTCTGCTTAATGTCCTGTTGGTCTTGGGATTACGTGGGCAACAGGGAATGTCTAATTTGCCATAGGATAAGCAATGCTGTTGTGTGACTATGCAGTTTATGATCACATTGCTTAGCAACAAAATTCTGGTTCCAATTGTGGTTGTAAGTTGAGCACTACCTGTAAATTTTGGTATGTGGGAAACTGGATCAAGAAAGACTTAAAAAGGAAAAGGTCAGATAAGAGACAGCACAGCCTGAAACTGGATAGTTGTGGGGCAAGAGGCTCAGAAAAGTTTTTGGGGCTGTAAAGGAGATGGCAGGATAGATATATACTTACATTCTTGCTTTACAATAAAGTAGAATTATCTTGCCTGTTGTGATTCCTATCTGGTTTACCCCATGAGGTTGACCATTGGGGTTGATAATAACATAATACTGAGAAATAAAAATGTATGAAAATGAAATGGGATTGGTCCAATAGGGTTTAAATGTGGAAATACAAATATTTTGGATAATTTAATTTATTAAACTTGAATGTTGCCTGGTTCTCAACAACTCTGATCTATTGCATTTTGCACTCTTTTGCCCCACCCCCTTTAATTCTACATAATTTTTCAGGAGAATTCTGAATGCAAAGAAATGTGATAATCAGGGGATTCAGCTAAGGCCATGCTAGCAGTAGTTCTGAAGTCCTGTTGCTCCTACTTTTTATTCTCAAGACAGGGAGTTTAGAAAATGCAAATTCATCATTTGGGCACAAATTATTATTCAAACAATGATTCTCTAAATATCTGGCAGATTTAATATTTATATATATGATGCAAATGTGAGTTTTCCCAATTTTAATACGACTATTCATTTTCAAAAATACATTTTTAAGAAGTAAGCAGATATTTATCGCTACAACATGACATTTTGTAATTGTCCATTCACTATTTCCTGCCGTAGGACTGCTGCCATTTTTAATAACACTAAAGTTGAAATCATTCACAAAGTTGTAAAAAAACAAATCTTTGTTAAGATCCTGTGTGAGTATACATTCCCATATATATCCTTTGGGGGTAAGAAACAATATTTTGCTATTTTGTGTTCCTTTTTTGTTTCTTATGCAATTGAGAAGAAAAGGTGATGTGGGAAGACATGAAATCATTATTAATTTAGAATATACATGCATTTTTTTCCTGAAATTGTAGCATAAGAACAGGCTGGTTGGTATGGTACTTTAGCTTTTCAATCAGTTAAAGGAATTGTGAGGATTAGCATATAAAACATCTGGATGAAATCTGACTATCTACTATTATCACATACATTATAATAACATAGTTATGGTGATGTATTTTACTATTAGCCATAAGTGTCCTGAAAATCTACAAAACTGCCATTTTGACATGTGGTCCCCAACATCTAAGATGGAAATGAGTGGCTTTGACTGGAATTTTGAGAATGTCAGGCTGTGCCCCCCTCAATTTCTCCTCACCACCACACTCCTCACTCCAAATTAAATCCAAACATTCCGGATATGGAAGAGACTTTGGAAGGTTTTGCTAAGAAAAAATAATAATGTAAAGAAGAAAATCTGGCTGTAGGATTTAAAACTCCTATTTCTGAGATTTAAAACATTAGAATAATTATCAAGAGCATAATTTAAAGCACATTACACTGTGGTCCTCACCATTTACTGGATTTGACTTGTTTGGATAGCAGTTTTTTACACATAAAAACTAAAACAACACATTTCTTTCTTTGGCTGTTGCCTTCAGTACAAATGCAGTGTTTCATTTTTTATATAGTTAAAATAAAATAGTTTTACTATTTTAATCAGCTTTTGAATTGATATATTTTCAGAAGGTATTAAAATGGTTGAAAGGATTGTTAAATCTGCAATAAGGTTGTAATAAAAGAATTGGAGAAAATGTAAAGCATTTCATTATTTAAATTTATATTGTATTGCATTTAAACAATATTAAATTGGCTTAAAGTGGTTCTAATACATATAATACACATATCTCTATATACATTGACATCAATATTCCTATTGACTCAAACAATAAAAACAATAAACCTGATAATGTCAATCATTTATATAAAAAAATAATTTAATAATAATAATAGCAGGTTAACTGCACTTTGTTTCTTACCGCTCTCTTCGCATCCTTCCACATGAACGGTTCTGTGTGTTGCTAAATCATGCATGTCAAACTAAAGAGGGAAAGGAAATAAAAAAATAATGCAAAATAATCTCTTTCAATGAAGAAATGGATTGGTAATAACATGAGTGAAACTCAGCCATAATAAACATAAAAATGTCACAGACAATGCAGAATCAATTAGCATGTGAGGAGTAAACAGGCAAGCCATGATAAGACGAGATGCAAAGCTAGAATTGTTGGATATATCAATTATATATAAATCAGTATGGAACAAATTAGAAAATATACTGTTTGAACTTTCTTTCTTCATTCCTTTCATAATATAAAAATGTGGGTTTTGAAAGGAAGAAAATCAGAGTGATATTTGAATTACATAACAAGTGAATTCTAGCTGTCTTCAAATCAAACAGATTAATATAAATTCATAGCTGAACAAAAGGAACAACCAGTGATTTAGACTCAGTAGATTTAGCTGGTATAGTGAATCAGTGTTGTTGAATTACTTTGTGATATTAACAGCAGTGTATGTGACAATCTGTAAGGAAGGATTAAAAAAAAGTCAAGATGGCAGCTCCATGATCAAAAGAGCAGGGCTTCAGTCACACAATTGCAGGAGCTATCTTGATTTTTTTTTAACCAACCACGAGTTAGTAATACTTTGCTCAAAGAGAGAAGTTTATGAAGAACAACACTGCACATTATTGCAAAGATTGAAGCTACTCCCAAAAGCCCCAGAGGACTTCTTTTTAGGCAATCTTTTGAGTTGTGACCAAAATTGAGACCAGAATTTCTGTTGCTAAACAACAGAATGTTGCTAAGTGAGTTGCGCTTGTTTTTAATAATCTTTCTTGTCACAGCTGTCAAGTGAATCATTGTAGTTGCTAAGTGAATCATGTGGTCATTAAGCTAATCCAACTTCCCCCATGACTTTGCTTTTTGGAAGTTGGCTGGGAAAATCTGCAAATGATGATCACATGACCCTGGGATGCAACTGCTGTAAATACATGCTGATTGCCAAACACCCACATTTTGATCATGTGACTGTAGGAATGCCTTGACGATTGTAAGTATGAGAGCTGATTGTGAGTTGCTTTTTAAAAAGTAGCTGTAACTTTGGTCAATAAATGAATGATTGTAAGTTTAGGTCTACCTGCAGGTAGGTAAGCAGGCAAAAAGGAAGGGAGGGAGGGAGGGAGGGAGGGAGGGAGGGAGGGAAAGAAAGAAAGAAAGAAAGAAAGAAAGAAAGAAAGAAAGAAAGAAAGAAAGAAAGAAAGAAAGAAAGAAAGAAAGAAAAAAAAAAAGAACATGAATACTTCAGTTTGGAGAAACATTATATTTATAGTAGAGATCTGTTTAATTTGGCATAGATCATCTGCAACCTATTACAAAGTAGAGCTTCCTCACCCAGACACTTTTTAATTTTGAAGACGATGAGCAAAATAAATGAAATAAAAATAATAGTGGAACCACAAAATAAACAAATAAAGATGCTAAAGTACTCCAGGACTGTAAAATTCAAGCAAACAAATATTCGTCACACAACTATTTTTTATAAGAAAGACAATGTCTGGTGGACATGGCAGTACCTAGAGGCAGTAAAATAGAAGAGAAAAAGCTGGAGAAGATAGCAAAATACAAAGAGTTACAAATAGAAGTAGAATAACTTTGCTAAAAGAAAGCAAACGTAGCAGCAATTGTAATAGGCATCTTGAGTCCAGTCCCCAAACTGGAATTCTTTGAATCCCATTGGCATTGACAAAATCCTCGTCAATCAATTACAAAAGGCAACTTTACTTAGAACAGCTTACATCCTGCAATTATACCATTAACATTATCAAACAACATCTGCCTATCCCAAGTCTTTGGGAAAGATTTGATAGGTGTAAAAATTTTTCAAATCCAGCCTAAACTATAATAATATGCATTTATTAGTTCCCCCAGTCACTGAAACAGTTGCAAGCTATGCTTTGTAAAAGAACAGTAATTTCTATGAAGAAAAGATGTGCAAATGAGTAAATCACTATACGAATACTGTGTAAATTACATTTGTCAAATGTATCCAAAGGCATAAGGGACAGGAGATAAATTGGACTCTTCATGAAGGGGATAGAATTTTTTTTTAAAGTCCACTAGTATGAACTATCAGATCTTAGCACTGCAAGCAAGTAATTACCAAAATGTTAATAGAAACATTCTGGGGACATTGAAGTTAAACAAATCCAAAGAAAATGTATTGTGTCTTCTGTATTAGAACAAATACTTCTTTTCTTCATCAATGTGTAAAGATGATCTTGTTATATTTAACAACCGAACTACAATGCCAGCATGCTTGTCTTTGGGAAAGAGACTAGCATTTGGTCTGATGGTTCTTTTATTCTACTGAAACTTCTAAAGGTCTATAATACATTTATTTGGCTTCTGCAACCTGGTGCCCTCCAGTACACTGAACAACAGCTATGATTCCTAGTTGAGAAGGGAAAGAAACTAAAGACAGCATTCTATAGCCCAGAATAGTTCAAACAAAAAACCATGAATAGATCTGACTTTTAAAGAGACTAGTAGTGACTTAAGGGTAACTAACTCTACTTAATCTTTTTTTCTCACCATTGCTGTCTTCCCAGAATTAAACACTACTTACCGTATATACTCGAGTATAAGCCGAGTTTTTCAGCACAGTTTTTGTGCTGAAAAAAACCCCCTCGGCTTATACTCGAGTCAGATTCCCCTCTGAAAAAAAATGGTGTGGAGCTCCAAAGCTGGGCAGCCGCTTCCCTGCTTCCGTGTTTCCTTTGCAACTTTTAAGCATGGGAGGGGGAGGCTTTTCATTTCCTCAGCTCCAGCTGCTTTCAGTCCACTCGGGAGGAGGGGGAGGAGGGGGAGAGAGAGAGAGAGAGAGGTATCATAAGAACGGCTCTTGGTTTTTTCTTGCAAGGGAGAGAGTGACTCCTGCCTACCACTGTCATCATCATCATCTTTTGGGTTAGTGAATCAATCAAACCTTTCATGATAGTGAGATCGTTTCCCAAATTTCCCTTAAATCAGGGAAGAAATCAGAAACAAACCTTTGGGCTGAGAATAAGCTTGTTCCTATGATGCCATTTTTGTTCACTTCAGTGTGAAAAGTGTGAAAAAACACACTTCTTTTTCTTCATCTTCTTGTTCCCTATTTACTGGTCTCTTTCAAAGAGGAAATTGTGAACATCAAACTTATTCTCAACTGTCCTAGTGAAAGTTTTTATTGGCATCTATTTTTATTTTTGAAATTTACCAGTAGCTGCTGCATTTCCCACCCTCGACTTATACTTGAGTTAATAAGTTTTCCCAGTTTTTTGTGGTTAAATTAGGTGCTTCGGCTTATATTCGGGTCGACTTATACTCGAGTATATACGGTAAATATTTTGATTTTGCTTATAATACAGGTATTGGTCATTATACTGTGAGCATAGTAGTTTTATTTTATATGAAAGCAAAGAAAGGAAAATTTTGGTTTGTTACAATGCTACTTGATCAAAAAAATATTCCCTCCCTCCTTCCCTCTCTCCTTCCCTCTCTCTCCCTTCCTCCCTCCCTCTCTCAGCTGGGGTTGCTTTAATAGGTTGATCATGTTTAAACCCATGAAAAAGGTTGGGCATTTTTGAATTCCGCTACTGCAGTTAGCAAAACATAGTTTTGTTGTGATATCATGTATGAGACAGTGCAGTGTGGTTTATACAGTAAACAAAATATTATTTAAAAGAAATGATTGTTTCTTGAAGTGTATGAATCCTGCCAATAGTTTTTAGAATGTTATCCATCCTTCTTTTTCTATGTACTGTACTAGACTGGAGTTGATCTTCACTGCTTTCGAAGTAATAGGCTACCTTCTCGAATCAAAGCATGAACCTTTCCATAAATTAGAAAACTTGGTCTATATGCCTGTCTGTTTCCATCTAGTGGCTGAAGAAAGTACTGACCCAAATAAAAATTCAGTTAGAAACCGCAACTGTTGGTATGCCAGATATTGCTAAGCACCATTTTGTATAGAGCCCAGGGTTTCAAAACAAAACAAACACCTTTCTTCATTCTATTCAAGCATCTAATGTTAGATGTACAGCCCATTTTGCTTGGTAATCCTAATAGTAATAGGTAATCCTTTAATTACAATCATTCATTTAGTAACTTCAAAGTCAGAACTTCACTGAAAACAGTGACTTACAACTGGTCCTCATACTTACAATTGTTAAAGCATCCTCATAATCAGGTGATCAAAATTTAAGCACTTGGCAACCAACCTGAATTTTTGACTCCTGCAGCATTAGAGGATCACATGATCACAATTTCTGACCTCAGAGGACTTCTGACAAGCAAAGTCAATGGAAGAAGCCAGATTCATTTAATAATCACATGACTCACTTACTAACTGCAGCGATTCATCGAACAATCATGGCAAGCAAAAAAAAAAGTTGTGAAATCAGAAACAATTCACTTAACACTTAACAATTATTTAGCAATTGAAATTCAGGTCCCAATTCTGGTTGTAAATTGAGTACTATCTGTGAATGTGATAATTAGATTCCTATGCATCTTTGTTTAGACTTTTCTCCATTGTTATGTAGTTTTGCATTTTGGAACATTTTGCTTTTTTATTCTTTGTACTCACTTCAAATCTTTGACTTACTCATTGGTCCTATTTGCATGTCCTAATCTAAATTGCAAGTTTATAATCAAGGCCAAGTTGTTCAACCTGAGCTTCCAGAGCTGCATGCATTCCCAGAGTATGACTCTCAAGAGACTTCCAAAAGCTGCCAGCAAATTATATTACAGAACATGCCAGAAAAATAAAAATGAGATATTTTCTCAATGTTCCAGGGATTCAAGGAGATCAATATATTATAACACATACAATCAAGGCATGAAATGAGGGTCTCTGTCTTCCCTTCAATGCTTCTCTTTACCACAATTATCTGTTTTTTCTACTAGGAATTTGCAGCACTTACTAAGGAGTTGAATTTATGTAGGGAACAACTGTCAGAGCGTGAGGAAGAGATCTCAGAACTAAAGGCAGAACGGAACAACACACGGGTAATATCTTCAAGGAATAGAAAATGCTGTTTTTCCAGTTTTATTTTGAATGCTAGAATATTCCAGATTCTAGTATATTAATTGGTAATATTAAATGATAACTTCCCCCAAATTCAGTCTACTACTTTCAGCAGTCTACTATACTTTCAGCTAATAAATATATTTATTGATATGAAACACTTTTCCTCAAAATGGTTTGTTGACATATTCCATGTATTTTATAAAATTATTTTGGTGTACTGTGTTATTGATACAAACATACAGTATATGATCTTAAACACCACTCTAAATAACTAAATAGCTAAAGCCTTGTACACAGTCAATTTTCCTTTCTCATCATATTTTTTCATTATATATAACTATGTATGTGCACTGGTAAAATACTACACAAAAATAATTTTGATGCAGATGTATGTACAGGCAAAAGGAAATTTTGTAATTATTAATGTCTGTTATTTATTTTACCTTTTAGTTGTTCATTAAATTTGTCTGTTCTTTTTTAAATTTTCATTAAGAAATTGTCTTCTTGTTTGCTCCCCGTTCCTAGTCTTCCATCAGAGTAGAACTTAGCTCCTTCTGCTTCTAAAAGCTGGGGGTTTTTTTCCAGCGGAGCTTGCCTCAGTATCTGAAAGCAAAACTGCCTTTCTGTCCTTGCTGTTTGAAAATGCCACCATCTTGGCCCTGATTTATCTACTTTATAGAAATGAATGTTTGAGAAGAGAGAAGAGATGATTTCTGCAAAACAAATGAACCTTTGTGCAGAGTCCTACAACTCTGATGATTTTGGCATTTGCTATCTTTCCAGTTACTGTCCTATCCCAGGGCACAAATACACGAAGGTGTAGTTTTGTTCTTTACTAAATGAGGCTTGCAAACATATGTGCTTGCACTATAGAGACAAATTCTCCCCAAAGTTTAGCAAGAGTTCCAAATTAAAAGCTTTCAAGAGATCCATATGAATGTGGCACGTAGGAGAAAATAATCAAGTGGAATCTGAGGGTCAGAGCTCGTAGCAGATTTGTTAGCCAGCCAGGTTCAATGACAGGATTGGGAGGTTCACAAGTCAAGGTGCACAGTGTGGGAATTAATGGGTGGTAGTTGTCAGGGGGAATCTTGTCCTTAGTAGAAGCAATCTGAGTGGAGTTAAAACTGTGCAAGCAATTTTGCAACATACCTTTGCTCTTCTCTCTTTGCAGCTTGCCAAGGTCTTCTTTGGGTAGGGGCAGTAATTCTATACTCTCATCATCAGAGTACAATAGCAGTTTGTCTGCTGAGATTTGCCTACCTCCTTTGCCTTCTCAAACAGTAATCTGGCTGGTGGAAGTGGAGCTTGCTGCTTCTCTTACTCAGCACTTCTGGAGCTGACTGCATGTTGTGGGTTCCCTCCTCTGACTCGGAGTCTGAATGCACTGTGAAAAAATTGTATCTTTCTCAATCTTTCATCTTCTTCATCTGTCTGCTTTTTCTTAGCTGCTGCTAGAACATCTGGAATGCCTAGTATCACGACATGAGCGTTCCCTTCGCATGACAGTAGTGAAGCGTCAGGCTCAGTCCCCAGCTGGAGTCTCCAGTGAGGTGGAGGTGCTGAAGGCTCTCAAGTCACTCTTTGAACATCACAAAGCTCTGGATGAGAAGGTGAAAAAAATATTAATTGGAGAAACCAAGAGTGCTTGGCTTTTGGAGACAGGGAGCTTTACCTGTCCTGAACATTTCCTTCATCAGCAGCCAGAGTGTTGCTGGCTAAAATTCTTGTAAAGTCCTCACTATGTGAAGCAGCACCTATGGGGTGAATTATTTTGAATTGTTCTCAAGATGCAAAACTGAATTGTCTGAAGAATCAGGCAGACGCACAAGGCACAAGGCAGAGACAATCAAGTATAGGACACAAAGCATAACTATTCATTTCTTTTAAAAAATGCTTGTTAAAAAGTTTTACAGTACTGAAGGGTAGTATCAACTGAAATCAGAAAGAAAGGAGTAGAAAGAAACGTAAATTCAAAAGGTGAAAGAAAGAGAAGGAAAAAAACAGGAGAGGAAAGAAAAGACAGAAAAAAAAATTGGAAAGAAGTGATTCCCAGTCTTCTTTGCAATAAGTACAAGCAAATTAATATTTCTCCACCTTCTATGACATTACATACATAAATCACTTCTTCCCAAATCCCACCTTACCCATTCACAAATCCAAAAATCATTATAGTTTCTATTCAAATGTTGATAAAAATCCACAAAGGGTTTCCAGAGTTTTATAGAAATATTTCTCATTTTAACCCTGATCAAATCAACTTTATACTCTGTTCTATCAATTATCAGGTTGCTATTGTGGGATTAAATCTCCATTCAAGGTTTTCTTCCTTTTCAAGGCTTTAGAAAACCTTTTTTAATATCCAGCAATGTCCTTGCCCAGGTCATTTTTCAAATTTTGCTTTATAGTTTTTAATTCCACTCTGATTATCATCTGTTTTATATTCCTTTTTTAAAAATTTCCAATATTTCTGCATCAGATGGGATTTATTTCACCTCTTCATCCCATCTGTCTATAAATTCTTCCACGTAGTTTAGAACCTTCTTCAAAAATTGCATATACAAATGCAGAAAATATTGCTGTCAGTTTAGGTTTTTTTGCAGTTCATCAAAAATCATGAAATGTCTCAAGTGTCATACCTTTGTCATTTTGTAAATTTCACTTTTTCTTCATCCTGCCTGGAATTTTAGTCCCCACAAGTGCCCATTTTTGTATTGATAAAGCCTCATGCTTCTTTGATCCTACTTTCAACTTTCAGCCAATGATTTCTTTGCTAATAAACAACACGTGTTTTCACATCAATTTTTGAAAAAAATTAGATTTTTGCTAAGTCCTAATACAGGACTCTTGACTTACAATAATTCATTTAGTGAGTATTCAGAGTTACAATATCACTGAAAAAAGTAATAAGCATTTTTCACGCTTACAACCATTGCAGCATTCCCTTGGTCATATGATCAAAATTTGGACACTTGGTAACTAACTCATATTTATGATAGCTTCAGTGTCCTGGTATCATGTGATCACCCTTTGTGAACTTCTGACAAAGTCAGTTGGGAAGCCAGATTTATTTAACAATCATGTTACTAATTTAACAACTGCACTGATTCATGCAACAACTGTGGCAAAAAAAAGTCGTAAAATGAAGTAAATTCACTTAACAACATAGGAACAGAAATTTTGGGTTCAATTATGATCATAAGTTGAGGACTACCTGGATATCAATTTTATGTAGTCCCTTAATTCATTTAAACTGAGCCATGGTGGTGCAGTGGTTAGAATGGAGTACTGCATGCTACTTCTATTGACTGCTGGCTACCTGCAATTTAGCAGTTCATGTCTCACCAGGCTCAAGGTTGACTCAGCCTTCCATCTTTCTGAGGTCAGTAAATTGAGGCCCCAGATTGTTGGGGGCAATATGCTGACTCTGTAAACCACTTAGAGAGGGCTGTAAAGCACTGTGAAATGGTTTATAAATCTAAGTGCTATTGCTAAAACTTTCTTAAACTACATTTTTAGTTAGCTTTTTGCATTTATTTGTTATATTCTAAACTTTTAAACTGTTCATTGGTTCTTTTTTTAGGGATGGATTTTTTAGGTCAGGTTATACTCATCATATAGCTTTTCAAACTTGTAGTTTGGAAGACCTCTTTTAACTATGAAATCATTGTAAATCCAAAAGTGAGATTAGACAAACCCAGTATCCTTAAAAAGGATGCACCAGAATTTAATGGCTTTCCTTGTCTCTCAATGCTCAGACTTGTGGGATGAATGCTGCCTGTGACCTTGTGAAAGCAGTTATGTGGAACTCAAGAGGGTGATTTCTTGTCCTTTCCTTGTTCAGAGAGGTTCTGTTGGATTGAGCCAGTTCATAAGTTGTCACCACAATGGAATTGCTGGTGTTTCAGAGACATCTAGTTCACCATTTTCTCATCTGGAAGTCCAGCTATTTCTTTATTACTTAACTAATTGTAACTGTATCTAATTCATGGTAGGTTCGAGAACGGCTGCGAGTGGCATTAGAGCGTGTTGCAGTATTAGAGGAGGAGCTGGAAATGTCTAATCAAGAGGTAAGAAAGAGGTCTTGTTTTTATCTTAGGGATATTATTACCTAAAAAGTACTCCAGAAATACCTTGTGATACAAATGTGATCTGGTGAGTCTTTGAATATTAATGATTTCACATGAGTGGTAGTTGAGACTAACAAGAGAATTGTGTCTTTGGAGATTTTGTTGTGAATATAGTGGAAAGCAAGATATCACATAAATGTAAGTTGGGCTGCTGCCCGAGGCTTATTACTTGAAAACAAATTTTTTAATATATTTGCAGTTTTTCCAGAGGTCCAAATTTAATACTCAGGTCCAGGTGTCCACTCCTTGAACTTGTTTTTCTTCGTCCGCTTGTGGAGCTGAGATGCTTTGTTTTAAAAATATAACAGTTGTTAAAGATGTTTGTTTATTCCAGTCAAATTCTATACAATATCTGATAGCAGGATCATTGCTTTTATACTTACAGCTCCAGATCTGCATTATCTCAAAAATTCAGTTCAGTGGCCTATCTCATCCCTAAAAGCCATAATTCAAGTAGTTATTGTGAAATATAGTCTATGGACCTTACAGGGCAGTTCATTTCTTGTACCAAGCTATAATGTGGTTTGGGTTTAGCTTAGAATCTTACTGAAATCTACTCAGAAGCTAACCTTACATATTTTGCTGAAATCTGGGTAGCAAAAAAAGAGTTGTAGAGCTGATTCAGTTATGATTTTTTGAATTCTCAGTGCAGCATCTATCCAGATTGTGAGTGCTAAGAGCAGGGAAGGTGCTATAGGCCAGGAGATTGCTATCTTGCTTAACAGAAAGACTCCCCAACCTGGGAAAGATTCTAAGACCTTTACCCAACACTTGGTTAAGGAGACAGGCTAAGGGTGCTGTTGGTAAGCCACCATCTCTCTGTGCTACAGCTTCATTTGAAGTAGTCTCAAATATAAAGTTGGAAAACTCTATGGCAGTATCTTGGGGGATTTTAGCAATCATCCTAAAGTACTTTGCACAAAGTTAAAAGTTTCATGAGCTAAGTGACAATTTCTATCTGAGTCTATCTCAAACTGTTACTAGACTTAAGATATAAAATGAGATATTCCTGTGATTTAGGTTTTATCTCTTCTTGAGAGAGAAGCAGCCTGATATTAGCATTTTGACTTTATCATGGCCACATCATCATTTGCTGAATATGGTCACATTTCTGTTGCATGGTCTTTCCTTGAAAATACAATATTCACATGGAATTTGGGAATTGGGAATAAGGATAAGATGTATCATTGTTTAGTCTTCTATATGAGTTCTTTTTTTTTTTAAACAAATTTTATTAATTTTACAGAGAACACAATAAAACATAAACAAAACTAAAAGATCTTTTCTGAAGGTTGTCTGATCCCGGGTTGAAACTCTTCACACAGACACAAGTTCAAACATCATATTCACTTTATATATCCTTCCATATCTTATTATCATTTTCTTTTTTATATTATATATATAAACCATTTTTATCAATTTTATATAAACAATGCACAAGGCATAACAGCTTATAAGTTCTTTTCTAAGAAAAAATAATAAAAGAAGAAAACCAATAGAACATAACAATCCCAAATTATAGTATCAATACTTTGTCTATTTAACTTCATATCTTATCCCAACTTCTCCTTTTCATCCAAATTATTTCTTATTAATTAAAATTTTTTTTGCCTTTTTTCAATATACAACATCCAAAAAAAAAAAAAAACCCATAACAAAACCTTTATATATCCTTTCATATCTTATTACCATTTTCAATAATATTCTTTGTCTGTTCTATTTCCAACTATCCATTCATCTTTTTTCTTTTATTATACTTCTTCTATACACCAATTGGAGTAACGTCTACAACTCATTACCCTAACTTAAAAGTACTTCATAAAACAATTTTTCTTGGGATTCTGTTTAAAAGATTCTAAAATTACACCATGAATTTTATACTCTAAATACACATATAAAAAACACAATCTTATGTACCCTCCAGAATCCTTCTTTTATCCTAAATTAAATTCACCCATTGTCTCTGAATAAACTTTTTTTCTTTAGATCTTGCTTCCCCCATTGAGGCTTCTCCTCCCCCCCTTTCTCTCTTGCTTATTCTTCTCCTTGCCCTTTTTACCCCTTTGTCTTTCCTCCTCCCTTTTCTTACTCCCTTTCCTTTGCTTTCTAACCTTGCCTCCACCTTTCCGCTCATTTTTCTCTTCTTTGGTTGTTTTTATAATTCTTAAAATCCCCTTTTTCTTATCCTTTTTCTCCTCCTCCCCAGAAAGAACCCATTGTTCATCAAAGATGGCTTCTTCTTCCTCTTCTTCTTTGTCCCAGTCCTTCTGCTGCGTAGTCAACTTTTCATAAGTACATAACGCCATTTCTAAGAATTGAAACAAAGTGCCCAAAGTATCTTCTTTTTTATATTTTTGATATTCAGTCTTTAGTTCATCCACAAGCGATGCCATTATGAAAAAAGAAACTTTTCCCAAAACAACCACAAATATTTTTAATCAAGAATAATTCAAAAAAAATTCCAAAAATTAATACTTTTCTTCCTTCTTCTCTTTCTCTTTCTGGGGTTAATGTTTAATCAAAGAGGTCTAATTATCATATACCTTTCTTTGGGATTCTAGGCAATCTCCTCCTTTTTCAGCTTCTGCTCCAATTTTTTTTCCTCTCCCTTCCCACTTGCAATATCAATTTTAAATAATCAGAAATCCATACCTCCAACAAGGGTTTTCCAATTTCTTAAGTTTTTCAATGTCCAAAAACCCTTTTGTCCCTTAGCTTCAACTCTCAAAACAATTCACTTTCAATGTCCAATATGTCCAAACATATCTGCTGTTTCCATGGGGTGGGAGAGTGAAGGAAAAAAAAAAAAAGTTCCCTTTAACAGCTTCTCCGCCGCTTTCGATCTTCTTAGGGATACAATGTATCCTCCAGCAATTCAAACAGCTCAGTTCCAACCAATTTGAAAGATGTTACTTGACCCAGCTCAGACAGCACTTTCACTCTTCTTACTTCCTCCAGCGCAATCTTACCCGGTTGCTGGCTTCTTCGTGGCGGCCATTGCTGACCGCCGCTCCACCGCCTTGGGAAAAAGGGGTTTTTCCGGAGGAGGAGGGGGTCTGCGACACCCCCAACCCCCTGTCCGACTCCCCTCTCTCTTCAGCTGTCCCTACAGGGCAGCCATATCCCCCTGACCCATCTGGATCGGGGGTACCTCGGCAGCTAGCACAGCAGGAATCACGAGCAGTCGCGAATTCCTGCTGCCCCAAAGCCACGCGAAACCGGAAACCCAGTCTTCTATATGAGTTCTTGATCATTGCTTATCTTGGCTTATTTGGAAGAATTAAAGGGATGAGTGAATGCATCTTTGTGTGATAGAGTGGTGGGATTGTTGGAAGCAATCATTTGCCCTTTCCAGAAGAAACCTTCTTTGGATATTCATATTTTAGGAAGCAACTGTTCAGTCACAAATAGCCTTTTTGAGCAAGATGCTTGAGAGATTGGAATTTGTGCAGCTGCAGATATTTTTGGAGGACACCAATTGTCTTGGCCTTTTTCAGTTCAGTTCTTCAGTTATGAGATAGGTAGATAATCCTTTACAGAAAAAAGACAGAAGGAATGCAACTTCACTGATCCTGCTTGATCTCTTAGGGGCTTTTGATTTCTACTGCATATTGAATTTGATATTCTTGTGAATTGTTTTAAAGTAGTAATACTGCAACTTTCAGGAATATTTCATAGGGTATTGGGTATGGTACTATTACAAAGTCTGATAGTTATACCATGGGTGCCAGAACTGACGACATTGACTTGTTGAACAAATCATGATTACATAAAATCTTGACATGGTCCTATAAATGAATGCAGTCAGAGAATCTGGATGAAAATTCATGATAGTGAAACAGTGTGGAGATAATATTTTATGCTGGAACATGGTAATCGGTATGTAATGTTGACAGTATATTCTCCATACTAAAAGAATCTTCACTGCTGATGAAAAGGCTGTCCTGGTTGCTACCTATTTCTTACTCATTAAAATTAATAGTAATTCTACATATTTTATTTTTTTTAATTTTGTTACCTCTTTCCAATCTGCAGTCTCTTTCCCTTCGAGAGCAGCTTGCCCGATGCCGATCTGGCCTAGATGATGCCAGCAAAGAAGGAGATGCCCAGTTATGTGTAAGTGGCTCTGGAAGGCAGATTTAAGGGGAAGCAGATGAGGATAGTAGAAGGAAAGGTGAAATGACATAGGGCTTTCTACTGAAATGATTTAGGGCTTCCTGCCTGAGCAGAGGAACTGAAGATCAAAAAGGTCCCACCCAACTCTGTTATTCTGTAAACGTATAGAGAATTTACTTTAAAAAGTTGGTTAGATCAAGCATACATGTTCATTGTGCCCTTCTGTGAAGACATTTTTAATTTTTATTGAGTTATGAAAGCTTTTTATATAGCAATTCTGGGGTATTTTGTTTTTTTAATGTCCCTAATTGCTCCAGACATTTTTCTATTTAAGTTCCTTCTTGTTCTTTATGCTGCCTTGCTTCCTCCTAAAGTCATGTTTCACCAGTGGTGGGATTCAAATTTTTTTACTACTGGTTCTGTGGGCGTGGCTTGGCTTGGTGGGCGTGGTTTGGTGGATGTGGCAGGGGAAGGATACCACAAAACCCCCATTCCCTCCCCATCCCACTAACCTGCTTTCCAGCTCCGTTTTCCTGTGAAGGGCAACAAAAGAAGACCCAGCCGATCAGCTGGGTCTCAATGGGAGGCAGAGAATAGATGGGGCATAGACAGTCAGAGGTGGCATTTGCCAGTTCTCCAGAACTGGTCAGAACCTGCTGAATATCACCTCTGTGTTTCACTAATAGTGAATCATTAGGAATTGTAAAAAGACCTTGGGGATTACCCTTAGCTTTAAGGCATCTTGGTTTTTAATGTGCTTCGTGTGGAAAAGTCAAAAGGAGATTATAAAACGTGAGTTTAACATGCGAGTCAGACTGTATGTAGATAATGTGGCAGTGTTGTTTCTGCCAATCTAATCATATAAAAGAGATGGGTTTGTTTTTTTCCAATTCCCTCTGCCTCCCCAGAAATGTCACTGGTTTAGGCTAGGATTTTTATTTAGTTTTATTTATTTATTTTGCATACAGAGCACGATCAATATAACTAATTTATAGGCCTCACTTATGCAGTGAACATGGAGAGTGATGGGAGGATGGAGACCTAATGGTCATATCAAGCAGGATTAACTTATAATACATGAATCTCTCTTTACTTTCTTTATCCTTTAGGCCAATGGATCTGGGGCTCTTGATTTGGGGCGTGTGGGTCGGGAATCTGAACTAGAAGAGGTTTTGGAGCGCCAGAGAGGAGAACTGTCCCAGTTGAAAGAAAGACTTACCCTGCTCTGTCGGCAGATGGCAGAATTGGAGGAAGAGTTAGCCACAGCCCAACGAGATCTTATTAAGTCTGAAGAAATTAATGCCAAGCTACAAAGAGATCTCAAGGAGGTAAAAGGCAATAATTAGTATTCCAATGTACTTTATGACAGATTTTCTCTTATCTAGATCAAGTAAGTGTTTAATCTGACCTCTTCTGGGTATAATGAAAGTGCATCTTCCCAGTTAACATGATCAAAAAGTAAGACCTTTGGGAATCACAATCTAAACCTATCAACAGGACACTGGGATAGACAGGTCTGCAATAAATAAATACTCAAATGTCTCAGCTTATGAAATTCAGAAGGTGGGAATCATTTGGAGACTGTTTTTCAGAAAAACATCTTACTCAACTGGTGGGTTTTCACAGCAAAAATGGGTTGTGAAAATGGAGGAGGAGGAGGCTAATATAGTAATCATGAGTTTTTCAGAAGGGATTGATGCTGTAATAGCCAATAATGTAAAACTATATATGAAGCTAAGTGGCATCCATACATAAAATACAAGATAACCCATGAATTAAGGTGAATATATGTGTCCCAGGATAACGTTGCAGGATCCAATTTGGGTTGCTCCACCAGGACCAGAGGTTTATCTTCCAAGCTTTCAGGCTTGTACTGGAGAAAAATTCCCTGAAAATGAGCTCCAATTCAGATCCAAAAGCTCATAGAAGTATGACTATTGGGCCATTATTTCAGAGATTCCTCAATGCCTTGGAAAAAATCTTTAAAATTCAGAGATATATTCATCTTGAAACACCCCATACTGAACAGTCAAACATTAGCAGTGGACTACAGGAAATGCTTTATGACATTTTGGATTATATTCCAAAATATTTTATAATTGAAACATTTTATAAAATTTGCCAAATTTTAATAGCATGTAATCAAAGATTCTGGATCTTTGACACGTTTCATAAGTTAGCCCATTTGAAGTACTTCAGTTGAAAAAGTTTTGCTCTGTGATGGACTTTTTCACCCATTTAATGGTTACAGACACAAGAGTTTTAGTGGTATATAGATAGAATCATGTTGAGTTTTAGAAAAAGCAGATAAAATATAGTAAAAATGATCAAGAGACGAATGAATTTACTTCATGATTGAATGAGTTAACAACTGCAGTGATTTTTGCTTAACAACTGGCAAAAAGGACATCAAATTGATCACAATTCACTTAACTGACCACCTCGCTTAGCAATGGAAATTCTTATCACAATTGTGGTCATAAATTGAGGACTACCTATATACTAAGTGGCTTCATGTCATGAAGTATATAGTTTTTGCATGTAATAAGCAAATTAACTGAAAAATGATAGAATTTGTAAGACCTCAAAAATCTTAATTTCATTTGTAACTAATAAGTGGAGAATCTGGCCAAAAGTATCTTATGTTTCCAGACAATTGGAGAGAGTGTGGCTCTATCCACCTCCTGCCATTTTTAACAGCAATATCATTTAACACTTAGACTTATATACCACTTAATAGTGCTGTATAGCCTTGTCTAAGCAGTTTACAGAGTCAGCACATTGCTCGCAACAATCTGGGTCTTTATTGTACCAACCTCGGAAGAATGGAAGGCTGAGTCAATTTGAGGCGATGAGAATTGAATTGCTGGCAATTGGCAGTCAGTAGAATTAGCCTGCAGTGCTGCATTCTAACTATTATGCCACCAAGGATCTTAACCTTTCCTCATGTGATGTTGGTAACAGGCATTAGCTCAGCGAGAAGACATGGAGGAACGAATTACCACATTAGAAAAACGTTACTTAAGTGCTCAGCGGGAGGCAACATCCCTTCATGATGTCAATGACAAACTGGAGAATGAGTTGGCCAGTAAGGAATCCCTCTACAGACAAGTGAGTTCCTACTTTTTGCCTTTTTGTCATTCTATTTATTACTATTATTGGCTCCAGTATCTCTCTGTTTATGTCTGATTCACCTTAATGTGCACATTCTGCACACCCTGCAGATAAATTGGTAGTTGGGTAATACAGTGGAACCTTGGGTCACGAACACTTCTGTTTGCGACCAAATCGGGTAGCGAGCAAAAATTCCACCCAATTTTTGAATCGGGTCATGATTAAATCAGGTGGCAAATGAAAACAGTGCAGAAAGATTCCCTTTCCATGCCTATTTCCCCTTCGGTGCCAATTCCTTTTTGTTTTTTGTTTTGTCAGTGCATGCGTAGATGGTTGTTCTTTTGGTCACGACCAAATCGAGTTGTGGCCGAAATCCTGGAATGGATTACAGTCACAACCCGAGGCTCCACTGTACTCAGTTACTTATATGATGATTTGCCTTGCAAGGTTTTGTTTCTTGACAACCCCTTAAAAGTATTTATTTATCTGTGTAGAGTGAAGAAAAAAACAGGCAGCTGCAAGACTGGCTGGAAGATGCCAAACAGAAACTTCAGCAGACTCTTCAAAAGGCTGAGACTTTACCTGAGATAGAGGCCCAATTGGCACAGCGAGTAGCTGCCCTTAACAAGGTACTGTGCAAAACAGGGAAGAAATTGAATGTGCCATCAAGAGATGTATGGTAGGGAGGGAATGGCCAGTGGAACATTGATTACTGGTGTTGGAGGACAAGTGGAAATTGGAAAAGTGGGATGATTTTGAGTTCTAAGAGAAACAAAATATGGCTCCATTCTCTCATTCACTTATTTATCTAGGCAGAGGAGAGGCATGGCAATTTTGAAGAGCGTTTGCGTCAACTTGAAGCCCAACTGGAAGAGAAGAATCAGGAGCTCCAGCGGGTGAGGGCATGAGTAAAAACCTGGGTAAAATTAGATGGGTACTGGAACAACAAGGATATTACTGACGAGCTATGGTTCTATGCTCATTCACATGCCTTGCATGAAAAATGTTCCAATTTAATTTGATGTCTGAACAATGGAGATTTCAACAAATCCTGGAGAACTGTTTTCAGTCAGCCTTGACAATAATACACAAGATGGACCAATTCTTTGTACAAGACAGCTTCCGATGTTATATTTCATGTGCATGGGAAGCATTAAAAATATACCAATTGAAATGTATATGGAAAATTGTATGAAACTGGAACCATAGATTATAGACAAGACAGTAAGATAGTAGAATGGATAAATGACCTCCAGATAATCTTTTTTGCTTTTGTTCTCTCTCTTGGAAAAATAGGCACGCCAAAGGGAGAAAATGAATGATGAACATAACAAGCGCCTCTCAGAAACAGTAGATAAGCTACTATCTGAATCCAATGAACGTCTCCAGTTGCATTTGAAGGAAAGAATGGGGGCACTGGAGGAGAAGGTACATATTTCTATAGGCATAAATTAGATTTGTGATGTGGGAATCAGCTTTCTGGTATCTGTAAATCAGCCAAATGAAAATCTAACTGACGGAACTGCTAGAGGTCAGGAATTTTTAAACATAAAACCTTTAAAAAACATAGAACATAAAACATAGAACCTTTAAATATAAAATAGTAAGCACAATCTTTATTTTTCTAAAATAAAATGTACTGGATGTTTTAGATCTTAGGGGTTATGGGTAAAAGCATAGTAACTGCTGTTAAAAACAAAACAACAAAATCTCATAGCAGCCATTATGGATAGTTTTTGTTTTGTTTTGTGTAATCATAAAGATGATAGCCATTATTCTAGCTGCTAAAGAAACTGACCATCCAAGTTCTTGAACAAAAGGAGCCCCAGAAGTCTAATGTTTTGAGAACCAGCAACTGAGGCTGTTTAGAGACCATTGACTGTCAATTGAGAGTTCTAATCCTAGGTGGGATTTGATTGATGGGTGGAAGAATTTATGACAAGAAGAGGCAGAAATGGTCATAAAGCAAAAGCTCAATTAGAAAAAAATATGAAATTATCCATTTCATAGCCTGCTCTAACACAAGTTGGTTATCTCTTGACGAATAGAGGAAATATATGGCATCTGTAGAGAGGAAGATATGTTGAGTTGCATGGAAGAAATTTACTATGTGTTTATTCTGATTAAATTCTTCTGTTTCTCTCATAATATCCCCCTTAAGAATACGCTAAGTGAGGAAATTGCCAACATGAAGAAAGTACAGGATGAGCTACTAGCAAACAAGGTGAGGCAGATGGCAACTGAACTCTGTGTGTGTGTGTGTGTGTGTTGGGAATCTCTAAGTCCAAAATTGGAGAAAAACATGTTGAATTTTAGGGAGTGTGAGGTTGGGTTAATAATGAGGAAAGTTTCCAAATTATTTGAAGGAAGGTCAGCTAGGTTGCTTTCCAGAACTGATCTCCTCCTTTGACCATGTCCTGCAGGAGCAACTGTTGGCTGAGATTGAGAGGATGCAAATGGAGATAGACCAATTACGAGGACGCCCAGTCTCTACCTATTCTCGGTAAGGAGGCTTCATGCTTTCAGAAACCGAGCAGTGCTCATTCTCAGTATCCAAGTTCCCAAACCCTGCTAGATAATTGTTAGGTTCCCACAATAAACTGAATCACTAATTCTCAGCCTATTCCAAACTAATCTTCAGTGTTGCAAATCCAGCCAATTATTTTATTAATATTGTTAGTTAAAGCTAGAAAAGGTGTTCTATATCTAGAACATGCCTTTTGTAATACGTTTGGCCTACTCCTTTAAACTTCCTCTCACACCCATATTTTGATGATCATCTGTGTCATCATTTCAACATTTCAGACTTCTTGAAGGATGGGAATAGATGTATAGAAAATGGCTGAAGTTTTGATTAAAAGAAGAGCTCTTAACTTGAATGGAATAGATCTTTTCTTCTTCCTCCATGATTATTCTTGCTCATAGTTCTTTTTCTCTGTTCCACGGAGGTCTCTGCCAGGTAGCGTGCGGGAGTTGTGTTACTTCCAAGCACCCATGCTGCCGGTAGGGGCCCACGTGGACCATTACAGCAGTGCTGGTGTAGCAAGACGTTCAAAGAAGGGACGCTGGACTGTGAAAGATGAGGCTACCAAGGTATGGATTGTTTATTGATGAATTGATAAGTTTATGAAAAAAACAGGCAAAATGAAAGGGACTGTCAGGGTGTTTTAAAATGGTATTAGTGAAATTTGTTATATCATGTTTGCTCAGAGCAGCCTTCCCTAAGCTGAATTCCTCCACAGTTGTTAAGTGCATCACTGCAGTTGTTAAGTTAGTAACATGGTGATTAACTGGCTTCCCCATTGACTTTGCTTATCAGAAAGTCACAAAAGGGGATCATATGATTCGGATCACAGCAACCATCATAAATATGAGTCAATTGCCAAGTGTCTGAATTTTGATCATGTGACCACGTGCATGATGCAATGGCTATGTGTAAAATGGTCATAAGTCACTTTTTTCAGTGCTGTTGTAATTTCAAATAGTCACTAAATAAACTGCTGTAAGTGTAAATTTTCACTAAAAAAGCTTATTTCTACTGTTAAATGAGCTTTGTCTCATGATTTGTCGAAGTACGGATGTTAACTATTCTGTACACTGATGAAAATAGAAGCTAGGCTCATTAGATCCCATATCAAAGTTCCTAATAAAATGAATTAATTTGTGGGTTGGTTTCTGAATGTTTCATTACCAGATTAGTTAATATCTTCAGTGGAGTTTAAGGGATCTTACCTAACCTGGTAACAAAATATTCAGAAATCTACCCAAAATCTTGGAGAAAGAACCTTCACCTTCATCCTACACCTGAGCTACAGATATTTGCCGCTATTGCAAATGAAGTAATTGTCTTCTGTAAGACTTGGCCATTGTATTTTCTGGTCTTCAGTATCCATTCAAAATGCGAACTGAGAAGAGGCATATTATTTGGTCTTTAACCTAAAGGTGTTTTGCAGCCTTTAGGTTTCTGTATCATCCCTGAAAACACATAAGTTGCAAATGAAACATTTAAGTTTACCAAATCATTTATCTGGAAAAGCATAGCTGACAATTATGGTGCACACTATAGCAGAATCCATATGTCAGAGAACATCTTTAATTGCAGTTGCTTCTAGAATATTTCAACAACTCTCTTCCCTACAATTCTTGGCCATAGTCATTCTGAATTTTTAGCAATCCAACTTTTTTAGCGAATACTCCCCAATGCCTTCTGCCAGTTCGTGACTCTAAAGCAGATATTCCCTTTAGATGTGTTGCAATAAAGCCTCTATAAGCCCCCAGCAGCATCTGGAAAGCATTGAAATGACAAAAGGAATGGTTCAGCGAGGCTGGGAATTAAATCTGCCTCAACTCTCCTCTCTTATATTTATTCTGTCAGTTGCATTTAATGCCCAGTGAAATCAATGGGACTTGAGAGGTAATTATTTTGTCATTGATTTCATTGAGATTTGTACAACTAATGTCTAGGTTGAGTACACTCACTGCAATAGATTATGGGAAGATGCTGGATGAAAAATAAGAAAGGGCTCTTATTGGAGGCATCTCAGGAATCTGCATATCTTTTCTGCATTTTAGACACATAAGGATTCCTTATACTTTTGGAACACTGAATATAGCTTTTGTTCCATCGTGGAGGTAAAAATGTATTTGGGGGGTTCCCCGGTGTTCTTTGCAGCCAAGCATCAGTCAAATTATGCACAGTTTAGCTGTATTGCTGTATTGCATATCATAAATCTGGAATTAAATATTTTTTTCCATATGAACTATAATTAAATTGAAATATATATGGGTATCCAATCTTCCATAACACATAATTATACAAATATTTTGTATTTTCCGATAGTTTGTCAAACTCTTCATATATGTGTAGGATATTGATTTGGGGTTTTGTGTTACTTGTCTAAGTAGAAAATACCTAATTGCCAATAACAGCTGATTTATGGAACACTGATGAAGTTAGGGAAATATATTAAACTGAAAAAGGAATAATTAAAGCTGTTAAAACATGGAAATTAAGGAAGAATGTTAAGGAATTGCTGATCTTTCCATGGTTCAGTGATAGTCTCTGTTATTTAGAAATAAATAGATTTCACAGGAAATGATATTGATTTCATTGAATGAGTAGCACAGCTAGAAAGTCTATGTATGTAGATGTTGCTTTTACAGGACAATGTGCATAGAGCATAGTAATAATTGTAATCTTTTGCTTTCCATTTTTCATGTTATACTCATTGTTATTTCGTTTCTGTTCTTTTTTTCTTTGTACTCCATTTGCCATTGGATACACACCTTGTAAGTATCTTCTGATGTCTCTTTAAAGGAATGGGTAGCAAAAGAGTACTGGCAATTGGGAAGTGGGTAATCATATCTCTTATGGTAGGGGTCTCCAACCCCCAGTTTGTAAACTGACATCGGGCCACAGCATGCCAGAAACTGGGGGTGCAAACAAGCAAAGCTCCATCTACTGAATACTGGCAGCATCTGACACCCCCTCTGGTCCATGGGAAAACCTGTCTCCATGGAACTGGTCTCTGGTGCCCAAAAAGTTGAGGTTGCTGTCTTATGTTGCTACCTACTAAATGTTTCTACCTACTAAAGCTGGGTAGCTCTTATGGTATTTTTCATATCTGTATAGTAGGAATTGTCAATCTTTTCAAGCATCAGATACCTGTCCTTCTGAGATTTTTGTGTCTCAGTTCATGTGATGTTGCTAAATTTCATAAGCTCTTGTATTAGAATCATGCATCGTAATTGGCAGATGATACAAAAGGGTGTAAAATAGGATATCAATTAGAAAACATTAGAAAACAGAAGCTGGATTCAAAATATTCTTTGTATATTAAAAATGTGGGGTGAAAAATAAAATAAAAAATAAAGAGTAGAGGGGAGAGAGGAGAGGAAAGATAAACGCAAAGTTCTCTTTGGGAAAATGCATCTGAAAGCACAAGTGATAGAAATAGCAATGAAATGTAGAAGTGAAGACATTCGTAGAGTTATAAGTGATCACAAATTGAATGTGAGTCAGTGCTGTGACACAACTGCCCCAAAAAAGATAAACACTATTTTAGACTGTATTAATAAAGTTTACATTTTAAATCGGAGGCACTAATACTTGTAGTCCTATTACAATCTGCATCAGTCAAATCCAGTCTCAAATATTACATGCAGTTCTGTTCACCAAATTTTAAGAAAGATTCAGAGAAGCCTTATAGAGAAATAAGGGAATGAGAGAAGGTGGCATGCAGGGCTATGATGGCATTTTTCAAGTCGATGAAAATATGTCATAAGTAAGGTCAACATCATTCCTCTGTATTGCTGTAATATACAGAAGATGGAATAACATGAAGCAAGTCATGGTTCAAGACTATGTTCTAAAAGCTTTAGAGTGGAATTGTACAATTTCATGTAAACTCAAGAACTTGGTTTTTAATTTTGGGTAGGATGGGAGACTTCAGTGCAATCTTAAAACTCAGTGAGCATCCTGGGTCTTGTGGGTGTCCTTCTGTGGTTCCTGCTTTCTATTAACTAACCAAGAAAGGAGGGATTAGATTTTCCTCTCACTGTCTTGTTTTCTTTTTTGACAGGCCTTTCCCCCCCCTCCCCCCCCCGCCAATTTCAGGAGTGGGAGAGGGCTCAGCAAGCAGTTGGAGGCTCTTTTGAGGGTGGGCTGGATGGTTCGGATGAGGATGAACATGATCCTCTCTTCAACTCAGCTGATCTGCTGTCTCCCAGTGGACAGGCTGATGTACAGACTTTGGCCATCATGCTACAAGAGCAGCTGGAAGCCATTAACAAAGAGATCAAGTGAGTTGTCCTGGCCAGACGTAGAGCAACATGCGTGGGCATAGTTAATCTGCCTGAATTATAGCTCTCTACTCCTGCTTGCTTGACCCAGGTGTTTTCGTGCCTTAGATTTTCTTTTGAAACTGTTTTAAGGTTTTTCTAAGTACAATGCCCTATGTTTTCAGCACATTCTCCCATGCCCAATGTAGGAAATCTGTATATGAAAAACATATCAAGAGAATTCTGATTTAGTCCCTAAATTTTTTTACATTTTTTACATTTTCTTTAGGTGATAATGACAGCCAGCATCCTACATTGCAACCAAAGGGAGGGTCTCTTTCCATCTAGCCCTGTATTACAATTATTTTATATATTTCTCTATATCACAAGGACAAATAACCAGTGGGTTATGGATCAAATGAAGCCCAGTAATTCCATTTAATTCCATGCTTGTAGATTATACTGCATATTATAATTTATAAGGTATCCTGTTTCTCCAACAATACTGCCTCCCCCAATAGGAAGTCCCAGCATGTTTTATAGGCATGAAATGAAATTAAGCCCCTCCCCCCAAATTAAGGCCTATATTAGAACATGCGAAATGGGGAGAATGGTGGGGGGCTTGCCGTTAGGAAGTACTTTTGTTGCACACCTGGATATGGTGCTGCCTGCGTTGACCCCGATACGAAGTGCCCCACCAACACCGAGGTCAACATCCAAGCCGTCGCCGCCCACCCGAAGATGTAAGGGGGGGAATTAAGTCATCCCCCAAAAAGAAGGCCTAGCCATTTTTTCGCACCTCAAAAAAAAAAAGGTCCCGGCCTTATTATATGAGAAACACGGTATTATATTTTATATGTAATTATAAATTATATACTGCAATTATAATTTATAGAAGAGAAGGTAAAACACATTACCCTGATCATGCACAATTTATCATATTTTTTCTTTGCTGGCTATACAAGACTGATCCAAGAGGAGAAAGAATCCACCGAACAGCGAGCAGAGGAGATTGAGAGCCGAGTCACCAGTGCCAGTCTGGATGGATCTTTGGGGCGCTACCGTTCAGGCACTTCCATTCCTCCCTCTGTCACCAGTTCAACTCTTGCCAGCCCTTCTCCCCCCAGCAGTGGCCATTCTACACCGCGCTTGGCCCCCCACAGTCCTGCTCGTGATGGAGAAAAAATGGTACATCGTAAACAGATCTGGGCAGGAGACAGCTGCACATGACTGCATCCCTACAATTGTTTCATTGCAGAAACATTGATGTTAATCACCAGAGTGTACTGTAGTGGTTAAGAGGTTCAGCCAGGACTGTAAAAACCCAGGTTTCAACTTCACCTGTGGAGTCCCTATTTCTCAGTCTCATGGGGTTGTTATGAAGAACAAGGGGGAAAGGGGACCATAACACATGCACATCCTTCCTTTTGTTCACATATCAAATGTTTTACCCTCTTCACATCCTTCTTCCTCTTCCCAACCTATTGCAGGATGTAAGAGTAAGAAGATAGTGATCTATTCCCCAGCAGTTGGTTGATTATCTTCTGAGGGAGCCAGTAAGTTTATCAACAGTAAAAGAAAATGCCAGTTTACTCCTGGTGGCTCCTTTTATCTTGTTCATCCGCTATCCACTAGAAAATTGTCCAGGGCTCTCTCTACTCCCAGAATACACATATTTTGTTTTCAAGGGCTGCATGTGGTCTACAAGTCACAGGTTGTCCATTTGGAATTATGCAGTACAGCCCCAGTTCTTCAAGGCTACAGAGATCTTACCCCATTCTATCATTTAGCTACAAGCGTTAGGTAATAAATCCCAATTTTCAAGGCAATAATAAAAGTTTGCCTGACATCTGAAGTGGTCATTTTTAGAAACAGTAGGGATTAGATAGGCCTTTGGCTTGCTTTGCTCAGCTTTTTCCTCTTGAGACTAAATGTCATTTGTTTAAAACAAAATCTTTTTTTAATTGTTCAGTTACTTGTTGTACATATGTGTTTAAAGCTTATTATTGCTATTGTAGTAATCTGAAGGACATCAGAGAGAGAGATATATAAAAGAGATACTAAATTTATGAACAGTTAGTTGAGCTAAATTAGTTTTGGATTGAATGTAGCCCAGGGTTGGTTAAATTTATGCTTCTTAAATTAGTAATAGTTTATTGCAGGACATAGAAATAAGGAATAAGGTTCTCCTCAACACATGCTCAATCTATAAAATGATCTAATTGCAGAATTAATTTTCTGCTTTTCTGGCTTGTGAATCCTGATTTTTTCATAAACTTCAGCAGCAGCCAATTTTAGAGCAATGCTCTCAAATTCTTGTTGAGGTTGTTAAACAAGGAATCAAAACCATATGCAATATTGCCACAATTTACAAGGAGATTTTACAATGAGATACTATATTGCACAATGAGATCCCTGTTTTTAGTCTCAAGGATATGTGACCTTCACTCCTATGCAACTTGAGAAGCTCCCAGAGAGCAGCATTTTCCACCCCATCTGACCAACTGACAAATGGACTGTTTTTTGTACCATTTTCTCCTCCCGGCAGAACCATGTTGCCAAGGAAGAGATGCGAAGCTCTGAGGAGAAGGCCTTAGCATTATGTGAGCCCCCAACCCCGGCAACCCCCCGTACAATGCGTCTTGAACGTATGACTCAAGCATTAGCTCTACAGGCTGGAGCACTGGAAGATGGCAGGGACCTGAGGACCAGGTAATTGCAAAACCCTACTGGGCTTTGGGGTGAGGAATGGGAGAACAGAGGTAGAGCATTCAGTGCAGGGGCTGGCTTTTATGTTTAAGGATGTAACAGAAAGGAATGAACAGGCCAGACAGTCGGGTATCTTGCCTGAAAGAGGCCCACAACTGAGTTCCACAACCTGGACAGGTAGATTTATTGCAATTGTACCTAGTTGGGCTTAATTATATTAGAATAAAGTGTCAAATTCCAACTTCTAGGCTCAAAACTGTTGCTTTATTAGAATTGCAAAGTTCAACCAAAATAAAGGTGCTTTGGATGTATTCTCCACCATGAGTTTTTTGTAAAAATGATAAAGGCAAAATACAAAAAATACATAAAATATAATGTTATGACATCACAGACTTGCAATGAACAGGAATAATGGTAGGTTAGAATCAAGCTTATAGTCATTTAAATTTTTATTTATTCATATTTGTTATGCCTGGGCCCATAACCAGTGTTAAGCCTGTGTTCCCCAACCAGGGTTAAGGAGACAAGCTAAACAGAATGTGCAGCGTTAGTCAGATAGGCACACAGATAAATGAGTGATATAAGTTTGTATGTTTGTTAACATACAGTAAAAATAACAGATACGCTTGTGCTATCAAAAATATAGTTTATTCCATTTAGAGTTTATAGCATAGTCAAAATAACAGTCCATTAGTCATGTATCATTTTAGTCAGTCCATTCAAGGATATTCAGTTAGCAAAGTCCGTGTAGAATATCCAATGTCAGTTCACTTACAAATCAGTCCTTTATCTCTTTCCCGTTCCAGTACGGAAAAACGCAGTCTTCATCCAGTAATTAGGGATCATCAAGTCAGAGAGAGCAAGCTGCAGTGCCTTGCTTCTTTTATGGTGCTTTTTACAACCACTCCCTTAATTACAGTCTTACAGTTAAAGTTACAGACACTTTAACTAACAAACCATGATAACATATTTATTATTTTATCTAAACCAGTTAGGGTAAACAATGTTATCCCTAACAATATTTAAGAACTGCCCATCTCCCTCACAGGAATCTGTGTACAATAAAATATTAAAAGCATAAAACACTATATAAAGGAATGTTATAAATTAATGAATTAAGGATGGGGGAAGGACTTGAGTGCATGGTCTTCTGCTTGCCCCATCTCTGGTCTTCCAGTTTTTCTTCCTGGCTGGCCACACATGAATGCAAACGCTCAGGGGTCAGTGGTGGGTCCCATAATGCTTCAATTCTCTCACTCTCAGCTCAGTGGGGATCCAACCATCATCCTGTCTGGACATTCCCACTGACTAGTGGGAGGGGCACAAGACTCACTACCCCTATTTGCCCTGACTCTGACTTAGGAAAAGAATGAATTTAATAACTACACATGCAGCAACACCAACTCTTGGGCCTCCACCATGTGTCCCTCTCCCTTGAGTGGAAGACCCACCATTAACATACTGGAGGGGCTTCCTGCCAGGGGCATAGAATCTGTATTCCTGTCCAATCTGTAGGAGAGCTTTGGTGACTGTCCTTAATGGAGGCTGGTGTGGGCCCATCCACCAACTGGGCTTCCGTGGTCTGATACTGGCTCAAAGTTATTTGTTCAGCTGCTTTCCCAAGTGCTTGCAGCAGTACAGTGGTTTCTGTGCCTGGCTGTGCAGTTATTCATTGGGCCCCAATTGCTCTTAGAACCAGCGTCTTAGCTGTATATCAGACTGGCCACTTTACTGCTGTTTGAATTGATCGTTACCTACTTCTCCAGCAGGCTCCACCATCAGCTTTGCTCCTTGCCAAATCACTGAACTCCCTAGCTGCTGCTTACCTGTCCAATGAATTCTTCCAGGGGTCAGACAGTTATCTAACTCTTCCTCTGGATGTTTAGTAATTCAGTTTGTTCCCCAGCTGATCCTGGACCTCAGATATCAAGTTATGCTATGCTGTCATCCAGCTGATTGCCGCCACTACCACTCAGCTATTCCTGGTGGCTCCAATATTCCTTGGCATTTCCTGGTGGCTCATCAGCTGGGCTTGGTAGCAAATCCCAGGCAAACAGTTGTTCCCCTACTCCACCGGCACCAAGTCGATTATCGTTGCTACTGCTCACCTGTTTCCAGCAGCTTTGTTCCTCCTGGCATCTTATGGATAGAGCTTATGGGCTTGGTAGATCAGTATTTCTAGCCAGTTTGATTTTAGTTCTTCCAGGCATCATATTCTAGAGCCCAGGAGACCCAGGAAAAGCTCTCCTCATAAAGCAGGCATAACAAGCAGGCACCCTCATAAAGTAGGTAGCTGGACAGGCAACAAGTTTCATGAAAATATATTTTTGTTTTTTTCCATTGCCTACTTATATTCCACTGAATTCTGTGCAAAACCTATTAATTGAACATATAAAAACTATACATTAAAGGAAGGAAGGAATGACTGAACATACATTCATACATGAATTACCATGTATCGATTTTTCTTGGTTTTAGCTGCCTAATTTGGGGCTTTCAAAACAAATTGTTTTTATTTTCCTAAAGTATTGGAAATCCTTGGCTGACCTACTAGAGACCTCCCTAAATTCTAATACTAGATACCAACCAGCTGCTTCTGACTATATAGAATGGCTGAATTTGTGCTGAGAGCTTCAGGAAGATATCTGTTTTGAAGACAGAATTAGTTGCCAAAGAAAAAGAGGCTATAAAGTGAAGTTTTGAGTAAAAGATTGTGGGGTATATAGACAAAGCAGAACTTTTAAGGTCTGAATTCGCTGAAGACATTTACGTACAGACTTTAGCTTATATACCATACTATGCCCAAATAAATAAACATGGCTATAGTCGGGGTGGGATTCAAATTTTTTAACAACTGGTTCTGTGAGCGTGGCTTAGTTGGTGGGCATGGCTTGGTGGTCATGTGACTGGCTGGGTTGGCCAACTCAACCTCACTCACATTGAGGCATGCATCTCCTCGCCTGGCCTCTCATGACTGTGGGGATGCTGCAACAGTCGTAAGTGTGAAAAATCATCATAAGTCACTTTTTTAGTGCCATTGTAACTTTACATGGTCACTCCACACAAGCAAAGTACCAGCAAAGGAGGGAAAAAAACTCCAGAGATGTTCCTGAGAAAGGAAGTCTAGTCCTACCAAGAATGTAATAAGGGTTAACGGAGAGGCAGTTTCTGTAAGCAACACCAGAATGTTTCCTTCCTGCCTTCCTTACGGGATTAGGCCAGTAATTTCTTCCAACAACCAGTTCTCTGAACTGCTTAGAATGTTAACAACCAGTTCTAGTGAATAGGTGCGAACCTGTAGAATCCTACCTGGTTATAGTGTCACTTTATATGCTTAGATCTTAGTTGAGTTTCCAAGAACACTAATCTACCTGTTTTGTCTTAGATTAGAATGTTATACCAACCCAATCCAGGAGGCAATTTTAATATTGGGACAATTTGCTGTCCTTTTTCATACGCCGTCTGTATAGTATTTCTAATTCTGATTCTTTCCTTTGTTACAGTCTGGGGACAGATGGCACGAATAGCAGTCAGGATTCCTTACACAAGTCCACCAAGAAGAAAAGCATCAAATCTTCCATTGGGCGTCTCTTCGGCAAGAAAGAGAAAGGGAGGCTGGGGCAGTTGGGCCGTGAGTCCCCCTCACTTGGTATGCTTTCCCCACCCACAGACTCAGTTTGATCTTTTTTTCTCCCACTAAAACAAGACCCACTCCTTCCTGTAAATATAATTCTATATCTATATCCTTGTGACCAAGGCCTCTATTTGGAATTGTAATCCAACACATCTGGAGCATATCAAATTCAGAAAGACTACTCATAATTTGGCTTTTCTGTCTCTTGTCAAAAACACTCTAACAATTAGGGAAAAAAACAGCCTCTTGCCTTTCTTGAGATCCTCACCCTCGCTCCCTTTGGTTGAGCTGATCTTACTGGAATGAGCAACATGGATCCTGCACAAAGATTCTGCTATCTCCAGTCTGTGAGTTTCATTACATGGAGAAGTAGCTGCATAGCAATTCTCTCTTGAAAGCTGAGGCAGTTAATGGCGGCCATGATGTGTTTCTCTTTCTTCCTGTTTAATTGTCCACTTTTCTTGACAGCTGGGACACCATCTGATGAGATGTCACCTGCAGACCCCCTGGGCCTTTCCAAACTCTCAGGACCTGTGGACAAGGATCGTAGGAACAAAAAGAAGTAAGAATGAGGATGAAGAGGAGGACTGATAGAGATTCCATAGTTTTCACCTGCAAGACTCCAAAATTAGCCTGGCTTGTGAAGTCACTGGGTGGTATCTGGAGGAAGCAGTATTACACTTTGAGCAGTCTCACACTTGTCTTTGAATGTTAAACTGGTTGACATGCAGGCACCTATTTATTTAGCATATGGTCCATCATACATGGACTTACATTATATATTAACATTTCATCTAGACTAATAAATCACAATAAAATATACATGTTAAAAATATCTATATTCAAATACCAATGTTTCGGCCATCTAACCATTGAACTACAGCATTATTTATATGAAAAAAAAAATCATTATTTTAATAATCAGCATTATTTTTGGACCAGTACATGTGCCATACAGTTTGACATGGAATCTTGCAATCACCTAAGAGGAGGATACTATTTATATAATGGATCCTGGCAGGTGCTGTGTGATACTATTTATATAATGGGTCCTGGCAGGTGCTGTGTGAGGTGCAAATCCTAGTGAGGATTTGAATTGTCCATTGCTGGCATGATAGTTCCAAAGCCTGGCAGCTTTTTTGTGGAATCATTTATATTTTCCTATATTTGGGTGTTCAGGGACCCATTTGGGTTTCCATTGGGAATCAATGTTAAAGTTGTTGAGTAGGTGTGCAAATGCCAGCGGGGCTTCCTGGGTTTGAATTTTCCTGCTGATAAACAAGGAAAGTCAGTATGCACCAGTAGAAGTGAATTGTTCGTAATTTTTCTGTATTCTTTCACAAGTAGCATCTTGCCTTTGTGAAGCTGGCAGTGCTATATGGCTCAGAACAGGAAGGCAGCAAGTAAAAGAGGTTTTAATACATCCACTTATAATCCTCATGGTGTTTTTGAGTCTGGTGTCTAGCTTACTAGTATGGCAGCTGTTAAGCCGTAAAGTGCCATAGTATTCTGCTGTGGAGTAGAGCAGCCCTAGTGCTAATGACCTGAGAGTGGCAGCTGAAATCCCCATTTAGTTCCACATAATTTCTGAAGTATATTGTTCCTAGTATTGATTTTTGTCACCATATTCCCTAGATGTATGTTAAAGGAGAGAGTCCAGTCCAAAGTTAATGCAAGAGTCTTTGGGTGTCGGTTAAAGGGGAGTATGCTATGTTTAAGTAAACCCTTATATGCTAATTTGTTAAGGTGGAACCACATAGCTACTGTTGTGCTATGCTAATAATAAGCCTCCAGTCAGTGAATAATTTTCCTAAAATCTTGAGTTCTTTGGACAGGAGGCTACCTACCAGCTCCATGTGTTTTTCTTGCTCTGCTATGGGCAAATAATCAGCACATCCAAATTAGATATATATACATTGAATAGTGTAAATTGAATAAATTGAGTAGTGCCATTACAGAGTCTTGTAAGAGACCATTGCTTAATCTTACCTTATTTATATTGTCCCCATTATTATCTGAAGGGACCTATCACTCAGATGTTATTAATTACTTGATAGAGACTTTTGAAGGGCATAATACAGCAGTGTTATACAACTTTGTACAATAACTTGTTATACTGGGTCATATGCCGCACAGTTAGTTCTCAAAAATGGTGCGGTTTTTAGGCCTTGTTGAAGTTCTGCTTCAATATAGCATGCTAGACTTAGCACCTAATCCACACAGTTCTGGTTTTGTTGGAATCCAGCTTGTTCCATGGGCAGATGTTCATCTGTTATAGAACTATCTTGTTTAATCTTTCCACAAGTTTGGAACTGAAGCTCAAAAGAACTTTGGGCGGTAGCTTACAATTCTATCTTGTGGTTTGTCATATCTAAGAAGTGTTATTATTTTAGTTTTTTTGAACTCTGCTAGCAGGCAAACTACTTGAAAACTACGTCCAATTCCATGTGCGCCTCTTGGTGTTATTAGGAATTCTGGATGAATGCCATCAAAGCCTGGTGCTTTACTGTGTTTCAGGCTATCAATGGCAGTTTCAATTTTTTTTTTATAGAAAAGGGACAAGAGTACTTAGAATGCATTGAATCACTGAAAAGCTGAAAGTGCTTTCTTGATGAGAGTGGAATGTCCCTTCACCCTTGGTGCTTTTTGAGAGAGATACGACTTGAGAGGCTATTAGATCAGGCATTACATTGGGTGTTCGTTGTGCAGGTTGTCTCGCTTCACTCAGTTTCCTTAATAGGTTCCTGTTGGGCTTGCTGAAATTTAGTGATTCTGTGCATTGTTTCCATATTTTACATTGAGTTGCATCCAAGCTGTGTAAGAGATCATTGGGGATCTCCAGATCACTGCTGTGTAGGAAGATCTGATAGTTTTTTAGTCTCTTCATTCCATCCTGGGATTTATTGTCTTCTGAACTGTCGAGTTACCATATTTCTTTTTGCCAGGGCAGGCATAGGAAAATTGAGGATCAGAAGGAAAAACAATCTTGGGATTTTCAGAAGTTATTTCACCCTCCCCCCCCATTTCTCTCTTATTTCTTATTTTCTGTTCACAGGCATGAGCTGTTGGAAGAAGCTTGTCGACAAGGGTTGCCTTTTGCTGCCTGGGATGGACCTACTGTTGTCTCATGGCTGGAGGTAAACAGCAATGATGAAAAGTCAGGTTCTGGGAAGATGGTTACTTGCATCCCAATCACATTAACTCTGTACCATGATCAAATTACAGAAACTCCTTTTCTGGTTTGTTTAGCATAGTATACAAATGATCTCATTATTCAAAATAAGCCAAGAATTCAAAACCAAGATCAAACCTTGACTTTTAGCTGTGGTTTAATTGCAGGGGGAGCCATTAGAACCCCTAGTTTATATGAGCTGTTCAATAAATAATGGAAGATGCATCTGAGATTGATTTAGCTGTGTCCCCTGGCACAAGCCATATAGGATCAGTTGTGCTTTCCATAAAACTTCCTTAAGAATTTGTTTTAACATCAAGCATAAATCAGCAATTTTTATCAAAAAAAGTATAAAACTGCACCTCGTGTTACATACTTTCCACTGTTTGTAAAGTAACAAGGGAGAAAGGCACACAGAGAGTTGGACTGGACTGAAATTCAATGAATGTTATTTGGAATTTTTCCTTTTTTCTATTCATTAAAGCAGTCTGTATTCTACTTGAACCTAAAAAAAGTTAATTGTTGCTTTAATAGAGCAGAGGGTCTTTTCTGCTACAGTTTTTTCAAGTACTTTTTGAAGCAGATACAAATTTCAGAGAAAAAGATTGCTTTTTTATTACATGCAGTATCTCATCAAGATTAAAGATTGCATCGAACATGGATCTGTGAACTTCTTCCCACCCCAGCACAGGCAGTGAACATCCCTCCTGTTGACTGAATTAAAGGGCAACATTTGCTCATCCAAGAACCAGCAATTTCATGGAAATTCCACCAGGGCCAAAGGAGACCATGGGTTAGGGATTGATTTTGTTGTATCTGCTTAACCTCTCTTCCCGTTTACTCTGGCAGCTATGGGTGGGCATGCCAGCCTGGTATGTGGCTGCTTGCCGTGCCAACGTCAAGAGTGGTGCCATTATGGCCAACCTGTCTGACACAGAAATCCAGCGAGAAATTGGCATCAGTAATCCTTTGCATCGACTTAAGTTGCGCCTTGCCATTCAGGAGATGGTTTCCTTGACCAGTCCCTCAGCTCCTTCTACTTCGCGTACAGTAAGTGATGGGTTCTGTATACACTGCCCTTTGCTGGGCCTTCTCTTGACTAGCAGGGAAACTGACAGCTTTCTGCTTTCTCTATTTGTTAAGATTCACAACTGCCTCTTTCCTCTCCTCTCTCTTTTCCCCTTTACTATTCTTGCTAGTCTACTGGAAATGTGTGGATGACACATGAAGAGATGGAATCTCTCACAGCCACAACAAAGCCAGTAAGTGTTACTGCTACGGGTCCTGTCCCTCAAATCAATTGCCTTTTCTCTTGGGTTCCATGTTGTGGCTGTATCCAGGATCTTATATTGCAGTTTCCTCTGTGTGATTCTATACGTATGCATGATTAGAAGATTAGATGGCACAAACTTTGCGTGCATCTTGTCAGTAGCTTTCCTATCCAAATTTACAGTTTTCTTCCTATTATTGATTTGGCAGGAAATCCATGCTTAGGGACAACACTTGGTGTAAGCGTTCTAGTTTCTTTTTATATTTGGAAGAACTAGTAATAAACATTAATTCAATGTAGGCCAGCCTTTTCTGACTAGTGCCCCATCTTGGAACTAATCCAGTGTTTTTCAACCTCAGCAATTTTAAGACTTCAACTTCATGCTAGCTGGGGAATTCTGGGAATTGAAGTTCACAGATTTTAAAGTTGCTAAGGTTGAGAAACACTGAACTAATCTATCATTCCATGTCCCCTTGGGAATTCCTTAAAAACTGCAGTAGGACTGTAGGATCTTCATAGTTGCCATTTAAAAAAAAAAAAAAAAACACCCTATCATTGAGTGAAACCATCTGAAATAATGTGCTTGGTCTATTACCTGAAAACAAGCATGACAACATAAGTAATTTATAGAGTGGAGTAGAATAGTCACTCTTTCTTGAGCTCATGTGATTGGCTCCTTTAATCTTAATTTCCCTGGGGATTCTGCAAATGCTTCTGTTTGGAGACCGGATGTCCAGATTTTAAATCCCGTGGACCACTAATATGCATTTTTAAAAAGATAAATAGTATTTAGTGCAATATAAAAAATGCAAATAATTTTTCAGCGGACCACCAAAATTTTCTCGCGGACCACCAGTTGGTGTAGCCCAATTCTCTCCCTTTGATGCTAGGCTTTTTTTTCCTTAAGACTCACTTTTTTTGCATGACAATAGCTGGGCTGATTGGTTCATGTAATGGGATCCATACCCCTCACCCATCTCTTTTTATTGCATGTGTAGATTTATATAAGATCAACTGGAAATTGCTTACCACAATGGGGACATTTCCATTTGCTTTGAACTACTATGATGTATGTTTGTGGAGGAAAAAAAGTACATCTCAAGATTGCCTTAATGATTCCTTTCTACTTTCCTTCTTGCTTTCCATTTAATCACTATACAGGAGACAAAGGAAATCAGCTGGGAGCAGGTATGGGCGGGATTCACATGCTGACTGTCTTAATTTGCGTGTGTTTCTATGTATTTATTTCCTTTTATGGTAGAGAGTAGGGCTGAAGCTAAAAGAACTTGCATTTCATTAAGTGAATGGACAATATGATCAGAATGTTATATGCAGTTAAATGATTCAAAGTGAAGGGAAAATACTTGCATCAAGAACATGCTTCTTACAAATTGGTCTTAAATCAGCGCTGAAATTCATAACTTAAATTCAGTAGAATTCATTTAGCTCTAATAGATGTGTTCATTGTATGTTATGTGAGGAAACTCTCTATAAATATTTGTTTAAATAGAATTATTTACTCAGGCACATCTGATATTTATTACAGTAATCAGAGATTGTGCCAATGTTGGAAGAGAAAAACAATTATATGGATCTTTTTGATTCCCTCCATTTGTTTTGTCCTGCTTTCCACTTATTATGGTTATCTATCCCCTGCTTCTGTATCTTCTGATGGCCAGCTGTGATTAGGTGAGGAAGTATCTTGTCTGAGGACAGTTGCACGAATTAACTAGAGGAAGTTCTCTTGTTCTGTAAATAAGTGAAGAGGAAAAAGGGTATCTTGAAACCCCTCACCCCACCCCCCTGTGGTGGTTGGGAAAAATATTCTTCCCTGGCTATTTAAATACCAATAATTTAAGAAGATTTTGAAGAAACTTGGAACTGATTCAGAGAAGGGAAGATAAACAATCAAAAAACTGGAAATTAAAACTTGGTAAGAGAGATTAGAGAAATATAACATCCTTCAAGTAGCTACAGGACTGTTACATAGAAGATGGCTAAGATCTATTCTCTATTGTGTGAAAGATGCAGAATAGTGGTTTTAAATTGTTGAATGTAGGGAAAAGATCCTAGCAAGAAAAGCAGTTCAACAATTGAGCCAATTGTTTATCTGATGATTTCTCTTCCCTGGATCGATATATGTACATGCTAGGGCAAGACACCTCTTTTTGATGCTTTTAGCTTTTATTCCTCTTCTGAGCAAAGGGTTGAATTCACTGTCTCCTACCTCTATGCTTCTATTATTACAGCCTTCACACTTGTGACCCCCATCTAGAGGCTAC